>OU342944.1:0-1200000 GCA_910592295.1 Andrena haemorrhoa | reverse complement strand
ATTAATCAGAGCGAAATAATACATTTAGCGTGGGATCGTGGCCCTTCCTTGCCTCCGACTTCCCCCTTTATCCTTTTTAAGTAAATGGCAAGGCTGAACGATAAAGTAGTTACAGGACTCCTAATTTTTCTTCCGGGACGCTCACTCACCCGCAGCGAACATCGTGAGGCTCGGGCAGCGAGGACCCACGATCCAGGAGGATCTTGATGATCTCGTAATTGTCTCTGTGAGCCGATAGAATCAGGGGAGTAATGTCGGGCGTAAAGGTGGCCGTGTCTGATGGTCGTGCTTCCCAGCTCTAAAAGGGTGAAACACAATTTACAAAATACAATTTCCCTTCAAGTACACCCAAAGGTGTATGCCCCTTATAATCGCAGACACATCGAACGTGCAGAAATGTCCATCTCAAGACCGATTTAAAGGAAAATCACTCGAGGAGCTTTTATTTTCGTAGACCCGGAACCAGTTGGCTTAATAAAATACTAGCAACGGCGCGACAATTATTCTCCAAGCTTCAGGTATCTCGGGAAAAAACCGATTAGAACTCTAGTCCACGCTCCCGTGTTGCTCTGCGCCTTCGATTTTCCTCATTCCAAACTCGTTTCTACTGCGATTCGCGAGCTTCGACGAGCATGGAATCCAGTTGCTCGCTTTTCATCAGGGGTCCACCTTGTTGGAACAAAAAAGTCCAGGCTACCCGATTAAAATGTGGGTCGAGCTATTCGCCCGACGGAGAATCTACTTAACCGTCCTCTCGTCCGGCTGCACGAGCGCGAGACGAAGGCTGATGCGCGATTCGAGCGAGGAATTTTCGTTAACTGAAACGAAATTGTCTCGTCGGCGGAACGTGATCGTGACTTAATTACGGAGCGAATCTTGTTGCCGGGGGAATCAAAGTATCCGTCGATGATGGGAAAGATTGGAAGATCGGGTGGCGATGCAAAGAAGCAGAGGATCCTAAAAGATAACGTCGAGCTTGATGCTGCTTCCAACCAGACTTGCCGACAGAATCACATTTTCTAAACCCTTCTCTCGAAAATATGCTTCCCGGCAAATTCAAAGTTCGTCGAACAGTGTAAGCGTCTCAAAGTTGGTACGTAGCAAGTTTCGATGAGAAACGGCATCAAGCTTAATACGATCCATTCTAAACGGCTTGCAGGGAGAGAAAGTAAAGTGGACGGAGATCGGCGTAGGCAGTTGTTTGAAAGCGACTAACGTGAGGCTCCCCGTTTCTATGAAGGCTCTCCTCGTGCTCAAGAAGGACCTCGACCGCCTCGACGAATTCCTCGGAGATGGCGTGGAGGAGGGCATCCTTCGTGTCGACCTTGTGCTCGATCAGAAGCTCCACCATTTCCAGGTTCTCGTTATCGATTGCCATGAGCAAAGCCGAGCGTCCCAGTGGATCCACGCAGTTGATGTTTATTCCGGTGTTGGGGGCCGACTGGAGCATCCTGAAACATCGTCGGTGCACACTCGCGCCAAGTGGTCATACGACTACTCTCCCTGTCGTTAGTATGTTTTCTTTTTTCTCCATTCCTACGACCCAGATCCTCCTTTCCCGCCCGTTTAGGTTCGCGAGGCGAGGCGGACGAATCCGGTTGGCGAGCGTATTTCGGTGTCCCGTTTCCGAGCCAGCCAAATGAGAATTCCGCCGACACCCTCGTAGATCGCAATCGGCATTAATTGCGCCATGGGTAGGACCGAGCGTCACGGTAAGAATTCCACGAAGTTTTCAGGATCGCCCGGGACGATTGCTCGCGGGATAATTAGATCCTTTTGTCCGTGGCCGCACGAGGGCGGAACATCTGCCGCGCCTTTGACCTTCTCCCGCGAGATTTCTCGCCCCCTTTAACGCACCAGACCCACATCCGACAGATTTCTGTCCGGTCGCGTACTCATTTGCATGGAAACAACGCGATAGCGCCGCCCGCACGCGTTGTTTGTCGCTGGATCTCGTGTCGAGCTTTAGCCACAGTCCCGTTGCACGCAGTGCAAAGAACGGGGGCTGCTTTTCGCTAATTCTCGCGTCACGGGGATTTAC
The DNA here is from genome assembly GCA_910592295.1 of Andrena haemorrhoa. Classification (NCBI taxonomy): domain Eukaryota; kingdom Metazoa; phylum Arthropoda; class Insecta; order Hymenoptera; family Andrenidae; genus Andrena; species Andrena haemorrhoa. The sequence continues at coordinate 1,197,959 of OU342944.1, read as the reverse complement.
GTTCTCGTGGCTACGGTACCTCCACGGGGGAGGAGATATTATCGAGGAAAGGGAGCTGGTAATCCTCTCGACCGATGTTACCTTCGCCCTGACACGTTCATTCTTCTCGGCAGACACGTGCTCGATCAGAAGCGGACGTAACGAGGAACAGAATCCCTAATATCGCGAGGGGATGTTCGGGTGACGCACGTGTCTTATTTGCGAATGATTAAACGCTCGCATACACATGCACGCGTGGACATAGGTACGTGAAATCCGATTCCTGTAACGAGCAATCACGAATGTTCTTCCTTCGAGGATACGACAGGGTGAAATTGGCACGTGCGCGAGGACAGGATCTGTCGAACTTCTCGGAGCACGGACAGGTGAATTATCTTTAATTAGAGTGCGGCCGTTTGCACGAATTGGTGGATCTTCACAGGGGTCGAATGGATCCTTGGTGTTATACATCTTCCGCAACAATTCGGCACGGGAGTTCGATAAGAGTGGATCGAATGGAACGAGGTAACTGTCCCCGTTAGCGATCACGTCCCCTTTACTGACCATTCGCTCTTACTTTCCGATGGAAAGCTAGGAGGAAGTGAATGTACGAGAATTTTCTTAATAATTCTCAAACTTCGATAATGGGGACATTTACCTTGTGGATTTTCTATTCGTAAAGGAAGGTCCTCTGAATTCGACGCGCTGCTCTGAGAAGCAAAAGTTGGGAGCGCCATTCTCTGATCTGAATCGCACAAGTTTGACTTGGCAAAAAGAGAGAAACGCTTCGAACTCGCGCCCCTCTCGATGCTCGTCTGTTTTAAGGACTCTTACTGCTCTAACGTACGTCTCGGGGGATTTCTAAGTGTCTCACCTTCGCACGGAGGCCACATCTCCGCGTTCCACCGCGAGAAGATACTTCTTCTCTAGGTGGGACAGACTGATCATTTCCTGGTGCGGGCGCACCACGTTTTCTTCGTCCGTCATGCCATGGATGCTGTGCCTCTGAAACCATCGCAACTTTTCATTACACTCCCGCAATTCGTCTCGCCGAGTCCGCGCGGAAGAATCAAGCTTCCCTCGGTTTTATTTCATCTCCATGCGTTTCGTCGCCGCTGGGAGACTAATCACCGCACGTCACGCAAGTGGACACGTTCCTTCTGCCCTCATTTCACTCCCTCTTGTGCAACACGTGAGTTACACCAGAACTCCATTTACCCGAATGAATTTTGTCCCAGTGCCTGGCTCAACGAATATGTCACCGTGCTCTTATTAACCGAACCCGAAGCGTACCATTTATTTATATAAACTCGTATCGTTGCGCAGAATACGTAGAAATATTTCCTCGCGATACAGTTACCTATCTCCCCGTTATGTCCCTCGACATGTTCGGATAAACAGAGTCCTGCTGGATACTAGTACAGAAATTCTCGAGCATCGAGTAACCAGACATTTCACATTCATCAATACAATTCTACAATATCTGTATTCCACATAAGTAGGTACGTAGCAGGATTTTCCCGTCCCTCGAAGCTGTAAAAGCACTAAGAGCTCCTCTGATGGTTCTTTCAGAAGAAAAGCCAGCAATTCTTCACGGCAAGCAGAGCGATCGTAATGGTTATTGATCGAGGGATGAAAGTTGGGTGAACGATGGATGGAAATTAGGATGATAAATGTGCCGCGACGTTCGACGCGGTCGCTTAAACACGCGGCCTCCGCCACGCGAACCGGAAACCCCGTACGTAGAGGGAAGAGGGATCAAGGAGGGTCCGAGGGCTCGATTTAAAGCGCCTCGCGATGCTATCGGAATTTCTGATGCAGCTCAGGGTAATAATCTGCGGTCGGGATCAGTGCTGTCGACGTGCCGCGATGCGTTCTCGAGGACTTGCACGATTTCGGAGGTCGTTGGCCGCTTTAACCCTAGATTCGACGTTGATTCGACGCCGATACGCCGTGAAATCGGGTAACTGGTTCATCGATGACAGCCCTTATCGCGAGCGCAAAACTTTTGATAGCAGAAGGGTTGTGGCGAGGGTGCTGGTTAATGATATTGTGGGAGAGGTACCTTTGCGTCGCTATTCAGGCATTCCTTTTCGTCGCGCTTTTTACAGAATATCGTTGTTCAAAGCTTTAGTAAAGCGGAGCATTGAGTTCAACTGCAAGTTAATGACTTTCGTGCATGCCTCCCTGCACCCGAGAGAATTTAAAGGAGCAAGAAAAACCGTCCCCCAATCTTTCCTCAGCGCTTTCCCATCGCGATCGTTCTCCCCGTCAATTGTATCCCAAGGCGCGCGCATTATCGCGGTAAAAGTAAATCGATCGAGCTGTTTGCAGCATCGTAAAGCCCGGATCGATCGAGCGGTCTCTTTCATCGCATCCGCGGGCCCAATAACGCGTTTAACGGCCGCGTTCTAGGAATCGCTGATCGTTCTCGCCTCCATCCGCGTTATTCAAATAATTTTAGAGCAATTACGCGCAGCCGGTAAACAACGCGATGCTATTTCGAAGCGAGCGATGGGCCATGGACTCGATCGCCGATCCGACCGTGCGTTGATCTACTACTCGAACGGCGTCGAGCCGAAATCGATCGACACCAAGTAAAGCGAGAAGAATAGAGACAGACGCAGCTTCGAGTCGATCGCCACTCGTCAGCCTCTCCTATATAGAAACAAAGAGCACGAGAGACAGCGAGACGCGTGGGCGAGCGACGGCTGAAAACGTGGATCGAAGGCTGGCTTGAAATTGAGGCGATCGTAGGAGGGGAGGAGGGAAGCAATTAACGACTCGGATGGCCCTCCATTGTTCGGCGAGGAAACCCCTCGTTACGGGGCAACTTCTCGTTACGCCTGCCATTAGACCGCGGATAAGGAAAGAATACCGAGGCCCCGCGAGCGCAACACGTTAAAGATCAAGCGTAAGGGAAAACAATGGCAGACCCCGGCCGTCGTTCTGCTCAAAGGCGGCATTAACCTTTATGCCCGCGTGCTTCCTTGCCAACGGGATATGGCTGGGGATCACGGAGCTTTTCCTTCTCTGCGCTGGCGATCCTCGAGCACCGGTGTAACGTCTAAAGTGGATCTAACGAGCCTCACCATTACGTAATCGCGACTGCTGCTAGCCTGTGCCATCCATTGGATTATTATTCTAATTACAGCCAAGTGTAGCTGGCGACGGTACGACCGCGCAGCCTCCAGTACAACTTGATGCAACGAGTAGGCATGGAGCGCAAGTTACCACTGGAGACAGATTTCGAGGCGAGCTTTTCTTTCATCCATGCTTTACGTTTCCTCAAGCGCGTGTCAAGATCCCCCTCGAATCCTCTCGAAATTATCGCAGCGAAAACGGAAGACGGGTTCCCCTCAACGCCCAATCTCCCCGATCCACTTTGCCGCCGTCAAAGACTGTGGACCCGACATCGGCGGGACCAAGCAGCGGCGATGGTACTTACAGACAACGACTGGTCGAGGACGCGTATTTGCTCCGCGCCTTCCGTTCCTCATCGGAGGTGGTTCCCGCGAGGCAGGATCAGGGCAAGGAGCCGCAAACAGACTGGATCGATGGGGAGGGGGAGGAAATGAAATTTTCGAGGTAACGCGAGACGCGATCCCCGGTTGCTAATGCCCCCGTGCGCGACAATTAAGCCGCCCTCCGATGGTAATCATAGAGTCGGTCGCGTCCTTTCCGTACAAGGACGCGTGCAAATATATCTTGCGGTCCCAGCGGAGGAGGGTCGGTCAGAGGGCAATAGAGGAGGCTAGGCGGCGGATGATGGACAGTGTTTGCCGAGGGTGTGGCGGCTCCGACAATTAGGGTGCGCCCGGGCAAACACTCGTTCGCTGTCAGTGTCGGCCCTTGGCACAGTATGTCATCATCTTGAAGCCGAGAGGGGTAATCGCGGCAGCTCACGCGTCGTATTCCACCGGCGCTGCCGCTTCTTTCGCCGGCAGCCTCATTATTTTCTTCTCCTTCGACAGTGGAGAGGGCGTGTGGGGCCAGCTTTCACGAGCAGCCATCCTCCGCGGACTCCCTTTTATTTTCGGCGGAACGCGCGCGGAACAGCCGGGTCTCGCGGGATCGTAACGAGTTCCTGGAGGGTATAGAGCCGGGCCTGGGTTCTATTCTCGACCCAGCCGATCGTGTGCAGCGATTCGTCGGATGATTTAGCTGCGGTTTCAACGGCTACCGACCCCTCCCCACCTTCTCGCGCGGTTGCTCGCGAAGGAGATTTTGATGCATCGCGTCGACGCCGTGAATCAAACTGCCCCCCCCGGCTCCCTCTCTCTCCGCGGAAACAAAAGAATACTTGATGGATCGTTCGCGCCAGATAGTCCCCCTGACCACCCTCTTCGACGCGAGAGGGGAATATAGAGACGCGAAAGGTTGTGTCCGACTGGATGAAACCGAGGGATCCTTGACTGGGGCTGACAGGCCGCGTTCCGACGAGAACGTTTACGAGGCAATAAAAGGACGCAGTCGTCGCTTTTCATCGCGTCGACAAATTAAACGCGCGAGGCGCTGACGAACGCTCGCCGGGATCGTCGCGAGAGGATCAAACAGGATCTTCGCGAGAAACGCGCGATTAAACGGAACGCTGGTTGTCCCGCTGTCCACCTTGTTTACCATACAACCGGCCTCCGTGAAATCGACCCAGGAGAAGCCTTTACGACACACTAAAAGTGGAAAGCTCCATTGGGAACTCGTAGAAGCTGGCATATAGTGCGCGCCGTCGTCGCCCCCTTATACCCTCTCCAAGCTACGAAACGAGTCGAGAAAAACAATTCTCTCTGGTCCATTCGTTTGCGCGCCTAACGTCTCGGATGAAATTCTTCGCGCCCTTGGCGCCGCTCTTATATTCCATCCTTAACCATCGTGCCCGCCGTCGTTGATCACGCGAATCAGATTACCCCCGATTATCGAAATAATATTAAGCTTCAACTCGGCAAGGACCAGTGCTCGCGGAGCGCCCTCCCATCGCTGTGGATCCAGGAGATCGTGAGATAATCGCCAGGTGCAAGGGAAGTTTCGAGGAGGCAATAAAAGGATAGACCGCGACGGGAACTTCTCCTGATTCGCAGCGGCAACTTCCGCAAATTAGATCTACTTCTAACGCGGTTATCGATCGCCTCATCACTTTTTTCCATTTCTCTCTATGCCTCGTGGTTTATTGCTTCCACGGATTTCGCCTCGATAACTCAAATAGAGTATTGTCTCGGAATAAGGTGAGATAAGGATAAAAGCAAGCCGAAAAGATAGAAGGAGACGTTCGGTCTCGAGCCGTCACTTTTTTCTGAGACAAATTTGAGAGACACAAATGCGAGGATCAAATGCTAGATAATGTGCTTGACTTACCTTGACCTTCTTGTCAGGTTCCGGTTTCTCGAGGAGGCAGGTTGTTTGCTGGTGCGTGGCCAGGGGCGGCAGAGGCGGCGCCTCGGGGTCGAAGCTCACCCGATGCCCGACACCCCGAAGGAAACCGCCCCCGGCACCCGAATCCCAAGCCCTCGTCGCGTTGGTACCCATCCTCAAGGAAAAGTCTGCGCTGCCCTCGCCGGCGGTATCAATTTCTTCGTCGATGCCGGTTTCACCAGGGGATCCCGCGCCCCTGGCGACATCCTCCTCATCTTCGTACACGCTTTCTGAAACAAGCGGTGGGGGCGTCACTTTGATTAGGACGCAAGTGCGTCGCGACGTAGGCATCGAGGAAATACTACGGGGGGATGGTAGACGTCAAGCCACACAGGCTTGGATATTAAATTGAATGCTACGTTCGCGACGATGTTCCAAACTTGTTGCACACGCGTAGAACACTGATCACTGAACTGTGTGCGAGTATATAGTTGAGTGGTGATGAATGATGTACATTCTCGCACAGACACTTTGTTAAATGATGGAGGAAATCCCTGATTTTTAAATGAATGACAATGAAATAATTTCGAGGCCCTCCTGGTCGGTCAACCTGGCGTTGAATTTTTATAGCAAAAATATGGACACTCCACCTCTCGGCATACCGTCGAGCGTGCAAATAAAAAATGCGCGCAAAAATGGCGAGAATTCTCCGGTTGGTCGCCGGGGGGACAAAACGACGAACGAAGCGGGACTGGATCCACCCTGTTGGTAATCCAAACGGATGATGGATCGCGGAATACACTCTCCCTTATTGGTAGCCGGCAAACAAACGCGTAGAACGCCGGCTAGCTGCAACTCTTTTGCGACGCAACTTCCGGAGCTCTCGATTTCCGACGACGTCCATTTACGTCGCAATAACAATCATGTATTCTACGTTACCATGAATCACGGATGATCTAGATCGCCTGCAGCGAACAATCTACTCGACCGATTCTCGAATTGGGGACATTTTTGCAGACGACGCCGAAAAGTTGCTACCGCCGCGGCAGCAATTTGTATCGCACAGAATAGTGCATCTACGCGCAAGAAACAACGAGGTAAGCGTAATGGACGAAGATAATAAATGTGTTTTTTGGACTGCACGTGGCGGGGGAAGTTGGACAAGTTATCGTCACGCGTTTTTCCAGCTACCGTCAACAACCGCGCTGTTCAGGAGGATGACGTTTTGTTCGCCTGGCATCGATCGTCCGCGGCAGCGAGAGAACTTTTTTACTTTCAATACACCGCTGGCATGATCGTTACCAGTCGATCTTCTAATTCTTCCAGCCCATTTACCAGCGATTGTCCGACAACATCGTTTCGCTGGCCGCTTTTGCAAGGCGGAAGCGGATAATCTGCCTCGGTGCTCCACCCGCGAAACCACTTCTATCCTTTCATCCTCCTTCGAGATGCGGACATACTTCTCGATACACAGCACTTGCCGTTATTCGTAGCTGATATCGAATGTCCTCGCTTCCCTCGGAACGATCTCCTAAGGAATAACGACGCGAGCGCGGAGCCAGCTCAAAACGATCGAAATAATTCCTTCGGAGGCTATTAATCCCCAGGGTAAATATGTATCGCGAGAGTGGCGAAGTTTCATCGTTAGTTTATCGAGCGTCGCGCCATTGCGGCGAGAGTTGCGCGACGAGATCGTTAGAGAAGGATCATTTACATAAGGCAGGATGTGTTCGGGCACCGCATACGCGAGTAGAGTCTGAGGCCAGAGACGAGCAGAACTTCCCTCGAGTAATGGTAACGAATACCAGCGACGTAAGACGAAATGATTTGTTCAGACGTAAGTACATGTAGATGGAGCGTTAAACGTTGAAACAGACGGGACCTAGAATATCTTACGATAAATTCGCTACCATCTTACTTTTGCACAGAAGCTTTGTACGAAGATTCATGGTTTCCCCGGAAATTTCGCTTTCAAAGGTCTGTAATAATATAAAAAGGCACAGTGTACGTTCAGCATATATTCCAGGAAGGGGAGGGTAAATATTTTTTCGCATTTCAAAGGTAAACGTTACAGGGGACCCACCGTCGTCGCTACTCCCTTTGCCCTTCGATTCCCGCGTGATCGCCCAAATGGAAGTCAAACGCGTTGCCGTTTCTTACGCGCGAGATTTCTTCGTTCGCGAACTCCCGATCGGAAGTTCTTATTCCTCTTGCACGATCACGTTTCATAGGCACAAGTTGAGGTTGCTTTACAGACGCCGTTAAACCCGTATAGCCGAATAATGAATGCCAAACGTGCACAGAGGGACGGGGAAAATTAAAGTTTCACAGCGTCGACCAGTCTCGATCGTATTTTTCACTCGTCCGCGCGTTGTTGGCCACAGTCGAGCGGATTTTATTAGCTCTGCTCGTTTGCATGAAGCTTATTTTCACCGCTACGTCGGATAAATAGCGCCGAGTCCATACGCGGTGGGATAAATGATCGCGAAGGGGGCGTTTCCTTGAAACTCGCAGGAAGGAATAATCAGAAAATAATGAATCACGGGGAAACTGCTGGTGCTCGATGGTGCGTCCATTTCGGCGAGGAAATATTGATATTGAAGGTGCACAGGCACGAACAAGCATGGCTGCAGAATCCACGCCATCGAAGAAACGCAAGAGACGCATTTACCTCTCCAGACATCGCGCCGGAAGTCGCCCGACGTCTGTGTACATTGCTGAGAGGAAAGACAGACTCCTTAAGTAGCTAGAAAAAGTTTCAGGCGACTTCTTAATGCTCCGAACAAAGCGTATTCCAGGCAGCCGTTCGCGCTGCTTGTACCATTCTACTCGAGTAACCGGAAACAACAGGGAACGGGAACTTTGTAAACAGCCCTGGAAACGTTCACCGCCTCGGAACAGACTTTGCAAGATGTAGATCAGATTTGCGCGAAACACTGAAACAGGCCCAGGGGAAGAGATCCTTGATCCTCCACAAGAATTTGTCGACGTAGTTCACCCGCGATTTAAATGCAAAACAAGGGAAGCTCTGGTCACAAGCCGTGCCCTTTCGGAATATCGTTAACGCAACGGTGTTCAAAGTACGGGGTTTGTACGTGAAAGCCTCAGGTATATAAATTCAGGGGGTGAAAGTCTCGCGCATATATCTCAGAAACATTCTAGGGTTACCTTTTCTGCCAGCCTCGGCTTCGGAGGAAAATGACCAAAAACTCAGGTAATATATATTCAAATTCGATTGAAAGGAGGCTTATCACCGCGGTCCCCTGGCAATCGGAACTTCGACCCGCGCGGGTCGTTGAGCTTACCACGAATCGCGTGTTTCGTGCAGAGCTTAGATCGATAAAGTGCTGCGCGGGCGTGCACACGGCTGCTACGTACCTAAAAGACTTTCGCGAATGCACCGATGTGCATCCCCTCGTCGGTGGATGGGATCGAGAGTGGTCTTCTCTGCTTCGCGCTCGGATGCTCCCCGAGGAACAGGGGTTATAAGCATTGTTCGTGGACCGGGGACCAAAGTTTCCGAGCTATTTTCGAGAGGTACGACCGGTAAACGTCTGCGGCAATGAAATTACACGGGATGGTATTTTCTGTTGGCTTCGAGCGAACGCCCTTCGCTCTCCTTAGACGTCACGGAAGGGATATTATCGGTTAAGAGTCTGGGACATTGGAATCCCTATGGGGGATGGGGAACTGAGAATTTTTTATATTTCGTGGATGCCTGAGCTACTGATATAATAGAGATGGAATTTGCCACTCGCAATCACTGCAAGTAGATAGTTTGCGAAGAAAAGTAATTTGACGAACATACCTCCAACACATCAAATAATTCACCAATAACCATTATTCTAAAAATCACAACGCAGTACCCATTTCTCGACCACGATTTCTCTTACCAAATTGCGGTGTGCCTGTTAACAATCAACAGAGGAGCGTTCGCACCGCGGTTGGTCCTTTTACTACCCTTCTTTACGTGCCCATTAAACCTGTTACGATCCCCGCGCTGGTAACAGTTGCGGCATTACGGCGGAACACGTTGCCGCCGACGACCATCCCAAAAAGCGATCGCGTTTGGGAAGCTGGCACTCGTTGAATAGCATCGCGTCCCAGAAGATGACGATATCTTCCACCTAATCAGAGGCAGAACGGAACTGCAGGTCGGCCTATGCAGCAGAGAAGCCTACGTACGCTGCACCTGTTGCACACCACGTACCTGTGCAGGGAATCGTTTCCGAGAAGCTGTGCTCGCGTGCACGCGTCGACGCAACTTCTTGGAAACGTCGAAAGCACGCCAACTCTTTACCTCGCTCCGAACCCACACCCATTCACCCGCCGACTCGAGCTTTCCCGCTTTTGATGGTAATTTGTCCTGTCTACACGTCCCCGCCCTTCGCTCGACAATCCTTCGAGGCTACATTCAACGGCACAGATGTACCCAATGCACACTATCTCGCTCCTCAACGGTGGTTGCTTCTGCGTTTCTTATTGATGTTCCCCCCAAGAAATCTTGGTTACTGCACACGCCTTTTTTATTCCTCCTCTGTGCTATATTTTCCTTTTTTTTTCTTTCGACTGAAATATGCTGTGAAAGTGCAGGAAGAAACCAGTCTCCTCTGTTCCATTGGCAGGCTGGGAAATTATGCAACGATTTCTCGCGTACGCGAGCTTTGACCCGCGCGCCAGTCCACGGCCAAGGAAATTGGCGTGGCGAGGGTCCGGCAGGCCGGTGAACGATCGAGCATATTCGTTCGTGCTCGATTCCCGGGGCTGAATTTGCCTGTAATTATGAGATCGTGTGCGTGCACCGCCGCATGCGGAGAATTAGGGCCGCGGGTGCACGCGAACCGACAGTCTGCACGAAAACGACGTAATCGCGATGCGCCTGAACCGTAAAGGGTGTTGTTAATTACGCCACGGTAATAACTGCCAATAACGAAATTTCGCGCATCGCGTTTGCACGGCTTCACAATCACGAGTTATGGCCGTGGAGGGCGGAAAATTGGAATCGGAGCTGCATATTACCTCTAGCACCAAATGCAGAGCCATTTCGAAGATGAATCGGGAGGGAAGTTCCATTTCGCAGCGCGATCATCGGTGTAGAAGTTAAGCCCGACGACTTCAATGAACTCTCTGTTCTGAACATTCAAAACGAAGTGAACGAAATTCTCCTTGTTATCTGAACGCCGCGGGCCGCGAGGGTCGAAGATAGATGTTCCTTTCTGTGTACTTGACGCGAGCCAAAGCCGCCAGCAGTATTCCGAATACCATAAATCCGACGGCAGAAGACTAAGCAGAACCACTCTTCCTTTGGCCCCCGCAAGTTTTTAACCACTCGTAAATCGCGCGGCTCGCTCACCGTTGTGCCCGCCGTCGAACCAACAACGGAAATTACAATTTTATTCCCAAAGGCAGCCGGGATAAATGGCGCGCGGCGCACAGTTAACATCGCCGTGGCTGTTTTACGGTCCCCTTGAAGCGAAACTCGTGCCCGGTACGATCGCAGTAAACCAAAGATATTCCCGTAAATCAACGTCCGGCTGTCGAACGGGTCGTGTCTCGTGGGATAAGTCATCGTAATGAGCTGGGGGCTCCAAGAATTCCGTGGGGTAAACGAAGCGGCAAGATTTATCGCGCCACCGTTTTTCCGCTGAAAAGTGTTCCAGTGGCGCGTTTCGTTGAAACACGGACCTTCTCAGAGTGAAAAGCGAAGCTTCTTACAGCGCTAAACGAAATTACTCGGCGGGAGTAAATCGTGTACAATCTCCCTTCGTCGCGCTGGATGCAGTTGCACGTTCGTTGCACTTCTTCCTCAAGTGCAGCACATCCAACTAGCGTAATAAATTTCCTTTGTGAATCCTAGGTGCCTTGGCTTTCGAGCAAGCTTCGCAACGATCTTTCAATGAATTCTTATTATCGATCTTAAATCGGACAGCCTTGAAACTTCGACAGTATGACGTAGAAGAAATGATTGAGTTATATCCCTGAATTGGAACTGCAAGTTCGATTTTCCGATATTCGAACAGTTATTCTGGTTTAAACTGTTTGTGTCGTCGATGAATTCTTTATCTCTCAGCTTCATACCTGCACGGTCTATTGGGAATCGCGCTGCAAATGAACGGGCATAACCAACCATGACGGCAGGAACGGCGAACGCTTCATTATTATCGCGACGAGGAAGGATATTTAATTTCGCAACGGATCTGCATACAAATGAAATCCATAGTAGCCGGAAGTGTGCGAACTCGAGGGCACACAAATGTCCCAGATTTTTGTTGCTCCGCGAGGAAAATGGGACACGCTCGCCTGGCGTGTAAAAAATTAACGCGTATACATAATCCGTCGGCTCTTGGTGATTTTTACAGCACGCCCGAGCGCGATGGGAACGCGGCAACGCGCGCGGGATTACTCGAATAGTATAGCTTCTGACGGATTACGGTCCGCGACCGCCAACCGAAGGCTCTTCTTCGGCCAGGCCGAAATGTCGCCGTGGAATTTGTCGCCTAGGAGGCTGCGAGAATTACGTGTAAACGTTAAACCAAAAGCCCGGTCCTCGACACCGCTGGGAGGACAATTTAAATCTCCCGAGTTTTCACAAACGCGCTCTCGTTCGGCCTCGATGCTCGAAACGCGGAAAAAGTTGGAGAGATTTGGCGCGCCGCGTTAAAGAACTTTGGGCATTTACCTCCGGTCTTTATGAGAATTTTTCAACTATTGTTATCGACCCTCTCTACTGCTTTTTTAATTCTTTTCCTTGCTCCGGAGCTAAGTCCTGACATTGTGGAATTTCGGTGTATGTATTTTTAATTGTTTGTCGTGTTCACGAAACTGGGGAACAATTGATACTGAATTTCTTTCCATTGAATTCTGGATGGAAGAGGATTAAAGAGCTTTTATCAAATTTTGCTCTAGAGTGCACCGACTGTGGCTCACGTGTTGCCAAATGGGTTTAAGCACAGCTCTCTGCGTGAAGGTGTCAACGGTACGTTTGCTTCTTTTCCGGCGGTGCCCCAGTTGTCACGTGCACGAGGATCACTAAATTCGCGTGACCTGTTCACACTCGTCGGTAGTCAATAAATGTCTATTCAGGAATGAAATTCCGCCAGGCTCGAGCCTCTGGGACGGCTGTGCTTCTCTTTTTTCCGGTGTCCCGGTTCCCTGCATCTGCCACCTGTTCCGAGCCACCTAATTTCCTTGTCGAATAGTCCTTTTAAATATTCCGCAGCGCGAATCCTTTTATGTAATCATTGTCACGCGAATTGTATTCTGTTTTAACCATTGTAAATTATTCTGTAGAGCGATCGTTATCATATTACTCGCTGGTAATGAGCTGCGTTTTATCTCTATCAACAAATGAAATGTAAATCCCTCGTTTGATATTCCACGCGTCGTGTAATATTTCACCGTTTATCGGGGCACCTCGTTTTACAGGAAGGCGCGAGCTAATATCGGCTACATAATAAGAGGCGGAGAGAAACAAAAGCGGGAAACAGTTGCCGGCGACGCGGCTCATTTGCCTCGCAAATGAAGAATCGATATCTCGCGGATAAATCATATTTAGAAGCGAGGCGGGTGTCACTGAACGAGCAATTCGATTTCGCTGGGATGAAAACGGAGAAACGCCGTCCTCGATACGTCGTTCGCGTATTTCCAGAGGGAATTGCCGCGCAAAGCGGCAGAGAGAAATGAAAATCAGAGGGGCGATCTCGCGCTGGGAAACGGGGCGCGAAAGCTCCTCAAAGCGAGTGGAGATATTACGCGGACGTTCTGCCGGGTATAAAGAGATTATCTAGGGGAAGCGGAAAGAATGGCAGGCGACAAACAATCGGAACTGAAACAACGGTCACGAATAATGCAACTTCCTCGGCGGATAAGCCTGCTACTTAATCCTCCCCCGAATCGAATTTATTTCCCGCTTTAACGCGTCAATCAACCGGAAGGAGGCATCGCGGCGCCGCGAGCGGTGCATTTATCTTGCGTGCGTTCGATGTCGATGCTTGATCTGCATCCGGTAACTCTATTGTAGAAAATCATCTCGTTGAAAGCCGCGCGGGAGTGAAAGCTCTGAAAGCTGCTCGCCCATTGGAATATCGTTGCTCTATCGCAGCTTATTGAGAACACCTGGCTTATCGTGAAACTTTCACGATCAGCACAATACGATTTTTATATCTCCAACGATCTTCTCCCCCGAGATGCTCTGGCTTTCGTTCGCGATTCAACAAACAGTCGGGGATCCAGCGAAAGATAAACTGACTTCATTGGAAAACTTGGAGGTTTCGCGAATTTATTTCAAATCTTGCTCTTTCTCCATCAGCTCGTCTCTCGTGTCTGTTTCTCGTTTCCAATTGTTGATTAGGACATCGTAATTGCTTTGTATCTCGATCACGCTCTGCCTCCTATTTATTTAATTTCGTTACAGATCCAGTGTGGCTTCAATCCCGATTTTTTTTTTTTACCACCGCTCGTCGACTGTTTTTCGACGCGCCCGGAAAATGGGTCGCCGGGCGTTGTAATCTAGCGAAACGGAGAAAGACGACCGATTCTAATAACGAACGGATTTAAAATCGTCGTCGAGCGTTCATACACGAGTCGCGTGAAATGTCAGAAGCACGCGGACCTAATTTTCCACGGATTTCCCGCGACTCCGCTTTTAGTTTCCCGTTCGCAGCGCATTGCGTTTTGTGGACCAACGGCTCGGATACATGTACCCTCGGTTTCGCGTTTCATATTGGCCGCTGGTGGGCGTTTTATACTCAATAAACCCCGAGCATTGCGAGAAAAAGCAGGCAGCGACGGTAGGACGCAATAAAACGTTGGGCTCTCCTCGAGTTGTGCACTTTTGCCATCGTATAGGTTTCAATTTTAGCAGCCGGGCATTCTTCAGGGCGATACGTCAGCCTCTGTGAAAATAAACACTTTGAACGTGCACCGCGAGAGTTCCATGCTTTTCAAATCTTAAATTCGCCCGGCGTTACGTACAGAGAATTTAGGTCCCTTTATTTGAATAACCTCGAGCAGGTTCACCGACCTTTCCAGAGTACTACGCGCGCAAATCTATTACGCAACGCGCACATTATTTCCGCGGTGGGTGTCGCTTTATGGAAAAAGAACCTCGCGAGTGACGGTCACCTGTATTTCTCGAACGAACGTTTCGAAAATGGGTAAAATGGAAGCAAAAAACAGTTTACGTGGGGATAACATCGTTTGTTTATTCGCTCGCAAATTTATTCCTTGCTATAGAGCAAAATAACAGTGTGCACCCTCACGTCGCCCTAATCCATGAATCATGAAACATCGTGCAGACCTTCCAGCATCCTAGAAATTATTCTGCAGCGCTCGCCACGAATCATTTGAAATTCAATCGACTATGAGTTTATCCAGAGCATCTGCAAATTTTGAATTTCATCAGCCATCGTTCGATCCTCCCCCCTCGAATAAAACAAACGAACATTCTCCCCCCCCCCCCCGTATGAATATTCCCACGACCACCACGATACACGCGAATCCACCGTAAAGAGACCCCGGCGAGGAGTAATTTAAAAAATTGAAGCCCGAAGCCGAAGAGCTTCGCCAAGGAAAAGAGAGCTCCCCCCTTCCTTCCTGTTCAGGAAATTAATTTCACGTCCGAAACCTCGGAGCCCCTGGCTACGAAGCCCCTAAAGGGATTATTCGAATCTCCAGGCGAGTCGCCCTCTTTATTTCGTGAAATTCCAAGTGCATCGCGCTCGCAGCTAGCCTGAAAAAAGAATGGAACAAGACAAAGTAACGAGGACCTAGGGGAAGTTCTCGCATAATAATGCTTGCTTAACCGGTCTAGTCTTTTTTAATGGTGCGGGATCTTTGCCAGCGTAATGAGTTCATCCTGCCTACCTAAATATTTATTTAAATCAACCGCTCTTGTTTAAATTGCAGCACTGTATCGTTCTAGCCATCCACCGCATCACCAGTAATGCAAAATCGCCTGAAACCCTATGCATTCTCCTTTCAACAGTTCAGCCGAAGCTCATTCCGCTTTTGTCTCACAGTTAATCCTTATCAGTTCAAGTTTCACGTCGATACGAGTCGAAATCCCGGTCGCATTTACTCGTCGAGATCCGGAAGGACTTTCACGTGACGCGTATGACGTCTGCACGCGTTCGCCAAAGTGCATCCGCGTGATGTAACCTGGAGAGGCGCATCCGGCGTTCGGGGACAAGTTAGCAAAGCCATTTGCATGAGAACTTTCGCTCCGATAGCGGTGGAAATTTTCGTACCCCGCAGTTCGAGCTCCGGGAGATTTAAATGCCCCGATACACAGCGCGAGGCTTCGGGAAAACGCAGAGAGAGAAGTCTAACTGCTTGCACGTTCGGAACGGAGGGAGCGGCTCTTTAAATTCAAATGATAGGAGCACGGCGCGCGGCACGGTCGGTTTTAAAGACGGGTAGAAAATAGAGGAGCCACCGTGGGAGCTCGCCGAACGAGAATTTAATGCCCCGAGTTTTCATCGTGAAGGAAACGTGGAAAAATGGAAACAGACACGCTGCACGTGTATCCAAGAGGGCTAATTTAGCGCGCTAAAAGCTGTCGTCGAGTTTTCTCAGCTTCGCATGCGTTACCATCACCCAATCCCCAGTGTTCCGACGTTTCAAGATGATCCTCGACGTTTACTGACGAGATCCTTTCGCTTTCTGAAAGCTTTCGCTGGTCGTAAGTCGATCTCGTTTACTCGGCGGTGGATCGATCAAGGGAAGCCCTCTGGGAAACTCTCGAGGCAACAGATTCTGGCTTAGATCTAGTCACTCCCCGACATTCTACACAGCTGTGCGATAATTAGGCATTCCTTTATGGTGTTTGCGGCTCTGTGCCTCCCCGTACATAAATGATGCGCAATGCTCAGCGACTCGGTCCCTTTGTGAAACTCAAAGGAGCCGAGGGAAGACGTCGAAGACGCTCTGCCTGGAATCCAAAGCGGAGTCTTGCCAAGAAGGCGGTATTTCAAGCGGTTAATTAACGATTGAAAGGGGGCCAGGCATTTCTCAGGGAGGATAGCCGCGAGGATAACGTCGCGATAGCAGCGAACAAAAGTCAAGACGGGAGCCTCTTCGAGGGCCGATGGTATTTCGCCCGCATCCATCACCCTGACGTTCACTAATCGCCGAAACGTTTGAATCGAGCTTGCTTGGACTAATAAACGCGGGAACGTGACTCCTGCAGCAGGATCAACAGAGATCAACAAAGATCAACAAAGATCCCCGGCGCGACGCCATTCACTCTCGGTGTCTGAGCGAGGTGTACCGCGAGCCAAACAATCCTCGATCGAAAGATCACACGCCTGGGAAGGCTCGAATGTCGCCCGTCCAATTCGCCCTACGCTCCACGGTCTCTCTCATCAATCATTTATCAGGTTACCGTGCTTTCAGTCGAATAGACCATCATCAGCGTGCTCGCCGATGTCCAAGCAACGCAAAACCGCGCGCACACGACCGTTCTATCCGGCGCTGGCACGTTTAATTGCATCGATCGCCCCACCGAACGCCACCCCGCGTTTCATCGCGATCGCGACCAAGCCTCGTTATTACTTCAAGGATCATTTCGCTTCGAGCCTCGTCGAGCAACGAGAGGAGAGACTCTCCCGCGACGTCCTCGAGAATCGCAAAACGAGGACCAGCAGCGATGTCGATGGTTTTTCGAAATCCCTTTCGAGCACATACTCTGTGCGAGTGCGTCTGTTGCGACTATCCGCGACCGTGTTGATTAATCAGAAAGACCATAGCAGTGGTTAGAGCTTCGAGAAGAAGAGTAATGTCTGTTTTATAATCATATCCATGGAATGTTTTTATCATAAAGCTCTGCCACAAATATTTTATTTTTAGGTTTGCTCTCGACCGGCACTGTGAGACGATCGTGATCGAAGGATTCGTGGTGCTGACGCGGAATGAGTGAGAAGGAACCTCACGGAGAACAATTTGCAGCGGCATAGATGGGTCAGGCGAGGCCACGAGATCGGCAAACGGAAAGGTGGCGGTGCTAAGGAAGCCGCCAGTTAAATTTTATTGCTCCGATCGAAGCGCAGGCTTTACGGCCGCGCTTTCCGCCTTTCACGCCTTCGCCAACCGAATCGTTCCTTGTTTATTCCCATTTTCCCGTCTTTGCCTTTCTCCCAGGTCCCTCGAGCAGGAAGCAATCGCTACTGGAACGGCGGCCTCTTTAAAAGGGAGGATTTATTATTACACTAATGCGGAATGTTCCAGTGACTCCGCCGATGGAGGCCTGAAATACGATCGGAGACACCTGGATCCGTCATCTCCAGGAAGCCTCGCGAAAATCATAGTTTAATGACTCCTTCATAAGCATTATTTGTGGAATCAGACTAAGTTTTGTGCCACACTGAAGTCTATTGCAATTATCCTTTACCATTTTATGGCAGAATAAAAGAGAATTACGACTGGCGAATCCATCCCGAGATTAATTAAATTCCCCTTAATCCTAGGCTTAAGATTCGATCGAGCCCGATTCACGAGATCAGTAAATGCTTCTAAAGAGATTGAGGAAGACGTTGGAAGGAGACTTTCATCGCGCATCCCTTGAATTCTCAAGTAATACATACATCACCTCGACTACACTTTAGTAGCCCTCGAGCCTCGAAAGATGCACAATCTACAGTACGGCGCAGTCCTCAGAATAGTTCGTTGCTCAAAGTACAGGACCCATTAATACCCCTTCGGAATGCAAACCCTGCTGATTTACCATGGCTGAGCCACTCCACTTGCTCGTCGTCTTAGAAGAGAAAATTGAACGTCACCCAGCTGGAGCAGCATGGTATCCGATTCGAAATGGTAGACAGTAAACGGTCGATAGCAGAGATACGGGAAACGAGGGCACGGGCGAAAGGAAGTTTTTTCGCTTGGATGCCAGTCGTAACGGACATCGAAGCCAAGGATCGCTCGGATTACGAGCCTCGGGGAAATAAACCGTCGCTTGATTTCATGTAGCCGGGAGACGCGAGAGAGCGAGGAAAATTCATTGTATCAGAGAGGAATGCGTGTCACGAAGCGAACGTGTGCCGCGCCGCGCCGCGACGCGTCTCTCGCTCCGATCATGATTCACGTCCGTAGCTATAAATTTCACGGGCCGCGATTCGGCGAGAATTCCTTTCACACCGACGCCAATCGACTACCGAAGTCAGAAACTGCCGGCGTGCTTGATTCTCAGCTTCGCGTTGGAGATGGAAATCGCCATTCCACGGAGTCGCGAAATACGCGTAAATATCTGGGGAAAACGAGAGACGATAGGGTAGAAATCTCGTAGACGAGAAATCTCAAATTTCTCGTTTCACAGTCGTTCAGGGGGCAATTGTCTGGAACGTCGAAGCTTTTACACCGCGGAAGAAGAGAGAAAACCGCGGCCCCGAAACTTTCCCACTGTTCTCCTCGCGCCAAAGCACAGCCGTTTATACGTTTTCCAGGTCGTAAGTGAAACAAGTGAATTAACTGAGGCGAGGTAACGCAACAACGGTAATAGAATCTTCTTGCCCTTCCATCGTCATTTTGCTTCCTGGCAAAGCTCGGTGCTTTTATCTAGTTTTAAGCAAGAATAAGAGTCGAGGCGTAACGAGTCGTGATGATGTCTCTTAAATTCCAACAATCTTCAAGTGTGCACAAGATACAATCACATTTCTGAACGCAAACTCAATATTTGAATCCACGTGTAGGTGGTAAGTAGGAAGCTACATAGTTTCTTTAGTCAAAGCTTGATTTCAGCTCCAGAAAGGTAGAGTCGAGGAAGCATGATTCGACATACGCGTGACGTAAGCCTGATTGCAAGGGAGGCGAGCCTAATTGCACTATTTCGTATCCCCTTAACTAAAGACGATCAACTGATTGACCCAGATTCGCCGGCATTACCATGCCCGGCCTCATCTTGCCGAGTGTCACAGATCCACCCCCTAATGGTCGGATCCTGGGCTCGAGTTAACGCTGGATCCAGCCGAAAGGTCCGTACACGTGGCAGCTCTCAACATGCTTTGGCTGTGGCGGATTCATTCTCGAAATTACGACGCGCTGAGCGCGGGATCTAGAGGGAAGCTCACGCCCCGTAGCGTTCTGCTTTTCTACAGGCGTACACATGCACGCGACTATATAATTTTCTGGACGTGACAAAGATGTAACTCGGGGAAACCGCTTATTACGTTGACTGACACGGAGGCCGGCGCACACGTTCGGGATAAACGCGGGAGTACGTGACGAAAGGCTTAAAGGGCGCCTCGGATGATTGGATTACCGAATGATGAACCCTTGCTACTCGTGAGAAGTGTATTTAAGATACCTCGTTTGAAGTCTCACGAGGCTACCGACGAATAACTTCTTGGAAATAGAAGACTCTTCCTTGTATTATGAGAAAACAAGCGAACCCTTGGTATCGCAATTTTGTGCCCAAAACCAACCCTGTCTTCTTATCATCGTTTCCCCTTAAAGATCTTTTCCTGCCTCTCCAATGCCCTTCTACCCTCGATCTATTTCACCGATAATATCTGCCTCGAATGCAATCAGAGAAGCGAACGTTAGGCGTGAATAGGCACGAGGAATTTGAGGACCGCTTATCATGGAGACGATTGATGCAGGTGCACACCTGGGAACCATGCGCCAACACATTATCGCCGCCGGTGACCCAGGAAATGTGTTCTCGAATCGATTAGTCCCTTGCATCCTGTCACACCGCCATTCCCTTCCTTCCGACCGTCCGGTTATGCGGATTCACCAAGCCACAGGATCGCCAGGACAAACAGACGGACTTCGACTACTCTCGTGCCTGCATTTGCGAGCGCCTGTGTGCGGGAAAGTGCGAGTGTGCGCCAGCCAATGTTGGCCAAAAGCCAATGCCGTGAAACGTCCTTTGTAACTTGCTCCACCGACGCCCCAAAGGTATTCGTCAAGCTTAACACAGTGGGGCATCGTTCCTTCTCGCCCGACCCACCGTCTGCTATCTATATACTCCACTTTTTAATTCCTGCCTCCAACCACCTTCGCGCGAGGAAGCCGCGGGTGGGAACCAGCTGATCGATCCCAACGACAGAATTCTATCCGCAGCTACGCTCCGATGGTATAAATCGTTCGTTCCCTTGCCACACCAGTGACATCTCTAAAGGGAGCAGACGAATACGACAGTGGAACAGGGTCGCTTGTTTTTTTTAGCGTTATTTTGTATCCCGGGATTCCCGGGGCGTCGCGCGTCGGGCGCCTCGCTTGTCTGACTACAAACGAACCGATTCTACTGCGCACCGTTCTTTCTACTCGCAGCGCTCGTACTTCTTTCTACTTGCAGCTTTGCCCTCGTCGTTTTTAGTTCCCTCTCGCTTGTTTAACTTTCGTTTGCAAGTGGCTACGTGCTTCAGGGGTGAAACAAAGTCGACAGAGTAAGAAACGAAGTGGAAGTTCCACGAAATCCCTGTGTTTCTACTTTACTTCGTTTACGTGTGGCTTGGGACGACTCGCTCCACTTGGCGATGTTTCCCTTGCCTCGTTGACCCCGAAAGGTCTGCCTCGCACAATCGTTTGATTAATTATTGTTCGTGCTGTAGTGTTATTAGACAATTAGCGGGGTGATGCTTAATTTCGAGCGTTTGTCGACGTCGCGTCGCATCGTTATTCATTTCCTCTCGTCGGTGGTTGAATAATGGACGGCAACTTGACGTGAATTTATAATCGAGGTTTAGTGGATAGTTTTAATACAACGATGAATCGATTAAGCCTGCTGATTTTTAATGCTCAGGAAAAAAGTCCCTTTAGTCTTTCGCATATTTTTCTAACGATCGATGTACATTTCCCTAGACGGTGGGAATTTTCGGGCATCATTTGTAGGACAGCGGGAGACAGCGAGGACGTCAAACGCGGGATCGCGCCGTTGAAAGATTTAATGAGTCCGAAAATTAATTACCATCGGCGCCGACGGTAACGCAATTCAATTGCAAAAGCATGTGGCCCCGTTCGCGTTATAATCATAACGTCATAAACGCCAATGTAGCCCATTAAAGAGAATAGTGCGACCGTGGCCCTGTAGGTGTTGCCGAAAGCCGAAGTTCCATTCTACAGTTTCATTAATCGGGAATGAGCAATTCGAAAATCCGAATGAACGTAGTATTTACTCTGCAAATAAATCTTCAGTCACCACGCTGCAGATTCAATGAAACTTGCACCGACACAAAAAGCATCGACCAATTTATCAATTCAAACTCTCAACGATTTTTAAAGATGCCTGCGATTCGTACGGTTTTTCACGTCAAACCAACTTTTCCAATTAAACGTTAACAAGCCGCCCAATTATCATCCCGCTAACTCCGATTCACGTGTCCCGACTCGTTTTGCGTTTAATTTACGGTCCAATCTATCACGCGGATTTTATCGATCGGTGGCGAGAAACGATTGCCAGAGATTGAAAGGTGACAAACGACGAAATGAATAAATGCTTGTTAGAACGTGAACGAAACGACGATAGAACATTTAAAGGAGGAAATCAAGCTTATCTTTCTTGGAACCTCGCGTTCACTCGAGCTGAAATTCGAAGCCACGGATTTCAGAGCGCACTACGATCACAGCAGATGTTCCTGAAGGATAATTCCTGAGAGACGTATATTTCCACGGGCCTCCGAGCCAGCATATTTCAGCCGTCTCCAGAACGACTTCGACTAATCGTTACTATTCCCCATTTGGCGCGGGCGCGAAATCATTCGACCGTCGCGAAAACTCCGTGCTTGTTCGGCATCCACGCGATCCACCGCATATTAGTTGGCGAATTTACCATTTCGTTGGACGCCTCCGTCGACGTAGCGTGTAAAACGCCGCCAGAAATTACGGGCGCTGGTTTAAATTACAGAAATTCCTGTGATGCTTGCCCGTAAATTGCTCAGGGATCCGCGTACCTGCCCGCGAACACTAACGGCGGCTTCAGAGAGCAGAACTTTTGTCGCGCCTCTTTGAGACCCGTCGCGAGCACACGGGACCTCGGATCGGGGGGAGAGAGAGTGCCGGAGAAGAGGTCAGGGAACGCGACAGCAACTACGACGATACCTCGACGGTATTCGAGCCGGTTTCGAATCGCGACCTAATGGGAAAGTCGCGTAGCTCCGGGGTGGAAACGTGGAAGAGCTTCTCGAAAAGTGGCGACGATGATATCGCGCAACGAGCTGATTCTAGCATTCGACGAGCACGGCGTCGAGATTCGTCACCGCGGCGCACAGTTTGCAAACTAAACCACGCGGAAGCATCGCGCAAGAGAAACTTTAACGCGAAACGTTACGAAGTAGCCATTAACGTGATTAATTCGCTGATTCTTCCAGCAAGTTGATCAAGGTTCCTCCCGTAGATAGGAGCTATTACCCTCTATGAAACGACGAAAGTGGACAATTTATCGACTCCTTGTAGCTCGCGGAGGCTACTTCGCGAAGCTCGGTCCCGCTATAAGATGATATTGCAATCCACTTTGCAGTTTGCGATCCACTTATAACGGCAAGTTGGTCCCCATCCAGGGGAAACAAGTTGGTCGGTGTGTTCGAGAGGGGTGTGAGCGAGGGAACAAAAAGGTTCAAGTCCGTCGCGGAAAGTTGGAATTAAAGCAGGAAGTGCAGGTTCAGTCGTGACCGTGCTTGTTTGTGGAACGCGGGTGCGATCGTGTTCGCGCCGAGGGGTCGGGTTAAAGAAACATCGGGGCATACAGAGTGCCGCCTTTAATTAGATTCGCGCGCCGGTGTCTTGTTATCGGGCGCTTTCACGAGGGTGAGGAACTTCTGTCGATACGTGTCACGCTATTATTTTCACGCGGGAACACCGTGGCCGGCGGAACAGCCGAAATTCATTAATAAATAGCTAGGTGGTCGGTGTGTGCCAGTGTATGACGGCAACTCTCGCGATTTGCTACGGCTAAGTTTAAAGTTTAATTATATCCCGAGGGAGGCAGGTCGAGTTACGGTGTTTTGCGATCTTGCGTCGAAAGCCCGCGCGTTCGTGGTAGCGATGGAGGGGCTCGATAAGTTGGCAATGGCGAGCGATAAAGAGTGAAATTTAACGATAACTTTGTTCGTCGTTTCGCTCGCAGCGAGAAAGTGCTCCGAATGTAATTAGAGTCTACTGAATATCTCACAGAAACGAATACCCATCATAGTGTCTCACGCAAGCTGTTATCGCTAATTAGGATTAATAAACCGCGAACGCTAGTACCCCGCGCAGGCTGGCGATAATCACCCGGCAATTAACTAATAAGCCTATGGGCAGGTCTGCAACTGTCGCGCAGCTTACGATTACCACTTTCATCGCTGTACGATATCGTGAGTCAACATGGTCGTAGAATTTCGTTTCACTATTTTCGGCCAGCTGCTAGCCAAACCCACAGACCTGTATCGAATTTCCCGCAGAAGAATTGTGAAAGGTCTCTCTGAAATCAATTATCCCAGTTTGGGAATCGGATCGACTGTCAGGACTCGAAAATCGAATGCGCTGGTCCGCATCTTTTTAGAATAAAAAGAAATCATTCGCGAGAACGAGCCGCGTTGCAGCTCGCTGCTTTCGGCGCCACGGTTCAACGAAATCGATAGCGTTCGTTAGCCCCGGGTGATTAGATCACACGCTAAGCCGTCGCTCGACCAGCAACGTTAGCATATATGTACATATGCGCGGGCATCGCGAACCAGTGATTTAACAAATGAACCTCCAAGTATGCGAAGCGACGCCCAAGACTGGATAAACAGACATCAGGATCCGTTCGTGCGTTATCTTCCAGCTTGCTAGCCCAAAATCTGCACCCGAATCCGCCAGTAAATTGAAACACAGCTTTTGCAAACGTAGGCGAGCTACGGGGACTTGGGACCTTGTTTACAGAAAGATTGATCCATCTTGTTTACATGCAATCGTCGGATTTGCGATATACTCGCGATGGGTGCTCTGCGTTAGAGACGTCTGTGGCGAGATCGGAGAACTGAGCGGTTCAATATGTCTGTAATGTTTTAACGGGGTAGGGTTTCACTAGATCACACACCCGGCTCGAAGCCTAAATAATACTTTATTACTGCTAACCTCTGTAGTCGTCTCGTGCGAGACGTACCGCTGACTGCCGTTCAGCACAGCGCCCATGTCGAAAAGTGAAAGTCTCGAGATAGAAACAGGAATTTTCAAAGCACAATACTTATATAAATTGTTCTACCAGTTAGACGAGAAAGTTCTTAGTGACTCGATTACTTTTTGTATTATTCTCACGTTCAGCGGTAAGTCTCAAGTCTTCTCTTTTTAACCGAGTTAAAAAAAGAGGAGGTTACAGATTCGACCCGTATGCATTTTTGAGTAATAAAGACGATTAACAATAAAAAATGTATCTGAAAAATAAAGTCCACACATCCCCATCGCAAAATTGAAATCTGCCGAGAAATCTATCTTCTCGAGTTTACATTGCTCATAATGCCTCGATTATCAAATATCTACGAAAACATCGTTCCCAGCCAAGAGCGGTTCTAGGTAATGCTAGGAATAGAACGTGTAAACACGCACCTGCTGGGTGCAAAGTTACCCGATATATTCCCATAAATCCGCGACCTCGACGTTTCAAACCGTGACCCTATCTCCAAAATTCTCGCCCACTCCTCCGGGACGGGATCCCCGGCGGGGGTCCTTCGATCCTGTATATTTTCCAGAGTCTAGCAAGTTCAACACCCTTGGTCCCCACCCTTCCACCCACGAACCAACCTACTGATCGAAGTCTCCAGCCAAGTGCCTTTGTATTAGCTACTAAGAGGCCAACGAAATTCCCCCGAGTACCAACCAGATTATGCCCCTTCCCTCTACTTTCCCCCGTTGCATTTCAGCTTCCGCTATTCCACTCGGGGCAAATTAAATAAGCGTTGGAAAAAGTTTCGCTGACGGACGCCGCTCTCTCGTTCCCTTTTCCCTTCCTGCTCGGCGCTCGGAACACCTTTCCGTCGCGATTCCCGCAGCTTCCGACGATCCGTTGAATCTCGTCGAAATTTCGAAGCTCCGTGAACCCGACGCGTGTTTCGTAATCCTTCGTCACGGTTTTACTTATCGGCGCCGCTGGAGGTGCCGTTTCGACGGGCTCTCCCTCGAATAGGAAAAGGAACGGCAGGAAAATAGCGGGGGCGTGACGAGGGGTCGAAGGATCGTCATTGAATTCGCGTCGCTTGGTTGACAGGGAGCTGTAATTGCACCAGTTGCTACTGCTGTTTCGCCTTTTATTGGACGGGGAATTAATTAACGGGAGAAGAGATCCGCGCTCTGCGCGAGTCTGTGCAAGCGACGTTTAATAATAGAGAAGCGAGCGGTCGGCTCGTTTGCCGGGAAAAAGCGCGACTGTTTTCGCGGAGGGCAGAGGGAAGATTGTTCGTGAAGTATTTCTGTCAGACATACCTTACCTGCGAGGGTAGACAGACTGTTCGATAGCGGCCCGTTAAGCGTAACGACTTGTAACCTAGTAGTAAGGTTTTCTTATTTGTTCTTATGTTTGCAATAAGGTATCAACAGGGTTATACCCGTTAATAATAATTATTCTAATACTATCGTAATACGCTGTTCCCCTCCCCGAAACGACCGTTCATTGTGATCAACGACCCGTACGAAACACAGCGGCCGGCGGGCTCGATGTTGCCATGCAAAAGTATCGATCGACTCCCGATACGATCGAATATGCAACGTTTTTCGCTGTTGAAAATTCATGCGATGCCGCGTTAAACGAATCCTCGCGGGAACTTCAAACACTCGCGCGCCCTCGGTTGTTTTCTTGCCCCCGACCGTCTTCTTCCACGGACTTTCTTCTCTCGACTGAACGTCGAATTAAAATTGAAGGCTGCGAGATGTAGGATTCCGTCGGCGCATCGATCTATCGTGCAGTGAGCAATGGATTCTCAGCAGGTGTTCAGAAATTGAATGCCACGTTGTTCGCAGGGTGTCGAGGGATTTACAGATGCACAGAGCAAGGTTTTCTGATCGATAAATCAATTTTCCCCAAGTCTGTTTCTGCTGAATTACCAAGAGAATCTGAATTATTTGTTCCTCTACAAACTTGGGGCTTGTTAATGTATTCTATGTAAATAAATGGGTTCTTCTGATAACAATACGAAGCAGAATTCAGCAGTGTAAAATTCAAATGCCAGTCGACCTCAATGGCGATCGGACTGCTAAAATCACTACCCGAAAAAAGAGTTTCTCAGTATCGAAACGCTCCGTCTTATTTCGCTTGAAGCGAGATACCGTCGGAGTCCAGAAGAAATTCTGCCTGAGCAGGAAATTGAATTCACTGGACGGTTGAAAGAGTTGCGAAATATCTCGGAAGGATATCCGAGGCCCGTTCGTGTTGGAAGGTAATTTGCGAGGGGTCCTTAACGCCGCGAGGCCAATTTCCATCGATAATTTCAGCGGGCGGGCAGTACGTGGCAGGGGGCCGAACAATTTTTGTCCTCGCGGTGGAATTTATGGAGATTGAACGTCACGAATAACGAAGTAATACCCGAGAATGTCTGTGTATACACGCTCCTTGTTCCATGCAGCGGTGAGACGTTCGCGGCAGGCACGGCGGGAGCAGCTCCGTGAGTGGGCGTATTCCCGTTGCATCGTGCAAATTTATTAGGATCGCTCGGGGTCTACGAACGAGCTAGCGAGCAACGAATCTATGCAAACGCAGCGGGCGAAACACGCGACGAACGGTCTCCTCGCGAGTGGCGCGTGTTTCTTTTCTCGCACAAAGGGTGGCCCGCGCTAACTGGAGCGTGTAAAAATCGACAGAGTACACGGTGCTCATCTCCTCCAGCTGTACTCACCGATCTCTGGTATGTTCTTGTCATGATTTCCCTCGGTGGAAAACTGAAACAGAAAGAGGCAACGGTTAGCGATCGCCCCCAGACGATTTTAGAGACGCTCGGCGATCGAGCCTCTCGCCTCCTTCTCATCTTCGTCGCGGTCAGGCTTGAGGGGTATTTTTATATTTATCCCTGTTAATGGACCGCGTTCGATGGGATGCTGTTTCGTGGAGAGGCCAAATGGATCGAGGGAAGAAAGCTTTTAGCATGGGATAGGATTCTACGGGGGAGGGGGAAATTTATCGGCTTCCCCCAATGCCGAGAGTGATTCCACGGTAATGAAATATTTTCGCCGAGTTGTACGCGTTCGATTGCCCGAGTTTTCACTCGTGAGATTGAGTAAGGGGTGTCTGCACGGGTGTAGGTGTACGGGGATATTGGTGCCGATGGATTGAAACGGATCGTTACCTGTTTTCGATATTAAATTTCTCGAGGAATTATCAAGTAACGAAACTGCTTCGTTATCTTTCACTAAAATATCATTGTTTCACTTTGTCACTGATTAGCGCAGGGTACTGTAAGAAAAGAGATTCGCGAGGTATAACTTGTTCGGTGCTCGCCGAGCTAACGTTTCTTGTAAAGAAAAGGAGTCTTTTCACTTCCGAAAGTAAACCGGGGTTACCTACTCTGAGCCCCGCTCCTCCGCCGGGAAATAGAAACCAGCAAAAAAGGAATTCCACAGTCGTTCCTCGCTGGCGCGAAATTCCTGGCTCTCCGCGAGCGGGAAACGAGAACCGTCCCTCGAAAAAGAGCTTCTTCCACAGTGGGTAAGAGAGCCAGGGATCGATAAACACCTCTGCCCTTCGCTTCGGGTTAGAACTGCCGTGTCCGTTCGGAGCGCGGAGCACCGATCAGCCCCGAATTCTGATTAAATCGCGCGTATGACACTCTGGAGCACCCGGAGGACCTTGATCGCCTCGTTGCGCTCCTTCGCGAAAAGGAGGAGCGAGGCGCGAGGAATGAAAAGAGGCGGGAGATCGAGGGGATCTCTTTCTTGTGAATATTCAGGGCGGCCACAATGGAGGGCACGTCGCTTTTGAAATATTAGAGGAAATATCGCAGGACGTGGTAAATCCTGTGAATATATCGCGATCTCGCGTTGCCACCAAGTCGCTGCGCGCGGAATATTTCTCGCGTCAGTGAATGAAAATGCGGTATTGATACAAGCAAGAAGAATATCGGGGTGATATATTGTCGAGGTGGCTGGTGTGAAATATCTCCATAGCGAATGCACAGCGCAAATTTCGTCCGTATCGGACTTTTTGCACGGCTGGGACGTGCCTTGAGAGCTCGACGAGTTCCCCTAGCGAGCCGCAAAATTGGCCGGAGAAAGGTTCGCACGGCGGTTCTGCGAAACCACACGGTGGAATCGGTGGCGAGCCTGATAAGATACGGGGTACGCGGGAAAAAATCGCAATATGGGACAGGTGTCCCTTGGGCGTTGAAAACCGATAGTTTAGGTGCAAAATACAGTAGGTACTCGTAAAACTATCCGCGTGGATCCTCAGAATTACGGATGCTGATCGTTTTTCAATTGCTCATCGAGTTAAGAAAATTAGTTTTACAGTGTGTTGTATTACTTAGGCACCTAAAAGTTTCCCTTAGTCAAACAGTCACATGTTCCTATTAATCCAGAGAATTCTCGCAGAGCTCAGAGAATTCTCTGCTCCATAGTCCTCGAAATCAAGATTCCCTGGGAAATCATGGTTGCGTACGTTGAGCAGCGCACTTTACCAGAGCATTATGCGAGAACGACTTCCCAGCGGCCTTTCCACCGCCTTCGGCAACAGGGAATCGCTTCCATGCCCGTTAACCGAAGCGTCCCGTCGTTTCTCTGGATTAGGCCCCTTATCCCCTCGCGAATACCAGGAGCAAGCCAATTCACGCAGACATTCCAAGGGCCACGGTGTTCACCGACTCGTGTATGTCTCGAGGCGAGCCGTTACAAGAGCGCGAAAGGGAGATGTTTCTTTGGAGCCGAATTCGTTGCTGCCCCAGCGGACGTGATCACGCCTAACTTTCATCCTTTATCCTCCGTTCAGGGCTTCCGACGTCGCGGTTAAGGAGAGAGGAAGCTCCCCTAGCACGGCACGGTTATTACGTGTCTGTAAAAATTAATCGTCGTCGGATCTCATCGTGGCTAAAGCGGAGACAACGTCGGTGCTATTATTTTATGTTTGGTCATCACGCAGGAGGTGATAAACGTGAAAAAATTGCGTCGACGGGCGGGACGACAGGGGCGGTGATTAAATGGAATATTAACCGCAGGGGGATTGATCGTTGTTTAAATTAACGACACGATTGCGGATTCCGTTTGCAACGCGCGCGAATCCTTTCCTTTCCGCACGGCGATTATCGAGCGAGGCCCCGATTGGCGATTAATTAAAACGCCAACGCTGTACGAATTCAATAAAGCCCCGGCTCGAATCCCTCGCCGCGTTTAAGCCGCTCGCGACACGCGAAATTCGCTGTCGACGGATGGGGGAACTAGTTTGACGATCGATCATCCTTAATTGCGAGTTACCGATCGCGAAAAGAAGGGATCGCCAAATTGCTGAAGGAGATGATAATGGCGTTCGTTCGCGTTTAACGGTGGACGGAAGTAACGAGGCGACCGTGATTCTTTCCCCGTTTTATCGGCGAGCGGTCCAGCACCGAGGGAAAGGACCGAGAAAGATGTTCCACGCGACAACGATAGCTGACAACGCGCGAGATTCCGCTTCCGATCGTTGTACGTTCGGCGAGCTTCCACGAGGAGGGACGCGTTCGATAGCGGTATCAGAATGTGGGGCGAGAGAGATGGAATGAATTCGTGGTCGTGGAAGGTTTAAGAAATTTATTACTTTCAATATTTCGTCTACCTCGCAAGGTTACGAAACGTCGAACTATCGGGCAGATTTGTGCGCGACTCTTTCCGTCGAAATCGAATAAATTTCGCACGGGATCACCTGTTGTGATTTCTGTAAAGTCAACGTCCACGTTTACTGACGTTTCGTGTTAGAGATATCCAATATACGATATATGTATTTTGCATACTTTGCACTACTTTTCGTTGAATAAAGCTTTTCTAAACCACCTATTTCGTGTTATCATTAACCCAGAGTTTGCCATTATTCCAACTCCTGATTCGTTCGACCCCCATGGTTGCAACAATTCTGCTCGCCCCAGTTTTCCTTTCTTCTTGCAAACGACTGTTATCGGGCAGCTTTCCATAAATGAATGCGTCAATAGATTGAGTGATAACGTCGACAGGGACAGGAGGAAACGCGATATAACACCTGCCTTGGTAATTCTCTGCTTTTCATCCTATTCACGGGAGGAAAATGCACTGGGTATTGTTCGATTACAATGGAAGTGACGTTTTGGAAGTCTCGTTAAAAGATGGACCGAGTTTAATGTACACCTTCGCTTGCAATTCCTCTCCTGTTTAATTAATACTGTTGTCGTTTCATTAACCCTCTTTTACTTTTCGTTTCACGGCAAATTTGACGGTAAAAACGCGACGCACAAAGGTGGGTAATTAAAGTTCTTAATTTTTTTTTCGTGGCGACACGCTGCTTCGTTTTTGGCAGGGCACCTTTTGATCAACGGACTGGGTTAATTATGTACGCAATGATAATTAGTACCGCGGTGACGCCTGCGTAATTATTTTGCCTAAACAAACGCGAAATGTCTGGATGTGTTTCGGGCTTGTTTATGCGTCAGATTGAGTTGGACCTCTGGCAAACGTTGTTATGAGAAAGGGATACATACTTCGTAATGAGTTGCGGCAACGATTCTACTTTAATCACAACTTGGATGGGACAATTGCAGGACAGTTGGAATAAAATCCTTGTCCTCGGTTAAATGTAATTGGCGCGAATAGAGCTGAGCAACAATGACATCTTACCCTATTTGCATTCTGTAACCAAGTGGAAAGATGCTGGTGGAAAGGATTCACCAGCGTTGGAAGCTTCCTAGAAATTCACTCCTCCTTTCACAGTGTCAAGCATTATTGAACCGATTTCGCTGCTATCCTATCTTCTCAGTTTCAAAAATACCATCTCCCGATACCTTATTCAGGGAGCGCGGAAGGAAGTGTCCAGATTTTCCGGCCGCCGATTCTCTGCAGTTGACAAAGGGCATTTTTCTTTCTCTCTGCGCTGGCACGAGAAATACGCTCGGCCTCGGGAAAATACCGGCCGAAAAATGGACATCGAGGGAAATATTTCCGAAAGGAACGCGAGACCGCTCGTTTATAGTATCGTTGCGGCGAAAATGGTAAAAAAAGATAGTCCGGAGAATCAGAACGTTACAAGGCCACCCATTGCCTTCCATATTCACATACTACTTATTGGCCTCCACATTTGGCATTCTCGCGATCTTCCTTCATTCAGACTGAGACAAACGGAGCTCCCATTCAAGCAGCGGTTTCAAAGAAAGGAATCCTGTCAGCGGAGGGAAAAATGGGGCAACAATAGTGAACTGTCCATAAATCAAACATCTGATCGATGGGAATGCAAGTGAAAGGAGCGTGACTTCGTGCTGTCAATATTTATTATTGGGGAGAGAATTCTTTTAGTAAATGTGTGGCTTTACGAGTGAACAAGGGTCAATTCGTATGCCATGGGAGGCTGAAGATTCCTCGTTACTGTTCAATCGAGGACTATATAGCATTTCGATAGATCGAGGGCGCTTATTGCCACTCGAACAAACAAGCATCTCTGCCTCGAATCGACGATACCATCGCCCGAAGATTGAATTTCTACGGAGTCCACTGAAATCGCTGGGGTCGCTTAGAAAATGGAATATTCAACACGCTCGTTCAGGCGACGGAGAACTTTTCAGACGGTCTCCAAAGGGACGCAGCTTCTTTCGCCAGACGTTAAAGAGGAGTGTTGAGAACAGCGGCTGGGATAGCTTTTGTCACTTCTGTTACTCCTTTCGTTCCGGAGCTTCCAATTTAATCGTCTATAGTGAAAGGACGCGTCGAACTTCCTTAATACTTTTAACCCGTTCGGTGTGGAACAGTTGCAAGCTGAATGCCAGGAGAAGAAATTACTTGTCGCAAACAGTGTTTTATAAACGTGCAAGTTTCTGGAGTGCAAGATATAGTGGCGCCCACTTTCAGGGTCTTTCAACATTCGTTACAATGGACAGAAAACAACTCCAGGGTCGTAAGAAAATAGATTAAAATTTATAACGTTCCAATTTAATATTCTCGTGTACTGGCCCATACTACTGCTCCTTGCTGGTGAAATCAGGCTTCTAACGATAAGGCTAGTATATACTCAGCGTCTTAACAAGAAGAATGTAATTCTTCGCGAAACGGCGGCCAGCTTATTTAGCCAAGGCATCGTAAACTCCATCCTAAACAACCAGCGTGCTGCTGAAGCTACTTCCAGCGTTCAGCAACGACGGAAGAATCTTTATCGCTCGGGAAGGAAATTGCACATCTCGTACGTGTAACTGCATCACGCGTGCTCGTGTGCGTGCTCGCGTTTGTAATGGATATGCGGCGGACGCGGAAGCAAAGGAACACAGGGAATTTTTCTGTAATTTATACGTCCGTCGCTCGCGATATTTCCCAGCGCGATGTTACGCTCGCCAGCTTTCCCTCCGTCGCTGCTGTGCTTATCAGATAAGTGAACCTGCGATACGCAAACCAGCTTAATCTCTACAGCGAGGAGTCGCGAATTAACCTGCAGGAAAAGCGAGTGGGTAGTTTCACTTTTAAAGTGGATGCGCGATAAACAGGATCGTCGATATTCGGTGGATGGCCCGATAGAAACGGGGCAATGGCTGAAACGTCCCCGGCAATCGAATCGCGGGAATTAATAACGCCGCGGAGAATTCGTGCGCACCTTTGGCGACGCATTTGAATGCGATTCAGGTGGCGAGCTGGGTAGTTAAGCGGTTGAAACCAAGGCCGGTCGACCTCGTTCTGAATATTAATTTGACGGGGCCCACCATTTCGGATACGCGCTGCACCGACTCCGCGTAAAAACCACGAGCAGAGGACCGACTGGAATCCGGAAGCAGACGTAACTCTGATTTAGCACCCACACTGAGGAAGCCAAAATCCTGGCGGCCCGTACTTGGTACGAGGCGAGAGGTAATATTGAAATGAACGATTACGAAAGGAACTAAAGTGGAGCCCACGTCATCGGACGCTACGTTACTCGAATGCCAACCAGCCACATGTAACATAGAAGACACCATCCTCTTTGTAAGATATGAAGTGACAAAAGTCCCTTGCATTCGTTAAAATTAAAGAAACACTGGAATGTCACTTCTACTTCCATTAGTCGAAAGATTCAGAGGAATCGGGGCCAAGAGAAAATTCCCAAATTACAGTAGATCCGCAAAGGCTTCCGCAAGGGATGAATGCGAAGAGCGAAATAAACGAGAGCATAGTCTCTGGAGGGTTTACGCGGGCTGCAGAGGATGCTCCATCTCGTTAAAGAAGAATCGCGGAGGCTATGTGCGGCCTCTTCTTTCGGCCCCTAGCGCGCTGGAAAAGGATTCTTAAAAAATATTCGACCGTGAACGTAGGAAACACTCAACGTCCTTGCCAGTAAACCCCGCATCCCGCTTTCCACCCCCGAAACGACTCCGTGAAACGACAAAGTTGTTTGCGCGCTGCAGCGATATCTGTAGGTGGTTGGCGTGGACAAACGTTGCCAGGACGATCTCAAAAACACAGCGATATTCATGGAAATATCTACACGTTCCGCGGTATCGCGAATCTAACGGCGCGTGTAGGGTGATCTTGGGCGACGTCTTGCCGGTAAAAATATTTTACTGCGCGATGGGAGCGATTCCCCTTCCCGCCCGCTCGTATATCATTTTATACGATTAGACTCCCGCCACTAGTAATCGAGGGAGGCATAAAGCTTGGACGCCTTATGACCTTGTAATCCCTATCATGCGCGTTAAGATGGATCTATCTATACATTCCCGGTCTCCACGCTACCGAACGTGACTCCCTTTTTTAGAATCCCCGTCAGGCTTTTCGCATAAATCATCGTGAGGGGGGTCATTCGTCCTGGAGAATCTTCGACGCGAATCTTCGAGACGTTTTCAACCCCTAGACACAGTGGGAGTTGCATTTGCACGTGTTTCGTTCTTCATTCTTTATTCGCGTGTCGATCTGCCAGGAAATATGAATTATTTCCGCTCAATGCTGGATGTGTTTAAGCGCGAAGTGTAGGATTGAAAATTCTGAGTTAGACGCTGATGAAACACTGCGACTATTTTTCAAAGGAACCACGTCCGCAGCAGGTTGACAGGGTTAACTGTGGAACTCGTGCCGACGAGCCAGTTTTAACTTCGTACAAAGCAAGGAATCTAACAGGAAGTTGCGACAGCAGCTCGAGGGGCAGCCAGAATATGCTGGCGAAACGTAGTAGACCATTTTAGTAGACCTGTGTCGTCGGAAGATTTTCCATGAAAGGACCGATCATAAAACGCGCCACGGATAAACTATAATTAAACGCGGCGAGGGTGGTTGCGGCGCATCGTGCATATAATTTGCATTAAACCGTTCCGCGGCGTGAATGAGAGAAAAACGGGGACGAGAGGAAGCTGTGGCGAGATGCCAACGATATTTCGTCGATTTCCCTGTTGTTTCTTGAGCGTGGCGAGCCCGCTGGGTTAACCGAGACGCGCTCGTCACCGACGAGGAACAGAAACTGATAAGATTTCCCTATAAATATTCTTCTAAATTGCGAGTTATATGAATTCAGAGATCTTGTTAAGATCCTTCGTACCCTTTTACGTGATATTCTGCGACAGGGTAGCCATTTCATCGACAGACCGAAGGCATCCGCTGCAGATTGCGTCCGATTGCTCGGTTCATGCAACGTACCGTCATCCTTTAATTATTCCAGCCCGGCGACGCCTACTTTGTAAATTATCTCCAGAACTGTCATCCACAAACGTAGCCATCGATCCACCGCAAGACGCTCAACGATCAGCCAGACGCAACCCACTTAATCGAGGGCATGCAAACGAAACCAGCTGCTCTTACATTCCCTTGACATCCCGCAACGAGGAACACCAAGTCTACATCCACTGGCCATAACTTTACACCCACTTTTTACGGAAATCGCGTTTTCCGTAACGTAACTCGGAGGGAACACCTAAATCGATAAGAATACCACGCGACTCGAAACCACGGAGCAGCAGAATCTAGCAGACAACAGCTTCCCTTGATTCGTTTGACGAATAGACGCGCGAAGAATTCGAAATGGAATCGACTACCGTGAGATAACACGGGCACGGTGGCGGAAACCCCTTGCGAAAGTCGCAGCTGCAACCGCGGCTGGTAAACGCGTGGAAGTTTGTCGTCCAAGTTCCGCGGCGGGGGCGAGAATCGCGAGCGGATCCGCGCGGTGGCATCTCACACCCCCTCACTGGCGTAAACGAAGACCTGGAAAGTTAACATCGCGGAAATCTTCTGACCGGGTTTAATAAATCGCGTGCAACCATCGTGGCGACTTCGAGTTTGACCGCGATATTCTGCCAGGCACATTCGTTCGCCCCTTACTCCACTCTCTTTGTAACTTTCAAGAGAAAACCCACCCGTGGTCCAGTGAAATATAGTGGGAGAATTACTTTTAAGAAAGTCCAAGTGATTGGCCATCGAGTCCTTTCGAATAATTCTCGTTCTGTCTCGTAAAACACTGTACCAATCCCTTTGAGGTGCAATACATTTGCACGTATGTGGATTGATAAAGGGTCGATAAAATGTGGTGGAGGTTTTCGTACGACCTGAACACTGGCGAGACAGCTCGGGTAACCCGGGATCAGTTCCCGTCTCGAGAATATGCTCCCAGGGAAGAATCGCCCATGAAACGGCCCGCAAACCCCGTAGGATAAAGAAACAGCAGCGAAAGGGTACGTAACGTTGTTCTTTCTTCCGCGAAATTTATTTCGCCGAATTTCCGCGACAATTAAATTCGCCCATGACCGACGTTAACGCGTTTGCATCTATTTTAAGCGGATTTAGAGAGATCGCGTCAGCATCCCTTTAATCCACTTTACAACGTTCGCCGCGGAAAAATCATATTCGCCGGACGGCCGGGTATTTAACGTGATCGCGATGGAAATAGATGACGGGAAATTTTAGTGCGGCCCGTAGGGGAGATTAACGCGCTGGCCACGCGTAATGTAAAGCTCTCGAAATTTATAACGCCCAGTGTTACGTATGTAATACTTCGCTGTTTTATGTACAGCGGTGCTGTTTTATGTAATATTTAAAAGCAACGGGCCATAGAGGGGCAGCCAGGTGAAATATTTGCCCAGCGCCGAGGCGCTCGTTTTTGTACAAGCAGCCTGCACGACGCTCCGCTCCCATTTCCCGCCAAACGAACAATCACAATGAAGCGGAGGAAAGAAAGGGCGCATTGTGGGCCAGATTCACGGTTCTCATTTTAACCCTTCCCTCCCCCCGCCCCGTTGGGGAAATTCCAGATCGAGGTACCGTCGGGAGATAAACATTGAAGCAGAACGGACCAGCCGGTTTCCGATTCGATTTCCCGGAGAGCTACGCTCGCTTTTCGGCTAAATGCCGCTCAACAAGATGGAGAGACACGGTTCAGGAATACACAATGCCTGCAATCAGTCGCGGGGGCTGTAGTAGATGGCCCGTGGTTGTTTATTCGAAAATCGACTTCGATTTCCTGGGTAACGTGCCGCTTGATGAATGAACTCTGCCCGTGGTGCTGTCCCGATTGAACTTTTCGTAGCTCTCGAGAGTTTCGAGTGAACGACCAGAAGAATAGGGATGGGGTCGAGATCGAGGCAATGTGAGACGATGGCGAGATCGGTGCTGTGTATAAACTAGCGTAGTAGAGGTTTTACCCTACGATTTACTGGTTTTAAAGAAAATTCTTTCGGAAGAGGGTAGAGATTCGAAGTTTCCTTAGCGGTTATTGTGGAATATTATGGAAAAATTCCTGCACGAAAGAACTTGAACGTGATATTAGTTGAGGTCGGATCGATCGGCACGAAGAGTTGAATGGCGAAGTACGCTTGTTATGTATATACCAATACCATTACGAGACGGGATGACGATAAAGGCTTTCAGTTCCAATTAGGCTCGTATTCACCAGCGAATTCCGATCTGGCGTCTTCCGGAGGTCGGGAAACAGAGGGGGGAAGGGCCGTGATACTACCTTCCCGCCACTCGATTTTGCCTGGCGGCACGGTAAAAGCTCCAGGAGCGCTTTCAGCGGGCCAAGTTTCAAATAAGCCACGTATTCCCTTCCCCTGGGCATTTTCCTCGTCGCCATTCTTCCATTTTCCTCCATTTCCCTCGCCGATTCGCAGCTTTCGCGTCTCCCTCCGAACATCGTGTAGCTTTTTACCTTTCCTCGGCGAAAGAAAACCTCGTGAAGGAAACGGGAGACGCGAAGACCCGCATAAACGGGATTCTGTTTCTCTCTTTGCTTTTTCGACGTGGCTGGAGAGGAATGGTAAGAATAGGGAAGCAGATAGGGCTGGAAATGGTTAAGATATATCGAGCACTCGATTCGAATCGATGTGAATGCTGATGTATGTGTGTGTTCCACCCTTTAAAGGGTGGAGATATTAATATCTGCATTGCAATGTAAGAAAGCGACTCTCCCGTGGCGCCAAAGGAATTGAAACAGATTAAATTGGCTCGAAAGTAATGGAAACGAAGCACGCTTCTTGTTTCATCGATCAGAAAAAGCATGAACGATCTACAAGCTAGTTGCAAAACCTAATTCGCGAGTTAGATTTGAATCTCGCCGTCCGTTTCTCTGTGCTTGGATGTTTTACGCTGCGAGGTCTTGCAGTGATTTAGTGTTGCATTCCCGAGCTACTTTCTTGCCCCTTCGACTTTCTGTCCCAGTTAAATAAAGAAGACAGAACGTTTTTGTTACAGTCTGCTTGCTTTCTACTGCTCTCGAGGAATTGGACCGAGGGAATCGAGAATTAAGTGTGATCGAAGAGAATGGGAGTTAACGCGTCATCGAGTGCTTCGAGTATAAAATATAGAAACTCTGTCAGATCGGAAATCCTACATTTTTTAAATAATCCAGTCCACTGGGATCGAAGGAAAGTGTATGTAATCAGTTTGGCTGCTTGAGCGATCGCGCAGTCCGAGGTATGTTCCACTAATTCGATGAATTCCATTCCTGGCCTACTTGGCACAAGCTCTACTGTATCGTCTTCTGATATTCCTCCCTCCAAGATGCCTGCAGTCCTTGTTTTTCATGCAGTCCTGCCTCAAGTGGGAGAATAGTCCTGACTTGGAACTGCAGTTCATGGGAAGAGGCTTTGAATTCCATTTTGAATTCCAATTGCTGGAGGATCCGCGAATCTTCGAGGAAATTCCGCCAAGATTAGCTCGTCCCTTTCGGGGACGTCATAATTCGGACGAGTGAGGTCGATTATGAAATGACACGAGGCATTGGAATCGTCTGAAGGGGTGCAAGCAAGATTTGATTGAAAATTTCTGGTAAAAAGAGGCACATGATTTTTTTATGCGATTTCAGAGAC
The DNA here is from genome assembly GCA_910592295.1 of Andrena haemorrhoa. Lineage (NCBI taxonomy): Eukaryota > Metazoa > Arthropoda > Insecta > Hymenoptera > Andrenidae > Andrena > Andrena haemorrhoa. The sequence continues at coordinate 1,159,302 of OU342944.1, read as the reverse complement.
ACTTCACCTGAAAGCGGAGGGTGTGACGAGGAAAATCGTTCGAGGATCGATTAGTCGGGGCCCAGCCACACCGATGCAATCCTCCTCTTCCTCGCGGCTGCCTTTCGAAATTATTTCTAGACAATACCTGTCCCAGAGCCGAGGCGCATTCATTGGATCAGCCCTCACGTCCTCACTTCATCCAGGCCAGAGAACGGCGTTTCTGTTAATTAGTACCCCGTCGCAACGAGTAATTAAGGGAATGCAGCCGAAGCGATAGCAAGTGCAGTGCATCGCACCCCGCGGCATACCCAATTTCGAAGTCGACATTATCTCTGAGCCTCTTTATTCTCGGACTCGAGGTCCAACGGAATTAAAGCTGCTTGCATAATACAGACTTCATGATTCTGCGAGCTCCTCCTCCATCCCGGAACCAGTTATGACGAAGCCAAGGAACTGGGAAATATATTGACTGAAATGCTCGCAAAACCAGGAGAAATTTTAGTGAAGCTTCAAATTTGCGTGAAGGCTATTGGAAGATGCATGAGAAAATCATAGAAAGGATAGATAGTGGTAATGAATATTTATAATAAAGGTCTGTAAAATCCTAGCAAAATCTAAGAGACATAGCCGAAGTTGTGTTGATGCGCAGAAACTTGCATAATCTCGATGACTGTTTTGAAAATCAGTTTGCCGCCGACCTCGCTAGTGACAAGATCTGTGAACAGATGTGATCGCTACCATGCAGCCCAATTCACGATTTTTTGGTATAGCGGTCCACTTCCATTGTTTCTAGCCTTTAGGTATACGAAACTGTGCAGTGGTTTCTACGTCGCTTTTCCAGATGGAGTGCGGTTATTAATAAACTGTTACCTCTGATTTATGAACGTGTTTTTATGCTTCTCAATTCATGTTCCACGTTATTCCTGTGGACTGTTTACGCTCATATATCAGTTTAATTTATATGATTTTAATGTGTTTGATTCATATAACTGAACAATTTTTACTAATTGCCTTCATAAATCGTTCCACATTGCTTTATTATTTAAATATAAACGTTTCCCTTAGTTACCCGACTGATAGATAGGTGTATTTTCTCGACAGTATTTCATCACTAATTTCAACGTCAAAATAGAAATGATATATGAGACATTAATGAGCGAACACCGCCTCTCGTTAGGCGTAAAGGTAGCCATAATCGGAAGTGGAGAATGTACACTCTGAAAGAAGGTGGCATGGGACGCGCTTTTTATAAAAATGCGCGCAAGGTCGCCCACCCACAGACTGTCTTTTTCTATTTATGCACTCGCCGCAGTGTACTCTAAAAATGAGGGATGCTTTTAAGGGCTCATGGCTCTGTCAGCTCTCCCCACGTGTGAAGACCTCCACTGTGGAACTATTACAAATAGAAAACCTTCTCTTGGGCTATATATACACCTGAAGCGAAGGAATTATAAGTAAATATTTATCCAAGTATCGCTCCTCCCCTTTCAATCGAGCTTTCGTTTAATCCGCATTCTAACGGGGCGTAGCTTCCGATATGATTAATGATAATAAGGAAAGGGTAAACTCGTTGCAAGCTGTCTTTACTTGCCTCTCATCAGATATTCAATAATCATACCTATACACCTAATCCTTCTCCCCCCTCTTGCTCGGAAGCTTCGAAACAGCCAGAGGGATACGGAACGAACTTTACGGGCAGCTTGTATCCCTGGATCACGAACTAGGGAACTCGGAGGTTCAGCCTCTGGAACCGAATTACTGCCCCGTGCCGGCCCAGATAATTCAAACTATCTAGAATGCCACTGAATTTCGCCCACGCTATACACGAATTTCGTTGATCAGCCGTGAACTTAAACGAGAGCCAAGGTATTGGTTTGTCTTTAATGAAAAGAAGCAGAAGCCTCTAATAAATGCAACTTCTAAAGTGAATATTCAATCACCCCTCTTCGATCACTACCTCTCGCGAGTTGAATCATTCCACAAGCGGCTGGACCACGAATATACACGTTCCTGGATTGTCCGCAGCTGGTGAATTCGCGAACGGTCCACGTGAAGCTCTCGTGCTGCATTCAGCCACTCTGCTCAACGCATTTACGAGCACCGTCGAGTCGGTCGTTACGTTTCCGCAACATCTACGGAATTAGCAGCGTTGATCCGCTGCGTGTTTTTAAGTTCGCCACTGCCAGGCTTTCCGCTTGCAACTAGCAATCGTGTCAATGTCGACGCGTTATAAAACGACTAGCTATAATCACGTTATTAGTTCAACGCGATAGAAATGCATATTTTAAGATATCTCTTGAATTTTTCTGTCATTTTCTCGCATTTTCTGTTCACGTTACGACAGAAAGCGTTGAACTGAAAACGAGCATTAGATCGTTTGGCAGAGCACACCGGGGATCTAAACCTGGTGCAATCGACGAGGGAATACTGACCAAAGCGCAGTGATCGACTGTGCACAAACAATCTAATGCATTTCGTCGCGTTACGCAACGAGAATCAAACGCGAAATTCATCTGCCATTGAACGCGACTAGCGATAAATCTCCGTTGGAATTTGACAAGGTACCAGATCCAATTACACGGAATAACTTCGTTACGATAACCTGCTTGTCCGTTTACATGAAAACTGGAATTACAGAAGCGTGATGCCAGGCGGGTAATGAAATAGGAAGCGCGTTCGAGTGAAGGAGAGGAGGCTGGCTGGATGTTCGTTTGGAACGTCGCCTCTGGCGGTCGAGCTTCAGAGTCGAGAGGCACTCGGCGAACAGCTCTCCTAAGACGCGTTGTTAGGATCGTGACGAACTTGAAAAAAAGAGCATTTAGCAAGAGTATTGTCTCTGGGCTTCCCGCGATTCAAGCTCGTCGGAGCAAAGAGTCTGCGAAGAAGAATGGTCAAGCGTTTCGGGCGTTTCAGGCGTTGGCACCTTTATGCTTCTTGTAAGTCTTGCAATTCTCTTTGTGAAGGAAACTAATTATTGCCTTTAGGATGCGTGGGTCAGGAAATACACAATAAGCTTGCTAAATTTTTAGTCTCAGTATGTGCCACAGAATAATGTGTTTCAGTAGCGTTTAAGTACAGATTAGTTAAGATATTCGCTCTGTATTTTGCGTATGTTTACACGTTTATGTCCGTTCACGCGTGTTCGCCGGTGAACGACGCAGTTTTATTATCAGCGAAAATTGTACCGCGTCGCCATTTCATTGGGAAAGTTTTCCTATAAGTCTTGGAGGCCTCGCCGTTTCCACGGAGAAAATTGGCCAACTGTGTCCAGGAGAAGTTTCACGGTTCGCCAAACATTTGCGCTTGGCCAATAAAGCGTTTGGAGCAAGTGTTATTGGAAGAATATAGCCTTCGTCGCCATGTACAGATAGCGCGCGATCCTCGCCAGTGTTATAAAGCCGAGCAGAGTGGACGACACAGTTATTCCGAGTGTTGACCGTATGTAGCAATTAAAGTCTATCACGTATTTAAAAAATCTCTAGCAAATAGTCCACGTTCGCTGGTGCATCGATCTCCTAGAAAAACTATTTTCCATCAACCCTCGAATAGGAATCCCTGTGCCACCAGCTCGCTTTGAACCCGGCTGTGAAATCCATCGGAAACCGATTTCGTTGTATCGGCTGATTTGAATTTGCTTCCCTGTGAAATTGGAGCTTTGAAGTGGCTCACGTATCGAGAATGTGTTCCAAGTTCCAGATCTTGGTCCCCTATTAGGTTCGTGGGAAAAACGCAATTTATTAGAACAATGACATCGTTGTCTCCACTATTCGAATCTCTCCAAAGGCTTCGCACAGTGTGCAGCCAGCAAGATCCCAGAAAATTACTATCAATGTACTCGATCAAAAGACTCGAGTGTCTTGTCGTATCGCATGATTTTACAGGGACGAGGTAATTACACATCCTGTACCAACATTTAGGTATCCCGAAGTGGACCTGGGTGCGGGTGACACGTGCTCTCAACGAGTCTCCCGCAACCCTCGTATCCACCTTGTCGAGCTGCGCGAGTAAACGGGCTACGTGAGCGTGTATTACTGTTTGCCAAGTACCACGAGAGAAGCGATAAAGCCGGGCAGAACGGTCTAATCCCCCGACTCTACGTGCCAAAGGTGACAATCGTAAAAAGACGAGAGTAAGGCTTGCGAGATACCTCGCCTGGAGTCGATGGAGAAAACTGTTTCCACGTGAGCGGGGCGATTTTTTGCGTTGCGGGGGAGAAGAACGTCGGGATTGATTGATCGAGCTCATTAACGTTCGTTTCTCCGCCTTCCTGGAGCACAAGGGACACGAACACGGTCAGGCCAAATGAGAAACGAATGAAACAGGTGAAAAAGCTGAATTTATGCAACTTCAGTGTAGTTTTTAGATGGAACAAATGATCTCGCTGGTTTTATCGATAACAGAGCAAAGAACTGCTGGCAGATAGGGGACAAGCCACATATGGCACTAATAAATTAAACGCGCGGATAAATTCCAAGTGAATTTCGTCTACAGCCGCCCGACGCTGTAGATTCATTTATGCCCTCGATTTATACGTTGCCGATAATTGTGCAGTTGCACGTCCGCGTTTAATTAACTGATCCAAGCGCAGCTAGTCTGAATGCGCGTTTCCTCTAACATTTATACATGCACAGTCGAGGAAAATGTAACGGGAATAGCTTCAAGTGTTCCAGCCTCGGGATTCAAGGTTCAATCCCACCTGACACGGTCCAGTGAAAGAACATCACAGGAATATCATTGATTCTCTTCGACCTCAGGACTGAAGCAGACTTTCAGCTTTCCATTAGGAGATATTAAATTTTCCCGATGGATGTTAGAGGTGTAATTAAAATACTTCATCTGGCGATGTGTTTCTTCAAACCGAATTTAATCCATCGCAGGATACTTTCTTCGCTTCTCTACTCCTTCACCGGAGAACTAAGTTTCGGGAAAAGGAGAGAAGGATCTCTGAAAGAATTGGCATGTTTAACTTTAAACAACATTTATCTTTAAGCCAGGCTGTGAATCCTCAAAGTGTCACACGCTTGTGAAAGTCGAAAGCTCGTAACTCGCGACATGAGGATATCCTGGGACGTGACACGTATTTTAACATCCTCGACGAAATTTGTGCTCCCTGTGGGAAGCACTAACGAGGTAAAATTTTTTAGTCCAATAAAACCCGCGGCGAGAGTTACTCGGCCTGGTATCAATCGACTCGACCCCCGCCACGGGCTCTTTCATCTCGACTCACAGAAATTAGGTTCTCCCTTGGCGGATATTAAATGAGTGATTACAGCGTTGTGGACAAGGAGGATGCAGCGGGGGGTCCCGTATAAGGATTATTATCAGCCGGTTTCATACCACGCCAACGGGTCTCGGTCGTATTTACACGGTATATCGATATTAAATTCTGTTGTCACGGAACGACGAGAGATTCGATGATAGAGGGTGGATTAAGCGGCGCGCCGATAAAAAAAGAAATTTTCCCGCGAAGGAAGACATTCCTCCTTCCAATTTCGTGTAATTATGGACTGGGATTTAAGACGTTCGATAAACCGCAAGCGAAAGATATGTGAGCGATATCTCATTTGCAGAATCCCTGCTGGAAACCGTTCCTCTCAGCTTTTAACTCATTAAATGCAAAGGGGGGTTATTTTTGACAGTTTTTTAGCTGTTATTTTTTTCGTTCGCTGGCAATCTTTCTGAAAAATATTTTTCGGTTTTCATACCCTGTTTTGTTTCTGAATCATCCGCGAATGAGTAACCCAGATAGGTATGTACATGCGAGCACCGTGCGTGAATTATTCTTAAAATAACTCCGAATGAATGTAATCTCGCGAGCCACCCTCTCAAAAAGCAATCATCGGCTTTATTATTAATATCGATCGAAGGATTCGTTGCTGAATTTACGCCCGGCTACGGATTGTCAGTAAAAATCTTCTGCACGTCCATGATCAGGAGCCCGATTAAAACTGCGTCGTTTGCATTCGTTAAATTTGAACGTCGACCTTTTCATTATCCGCCTAAAAGTTGCGGGGACACGTCTGTGTAACCTTCGCACACAGACACACGTGGCCTGAACAATATTTTCGACTGTCGACGCGAGATTCGCGTTACCGTCACATTTTAACTCGACGAATGGAGACAACGTTGCGCTACGTGCTCCAACTCGAAGCAAACAAGATTCGATATTTCCTGAAAATTATTCCGCTTCTTCGAGCTTCTTTCCCTTTTATATTCGAGGCTCGTGGGACCCCCTGGCGCCGATGCATGTACTGGTTGCCTATTCTAGGTGCAACGTGAGGTACGAGGAAAGCGATTCCACGAGAAAAAGTAACTTGAAAAACACAATGAAAGGTAGTAAGAGGAAAAAAATGCAGACAAGATTTGTCACTGGGAATATATAATTTCTGCTGATACTGATATTGAAAACCTAGAAGAATCTTGAGGATCGATATGTACAACCACCCGGCCTCAAGCACTGGGAATTTGTTTGACATTTTTCACTTACCTTTGAAAGAGGAATCATCTATAATGATGCTAAGTAGCCGTTGCAATTGCGTCGCAATCTACAAGCATGAAGATTAGATGGACGTAGATATCGAAGGCAGGATGGAATTTCATTTTGAACCGACAGAATCTTTCAGAGAGAAATATGAGAAAACTTACGTGGAGGGAACTTCCCTTCGTAAGTATTGTTTTCCCCGTTGGAAAAAGACTTTCTAAAGTATTGACGACACCGCTGCACGTGTCTAACAGACACGGTTGCCGCCGTGCAACTGGAAATGAACGTGTGCCTTGTGCACGTAGACTGACACAATGCAGCTCGTACCGCAATACAATTCTGCTCGCGCGAATCCGCGGTTCGGTGTTTATTTAAAGCGAATACCGAGCGCAGGTATTTGGTCTGAACTCGATCGAAAGATATATATCAATTTCGAGTTTAAAATACCCTGATGTTTTATGTGTTTTATGTATTTTCTTTTCTGGGTAACTCCACGATGTTTGCGATAAATCACGATCGTGGAGAAATATGAAGAGGTGAGGAGAAATTGATTTCGCTAAATCAAACTTGCTACTTGCATTTTATTTGCCGATGACAACTTCGTGTTTGCAGTGTTAGGTAGGTACCGTATGGTCGTTTGAGCTTGGAGAAACCCTCAGTCCCTCGTCGAAATCGTCATCTGCCAAACTGCAAATTCGATTACTCTGTTTGCGGGTGAAACGCGTAATCGTTTGAAAGAGTAATTGCGGCTTCACGGTTGGACAGATTCCAGAGCGCTTCGGGGGTTTCCCTCGATTTATAGGTACTAACGTTTGCGCGGAAGTAGTCTAGAATTAATGGAAAAATATAAAAGTAACAGGTAGAAGTGATCATTATACTGGATAATCACATTGAACCTGTCAAACACGACGCTGCTTGGCATATTACACGTGTATTCTATCGTGTTTCTAAGGAGTGTATAGGTATTCTATACCCAGTAAGGTGAGTAATAATTTAGAAAAATAATTCCAATGTACACCAGGAGTATACTTAGTTCCAACTAAGTAGCCTTAAGCCTGAAGATAAGACTTAGTTTAAAAACATTAGTTGTAAGACTTTTCCAAATATTTCGTAGAAATGAGTCACTTTCGTAGGTACCTCCATGTTAGTGCCGGTTCTCTGGTAACGTTTCCGAAGCATTGCGACTTGCAAAACAATATCAAGCTAAAGCCCACGATCTAGTTTAAGTGCATACATTTCGAAATCCTTCTGTATTCATCACCTCATGATTTCCTCACAATTACGCGATATCCACGGTAATCAGAAAGCAATAACCTTAACAGCAGGGTTTCATGAATATTCATTGCTCCGTTTAGTACAAATAGTTTGCAGGTACTATAATATATTCTGTGATAGGGTTATAAGGTTTGAGTTGAAGCTTGCAGATTGACTAATTGCATGAAATTGAGTTTGAATTCCGTCACTGCTAGCCAAAGGGCACTTTAATGCCCGCCACAAATCTCGATGCTTATGCTACGCGGCTAATGCTTCGAGACAGCCATTTATCTCTGATTATTAGATAAGTGTGATGCGCGTCATACGTTTTCCATTATACGGCGATAGGGGAGACGGAAACAAGTGATTCCAGAATACCTTCCATCCTCATCATTTACATCATCGACTTCCAACAAAATAGTTTCAATTAGACAGAGCTTTTACTACGTCTGCACTCTCATCATTCATCTGCTGAACATTCGGAAATCCCGAGGCATCCTCTTTTCGCGACGTGCGTCGTAAGGTCTATGAAAAATTTCTCTTTGCAATTTCGCCGGCACGTGGTCACACGTGACTGGAATTAAAAGGCGCGATGCGACGAAGCATAGAGCGAATAACTCCCCGGAGGACGAGTCGAGAAAAATAGGGGAATATAACGCGCAGCGACAACCCATTCAATCGAAAACCTCCCGAAGCCTTATGTAATCGAAGTTTTCCTCCTCTTTAATCCTCGACTCCGCGCTCCCTCGAAGCGACACGGAATTACGGGCACAGAATTTCGCGAAAATTGAGAAACTTAGGGTAAATCCGGAAAACTTTCCACCCCGTTCGCCGCAATTCGGCCCGTAATACAACTTTCTCGGGGGGATTGCCGCGTGTGCCACCAGCAACTGAGTTGTGAATGACTGGAGGGAATCAATGAGGACGGCGTCGCTCTGGGGCGTTGACGCTTATGTACGCGTCGCGACGCCACGCCGACCCCCGGGCCTTCTCAAACACTGGAAACGGAGAAAAAGCAAACGGGTCGAGGGAGCTCGCTCGATTACCACGATTATCATTACGGCGCCACGTCCGAAGGATCGCAGACAGGTGTTAACTTTGTTACGAAGCAACGAATACGATTAGCATCGAGTTACAAATGGCAATTCGCGCCGCGTATCGTGTAGACCGTTGTAATTTGACTACGAGTATAGTTGTACGATTACGAATATCCCGATTGAACATATCTACCCAACGATTCCATTCTGTTTCACAGTTGTACGATCTATAAACCTCTACGAAACTTTCCACATCTGAGGTTTCCGTGCATCGCGATTGGTATTTCAGATAGGTACCTATATTCACTTGGCAGGGACACCACTGGTTTAAAAAGAATAGAAGAATATAGGAAGTGTGTGAATGTATGAATGGTACGATATGGTTAAGAAGATGTGCGAAATCGTTCTGCAGAAAATACTTGGAACTTCGCAGTTCCTACTTTCTCCGAACCAAGTTTTCCTCGAACACGCACGAACAATGTACCCAGGAATCCGGAGAATTTGATCTTTGGCTTAAGTTCGTAGTAGTAGCTTAAAAAGAATAGGGTTCTGAAATGATCGGTCTTTAAATTGCAAGTCCCGGGAATTAAATGCCACGTAAGGATGAATTCTTAGCGCGACGCACATGTTCAGCTACGAAATTGGGAATGAGTAGATGGCAATTCTGCTGAAACAATTTCGGCAGCTGAACACGGCCGTAATTGATGCGGGATGATTCCGCGAACGCGCGGGTACACGCGCCCACGTAACCACGCGTGCAGCGTCCCTGCGCGTATCGCGCCACGGATGGCTTCGATACACACTTGTACACCCAATGTCACGAAGCTCGCACGTGCACCTATCGAGCTGCGATTTGCATGCGTGCAATTTGTATGCACGAGCCGACGCGTATGCAGATCACCGAGCGCGGCTTGTTCCGCGAGAAATATCAACTTCCCATCGGTGTTTCCGCAAAATTTCGTCGACCCCTGAACTGCGTAAAACAGCCGTGAAATTCGTTCGCTCATCTACTCTTTCACTGTCGCTATCATCGTTGAATTAACCGCGACACGGTATCCATACAAAGGAACCTTTGAGTTTGTGCGAAAACGGGACTTGAGTGGAATTCAAATCCCATATAGAAGTTTTAAATAGAAATAGTTGTAACCAGTAGTAATGTATTGCAAACGAGCCACGACATTATGTGGAGTAATAGATAGTTAAGTGACTATTGAAGTGAAGCAACAAGTTTTAATGCAATAATTAATGGACAGATGTATTTCACCAGAGAATTTTGTAAGGGAACAGAGGTGAAGTGCAGCGTTGTTTCGTGTTTAACCATCCCGAAAGATGTTAAATCGGCGAAGCGGGCTCGTATGGGTAACGACAACGTATTTCGCCAACGGTAACGAGCGATACCACGTGAATGAATTTCATCGATTACTCGTAATCAAACGGCCGTAAACGATGCGTGGTATCAAATAAATTTCATTTCGAGCTTCGTCCGCGTTGTAAATCGCGGGACTTGCAGCCGGAGCCGCGCGAATATATGCATATTAAAGCGTAACATAAATCCCGCCAGTGCGGAGGATGAGGTCGTCGATAATTTGTCGACGGCGAGGGCCGTTCGCCCATCTTCAGCGCGATAACGATCGTAAAACGGCGGAAGATTGAACGGTTCTCGATAAAATCACCTGGGCAATTAAGGATAATGCTCTCGATGGGATATCGCGGGTCGGCGAGCGCGTGGATCACGCTTTTCGACCGTGGCGCGCGAGTTACGAAACTTTCCGTGGAATCTATTAAGCAGCTTCTAGTGGAAGATGCAATTACGTTTGTGCACGGCAACCCTTAAGAGCAACACCGACTGCGCTGAGTCGATTCTATTAAAGCTGTTGCGCCCGCATTCTCTCTGGGAACTCGCGTCGCGTAATCCATATTTAAAGTGCGCGTTGTAATTTCCAAGTAGGTACAAACGGGCTCGTACGCTTCCAAGCGTCGACAGGCAGCTCTCAACGCTACACAGGGTTACTTCTGGCCCTTTCGAATTGATTTCATCCGTACGCGCTTCAGTTGAGTCCAAACGATAATCAGATTTTATATTTTATGTAAAGGGGAGAGAAGTGGACGAGCAGGATACAGTGGGGCACTGATTTAATATATATATATTGATTATAAGGAAACTAGGAGGAACTGCAATCCCTCAAATACTCAACGAACGCGGTCAGTTTAACTCTGCCAGTCGAAAAATTTCGAACCGTCAATAGAGTTATTAACGTGCTCAAGATTCCTAACGCTTGCTCCGTCCCGATAGTTTCCAAGCTCCGCATAGTTGGACATGCTCGTACATTCTTCTGTCCTCATAGAATAATGTACGACTATTAAAATATTCCGTGCAAGCGCGATGCGTTCGACAGCGGGCGTAAAACGACGGACTTGGATGACCCACATAATCGAGTGGTCCAATAACCTCGATTCAGCCGATGAACGAGCATGAAAATAGGATAATAAGAGTCTGGCCGAGAGATAGGGCAAGAAGATGAAGACGAAAAAGGGACGTTAGAGTAGAACTTCTTCGAAGTGCCCCTCCTTCTATCTAGATCCCCCCCCAGCGTGGTATTTTAACGAGGATCTTTGTGCGCGCCACTGAAAAGAAAGGCTCGAGCGTTACCTAGTCGTCACCCGAAAAAATGCCGGTGCAAAATTGGGCCACATAATCGAGTAGGAGAAACGAGCCTGCCATCTCTCAAAGAGGAAATGTTTAATGCAGTCGCGGTTGTTGCTAAACGGGGAACGACTGCGTACGCGGATCGTTCGTTTCTCGATTAACCGCGGTTACGCGAAATTGAAAGTTGCAGAAGTTGCAAAGGGAAGAGGGTTTCGCAAGCTGCCTCGAGGAAATGCCGGCAGACATTCTAGGGAAACGTCGGAAAGTACGTGTAAACATGCAGCAGTCGATCAGAACGCACGCGAATCTATGTAGGTGCAGATGTTTGTGTACAAATCGACCAATCTGCTGGCGAATAAAATGTCGAAAGCCTGAACCCGTGGCCGTCACGCTTTAAACAAGCTAAAACGGGAAGATCGGTCTCATGTTTATAGTAGAAGATTCCTCGTTCCGCTCGGGTATCACCGTCGTTCTCTAATAATTCACACATATTGAGACAAAGTTCTTAGGATTCCTCTTCCTGAACTTACTTTTAATAAATACGAATTCACGTTGAATATGGGCGAACGGAGCCTGGAAGGGTGCATTTCCATGAAATACCGCCCTTCCCAGATAAAAGAGATAAGAGGGTGCGTCAGAAGGACAGAGTGGTGACATAAAGCCCTCGTACCCCGTGAACGAATGGAAATGGCCACTTTCCCCGAAGATGGATCCAAAGTACAGCCCATTCCGATTCAAGGGGTTGTCGTCTTTCCTAAGTCGTCCCCCCGCGACGAGTTCCATTTCAAAAATTCCATCGCTGCGCGCCCCGCGAGAATCGCCGAGCGAAAATTCCAAGTGTACTTAAAGAATGTATAGAATGCTTCGGATGCGTGGAGGAGCAGGACCCGCGAAGCTGGCGGCATTAATTATGCCGCTCGGTTTAACGAACGAACAGTGGCTCGTGCGATTTGTTAGCAGCGAGACGGCTGGAACAATGGCCGGTGATTACCGCGATGAATTTATTCATTGCGTGCCGTCTTCGAGACGTTCCTATCAGACAATGGACGAGAAATCCTCCTGGTTACACCCCCGAGATCCTGCACGCGGATTAAGAAGCGCACGCGAAAACGGCCGGAAATGAGATCTCGATTTACGAAACACCGCGTTACGCGAATACTCTGGACTAATTAATTGAGTTACTAACCTAGATTTCGCGGGCAACGTTCGTATGAATGTTACTGCTGTTTCGAGCTGTTCTAACAGTACCTTATCGAATTGAGTTGTTTAGTAAGAAACATGGAGTACGTTTCTGCGCGGATTATGACTACCTACTTATTTATTTTATCACTCGGCAGCGATAAAGTTCTTTCGCTGTTTCAGCGACACTATCGAAGAAATTCGCGTGCACCAAGGGGGTGGTAATGACGCCAAAAAGTTACCACATACGTACGAAGGATCTATCATGTGTTCTGCGCACACTATGTCCATGCGGTCCGGCTACTCTGAGAAATATTCGCAAGGCGGGGAATTGGCTAGAACGTAATTCTCATGTACATCAACTGCGACGGAAAAACTGAATAATTCATACAGGATTTCAGTGTGTTCAGCTAAAACCGCGCATTAGTGACACTGCTGCGATGTATAAGTATTGTAGCTCGCACGAGGGAGGATGAAACTGCGAGGGTAAAGGGTACACGTTCACCCTGATTCTGATATATTACTTTAGGGTCACGTTATTTCATTAGTTGGACTTTGTAATAAATAGCAGGTCTCTGGTTGACAAATGGGGAAAAGAGTGCGCAATACCAAGGAAACGGTCTTTCTAAACGAGCAATATTTTTTTACCGTTTTGAGGAAGAAGGGAGAGGAAAATTTCTTATTGACGATCCTTCCTTCACTGAATATTTCGCTTCTACATTTCATTTCCTTCGTTAGAGGAATAATACCTCAATGAAAGGTGTGTAAAGTGATACTCTAATTTAGCTGGGGCAACGTAATGATTTTAGATGCCTTATGAGTCTCGGGGGAATAATTTCGAGCACATTGCTGCTTTAGGAGCGGCGTAATCCCACGCAGGAATAGCGTTTCACAGAATTAAACTTTTTTATAGAACCTAACTACCCTTAAAACTATCGATCTTAAGATACTGCTTGAAATCACCATTTCTATACCTATGTATGTATTTCAACCAACATAATTGGTCTGCTCGAGCAATAATTCCGTGGTAAAGCATCTAGGTTGTTGAACTAAAGAAACAAATAACTTTGCAATGTTTCGAGAGTCACTTCACGAGGAGTATCTACGTACATAGGTGCATTTCAGAGGTTCGTTGTTGCGGCATTGTTCCGCCAGTCTCGAGGATTATTGGGAGTCTATGCAAAAGTTGGCTGCCCGTGCAGACGATTATTCATGAAATCGTCCAACGATCCGTGCTCTTTTTTAAGGTATACCGAATGAAGACCGAAGCGTCCCTCTCGAACTCAATCTCTCCACTTATCGTTCTCAGTGGCGACGCTCGCAACGGCCACTTTCGTGCTCCAACTTTTCGAGTAAGGAAGTACTTTGCATCGCGCAATCCACTTCAAAGATTTCTCATTGAAGCGACATTTTTCTTGCCATGCTGGTTAACAAACTTCTCTCCTTTACGTAACAAGAAGAACGAACCAGCCACCGTATATTATCCACCGCCCAACATTTGAGTAGAACACACAAATAAACGGGCTACCGTAAAAGCTCGATATCCTCGAATAAATGGACACCAAGCACGACGAATAATTCAGTAAACCCCGCACACCAGGAGGGAAACAGTAAATTTTTTTTTAAGCGCCGTCGAAGTCAGTTAGCGAATCGCTGGTGAAAAATGATCTCGTATATCTGTCGAGGCGGATTACTCGTTACGAAGCGGTCAGATACTCGATTCGTAATTTATCGAGCGGAAACGGTTCGCGAGACCACTTCCTAATACTAGTTAATCTGAGTTGATAAGCGCGTTCGGGCTATAAGTTATTTTAAATCTGAACGCCAGTGTAAACGACGCAACGTAAATAAAATTTTTCATCGAGAGATCGGGAGGAATACAGAGTTTCATGATTTCTCTCTTTGTTGCGGTGTAACCGGATGTTCTTCCAATACCGACAGGCTTCAATGAAAATGGGAAATAAAATACGATAACCTAGAGTGGATATTTCGCATGCAATGGGAATTTCATTGAACAGTCCCTCGATACATGATTTCATTTTTTCAATAGCAAGCAACGCTTCCGCTGCTAACTGTTCACAGTTAATTGGAAGCCCATTAGACGATTTCCCCGCGTCAACTCAATCATCGTAATAAATTCGCTGAACGGTGACGCGAGTCGAGCGACCTTTGGAATATTTTGTTTCCGCTTGACCACGAGTTTCACCTCGAGAAAGGTCGAGAACGAAACAAAACAAATCGATTGCCAAGGGAATGCGAAACATCTTGGTTTCGAAACTCACGACGGTCCACTAGGCTTCCGCGGACGATTGTCCACGAGGGGGAAGTTTTACGAATTCCCTCGGCGGAATAGGCGTTCTGGGGCTACTCGTCTAAAAATTACATTCGTGATCGACGATCGTTCGGCGCAAACTTCGACGATACTCGAGCAACGAGTTCTCGAAGGAGGACGTGTAGGGACTGCGAAAAATTCCAGGAAGAATAGAGCTTTTATCGCGACTCGGGTGGAACAACAAACTGCAAACTCTGATCTCTTGGAGAACTCTCTGTCCCAGGCGTATGCCGAGAGAAGATTAAAAAGTAATTAGCCCGTACATTCTAGTTTTGAAACGAGCAATGATATCGAATGGAACGCAGATGATAAGAGGCAACGGGACGAGAGGAACATTTTCGAGGAAACTCCCTCGTTGTCTCCGTATTCCGCGAGCCGGATTACAATTTTGTTTAACTTTCTGTGGCGCGGCGAGTACCAGCACTGTACCAGGCGATCCAATTTACCCTGCCTTCGTCGTCCTCCTGTTTTCAAAGTTACGACACAACTTCTTCACTCCGCCCTCTCCATAAAGAAAAACTGACAAGCGTGGCTCTTTGTCGGCTGTGCTTCGTTATCTTCGAATTCACGACTCGACGTCGACGTTCGAAACTTTCGGATTCGCGGTTAAAGAGGCAAGCACGTGAATGTTCTCCGCGCTCATCGCCAGGCGCGGAAACTCTTGCCGCAAACTAAGCAGCGACTAGCGAAATTTTCCTGGCACCGCGAAATTACCATATTATGCGGAACGTATGTCTGCAAATCAGCCCTGACGAAGATGCGCCAAGATAAAGTGGAGCATTTGTCCCAGACCGCCCTGACTCCTACGCATCAATCATTCGAAACGACTGAACTAAGCCCTGCACATACTCCTCTAAAAGCAACCTCTAAAAAGAACCCCCGAGAGTTGAGGTCTGACGATGAAAAATGTCATCTGGGTGAAGAAGTACGGAAATTATTACCACGAACAATACACATTGCTTACAACTATATGTTGGTGAATGATTTGCACATTCACGTTGACTGGACGCAATTCATTCATTTGCCCAGTGCACGCCTCCGCGTTCGTCGACCCTTAGATCGCTCTACGTATGATAATGCATATAAAGACCTTGACTTTGCGGCATTTCCGGGCGGCGATGGATCTTGATTGCCTTCTGATTGCCTCCAGAGGAAACCGCTTCCCGCAGGATGCGTCCTGGCCGACTCCACCACGGCACCACTTCTACTTTGCACTGCGGTTCGCGTGATCGATGCGCGACAATCACCGCGATCCCTCCGCGTCGCACGGTCACGCGACGTCCGCTGGATCAGCGGCCCTCGCCAGGTACAACGAACGACACCTTGAAGCGAGACGGGCCCGGAAGAGGCGTGCACGTGGATGGAGGATGTCGCGCCGCCTGCACCGGGGGTTGAGATGCATTCGACGAGGAACTAGGGTGAGTACCTGGAGAGCGTGGCGGATTCTAGACGGGGAGGGCACCGCGAAGGACTCGAGGAGCCAAAGGACGAAAGCGCAAAAGCGGATGAATCGCTCGCGGCGCGGGCTGGGCGGTGACTGAGCGGACCGAGGCGTCTCGACGCGCGGCATCTCTCCCACCCCTCTCGCCCGCATCCTGCAAGCCTGACGGATACCACTTTTCGGACTCCCTTCGCGCCCTCGCGTCTTGCATCGCCGCGTGGCATTTAACTCTCCCTCTACATTTCTTATTTACTCGCCAGTGCCGCGCCGAATGCCCAAGCGGTGGCCCCCATGCGTGCCTTCTGGCGATTCAAGGGCTGCTGGGCCCATTAATGTCTGCTCTCATCGAGGTTTGCTGACGCTACGTGAACCGTGATCGCGAAAACGAAACTTCTAGATCTGGACGATCGAGCTAGCGAAAAGTGAAAGAAGACTCTGTTTAGTCAGCCCATCTTTAAACGAGGCCAGACTGTGTAAAAATAAAGTTTCTTGCAATATGCACCGACTCCCAACGGAACTCCGGAAATCTATCGCAGCTGAAAATAACAGTTCCGACGACGGAAATAGTGGTAAGTGCCACGTGGGATCGATTCGACGCAAGTATTGACTTGCTTGAAGAAGCTGGGCGACGTTTCCTGGCGAACAAGCACCTTCTAATTACCGCCATTCGATCGGAGTGTTATCTAACTAGCAAACGTTTTCAGCAATAATTACGACTGGAGTACCGCTCTGTTAATTTTGCCCCACGGGCTCGCCCTATTAAAAGCAGAGTAGAAATTGCGAGTATCCAGACTGGGAGAGGTGTTTTTTATTCAATTTAACTCCGTAGAGATTGAATCGCTAAGTTTGCACACTGTGCGGAGTAATTGGGGGATCATCTACTTAAATGACTTCATCGTTTGGTAAAGTAGCCCATAATTCAAGCGCTCCACCGTGCCGTACGAGATAAGTAATTGCTTTACATTAAATAGACGCTATCGTTTAGTATAACATCTTTTCTGTTTTTTTACAGATACTGGCGAAGTGAGATTAACAATTAAAAATGCCTAAGCACACTGCCACCCTGAAGTGGACTCTTAGAAATGCATTTAAGAGAAACCTTCTCTCCTACGCATCTACAAAAAAGTTTGCTCCATTCGGAAAAAACTGCACTTCGACAATTTCCATAAGCTGCACTCAATTCGGTTTACATTTTCCAAAACTTTTGCCTGTTTTGCAAAGTTACACCTAGTTGTTGCCCATGGGATCGCGATTAAAACTTGCCCCGACCATCGCAATTTTAATTTAATCAACCCGATATCGTCCCGACCAGAAAATTATGCGCATGCATATTAAGCGACTGTTCGCGAGCCGATTTTTAAAACCACTCCCTGTATTCTTTTGCGTCTCGACTAATTGCTCTTGCAAAAATGGAGATTCGACGGCACAATTCCATTCTAAGAGCGGCTCGTCGAGCATGCTGAATACGGGGACGTGGTTGCTAAGCTTCGCCGTTGAAATTTAACTTTGCGGCTCGACGTTGGATCGGTTAATAGATCGGCTATAATCGTTCCAAAAAATCGCTCCAGGCAATCGTCTTCTATGGCAATCCTATTCTGTAAGATCCTCTTATACAGGGGACTTTGAATTTTCGAATTATTAAATCTACGTTTCAATTCAATTTTCGTGAGAGTGATCAATTTCTTTCGCGGGGTGCAAGGAATTCTGAAACACCCAGTAGTTGGTACTTGAAACTCGTGGAAGTACTCGAAACTCCTCGTGAAGTGAAAAGCATTTACGTGGTTCGGTACGTTTTGTATGGCGCCCGTTTCATTTTCCATTCGTGCTCCGCAAGTCACTTGAAACTTGCTTTAAACATTCGCGAATTACTTGGTAAGTTACCATTTACACCAAGAAGAAGGGTTGACGTGTAAAATGTATAACGATAGACAATTCAACGCGAACAACTAGAACTTAATGAAACATAATACTGGCTACGAGAGTACGTTGAAAGTTTCAGTTAGTAATTCTACGCCACCGATAGATGTAGCCACGATATGTAGGAAGAGAATACTAATTGTGAGTTGTATGGGTCATGGATAACACAGGATATAATTACACAAAGTGCATTTATTACCTATGGATCAGTGGTATCATTAAGCACTGGATTATAAAATTCAAATTCATAATCAAAACAGCGAATGGATGAAATTGAAATTCTGTGTTGGATCTACGAAATTGTCGAAACCCACGTACCACGAAACGTATTTGATTTGTTTAATTAGAGAACGATTCGTTAGCATTGCAACCTCGTCAACAATGCGATATTCCAAAATATATTAATTTCGTTATCAACTCTTCAAACTCACCCCTGCACACATCCGTCTCTTAAGATGGCAAACTGGGAAGACATCTCGTCCCTATTCTACTGACTATCCATTTTCTGAGGTGGCTGAATTGCTTGAGTAACCCTTCACCACCTTCTTAATTTCCCAATTCTAAAGTCCTTGATTTAAGTTACAAGTCTTAATCCTAGAGCTATTTAAATTCTATTAATTGTAGATAAGAAATACGAGCCAAGCCCACTCGCAAGTTGGTCGTTGCACATTTACACAAGCAGCAAAACACTTCACATTTTTTCACTTTAAATATCTAAACGATAATAAATAGTTATGCTACTCTACTGCACCGTCACCCCAGTAAACTGTACTCGATACCAATCCCTAAACTTCACTTTATTACAAACTTTGTCTGTACCCTTTAAAATCTTTTCCAGTGAGAGCTTCCAACCGACGCGACCATTACAAAATTTTGGCGGAAACTGGATTCTATTTGAATTCCAGTTGAGCATCTCGACCGCAGCGCCACACCTACCTTCCCCTTCGAGATCCCAAAGTGTCCACGCTCGAGTGCGAAGTAAATTTTGACGGTTGACCGCGTGACTGTTTAACGTCTAATTAAGAAAGTTCCTCGCGTTCGTTAGGTTTGCGAATAGAAAGTGTCCTGATATGGCAACCGGTCCTTCCAGAAATGGTAAGAGACCCACAGTTGTTTTTAGGGTTAAAGCGTATTTCTCCGAGATTCAAACAGTTGTGTTATTCAGTGGAAATTCCAGTTAAGCAGAAATGCCCCTACATGGAGAAGTGTTACCGCAAGAATCCGATTCATTTCAGCGAAATGTCACATCCGCATTGTAAGTACCCATCCATTCATTCTTGTTACCATCGACCACGCATTCAGCTGTATCAACCTGAAAATCTATTGTTTCGTTCCAGTGGAGAAGCTTGTAATCGATCAGTTGGAAGGGGCGATAAAGGTACCCGAGGATGTCGGCTTTGAGTGCTCAGACACGTCGCTCTTGATGGATCAGTTAAAGGTATTACAGATGGTGTTGAGAAAAGAGAGAAATAAGAGCGGAAGCAAACCGTCGGACTCCAAAGCTCCCACAGCTTGTACAGCCTCGAATAGTAATAGCGGCGCTAGCGGGAGTTTAAAAGATATATCCGCTTTGGTGGACAGACACAAGCAAATGGCGGCTCAGAGGAGGGAAGGTAAATTAAAGGATCTGGATGAGAAGGCAGGGGCACTGTTTAAATGTTCCGGCAGTAACGGTAAAAGTAGTACAGACAGTAATAAAATTTACACGATGAGGGAGGAGTTGGGTAATCTGAAACTTGCTATGAAGAGAACAATGGAGGAGGAGGATTCTTCCCAGGGAAAGGAAAGGAACAGTAATAGCGCCAATGCTGATCAAAGCGAGAGGAAAAAGTCAAAGACAAGTTACGACTGTGGTGAGGACGTTCAAGAGTGTAGCCAGAGTTGTCAAAGTTCTGGTTCCATGGAAGGGAAATCTATAATCCAAGTTTATCAGTCGTGCAGTTCTGCAAGATCCAGAGATGAAGTCAGGCAGAGAGCGATTAAGATGATGAGGCGGCAAGGGCTCGAAGTATCGGTTGTGGAACCAGGAGATTTTGCGCTGAAATACGCCCTTTCCGCGCCTTATCACCTGTTCTTCACAAGAGTCCAGAAGTCGAAGGCCACGTACGACCAGCAGTTCTCTATAACTTTTCCCGAGATCCTGGACAGAAGTCTGGGAGAAATCGTGAACAGTTTGCAAATCAATTTTATGGTGGACGTTGGGTGGTTGTGCTTGCAGTATCTGCTGGCTGGTCAGCGCACAGACATGTTAATATTATTCGGGGAACGGGTTGATACGGAGAAAGTGGGCTTGAACATCACCATGATACCCGTGGAAATGCCGTCCAAGTTTGGTTGCCATCACAGTAAAGTGATGGTGTTAAAGTACAAAGACGACGGCATACGGGTGGTGGTGTCCACCGCGAACCTGTACTCAGACGATTGGGACAATAGAACGCAAGGGTCTGTGACATAATTTTAAGAATCACTTTGATCGTTTCGAGGGATACCGTAACGGATAAAATATTGGTACCATTTTGTCTTGACCAGACTTTGGATATCGCCGCATCTTCCGCCGCTCCCGGAATCGGCGAATACCAGTGACGGAGAATCGCCCACGGGTTTCAAGAAGGATCTAGAGCGTTACTTGTCTAGATACAGATTCCCAGTTTTAACAGAATGGATCTGGGCTGTCCGAAAAGCCGACTTCTCGTCGGTGAACGTGTTTTTCCTGGCTTCCGTGCCAGGCAACCACAAAGGGTCTGAGTACGATTTCTGGGGCCACAGGAAGTTGGGTCACGTTCTTTCTAAACACGCCACGTTACCCCCGAATGCGCCTGAGTGGCCAATCGTCGCTCAAAGCTCTAGTATCGGCAGCTTAGGTCCAAACTATGAAAGTTGGCTTCTGAAAGAAGTAGTGCCCTCGATGTCGAGGGAGACAGCGAAAGGTTTGAAGAGCCACCCGAACTTCCAATTCATTTACCCTTCTGTAAAGAATTACACGGAAAGCTTCGATTGCCGAGTTGGATCGAGTTGTCTCCCTTACAGCCGGCAAACGCATTCCAAGCAAGAGTGGATAGAGTCTTATTTGTAGTAAGCTTTCAGCTTTTCAGCATTTACCCTATTCTAATGCCTGTTAGCTTTTGGTTGTATATTTTTTGAAATATCTAACAATTCTCGTAGCCAATGGAAGGCTACGCGCACCGCGAGAAGTCAAGCGATGCCTCACATCAAATCTTACACGAGATTCTCGCCGGACTTAAAGAGAATCTCGTGGTTCGTTCTCACCAGCGCTAATTTGAGCAAGGCCGCATGGGGGATGGCCAGAAATTCGCATTATATCATGAGCTACGAGGCGGGAGTTATATTTATACCACAATCTATTGTACGTTTCAAATACTTATTTCCCGAACACAGTGTTCTACCAATATTTTAAAATCCAAATCATTTCCACAGACTGGATCGACGACGTTTCCTGTTCAGGAAGGGGAGGAGGAAGGTGTGCCAGTCTTCCCAATCGCGTACGATAGACCTCTAACACGATACGAGCCTGGGGATAAGCCGTTCGTCACGGAGTTGCTTTATGATCGCAATTAAACGGCCGGTATCTGAAAATCGTAACAGATTGTGATTCAGAATCCGCGTATATTTTGAAAACTATTGTACACGGTGTAATGTACGAGTGAACTTTTCTAATAAACCTGATATTGATTGATTTCGTAATTCGGATCACTGGCTGTTTCGCTGCTATTAAGTCGAGGGAGTGAAATGTTCCGTGCCTCTGTTGATGAGGCAATAGAATCTTTACGACGCCAGAACTTCCCACGTCGCGCGTGATTTCATTCTCGAATCGTTCCCGTGCCGATTTCGTGGCTGCTCGTTCGCGGGCCACGCGTTTTCCATAAAACATCAGCAGGAAAGCGTTTCCTGACCAGCACCTTTCCGCCTGGCACATGCCTCGCCTTCAAACAACGTTTAAACAATCTCTGCTTGCTCTTCCCCTACGCAGCAATTACACACGGCGTACGCTTCTTGCGCAAGGTGAGTCACAGATAAGTTCGTCTATTAAATACCATTGTTGAGACGTGCGAAGAAACCTGTCAAAAAATAAATCTTTAATGAATGAGGTGTTTTGTCATGGAACGATTTATTTTCGATGCAAATTTTCGAGAAGACCGTGGCCTCCACAAACTCGTTATATTTTTGCCGACTAATTCTCGGAAATGTAGGATGGTTCTAAGTGGTTGGATATATTGACACAAGAAATTGTGATGACGCTAGTAAAGCGCATAGGTATTGAAATTTTGCCGTTACTCGTGCACGGACAAGTAGCCGTGTCTTTTTTTCGTAAACGGATCCTACACTTTTTGGTAAGCTGGAACGGAACCATAAATACCTATCTCCGCTCTTATCGCTCGCTCACACCCTTATCTACAACTTTCGCCTTAAAAAATTGTATGAGAACGTAAACGTTCCTTTCAGTCAGCAAACAGTCGTGACTGCCTTCCGCGAACCATTTCACGGTACTGGTCGTTACATCGCAAATTTGTTCGATGCAGCGATAATGCCAATACAGTATAATTTGCTTTACGTCATTTCGATAACGAGTCCTCCACGCACCGAGAAAGCGAAAAAGCAATCGAAATTACCTCGACTTCGGTGCAATCATAATTGAAAGCAACCCTCGTGCAACCCGATCCTCGAACATTGTAATAATGAAATAACACTCTGGCAATAGCAATCACTGCTTGCTCTTCAGTATCCCATGATATTAAACCAGCGCTTTATTAATAAGTATCGAAGAAACCTATGTCCAGCTTTTTATAAATAAACCGCGCAATATCTTGATGAGTGTCTAAAAGTGGCGTTGCATATTTCACGGATCAAGGGGTAAAAAACGTAAAGGACAAGGACATTGGGTAACCAATCACTTTACGTCCCTTTTTTTCCACGTCTACCCACCATTTGTCTAGGAACCAGCATCTGCATTATCGAAACGAACGTTTTTTAACGTTAATCTATGCCACGTGTAGCAACGAGTTTGGTCTAGAGCAACTTTTTTGTTCGCCATACTTTTTAGAACATAGCCGACTCGAAATGGTCAAGACGACTCGTGGTGCCCCAACGCCGCCTACGAACGACAGAGATCGGTTTACCATTAAGAAAGACACGAAGGATTCTGACGTCAACGCGCGCCGAGGCATCGCCTCCCACTAGGAACCGGCCTCGTGGTTGGATGTCCTCGGCGCAGATGCGGCTTCTGAAAAGGGACGTCCCGGCGCCTCTGACGGCGTCGGCGACCACGATCCCGGGGGAAGACGTCGATTACCAGTCCGTGAGATGTTGTCGACTGGGACGGACACCTCTTAGCATTCCTCGCCGTACGTGTTTCGGGTGTGCTAGCCAGTGGGTGGTCTGACAAAGCGTGTGCGGATGCATGCTCGGAACAATCGCCGCAGGGCCGCCTGTCCACGGATTCTCCGCCTGGCAGATTGCCGGCAGTGCGACCATCGATCCGCAAGCAGCCCGCGTTCAGAGCTTGCACAGTGATCGGAACGATAATAACTCCGACATAAATCAGCACGCTGTCATCGACGATAAAGCCGTAGACCGAGGGGGAGAGTCGACAGAGTAACAACGCAGCCGCGAATCTTGGGAACGAGCAGTCTCGGAACGATTTTCGGTGCAAGACAACGGACGGGGAACGTGCCTCGCCTGGCAATCGCCAAACTCCCCCAGGGGGAAAGTATCGAAAGTAGGTTCGCTGGAAATGTTCAATCGAGTCATCGTCTTCCCCCGAGGGAACGCATTCGAGAGCCGTTCAGAGGCTCCAAGCCCTCGGAAGCTTTCGTCATTCCTTTCGTTCCTGTCGCAATTCACCCTCGCCGCGATGACTATCGGCGTGCCCGGAAGCGTGCCATTCGTTTTTGGACGATCCACTACCAGTCGGCAAGTTGCACCGAGCGCGTGCTCGCAACATTCGCAGACACCGAGCCGTGAACGGAGTTTCCCTCAGCTCGTCGTTTATTTCAGATCGCTACGCTACGCTTCCGTCATCATCCGCGATACGATCTTAATCCGGCTGTATTATCTACTATCGACTCGCTAAAAGTATCCTACAGTTCCAATCGCAGTTTCCCTGTTTCCCATTATCGAGAGTTCGCGGCAAACGCCACGTTCCGAGTGGAATCTTCCGGCCGCGCGTGATTAATGAGAAGCACAACCATTTAACGATGTTTGCTTTTAGCGTTAAACCGCGATTGCCTCTGACGTTCCAGGTCGTCCGGACGCAAAGGAACGCCGAGAGCTGTTTTATCGGCAACGTGCTCGAAGTGCATGATCGGCCATGAACCGACGTCATCCAAAATCGGACTGTTAATCGGGCGGAGGTACACCTGGTGATCCTTTGTCATGGTAGTCGAGCAGCACAGTGCTTTATTGGCGAGAAGCGAGCCAGGAACAGTCGTCGGTCTCGACTGCGAATCGATAAAGTGGAGCGTGGCTTCTCGGAGGTGGAGAGATTCCAAAGCCTGATCACGCGGGTGTCCTTCCTGATCGTATTCGGGGTGGAAAGCAATTGGAACTGGTCAGGATGATAACCTGCTGGGTGCTGACTGGCATCTTCGGCACCCTCGTGCTGCTGTACGGTCTAATAGAGGTCCACTACTTCCTGCGCATGTTCTTCACCGTCTTTTTCGCCCGCTTCTGCAAGAAAAAGGTGCACATCCTGGACGAGACCACTGTTTATGGTACGTTGGTCCCTGGCTCCACGAGAGGAGGTCTAAAATCAAAGAGAATTTCAGCTCTCGTTAGTATTTTAAGGAAATACTCTCTCCTTCAATCTGTTGTTGTTTTAAACACATCGGTACTGCTCTCGCGTAGTAGAAACAGTGTCCGAGAGCACAGAGATTCCATGAAAATGCATCTCACAGTCCTCCACCGCCACGTAAGTCCAGAATCCTTACAATTCACCGACTTATCTCGGCCCCGTAAACCTTGACCTACCATGCGCGAATTAGTCGGCCAGCCGGTTGCTCGTGTCGCAAATCCGCGTGCCAGTATTGATTGCACCGGGTACACACTGGTGCGGCAAAATTCTGCAAAACTGGACCAACGGGTAGAAATGTAAACAGCGCGGACTCTCGCCGAGTCTACCGTTTTGTGTAACGTCCCGCCGAGCGACGTGTATCCTCTTTCGCGAGAGTTCTTTGCCGCTGGGAACGTTCAACTGGTATATCAATCTTTGTCACGCCGCACCAAGCTACTTCGGCGACGAATAATACATTCTCCAAACGCTTAGTATTCCTGAATATTCCGACGAATGCTAATCTTTTATTTATCAGACCTTGCGACAGAGGAGGAAGCTGAGCCGCTCGGCTCCTCCTTACGCGCTTCCCACCTTAGTCGCCACGGGCTTCCCTTCGATTTTGATCGCTTTAAAGAGAATTCCTAGCGTCGATTCGCGGTACGATTGCGCAAGTGCTCCGCGATGGCACGCGGTGGTTACTTGACCATCGGGATGAATTCATGCGTCCTTAATTCCTTTAACATCAATCGAAAACACCGTGAGCGCCTCGTAATTACGTCCGTGAGACATTTTTCCTGGATGCTCGATGATTGCACGGCGTCATCGGAAATTGGCCATTAAGCGAATGCAACATTGTCTTGCAGAGAAAAGTCTAGCAACGAACTCGCCTGACCGTCGACCATTCCTGCCTGGCTACCAGTGTTCAGTCCTTGAATAATAAATGCAAGGATAAACCAGCGACTCATCTGCGTTTCTCTAATTCCACGCGTCTTTACCATAGCTCTAATATTTGATTTTCTCAGGTATCTGCGCCACCACCGACGTGGACACGCTCCTCTACCACATGAACAACGCGAGGTACCTTCGCGAGCTGGACTTCGCCAGAGCGGATTTCTACGAAAGGACGAGCCTGTATCGTGAAATCTGCTCGCAAGGATCGGGGGTGGTGCAGGGCGCAGCGACCATTCGTTACCGTCGATTCGTCAAGCCTCTGTCCATCTATAAAATAACGTCCAAGGTATGCGAGAGAATTCCTCGTACCTTGACCGTCCGTTTCGAGAATCTTTAACAGGTTTTCACGATTCTATTGCAAGACGGCCTCGGTATTCTCGTGTAGCCGTCAGCATTTATTTTCTATTACCTACCTCTTGGAACAGTGATAAGACACATTTCTCTGACAGTCACGCGGACAGCCTTTGGGCGGAGATAGAGATCAACAAGCGAACAGAATTGTTGACGTTTGCTGTGCAAATCGAGGAAGCGTAATTACTTGCGCAGCGTGTCGCACAATGGTATTAATCAGGCATTATAATTTCGTATGCATTCGATGGAGGCGTGACGCACCGCCGCTGAAAATATATTGTATCCTTCTCGCTATGCTTTTAAATCGCGGCGCACGTGGAATACGAAACAATGCCAGGTCTACGATTTATTAAAAGCCGAATGGAAACGAGAATTTCTCTATGTCTCCGCAGATCATATACTGGGACGAGAAGTCGGTGTTCATGGAGCATCGATTCATCACTCCTAATGACGGGTTCGTCAGGGCCATCGCGATTTGCAGACAAAGACTTTTGGACTGCAGCGCCGAGGCAGTTATCGGCTCCCTCATGGAACGAGGTGTCAAACAGAACGATGGCCTGGAGGCGGGTGTAACTCAGGTAACACTCGTAACGTTACACGAATTCGGAGCTGCAATTTTGCAGTTTGCTGGGAAGGCGATCGTTGCTTATATAGAATCGCTTGCGTGACATTAGTCGGTTAACTATAATGCACGTTGCAGATACCTCACGTTAGGCCGGAAATACCGCCGGAAGTGGCCAGGTGGTTGGAGAGCAACGAGATCTCCTCGGCGCTTCTTCGGCAAGCCGCGACAGTGACGACCAACTGCTGACAAAGGGAGGACGCGGCGTCCACCGCTAATGGCGTCGTTTCCACTTCCGTCTTTGCAACCACGACTGTGTAGGGCCGAGAGTTCGATCGATTCTTGGATACCGGTGGGTACGAGATGGTTTTCTGAAGGACGCTACGCCGCCGCCTCTTTCTCGAGCGGCTCAGCCAGCTCGGAATCAATTTCTTAGGACGACGGGACGATAACGCTTAAAGTTTTCATTGGTCGTCTATCTGAAAACATGCACACGGCGTCAAGGAAAGTACCTTCCGATCAATGGGAAACAAAATAATAGAGTACAAAAGACAGAGGTGAAACTATTTTGCTAAGGGATGGTGTACGCGTGGTTTCCAGTCGTGGCGTTGCATTAGTCTTTGTCTGCGGACGAGCATAAATATTTTACGATAGCCTGCCGGGCAAACCGTGGAACGGGGTGCCAGTTCACTGTCAAACACGATCACACGATGATCGGCGAGTATACTTCGATGGAGCTTCCAAAGCTTGCGAAACACCTCGCCTTTGTTGAATATTCTTGGTTCAACGTAACCAACCAGGCGTTGTTTACATTTTTTATTATATACACGCGATTGTGGCGTCGGTAACGATTCCTGGAAGAGCAAAGCCAACCATCGCAGAGGGTCCCCGTCGCAGGTTGTTAGAAATGCAACAATCTATTTAAAGATGCATCGAGAGACGGGGTACATATATATATATATATATATATATATATCTATAATATATATATATTTCTACAGTCCACGGCATGTGCTTTTCGTATAAATCGTGACGGATCGTCGCATTCCTGCGATTATCGAGCGCTCAGTGCGTGACATTAGCGGCTGCATGTTTGTCGTGCTC
Organism: Andrena haemorrhoa; assembly: GCA_910592295.1. NCBI lineage: Eukaryota > Metazoa > Arthropoda > Insecta > Hymenoptera > Andrenidae > Andrena > Andrena haemorrhoa. The sequence goes on along the minus strand of OU342944.1, from coordinate 1,131,277 downwards.
CATCACGCCTCCGGTTATCGTCGTTTCAAAGCCGCGACTTTTTATTACGATTTTAGCCGTATAACGTCTATCGACCAACAATCAAATGTGCATGCACGCGTGGGATCGATGCTTTGAATTACATGGCAATTTCGTTATCGGCGCTCATTTCTAGCCAACTCCACCACAGGATTCTCAAATTCAATCGGTACCGTAGCTCGGCTTAGGTAGCCGATGGCGTAGCGAGTCTCGATAATTGTAGCATCGTGCACGTACGTACCGTGGAAACGTTACCTATACTTCTAGATGATAATAATAATAAATAATAATGTCATTTTGTCAGATAATACTGTGTTGATTATATCGTTGAGAATGCAAACTGTCCAGATCGAAGAATAAATATTGTTTAGATGGCTAACTCACGCGGTCTGTCTCGTCCTTACAGTGTCTTGCTTAAATTGTACAAGGGGTGTTTTAATATGCCAGAGCTCGGCACCGGCGACCTGCTTAAAAAAGGATGAATCGACTTAACAATTGTTTTAGGGAGTCACGCAATGCATGTATAATAAACAGCTGAATATTTCATGGAAAGTTCACGACTTCGCATGCACGTAGAGGTAGTCGCTTTACTTCCAACGGCGTCCGGAGACTTTTTTCCAGGGGGGAGGGCAACTTTGGGATAATGGTAATAAAAAATATACCATTACAATTTAATTAATAATTTAAAACCGAAAATTTAAAATATTCCCTTTTTTAGTATAAACATAATAAAGATCATTTTTGAAAAATAAGCGATTTCTTCTCAAAAGCCAGGGGCGGACAACTGCCTCTTTTTCTACCTCGCCGTTGCAACACGAACAATGCTCCAATTTATAATACAACATATCTAATCGATCATTTGTTTTAATACTTCATTTGCATACACACTGCGTAGAACTTTGTTCCACAAAGATAACGGGAGGCCAAGCGTTGCAACAATTACTGGGCTTCGATTGGTAAATTATCGATCATTCCCCATATTTTATTATACTTGCTGTAAGTGGAGATAGTAGACCAAGTAGAAGGATGGGAAAGCATCCTGAGAAACGTAGGAAGTGGCATCGGTAAAAAATTACTCAATCGTACCTTGAATATGTTTCGAAGAGGTTGCATTATGTATGGAACGACCTAAGACTTTGGCCGTGTCAAATAACTTGGAACGTAACGAATAAATACCGTTGGGCCGAGTAGGATGGAACAGTACAGGGCGAAGAACCGGTTGCCTTCGCGTGTGCAGTAAGAAGCGACTCCGCTGTTCGGAATTTCACGGTTACCGCACGCAGTCTTCCCTGGACTGTGGATACGTGAACATCGAGTGCTGGTTGCTCTCGTTCCGGTTTTCTCGTCTCATCCTCTACAGCCACGACAAAAATAAAATGGTCTGCGCCTGCCTACTCACTGTCCTCCTTCTTCTCTACGTCTTCTTCGATGTGCACTACTTCGTCCGGATCATCCTCACTGTCGGTATGGGCAGGCTCTTCCAGAAGAAGTTGAAAATTTTCGATACCAGCACTATCTACGGTAATTTCATTTAGTTCTTTAATTTCTCATCGAGTACAATCTTACGTTTCATTAAAGCATGTGAATGAATCTACATACCCATTCTATGAATTAGGGTACGTTTATGTTGGAGCTGCGATAAACGATCAGAGCGACGATAAGAGCGAAGCGTCGAAATACATTCTATAGTTTTATAATGGAACTGTTTATACTGGAGCAGCGAGTAGAGCAACGAATACTATAGAATGTAATTTCGATGCTTCGCTCTTATCGTCGCTCTGATAGTTTATCGCAGCTCCAACATAAACGTACCCTTAGACAGTCGTATTTCTCGAGCGAACTAATTTTAGTAGGAACGTAAATATGTTTCTGACGTCTTAGCAATCCATAAGAATCTAGTATTAATATTTGACGCTCATCAATTTATTCGTACAATTTATTTCAATTCCAAAGTTGCTTAGTAATACACAATTCCTGCGATATCGACGATACAAATACATCTATCTACTCGATTAGATACCGACGATAAGACGCTCGATAATGTAACGCTTTACATATTCAAATCTATGCGGGTGATATTTACCATCTGAATGAAACGCGCGCAAAGTTGCGCGTGGCGTTTGAGTCACGTGGTCGTGAACGGACTATGCATTCTAGATGCCATTATTGACGTCAATTGCAGGTCAGCGATAAAGAAATGCATTAAATCGGAAGAATCTTCAATTGTGCTTGAAAAAGACTCGAAGGATACCTACGCAGTGCATGTTTTTAAAATTGTCCTCCGATACGAATGACTCGACTAAATAAATCGGTCCAGTGGTGGGAAGTTCCCTCAGGCGCTTTTCTTCGGCGCGCAGAATTCAAACAGAAACGTGCAGCAGAATCCCGCGAAGTAGAATTTCCTATAATTTCCATAATCAGCTTGAAAATCATATTCTGTTACTCTATTTCAGGTATATGCACCACGCAGGACGTAGATCTTGTCTTCAAGCACATGAACAACGCGCGGTACCTTCGAGAATTGGACTTTGCGCGGTTCCACTACTACGATAGATCTGGAATTTTCGGAGCAGTTGTTAAACAAGGCGGTGGCGCAGTGCAAGGTGCATCGACGATCCGTTATCGCCGAGCGATTCCCATTTTTACGCCGTATAAAATCACTACCAAGGTACAATATTCTCTTCTATGCTCTTTAATTACTGGTAATAAGCGTGAATCATTTTACGTCATCGATTGCATTAATTTTGCTCCGAGAGTGCACAGTTCCACGTGTCACAACAGCAGCATTTGAAAACAAGTTATTTATTCGCAGCTGATCTATTGGGAAGACAAGCATTTCTATTTGGAGCATCAGTTCATCAGCCTCACGGATAATTTTATTCGCGCGGTTGTTATAAGCAGGCAAACCGTCACGGACCTGAAGATTCCCGTTTCCGAAATTATCGCTCAGGTCGAGCCAGACGCTAAACGGCCAGAGATGCAGAAGGATCTGCAACTGTGGCTCAACTCCATGGAAGAGTCATCTCAGAAGTATAGGAAGAAGGACTGATAACTTATTTCTTAAATGACAGCATGTTATTTATTTTTGTTTATTCTTTAATAAATCGGTAGGCGAGCATAGCTGACGCATGGCGGTTCTCCACCATCCTCTAAACAGTAGAGTTCATAGAGCAGTCCTTCCGATCACCGAGATAAGTTAATTGCATTTTCTCTTCTATCGGTATGTTTTCCGGAGATCTCGCACCTCACATTTTCATCAGTTACTTGTACAGTCTAATAAACTGACTTAGTAGTAACACCGTAACAGCCTCCCTCTGGTTGGTAATCTGATCATACATACATTCGTACGTGGTGAGCTTTTAGTTCTCGTTGGGATTTAAATTACCTGTAAGTTGAGCCGTTTTACACTAACAATATTACGTCGACAACTCGGTAAGAGCGAATGTTCCCACGACTCTGCAAATTTTAATTGGTCGAAGAATATGAGTGGTGTCGTTCATTAACAATTGTGGCTATCTACATTGCAAAATAGATGAATCAAAATAGAATCAGTATAATCGCGGAGTAATTTACGGAGTCGCAAGGACCACGTACACCGGAAGTAAAAGCTCTGTTTGAAAGTCGCAATCCCTTTCGCCGCGGCTGGACCTCTTTCCTCCAGAGATTCTTCTCTCTTCACGGCCTGTGACGCCGCGTCCCCCGGCTGGATTTCCACGATTACCGTCAGATGGCGACTTTCGTTTCACGGTGGCCGATGGAGAACGGATGTGCGAGACTTCTGCGCGTTCCTCCCGTGCAGTCGATCCGGGAACTCGAAACCTGTCGCGAACGCCATCCAACCTTTGACTCCGCTCTCCATGAACTTTCTTGATCGGTTCAGTGTCGAAGAGCCCCGGACAGCTCCTGCCAGTTGCACAGCGGGCCACTCTTATCTTCATCCCACCTGTAAGTCATCAGCTACTTTCGAAAAGCGTCTTCCGGCCCTCCTTTGCTTACTTCCGCTTCTTCGAACTTTTCGCGCAATTTCATCGCTTCTATCGTTTCTCACTCGTGCGCCTGACATCCGCGAAATCTACAGTGTACTTTGCACGAAGCAAGATAGAAGAAAAGCCAGACGAGATTTTACCGAAATTTATAGCTCGATTGTCACGGTGTCCCACATCCGTGTATCAACGTTGGCCTCGCGACCGCCAGTGTATCGTTTTCAGAATTCCGCGAGGCAAGCATAAATTTCGAGACACCGCCTGATGAATAACCACCTGCACGGACATTCATTCACTCTATTGCCTTACACTGAACAGAAGAATACATTTTTGCTTCGCGATGCAACTTAAAACCAATCGCTGCCGTGCCGCGGCAAAACGTGTATTTCCGATATCCTCGCGAAACGCACCGTGCACGTGGATTACATTATGCAATTACCCGAGGCAAATTCCTACGCGAATAGGTTCGCTACTGTTCGCCGCCTGGCTGCTAACGTTTTTCACAGGAAGTAATAAAACAACATATTCTTTTTCACGCGTCAAATGTACGTCCTCCCAACAAAGAGTCCGCAAAGTCCACGCGGAAACTGCAACCTGCAGCCGGTCCGATGGAAACTTCCTCTTCTGTGCAGAAAATTATTCTCGTCATGGCCCCGAGCAATTTTGTCGCGTGCACCGCGAGACCTCGTTAACGTCAACGGCGCGGCGAAAAGAATTAATTTGTTGCCAGCTAACCACCGCGATGCAATGGTCGAAATCATCGCGCGAGTTCGCGTGAAAAAAGCTCGCACACTTTTTCGCATTTTCACCCTTGTTTTTTTTTTAAATAATCATCAACGAAGCGAGAAGTGTCCGGACGCGCGTGCAACCGGGTCACGCAGTTTCGGTACGCGGGACCGGTTACGTAACGCAATCGAGACCGTGCATTACATAATAATGATTAGTGACGAATCTCATAATCGAGCTAATACAAGCTGTTCAATGACACTGCTCTCGTTGGAGCCCCGTTCCCCATGCATCTCGACATGAGAAACAATAAACGAGCCGCTAACCGAGACTGGAATTACGGGCGAATTATGGCGCGAGCCAATCCTCGAGGCAACGTCATTTCGTAATTCACTTTGAGTTTACGGGTTGAAATCTCAGACGCAGATTATCAGGAATACTAATCGCGAGTTGAAAAAGTGTGTCCTGTCTGAAATCACTTTCGGAGTCTCGCCCGCCGAAGTTCAGTTTAGCTTCGTGCCCGGAAGCTTGGATTTTAATGACCGTTTATTAGAATGGGTTTCTAGATCAAGGACCATAATCCTCCCCACGCCGGGGGATTAGGGACGTTAATTAATGTCGCTGCGGGCCGCCTCGATAATCCGCAACGCGATCGCGACGCCGAAGAAATCGATCGTGCGAATCTTGCTTGAACGCCGATTTCTCTTCCCATGTTCTTCTTCGCGGAACAATCGTCGGCAGTGTTTTTTTTCGTCGGTATCCCGCGCTATCTTCCGCCTTCCTCCTTGCCCGTGGGAAATGTCTTTCTGCTTCGCGGGACCATCCAAACTTTCCACCTGCTGGCCCACAGCTGCTAATAGCGCGTCTATCGAAGTCGAGGACGAACGTTCATGAATTCTCAATGACCTACACGCACAGAGATGTCGGCCCCGACCGGCTCTGGGCTCGGACGCCCCTATGCAGGAGGCGGGAAACTTCCATCCAGTGTTCCCATAATCCTGTGCCCGAGAAGGCAATCACGTATGCGTCGCGACGGATAAGCGACGCGAAAGGTGGACGGCGCTTGTGCGTGTACGCGGGGCCCTTTGTTCGATCCTCCGTTATGTCACGTGGGAGGATAAGCGCACGCGATCGCATATCGCCTCGCGATTAACGAGCGCATTGTAATAAATTAGGAATTATGACGCTGGGCCCTGTGCCCCCCGAGGTCGATCCTTTCGCCTCTCGCAATTCACGCGCTCTTCCTCCGGCGACCCCCCTACGGCGAATTGCGGGGACAATTCGATGATTGCGGCGTATGTACGTGGACGTGACAGCGACTCCATTCGACGAAGGATCCCCGCGATTTTTCCAGCGGAATTACGGGCCAGCTCTCGATTTCTATGCTCGAGGAGGCGGAGCCTTGGCTAATCGGGCCCCAGGCGAGGAAAAGTGAAAATCTGGTTTTGACCGCGATCGTGGAAATTGCACGGTAACGCGCGGATAGCAGCCCGCTCGTCGATTCTTTCCTCGGTTACGTCACGTGGGAAGTTGAGCGTGTAGGACGCGTTAATGCGCGGCCGCTGATGCGGCGTATCATAAAGCGAGAAAGACCATCGCGGGTAGAACGGGAGAAAGAGAAAAATAATCGTGCCGCGTTAACTCTTATGCTTAAGCACCGTCCACACCGCGCCGACGTGGCGGCGAGCGGGGAGATCATAGATGATGCCAAATTGCCCGCAATTGGCAGGAAGTCGTGGCGAGGGGTCCGTTCCTACGCCCCCTCGCACTCTCTTCGCCGTTTTCATTAGCCGCCACTGCCCGCGCTTGCGGTTCCATTTCGCTCCTACGAATTGATTTCAAGTACCATTAGCCCCGATAAACGAACGTGTCGCTGTCGTCGATTCTTCTTCCTCACCTGTGCCCGAAAAAAGGGGCATCGCCTTTTCTTCAATGGCCACGTCCACTGAACCTGAGGAACCAAAGCAATTGGAGGAAGGAGAATTTAAAGCCTCCAAGGACTTAAACGTAAATTCGATCGATAATGGCACGTATATGTCCTGCGTGTTAGTTTCTTATTCAGCGCGATACGAAACGTGTTTATCGGGAGACGACAATTTTCAGTACCAGCCGGGAACGTACTAGCGTTTGTTTAATGAGCTCCGTTTGCAACAAGTGGCACGGGGATCACGTTAGTAGGTTACGTTATGCGTGAGACCGTATTCGGCCATGTGATAAGGCGAATCAATATTATTCAATCCTGATAACGACACACAGAGGAGGCGTATGTATACGAGAAAGAGGAGCGTACGCCACAGACAGGTCGGAAAAATGTGTTTCCTCGTTGAAACGATAAGTGGTTTTCGTTTTTACCGAAGAGCGGTCCATTATTTTGTAGAGGAACACTGTTACGCGTGCGCTTAACGTAAATAATCGTGGTTTTGCGGCTATCAGCGTAAAAGTCATCAGATTTACAGCAACATCATGTCGTCGGTTGATATAAATCACAAGTTTCTTACTCGCCCGCCGAGGAACACTCGGCAAACAACGCGTCACGCTTTTCAACCAACGAAGATTCTCTTCTGCTGCATTGTCATTCGATTCAGAACTGCGGAAAAGGTGACTCGGTGACGAGATAAGCTGTGTCACGCTCCCTCGTTCTTTACGCGTCGATGTCACTTCACCTGTGCAAAGAAATTCGCACTCGCGCATCAGCGAAACGCGCCCAGGCGGGCAGTCACGAAGCAATCTACGGGTTAATCGAGTGTACAGGGGAAGATCGTTCAGTGTTACGCGAAAACACGCGAGCAGGCACGTTTCTTTCCGTGGATTAGAGAGCTCGACACGCGGGAGGTAAGAAGGCGCGATGTACTCAGCTGAAACGTTAATAATTCCGTGATATCGGTAGCCCTAATTACCACCCACTGTCCCCTTGAATCTCTGCAGCCGGGGAAGATAGAACCATGCCTCCTTGCAGTAAGAACGATCCCTGACGCGCCGAGAGTAAAATCGCATCGCGGATCTTTTATTCAGCGGCCCGAAGCGCGCCACTCGATCCATTATTTACACGTGCGCGAACCCCCATGTTTAATGCATGGAAAAGAGATCCGATGGGCTCAATTTCGATTCAGCCGTCAGTTTCGAGCGTAGGACTACGACTTGCAGATCGGAGAGTTGAAATGAGTTAGTCGAATTCACAAGATTCGGAACGATGCGGCTCGGATCGGTCGAATGGTAATTTTAGCGAAAGAAAAGGCAGATGCAGCGGAGGAAACTCGCGGTAACATCTGGCGAATGGATGTTCCGGAGCGGAGAGGGAAACGCTGGCAGATTTCCGGCGGCCTTGGTGTCTCGTTCATTTCTCAGCAGGCGTTCGTAGGAAAGTGACGTCTCCGCGCGAGCGCACCTCTCCATAGGTGTTGCGCCTCGAACGCGGACCCACGCGATCGTGTATAGGTGAGAGAGGCCTCACTGGCGGCAGGCTGTCCCGTTAGGGGACCTAGAAGGCCCAGAGGGGGCCACAGCCAATCGTATCAACCTGGTTCCGAACACACCGGAACGGATCCTCGCCCGACGAGGATCGCATGATCGGTCAAGTCGATCAGTCAACCGGTACGATCTATCCTCGTGGAATTTTCGCGCGCCTCGTGTAGTCCAGTTGAAAGATTCGTGTTTCTAGAAGTCGAGCCGTGCACCTGCTCGGGAACCCTGTCCTGTCAGCAAAATGGGAACTCTGCCGCTGAAAAGTTGACCGTAAGTCGTCAGGTTGTGACCACTGTTTCGTTCGATCGGCAACATTTTCTCGGAATAATAATACCCGCGGGATTTTCGCGGTAGTATAGCCTATGCTTGAGCGGAATACGTAATCGTCGCTTGTGCACGCGGATCCGACGATTTATCTTCATCTTCTGCCACCTCCTCGTCTTCTCCTCTGTTTCCTCTGGTCTCGTTGGTGCTCAAGGCGTTTCCTCGTAAACCCCCCGAAAGCTCGTGGATCGTAGTCCTTGACTGGTACACACGAACTCCGCTAGCCCAATTCACGCACATCTCAATTAAACTACATCTACCATCGACTGCACGCAAAGGTCTTCGAATTTTGAACGTGGAGATGGATTTGTAACAGTCGCAGCCGGCGGTAAAAGTAGTTTGGTGGTGGTTGCCAGTTTGAAGAAGAGAATCACACCACATTCCATTTCTCCTGGTTCTAGGAAGCATTCGCCAGCTCGCTCGCGAGGATCTTCGAAAACATCGAGCCATGGGCCGCACAGGATACACGTGCATCAGGCACGTCTTCTGCTCCCTCAACGTTCTCATCTGGGTACGTAGAATTCTTTCATTCGTCGTCCAATCCGTTGCAATTACTAATAGCTATATTCTCTCATTCGTACCGATCGCGAGCCGGCACGCGTTACCGTTCTCCTCGTCATCGTCTGTAAAAGCTTCTTTCGAACCGGTTAAAAATAAATATTCTTGGTGATTCGCTCGGCGCGGCTCACGTATCGAACAACACGCGTCCAAGGCACATAAATCAGTCACGCTTCCCGAAGTGCTGGCCGGCTGCAGAACGCTGGAACAATCGACGAGTTAATTTCCAGGAGGCGGTTAGAGTTGCACCGTGCACGCGCGGAGAGAGAAGAGCGCCAACAGTAGGAACAAGCCCACGCGTGCGATTAAATCGACGCGCATTGTCATTCACGGTGCATTCCGGAGTGCCCCGGCTCTCCTCTCCAATTTATCGCTCCACTTGGAGTCATCCGTCCCAGAAGCGTGCGGGGCCTTAAATAGGACATTGAACCGTGCTCTATGAGCTACGAACTTACGGTACACGGTCAAGACGCCAGTACACGCGCTCGTCCGTCGAGCAATTTCAACAGGTGCACGCGTGGACGTTTTCAGGGCAGCCTTTCCAGCTGACACAGTAGCTAGAAAAGGCTATTGTTCGGTAGACTTAAATTGGCACTTCACTTTCGAACGGGTTAACTTGTCAAGATTGAAGTGGGTACTTGGAGTGCATCGACCGCACCCATTTCTATTTTATGCAATATGAGTCCTGCAGATTTGAAATCTATGCCAAAAATAGAAATAGAACCTTATCAACCTGTGAATAATATATATTTTTTAATTAGTGTTCTCTTTTCAATGTTAAGTCAAAGCAATCATTTCATAAACAGTTTTTTCTAATCTACTTAAAGTTGGTAAATATGGAGGAGCTGCACCCCTCTTGCTGCAAGGTCGTCGATTTTCCTCGGTTCTCATCACGTTACTCCATTAATCGTAATGGTCAGCTAGCTCGTCTGTGATTTGGCGCGAAAACGCAGTTGTTCCGCCGCTGTGTATCTGCGGAGATCTTTAACGGTACCTGTCTCGCGAAACGACGTAAATCGAGCGGCGTTTAATCATTCGATTGTCCATTCATTCCATCGCGGACGATTGTGCCGCAATGTTGCTGGTCGGCAGAACCGGTGCGCGCTGCTCGATATTAGGTCGTTCGAGCACAGTGATTCCAGGGTGATTCTAGCCTGACGGTTAAATTACTTCATTCGAACTAGTCCGACCGGATTGGATAACGCGGCCTGTCGTTACTACACGGATGCTAATTTACGGGAGTTCGATGCAGTGGTCGGTGTAGGGTCAATACTCCGTCGGCGGCCTTTCTGTGTCTCGAGCATTTGCCGTAGATTACCCGTTGTCTTATCCGCCAGTTGTCTGCCCTGACGTGGGCTGCAAAGCGTTCCCACTTGCCAGCTAACTTGACAAATTGATTGTAAGCTGCCACCTGTATACCGGGTGCTCCTTCTCACACGGACTTCAGCTCAGAGGCTTCGCGGTGCTTCGTTTCCGTGGTTTCGGGAAGCGGAATGGTGGAATAGCACATGATAAGAATTATTACGTCCTCTGCGTTTTTATTGGTAGTGATGAGAGGTGTGATAGCAACGCAACACTTTGAACTACGGAACAGCTTCAAAGGTCCCTCATGCTGAATTGGAGGATAGAATTTCAGCAACTTTGTATCTATCGAATCGATATTAAATCGTAGAAACTAAGCGAAGGGTGTAGTAGAAATCGTAAACGAGGTTGTCCCTCGGTTCAATGATCGCCTTAATCTGCGGTTGCCTTGCACAGGGTCCGACTGCTCACGGCAAATTACTAAACCGCAACAATCTCCTGAGAAAGGTCAATATCCCTTCTAGCCTCGCTGTCACCGATACTTAGCCGCACGCTGTACCCCAGAAACACTGTTTCGTCTGGCCGAGACTGTCATTTTCCCCTTTGAAACCGTAGCCTCGGCCACCGAGACAAATCCGCGGCAGATGTAAATCGAGCTACCGCGGCGTCTCGCGTTCTTTTCGAGCCTCCGCCTAGCAAAAGAGACATCGAACCGTCTCTCCCATTCGCACTCGAGTACGACGCGCCGTGCTTTCTCGCTGTTGACCCACTTTTCGGTCGCGATTATGTGGACACACTGAATAATCGGGATTCCCAATGTGCGTAGAAAACTGACGACGTAAGCAGCTCGGGACGCACCATCGATTGTCATCCTTTACATAATTCATCGCGGTGGCTGGCGGTCGGCTGCAAAAATTGTCGAGGATGTCGGGATTGAAAGTTGCGGGTAATTAGAAGCGAATGGGAATGGATGGAAATGATGGAGATTTGCCCCGACCTGGCCTCGCGGATGCTAATCTTTCGCAACGGACCGCGACACCGGCGAGCACGAATGCTCGCGCGGAAGCGCGTACGCGCGGGTACACGGGCGTTCGAGTGATCGTATTGCTTGCATAACTGTGCACCGAATCGTCAAGGAGAACCTGTCCCATCGACGCAGCCTTCGCGCTCTTCAGCCTCTTCCCCTCGATGACAAGAAGCTCTAAGAGTATCGCCCGCGATAAGAGCGCCGCAAGGTCCCCCGTTTCCTCGCTTTGCGCTCGTAGGGAATAGGAGTCGTCCGCTCGACGCGGAACTGCCGCGCTTTTTCAGGAACCCGTTCGCCGATCTACGGGCAACGATCGACGCGTAAAAATGCGCTTCACAGTCGAACGCATTCAGGCCACCATCTGATCCGACTCGTGTAATTTTCTTTACAGTTATGCGCTTGCGGAATTTTGGGTGCAGGCCTCTGGCTGCGACTGGCTTACTCCGGCTACACGACCCTGGTGCCCCATTACAGTTTCGCGTCAGCTGACTCGCTGCTGCTGGCTGCCGGCTGCGTGACCTTCGTCATCGCCTTCTTTGGATGCTGCGGTGCTTGGTTTCAATCCAGATGCATGCTGATCACGGTTGGTAGTCTTTACCTTCGTTCTAGTTGCATCGTCGCCTTCTTACTCTCTTCGTTACTTCCTCCTCGCAGTACTTCGGCTTGGTGATACTGATGTTCCTGGCTGAGTTCATGCTGGGCACCCTGGCCTTCATCTTCAGGGAGCACCTGGCGAAGAGTCTGAAAGAGGAGTTGCTGTTCGGTATCGAGAAACACTACAACCTGACCAGGGAACCTGGAACACTTCCTGCCATTTGGGATCACATACACACGGAGGTAATAAGGAATAGCATTAACTACGAAAGAATGGAGACTTCTGCGTTTAATCTTCTGCAATTTCGTTTAATTCCCCGTTGTACGTGATTGCTAAGTGACTTCCTCTGCGGACTTAAGTTTCATTAGGCCTTCGCTGATGATTTCAGTTCCACTGCTGCGGTGTGCGGGACTACACCGACTGGTTCCAGATCGACGCATGGCCGACGGAGGATCGTGTGCCCGACTCCTGTTGCGTGCAAAGGGAACGATATTGCGGTCGCCTGGACTCGGAGGGGCGCAACAAGGCGCACTGGTACAAGGAAGGCTGCGCATCGGCCATACAGATGTGGCTAGTAACGAGGCTCCATGTGGTCGGCACCGTCGGCCTGGTCGTGGCTTTCCTCCAGCTGTTTGGACAAGTGGCCAGCATGATCTTGTTCTGCACCGTCAGGCACAAGAGGTCCTCCCACACGTACAAGAGCTACGACACCACGAACACCTAGAATTTCAGATGGATCTTAGATGAAACCAGCGTCTAAGATCCATGCGACCAACGACACACGCCAATGATCACGATCTTCTTCGCCGTGCCTGAAGAAGATTTCGATTGTCGCGACACTCCTCTGGCCGAGATCCCTGTAAATTACCTTCGTTGCCTCTGATAAGATACCTCTCTTCTAATCCCAACGCGGGCAACATTCCTTCTGTTAGAGACATTCGGAGAGGACCAACGGATCGATGCGGATCGTTGTGATCCTCCAGGCACAGTGATCGCCATAGGGATCGCGGAATTAATGCTTATCGGTAATCGAGAGAACCGGAGCGAGGTGATTAACCAGCACAGCTTAGCGGACACGCAAATGGGACTATTAGTCCGATGGGTCGTTAGTTTTGATAAACGATCCCCCCTCGAACGATCGGCACGACGAGCCTTCAAAGAAACCCACTGACTCGAGATATCGTAGCTGTTGCAGACGACCTTACGTACTATCAAAAGGGGGGAGCGGAAGTGACTGCCGTCACTGTACCATTTCGATAACTGAACCCTCGAGGGAATCGGTTCGTACTATAGGATGCGAACATTTATGTTATCCTTGCATGCGAGTTTCTTTATTTACCACGTAACGTTATCATACACTGCGTATACCAAAATTGCTTTCTTGCGCGACCAGGCGTTCCGCCCGTCAATTCCTCGTCGTTCTATAGGCCGACGTGCCTGGTCGCGCGAACGCGAGCACAATTATGTATATCTACTCGTTATCGTTTAAGATCGAATCGACGCTCCCGCGGCAACAAAGGATCGCGATCGCCGAGACTATTCATCGTTTAGCTTTAAATCCGCGGGCGTGTCGATCGAGCGTTTCTAACGTATATTTATTTTACTATGTACACCATCGTGTAGTTGTTAATCTAGCAGCACGTGACGTCTACCGTTCGTTTAAGGGAGCGTGTTCTCGAATGCAGCTCGATGTGCGACGCGAAAGTGACGTGGTATCGCACTGAAAACTACACGAAAGTATCGGAGTTAATTAAGAACTAACGTGAAGCTCGTAACGTTATACGTATATCGTTCGAATAATAAATAATATATTTATGCGACTTGTATTCGTCAGTTGTTGGTGCGCTTATCACAGTAGTCCCTGCAACTTATCCAGACATGAACATTTTAATGGAAAACAAACAGTTTATTGATAAAACAAGGAACAAGTGCGATATAAAGTACACATCCGTCACTCGAGCCCGATGAGGCGAGCCCCCGCGTGATTCAGCGCCTCCGTTATTCCTCGAGAGGTTTTCTTCACGGCGTTCTTTGGGAACTGAGAACAGAGCAAGGTATAGAAATCGATGCAGTCCGGTGCATGGCATGGAATATAAAATATCTGGATGCGTAAGAATTCTTGAAGAAGCAGGTTCATCACAGGACTACTGTACGCATCTTAACCCTCGGTTGTCATCCGTATTTTTTCGAACGTAGTTGCCACACTGGGTCGATTCGACCGAAGTCAATTTTTAATCAGCTGCTTTTTAAAAACCATGTTAAATTAAGTCGCAAAAAGTCCGAGATAAAGTTTGAAAATTGTAGAATAGTACAGAATAATTAAAGTATCGTCAGATTTAAACGGTAGTACCATGTTCAATGTACCTCAAAGATATTTTACCTCAAAGTTAAATTGTGGGTCATTTTGACCCAGCGTGACAACCGAGGGTTAATGGAAATTCAAGTAGAAATATGGAGCAGAGGCTGCTTACGTCAACAATAGCGTTCAAGAAGTTGCTGAATCCCTCGAAACCACTGACCAGTGCCCTGCCAATCCCGATAAACTTGTCCCCAGTATTCGTATATTTATCCTGCTCCTTGACGCCATCGATCAGCGGCGTGGGCCTGAAAAACGACTCCAGAATGCCCATAAATGGCTTGGGAATCGGTCTCTCCAGAAGAGCTTGACCAGCCTCCGACTCCAATCGCACCGTTTCTCGAGCATTCGGTCGAGTATTAATCACAGGGGCCTTTGGGATAGCTTCCAAGGACCTCTGCGCTTGGTTCAGAGCCTCTGTCTTCGCTTCGATCACAGTGGCCACGTTGTTCTGCGCCTCGCTGGCCAGTGTCTGGTGAAAAATTCAAAACAACCTTCGTACTACTTCCCTCCCATCGATATTCTAGCATGGTAATGCGTTGCATCGGGTCTAGTGATCGGAAATATTAATTTCATGTACGCCAATGTAGAATTCTCCCCGTTTCAGGTGAATGATCCTGTCTCTGCGTAAAAGCGGCAATTATCGAGCTAATTAGACGCGTTTCGCGCGAGATCTGACCTCGAGAACTTTTACGCACCGCTTTTCACTGCGTCTGACTCGCCTTGTCATTCATTATTGCCACATGTGGTAGGAAAAACAGGCAGCCTTGTACCCGATTAATTACGAAACACCGTCGCGAGATGATTAGACGCGATCGATGAGCCTGCTCTATTTCTGTGAAAAGTCTCATCCGTGGAGGGTCGAAGTCGAATGTGAACTGCGCCCAGCTCGTCAATTACCTCTGTCCGATCGACTATGATGTTTCTGGCCAACGTGACGGAATTCACGAATCTCCCAGCGGCGATTCTTATCGCGTCCGCGACGCGGCCTAACAGTTCCTACAAAAACCGAAATTGCAATTTTGGCTCGAACCCAGCGGGTCCTCGATCCAATAGTCAATTTTGAGCTTCCGTCGCTTCCATCGCTTTCTCAGCGCCGCGAATTTAATAGAACCTCCCCTAATCGCGCGGGGCTCAAACCCTGCGAAGACACTCACTCGTCCCCGATCCAAAGGCGACGTCACCCCTGAGGCAACGTTCGGAGAGCTTACGTCGCCGGTGCTCAGCGTGAATTTCGTTGGCTGCTCTGCCGGTAGGCCAGTCGATAGCTCGAACAGGCAAACGATAATTATGACGCTTATTCTTGGAACCACTTTTATGTCAGATGCACCCCTCATCGTCGTTCTGTGAATATTTCATTGAAAATTTGCTGTTAAGCTTCATATAATCCTGAGTAATAGTACAGAAACCTACTCACGTGTCTCTTGTTCTTGGAGCTTCTCCCCTTGAACGCTGAACAGCTAAATGGTGAAAGAAAGTTCGCTGTCAACGGTGTTCCGTGTGTCGTAGCCACTCGGCGACTAACAGATTCTTGCTCCGTTATAAACTTGGCGCACAGTCTTGCGACAGCCTGTTACTTTCTCTTTCGATTTGCTTCAGAATGTTAGTAATACCGCACACGAATCGAGCGCGCCCCGGCTCGAAGCGCTTCCGAGGATGCTCATCTGCGATCGGCAATATCTGATGAGATGATCAATGATTGAAAAAGTAGTCCCTCGAGATCAGATTATTCTGTGGTATGAGGGAGACGGGATAGGTAGACGAGAAGGAAGTTACGACGAATATAGGAAGAAACTCATAAGTAAAAGCGACTTTATTTATTTTTAAATCAACATTATTGCACAGAACATGTTCTATATATTATTTCTCTACAGAAGGCTTGGTAACATGCCATACACACGTTGACCCATCGTAGTTCCCAAAGAAAATATGAAAGCTATAATGTCAATAGGAATCTGAAACACAACGGGAGATACCTCGGTTAGAGAATGCGTCACGAGAAAGATTTCAGTACATCACACAAGATGGAACTTACAGACATGGTACTTGTCATGAATTGCACTATGGTGCCGACAAGCGGTACACTCTTCATCAACTGGTACAAGGAATTTTTGTCTGCCACGTTTCCGAGCATGTTTGTGATGTCGAACGTCTTCATTAACGCTTCAAGTGACACGGGCATAGTACTATAGTAATACTTCCCAGCAAGAGCAGCCATATTACGAACTGAATCCATGTCAACTTTTGATGAAAGTGTCTTCATAATACCACCTAGCCCTGATCCGCCACCCGATCCACCTGAATTTGATACAAAATAATGCCTGTATTGCCTGCATAATAACATGGCCATCGCACCAAGCTCTATGTAACTAGATCTCGATATCTTGAAGTGCAATAGTGTTCATAAGAGGGACTATTAATCCTTAATTATCGCTTGCTTCTTTTAAACAATATTTTCCGTACCGCCGTTTGACTGGCCACCGGCTTCACCAGATTCTTTGCTCTTTCCACCTACTCGAAAAGAAGCCAATTTTTAATATTTCTTTAGTTACAATAAACTCAATTACCAAACTTCAAATTAACACTATTCATTAAATGAGAAACTGATATGCAACCAAGTGCAAACGGATAAAATACATTCCCTTCTTAATTAATTCTGCCTTGCCAACCAATTATTATTTTATAAAAAGAGTAACTTCTTAACAATCTGTAATCTGGAAGAAAAATTTTAGGAAACTCTACTATTATCACTACTAGACCCTACATCTACTTTCCCTAGTGACTAAGTTATGAAGTCACGAACTTAACGCTTTATACCTTTCTTTTTCATCCCACTAGAGTTTTCCGAATTGTTCTCGTCTGACATTCCATTGCCGTTCATTCCAGCTAAATTAATACAAAATTCGTTATTTTTTATTTCTGCTTTTTTTTAAATAAGCCCTGCTTTCAACACGGATAAATCGTGCTGTCGTTATTATCTGATTTTGAAGGCATACCTTTATTTGACATAGCTTCCAAATCCCCTCCATGGGATTCCCCAAGGGGCTCACCTAAATTAGTATAAAATTCGTTGTTTTTCAATTCTGTTTTTCTTACATGTATAAGCCCTGCTTTCAACGCGGATAAAATTTGGTGTCGTTATCAGATTTCGAAGAATCTTTTGATGTACCATCAGGGCCTTCTGCAGAGATGTCTGTCTATATCTGAATTTACATTTTCTGACCAGATATTTTCATCAAACACTATTGCACTTTAATACCTGAGAATTCGTTGTTTTTCATTTGAAGGGTGAAGGTAAAAACTGGGAATGTCCGTTTTTCGCGATATTGCGATTTATAGCATATTTTGTCGGTGGCTGCTGGGACTAAAGAACTGTCGAATCACAAAGGGTTATAAAGTTCAAATGTCCCGTAAGACAACGTTGAAGATTTGGTATACTGATTAGAAAGAAGAAATGTCCACTCTGCACTGGAACAAAATACGGAATGTCTCCACTGTTTGCCTAAGTATAAGCTTCTGTCGTCGAGGTAAAACAAGAAATTATTTAAGAAGAAAATTATTAATTTTCTTTAATGGTGGACTTAAGTATTAAAAATTAATTTTCTTGATCCATCTGTTTTGTGACATTCCCCGTGTTGCCCCTTACCAATCATATGTGCTTCGCCGATCTACGGCTATCAAGCTTAATGCGATTACCTGGTTTTAAAGATACTGTACGTACCTGACGCCTTTTCAGGGGATTCGCCTGAAGCACTCCTCGTGTATCTCGCACCTGCTTTAATAACAAATTCATTGCTTTTGTCTTCTTGCCTTTTTAAACGATGTTCAAAAGAAATCGGGGTTGGTACTTAGTCTAATATGTTACTTACTCAATTCATTGATGGCTTCCACCGCCTGAAATTTCAAATCAAACCTCGATTATTTCCCTACGCTATTTTCTTCTTATCCGAGTGATCGTCGTTCATTGAATTTTACTCGCGATCGTTAATAAAGAAACTTATTTGTCGCTTACCTCTGCTGAGTCCTTGCGAGCTCTGGCTAACACTCCTACACTGAAGAATAGCAATAACACAAGTGTCAGCTTCATCTTCATTCTGTGCTGCTGGATATCGGTAGCAATGGAAGACTGTCCCCCAGTAGAGTCACCACTGTGCTGCTAGTAGTTTCCTATGCGTTCGCTTACGTTTATATACCTCACAGTCGACTTAAGTTAAAACACACTGTTATTAATGGTAAAAGCGCAATAATCGGTTTAGTTGCACGCTTAATAGCAGCAATATTCAAAATAAGCCATGTGCACTTGCACTTTACGCCAGGCTACATTAGCCCCGTACCGATACCGCATATCGGCGAATTGCATAACTTGCCCATGAACTTCCACGCAATGGAGCGCGTATAATCGAGCCGAGGGTAACTTACGCGACGATCCAGCGCGAAACTCGGTGAAATTTTCGTAATATGCGACGCGAAACGCAAGGGAGAAGAATGAGCAGAGCCTGGTTACAAGGATTTATTTAAAAATATTTGAAAAATTACACGCATAATGTATTCCCGATCACGTTAACGTGTAACAGCTTGCACTATTAGCAGAGTTAAAAGCGCACGTAACGTTGCTTATCAACCAGAATTATTGTTGTTTAATAATTGGTTGACGGCGTTCAGCGTTGCTATTGGTATCTGTAAAACGGAACGATTAGGTGAATCAGAATCAAAGGAGGGAAGAATAAAGGAAAAAGAAATATTAATTACTGTCACTGTGTTTCCAAGATAACACGAATTTAGAAGATAACATAGATGTAGAAATTTTGTAATTTTCTTCGCTAATTTCCCTTACCTTAAAAATGTCGTCATAAGACGGATTGTTATGGTTGCCATTTGGCGCAGTGTTAGCCCTTGGTGCAGGCTCGCTTGCAGGTTCAGCCTGGCGGCGACGGCGCGAAAGTTTTCCAGTATTCGCGGTGGACGGGTCCTGTACCTCTACCGAGGTGTTGTAGATGATTTGCTTCCTAGGCGCCCAGAATCTCTTCCTGACGACCCATTTAGGGTACACAACTCTCACTCTGGCAGGGCGCTTTTCTGGAAAGTAAAGACCCAGCTCCTGTAAGTCCTTAAAGGCAGACCGAGGAAGCTCGCCGACTATCAGAGACCCACCAACTTCTACAATGTTGTTCACTTGGCTGGGCAAAGGTGGTACAGGAGGAGCTGACTCGATAGTGCCAATATCACCGATGATCTTCAATGTATCTATCGCGGGTGACGCTATTGGAGCAGGATTCACGGAAACAGTGCCAAAAAGTCCTGCGCTCGCGATCGGCGCCTGATAGGATACCACTTCACGGACCTGATGCAACGATTCATTAATATTAAGCTATCCTTCGAAGTGACGTCACGGAACCAACAATCGTTTACCTCTTTCGTCGCTGGTTGGTCCTGCTGGACTGCTACCACTTCGCTCGATACCTGAAAGCAGTTCGACCTTGAAGTTTAGTCTGAAAGATTTCATCATCGTTCGGAGAAGGGAACTGAATCCACCTGCTTTATTTTCTCAGATTTCTTTCCTCCGCGCGAGATTATCTGGATGTTCGCGCGACCTTTGCTCGTGGTTCCTTCAGCCTTGGTTTCTGCACCCGCTTGCCCATCACTTGCTACTGTTGGGCCGCCACCAGCGGTTTCGCTAACCACCCCGACGCTACGAACGCCAGTGGTCGCACCCGCGAAAAGTCCACCGGCTGCTGGGACGTTTGATCTTCCACTTCCGTCCAGCCGGCCTCCTAAACCAGCTGCAGCTTCTGGCCTGCCGTTTCCGAGGCCAGCTCTTGCGTACAACCCTCCCCCTGTTGGATGCGTCATTACAGTTTTTAGGCTACGCTAGTAGGTTGCGTAAGACGTACGTGAATCGAGGCAAAACAGAATGGAAGAAACCACTAGAGTGATCAATTAATCACTTCCAGAGACAGTTAAGTCTGAAGAGGGGGCGAAGAACAGTGGTACACGTACAGGACAGGAAAGATTTATTGCATCGCTCAAATTTACGTAGTACGCAGAATTTTCATAACAATATGATTGATGAAATGATTCATATTCAATTTATTTTGGCCAAGATAGCGAGCTACACCTTTTTGCAATAATATTTTCCTAGTACTATCAACCATTTGCATCGGGATGAGATTGATCTCTTCCATGGATCTTTTTCCTCTTTTAAAGCCAGCGTGTATAAATCGATATCAACTTTAAACAGGACTTAACTCATTATTATTGTCTTTTATATTTTTTCTGTAACTTTCTGTTTTTGTTTAGTGATAACGCTTGTTCTCTACTCCGTGTCGTTTCATCTACTTCTGTCACAAAATGGGTCTTACCCTTTTATGAGAAAATAAATAAGTAAATAAATAAGAGAGGTATCAGTGATAAAGTGTTTAATATTCAAGTCGATGCAATCGATATTCCCAGCACGGCGAGGTTCTCCGAAGGGTGAAGTAAAACAGTAAATAATACTAGCCAGTGTTTGCATTGTCACCACTGAGTAATCCACCAAGTCCAGCGGCCGCGTTAGCACCCCAGGGTGTCCCTGCACTTGCATGCAGTCCACCCCCTGTGTTCGATCCACCGAGAAGACCACCTAGCCCAGCTTCCGCGTGGTAACCCCCGAAGTTGAATCTGATACCGCCATTCGTGAATTGCAGGAATGGAAGCTATGGGAGAGTGAATCGAAATTCGGATGAATTGAACGTGGCCCCTGAAATTCTTCATACATTCTATCGATCCATATCGTGATCCACCGTGCACGAGGCACTGCAACGTTGGAGATTTCTTAAGGGCTAATTAAGGCACTTAACGTTAGCCGAACAATTTCGATTTCTATTAGCTCTTATCTGAAACGACCCCGCATTCCCAATAAGCCCCTTAAGGGGAGAAGACCGTATAAATCGAACGAAAGATAGGAACAAAAATTTTTCCATAAATCGCTTCAAAAACATTTCAAAAATATATTCTCAAAGTAAGCCGAAATGCAACTCCGTATTGATAATATAGCCTGGTGAGTCAGCGCGCCTCCAAGCGCCGAGCATACCTAAAACGCATTGTAACCGCGTTTTTCTCGAAACCACGTTTTCAAAATTGGCGCCGGAGATAACTCAAAAACTATTTGACCAATCAACTTCAAATTTTGCACACTTTTAGTTTATAATATTCTTCAGAATATGAACCACAATGTTTAACCAAATTATTCATTTTAACTACTGTTTTTAAACGAATAACGCGCGAATTTTTGGCGAAAATGTAATTTTTTTACATCATTTGTAGTTCATATTCTTACAATTGGCACATAAATTGAAATAAAATTATTGGTCTGTTTCACATAACTACCAGCTACAACCGGCGCCGTTGTGTATCTTGAAAAAAAAACTATTTCAAATACTGCTCTATTTCTTTGGTATTTATTATAATTTTACTGTTATAAATCTTTTTTGGTTGTTATAATGTTAAATAAAGTACGCTTAAAGCTACGAAAGGATTAGCGCATTGGTATGTTTGCAAACAATTCCTAAAAACTGATACAAAAATAAGCCAAATAGTGAATTGCGTAAGTGTAGTGCACTTTTCCCTCAAAATTTGGCACGATATCAGGCAACTTACTCTCCACGTGACGTTCGCGGGTTGCTGCCACTGCACTTTGCGAAATTGCGCTTTATCTACAGCTCGCTATCCCGTCGTCCATCACAGGACGCATATTTACGTATAATTCGTCACTTTAACGATAATTAACCCGTGCACATGCTTCGCAAGCGCCCCGCAACGATATACATATTTTAATTGCGCTCTTCGAACGGCTATATAACTATTCCGAAGAACGAACTCCGCCGCCAGACGCTTCCGCAATCCTTTCTCCTGCAGCAATTGCGTTTGTACATTACCTAATGGTCTCTCCACCGTTGCTGCTTTCCCTTCCCCCTTTTCCCTCGTGATTTATCCGTTCAGACTATTTGTCGTAGAAATCGTGGCGCGAAGATCCACCCGGTGTCTCCCAATTATTATTCACGATGCAGTTTAAATAATTAGAAAGTTACAGCGGAATTGGGAGAAATTCGCGCTGGAACCTACTAGGAAAGCGTCAGACATAACACGACGCTCCACCATCATCCTCAAATTCACTTCTTGCAGACAATAGACTCCCACATCGATTTCAATTAATCCCCAGATCGCAGAATATTGGAAAATTCCAATTGCAAGACTTTCACAAATCCAATCCAAAAGTTTTAAATATAGCAGTTACGCGAATTGACCGTTGTACCCCCAGTTCCGTTCCATTGAAATTCGCGCAAAGTGACGGGCAGAATTTGACAAGTGGCTGATCCATGGTCCCCTGACTCGAGCGATCGGTCAAACTATAATATGGGAAATTTTGAATTATTGTTTGCTAACTCACCCCGATCGATCCATCCTTGTTGTCGTTGCCGCCGCCCTGTGGCATCCCGCTCGCGATAGCTAGGAAGGAAAGGGAGCACACCGTTACTACCTTGCCGCACAGCATCATTCTTTCAACTGACGCGCGCTTCGAGCTGCCCCGTGGTTTGCTGGCGATTTCTAAAAAGACCTCGAAGGCATCTCGGGCTCACCTGTCGGGAAGGGATAAGGTCTGACGTGATCCGAGAAGAAGTTGTCGAGCAGGCCAGCAGCGCTTCGTGACTGCGAATTTATCGTCGGATTATACTGCAATCGCGGGTAATGTGCACCGCGATTGCGGGGGTCAAGGACTGTCTGCATCGTCCGCACGCTCGCAAATGATAGGTAGCCAGTCGTTTCCTAGTTTCGTCTCGATGCACACACGCTGACACGTGCTGCTGGCCTCCACAGTGAACTCTCGTCCGCGGGGAACGATTCCAGGAAGTGCAAGTGCTACTGCACTGCTTAAAATTGTGTTCTACATAAAACAAATAGCCTGCAAGTGATACAGCAGCTCCTCGGTGGAAAGATGTTTTTTTGTGGAACATTAATTGGAACCTGCGACGAGAGGGAAGGATTATCGAATTGACTGCAGCTCGTTTTATGAGCGTTACATATTCGTTTCTCGCATTTACATAGTGCAATATTACCGAGGGCTATGAATTTTTATTCCACGAACGAAATGTTTTTCCTTCGAGGTGGCCAAAGGTCGTACCGGTCGAATCATTATTTCGAGCAACGCCTGAATCACCGATGTTGTGACATCGAATGATAGACGTGATTGCTGACTATTAGGACTCACTGTGTTTTGGCAGGACGTAATTAACGGGGGAAAAAAGCATGTAGAATTCTCGGTAGAATTCTGACGAGGCTTCGTAATAATCTTGTTTACTCGAAATTAATGAAAAAGCGTCTCAACTAGAGCGTGGCAAGAAGTGTGCACTACGGTCTTTTGCGGAGACTGATCGATGACTAAGTTGGAGGAAACGATAACAACAATAAAGCCGTTGGACGCATGCAAATTTCATGGATCAAAGTTGAGCCGAACGGAAACGTGTTCCGCATCTTGTTTGCTTCGTATTCTTAGTGTTGGATTCCGACAGAGCTACATTAAGCTGCTGGAAAATCGAGTTATTCCACCGAATAACAGGATCTGGGATTTGGACGATGAGTGGGTAACATGTTTCCGTTTCAAAGTTCTTCAACTATATTCTGCCCGCTCGATAGCTCCTAAAAATCCCGTTAATCCTGGCGTTTTTTATTGTAGGAATACGATTAACTCTAAACGATTCTTCTCGCGTATGTCATTAGCGCCAGGTTCATTGTACTCATTAGAATTTCAAGGATTCAAGATTAGTAACATAGAGTACACCCATGATGGGTTTCCTCGAGGAGGAAGGTAAACACGAGAACAAATGTCTGCGCTGTATTATTTCCTTCGAGAGCTTCAATCGCCGTGGAAATCGCTAACGTGAATCAGACAACCTTGCATGCACTGTGTTTTCCATGCGTGTGTCAACACACGATAACCGCGGAATAATTTAATATTACGCGACCGCCTAATTACCATGCACCAGGGAATTGTATATGAAACACTGACGTCGGAGCTGTACGAAGAACGAACGGAACTGGTTATTCATGAGACTGACGGGACGAACCGATCTGCGATGGATACTGAATGAAGCTCGATGTATTTTCTACAAAAGGAAGGAATTTATTTCCACATTCACTGAAAAAATTACAGTCATCCACAAATGTACATGCTCGGAATAGCAAAGGATTAGCCAAACGCGCGTGTTTTAGCGTCGTCTAGTCGCAGAGATCGTGGATCGAGCGAGTTTCTGCAGAGATCTGATGAGTCATGCCTTCAGTGGTCTATCCTTCATCATTATTCACAGGGTATAGTAATTGTTCACTTCCTCTCGAGTCGTGAGAACCGAAGCGACAAAGTAGATACTGGTGGGTTAAAAACACCTGTGAGGTGGCGGAAGAGATGAATTAATTTTATAGCCTGTTTCTTCAGTACTGAAATGATATCCCGTTGCTTTTCGGCGCGATTTTGTTCTGCAGTGGAGGCTCGTTCTCGTATACCAGTCTGTCCTTCGTGTACCTGGTTGGAGCGATTTTATTTTGTATTCTCGAGTCGTCGTAGTATCTATTTGGCCTCTGCTCCTTTGGAGCGATCTTGTTTTGTATCGCGATGGAACTGGTCACTGGTCGAGTTCCGTGAAGTGTCCCGATTCCAGCTGTGATCCCGTGCCACGAGTAGTTTGTGTCTTCTTCTACGTTCTCGTGGACCTCGTAAGTGTGCTGACTGTTGCTCGTCACACCACCATGGCCTCCGTGGGTGCCTAGGAGGAACACATCACCTTGTTATTTCTATTAGACCCCACAACATTTTCAGGAAATCTGCTTGTCACAACTTTATCTTTTTTAAGCTAAATAAATGTTTAACTAGAATTCTTTTCTACTTTCAAGAAAATAAAATGTTCTCATTTACACCAAAATTTATGGAATATAAGTTTCAGTCAATATACTGGAACTTGTCGGAGCAGAAAAGATAATAGTCATAGAATTGCAGTTATTTCATAATTAATTGAAAATTTAAACTGTTTTATACGACCCCTGATTTAAATAGATTAATCTATACAGAGTCTCCGTACTCAAAGAGCAGTATACTCGACAGACAGGTGAAATATTTACCGTGGCTTCCATGCCCACCGTGACCACCAAGAACCATATGCCCGCCATGGCCACCATGACCACCAAAAGCACCTAAGAAACCATGATTACCAATCAGCAGGTCCGACAACGCGTTCAAACCGAATGGGTCCTTGTTGCCGTGGATCTTGATGGTCCTCTTCATCTGTTGCTGCTTCAGACGTTGCTGCTGCATCTGCTCTCTCTGCAACTTTTGACGTTCCCTTTGCGCCAGTATCCTATCTCTCTTTTCCTGTCGTATCCGTTGCTGGTCTTCGGCATTCTGGCCCCTTTGCCCGGACGTTGCCTTCACGAGATTTCCAACTGCTTCCAGGGTCGAAATGGGGATCTACGAAAGGGAAGATTCGCTGGTGAAGCTAGCAGACTCTTCATAACCGAGAGCTGACAATATCGATACCTGCAGGACACTGTCAATGGTTTGAGAATTCTCTGGGCTGAAACTCTGCGCTGCCGCGGCCGTTTGCCTGATCGCTGTGATTGGAATCTAAAACGTGGATAATTTAAGTTTAATTACAGTATCGCGGAAGGGAAAGGGGCTTCTAGTACTCACGTTGAAAATATTGTCTATCACGTGGCCACCTTCCTCCGGGAAATTCTGACGTTTTATCCTCACGAGGTGCGCCTGTAAAAAAATAATTTCGCTGTAAAAACCTTGTACGGCTGCCTTATACAGAGAAAGTGTGATAAACACGTCCTATTTAACGAAGTCAACGCGCGATTGTAGATTCAGGGACGTGAATACGAATCGACGATTCGGGAGGATACGTAGAATCACTTGCGAACGGTTTACCGTGCCCACGTTCCACGCCAGCTTTCACTTTTCTACATATAAAGAGCGTCAAACGTTTTTCTGCGCGCTCTTTATTAATCGAAAGGTCAGCGTGCCTTATGAATTCGCGTCACTGCGTCTTCTGTATACGGAATGCGCGTATTAGGCGGTCGATGCACATTAAAGCGTTCAGCGATTACGATCAGGTCGTTGATCAGCAGGGTAGGAATGAAAGGCTCTGTTGATTAACGCCAATTAACTTTTTCGACTTTGAACGCCAATGATCTTTCGACGAAGGGAAATTAGAGGCCCTGACAAGTCTAGGAGGATAGCACTCGTTACCCCTCAAGAACAAGTACCGTGTTTATGGTTAATTGCAAATGATCCACCCTGGATCCTTTCATCAAAATAAAATGCAAGAGGTTTAATTTAATGAAAATAATCGGGAATACTTACCCCCTCTGCTGCAACGAAGCAAGCAGCACCGAGGAAAACGAAAGTTGATCGAAACATTTCTGCAAGGTACACAGGCGCCGTTCGTGCACCGTCTCGAGTGATCTTCGTGATCGACGAACTGCAAGATAGGTCGACGATCCGCCGATCTATAAGGGTGACTGCAAGATCCCACGCCGAGCAGCGACCAATCACGGCCCAGAATCCCGCGGATCCCGACTCGGTACCTTTTGACCACTGGTCCTTTCTATTTCACGTAATCTTCGTACGCACGACCAAGCCCCTCCTTTGTCCTCTTTCTCCAGCAGACGAGATTGTGTTACTTTTTGCTCGCATATAACTGCGTGGGTGGAGTCGGCGACATTGCGCAAGCGCGAACTTAAAAGAATTGCATTTACGTGAACTCAATCGTCGAACAATAAAGAGGCTCTATGGAGAATTCTGGAAAATACGAAGTGACAAGGGAGACAGCTGTTAAAAACAATGTCTAACATGTAGGAGTACTCACCAGACAGGAGTTGATTAATCAGAAATTCAAAGTTGTAATCAAAGTCAGAGGATAGAAGTGCTTTTCGCGATTCACGAGACAGCAGCCTTCGTCTGATTGTCGAAAATTCGCTCGAATGATCCATATATAAGGGCCACGCTATGGGCCCCACATGGCCGGGCGTGGACCAATCGAATACGACACCGAAATCGGCAAGGTACCCTCCACTTACCGCAATACGCCTTCTCGAGTTCGTGTCTGGCCCATGACGCCCCGTTCCACTGATTGCCTCTCGTTCGCCCGCAGGTGCCATGGCAAAGTGGGTCGATTCGGTACCAAGTTACATAAATATCGGACGATGATCTTTGAAAGTGACGCAACTCAATCCAGCGCGGACCATTCTGCTCTTCGTGTATTTTGTAATGTGTTATTCGAGCGTCCTTGAAGCACGTTCGCGGCTCTATACAGCTAAAGTGACAAAACAAAAGCTACTCTACTCGCGACGCTCGGCTCGCACAATTGCCCCAGAGTGATTTTTCAATCTTCTTTTAATTCGAATCGTAAAAAAGGAATCGTACAGCTTACTAACTAGCGTTATAAATAGAGATTGTTATTCTGAACGATCGCGATTGAGTCTTTGGCTAAGCAGAATACGTCCCTAGAGAAATTTGCACATCGTACGTCATCCTTAGTACGCGTCCGGATTGTCTTGAAGGTATCCGCCCACCTGGTTCCCGAGATCCTTCTGGAACTCCCTCACGTTTACGTCCGATTGCTGGAAAAGAAGCAATATTCAACGCAGCTGAATGAAAGGTGGAACAGATTCAAAGGGTTCGCTTACGTTCCACGCCTCTTTCCACTCGATATTGAACAACCTGACTAAACCCAGGACGTTACGCCTGATCAGGCTCTGCACCCCGCTTCTAGTGAGTATAAAGGGCGCCTGAGTGGTCGTCGTGGGTGACGTTGTGGTCGTTCCCGTGGCATTGACGGTGGTGGTATTTATATTACTTGTGCCAGCAACGATCGACAAGGAGTTACTCGCCACCGAACTCTGAGTGGCTGAATCTGGCATGATGTTGTTGCTGATGATGCTGCTGATCTGCTGGATCGCTGATTTGGTGTCGTTGAACGTCTGGAGTGATTAGAAAAGTGTTACACAATGTAGTTATGGAAATAAAAGGATGATTAGTCTCTTTAACTCCTCTTACTTGAAAGGTGACTTTAGCGAGGGTCCAAAAGAATCCTGGCTTCTGCTTACGGATCTGCCTAGCCACCCTCTTCGTCTCTTCAGACATGATTTTATCCTCTACGCTATTCCCATAGACATTGCTCGAATCTTCTGATAACATTTTATCTAGGACACTCATTTTCTCTCTCATTTCCTTCTCCTTCGTGTCACTTTCCGTGTCTTCTCGTACGTTCACCCTCTCTTCCACCCAGCTTTCTCGACCTTGCTCACTTGGCACAAAGTAACGATGATCGTAGCGCCCCTTTTCTTGCATGTACTTCGCTTCAGGTACCCTCTGAGGAGGCTCTGGTGGTTGATTTTCATAATACTTCGACTGATAACTGGTGAAAGGTTTTGCTTCGTATGGCACCGCGTCGCTTGAAGGTCTCTGAATGCTCGGAGCACTGTACTGGTCAGGAAAAGCTTGCACCGGGAGTGATCGGTGATCTGGGGGATCGTACACTGCACGGTTCGTCAAATATGCCCATTGAGGATCGCTCTGAAGGGGGCTGACGAAGCACAGTAGGAACAGGCTGATCACCAGCGAGCTCCTCGAAGACTTCTTCATCTGTAATTAAACACAGTCGTTCGATAGAATTCGGAAAACGTCCGCGGCGATTTTCCATTCAACGTACCGTCTATCTCGCAGGTAAAGTAGCTAGGGAAACTTTCTACAGGGGTTTGTTATTTGCTTTAAGCGAAATTCCCCGATGAACGCCGGTCAAACCGAACCTCCCCGCTGAGGGTCATTTAGAAACCAGTTACAGAGAGAAGTCGAAAACTCGCGAAAACCACGACTGTTGGGAAACGTTTGCTATTTACTCAGCGAGGAGGCCGTTAAAGACTGGGTGGCTCGCGTTCGCGCCATTCCCATCACGCAACCTGTGCGAACCGCCGCCAGAAAAATAGGGAAAAACGCGGCCTAACGAGGCGATTCGTATTCGTCGCGCGGTCTCATTCGATTTAAACGGTACCCGTCGATTAGCCAACGATCCACTCGCATCCACGAGAACGCGGAACGTCCTGCACGCCACGCTGCACCGGAGGGATCGTGTTTTCTGAATCATTCGCGCATCGCGAAGCCACGCGAACGCTCAGGTGGAACTGGAAACTTCGGAAACACCAACTATCCGTGCAACCTCGCGCTTTCACTGCTTTACACTTTACAGAACCGTCGAAACTATCAGCGAGCACAGATCTGTGATCGACAGAGAGTGATCCTCAGATCGAAACCGCTGCAGCCTTCGAGCCTGATCGGGCGTGACTGTCCAGGCCTGGTGGAATTTCGGCATTTCGAGTGTCCACGAACCGGTGCTTCGCCTCGTGCTCCATTTTGACGTGTCCGCGACCTCGGGACAACGCGTGCAGAGAATCCAGTAGCGACGACATTTCGGTGCTTTCGTAACGATCGATCGCCCGGCGATTCTCAGCTATCCCTGTGACGCAATGGGTATCACTCTCCATTGCATAAATGTCACTTTAGGCGAACGGTTTAGCGGCTATTTTCGTCGCATCGCGACGTGCTTCTTTAATGCCCCTGCCATAAATTGCACGGCGAACGTCGCGTTCGTTTTAATCGAACCCCGAGGTTACCCACTTTCCCAGTGCCCGACGTACCATTCACTTCATTCCGTTTTAACGATTTATCAGACTTCATATTTTCCCCTCGCGTGGCGCGCTGATGGAGTGATTAGGAACCCCTGAAACGCGGTTACGAAACTCGTGGCCATCGCGTAACATGGCCAAGCGAAGTGAAATCAGAGGCTCACTAGCTGGGCCGCCGTGAAAATTAGTACGACCGATAATCGCCTCGAGATCGTTACGTGTCCTGATGCTTGTTAAGTGACGTCGGCGCAGTGTCCCCGCAATTATGCGCTCGTCAATGTTGATCACCGTGCTGCGTGCGGGGACTTTCGAACCCGCGTTGCACTGTTACACCACTGATTCAGGCGAAACGAGTAATCTCCATCCCTCTTGCGGAGCAATTACAAGTGCATAAATTCTGATCGTAAATGACAGTCGAGGGGGACACGAACGAAGTGGCCAATACAGTTTTCCTCGCTATAAATGATTTCAAAGTGTTACACTGTCTGCTTTCTTGCATCCTTTATCGCGAACTGGATCGAACTGGCAGCTTAGCGAAAGAGACTTTCTACGGAAGTTGCTCGAGTTGTTACACGGGGTTTTCCAACAATTACACGATTATATGAAAGTCTCGAATACAACTGCGCGATCGACGCTCAATAATGCCACAACTAAAGCTGCTCCTTGCACGCGAACAAGGGATGTCTTCAATTTGGCAATAAGTTTTAGTCCTAAAGCCACGACTACGTCCGGAAAATTAACACAGATTATACTGATAGTCTTTTGGCTGTTTCACGCAATCCCACATCCGATCATTTCAGTCGATATCTCCTGAATCACACTAATTGGCACTCCTTACTTGTTTCGCGGTTTTTGGGTGGTAATTACGAGATTCGGTACACGAAATACTTTTCGATCGACAAGCTGGGCCAGCGAGCGTGCTGCTCCAGGATCAGTAAAGCCGATACTTGACCGCGTTCGCCGTCAAAAGCAAAACCACGTGGACCGCCAACCATCTTTCACTTTCACTCCCAACAGTCGCGCGACCACGTGCTTCCTCGAACGTAAATCGGCGGTAAGACGAATTGTTTGCTCGTCTTACTTCATTTCGATTACACCCGTAATGCGCTTCTGTCTGCCAGCGACCGGAAGTTCCGGAAGACAGACCAGTTCCAAACTGGCGCCCTGCTTTCTGGGTCCCTTGCTTTGGGATTTGGGGAAACGAAACTGATTCTGGAGCTGGCAAAATTATAGCAATAATGAGTGCATGGTTTCACTGCACAGAGATTTAGATATGAAAGGGAAATTTAGGGATGACGTGTTCTGTTAAGAAGTTGGGAAGAAATTACTCTCCAATCCTGTTTCTTTTTCAAGGTTTACCCATTTCGTTATTGAAACAGAGATAGCTGTGTGAATGGAAATATGTATGTAGGCACTATCTGTGTGTGAAAAGCAATGAAAAAAAGTGGTACACTATTTTCAAACATATGATTCATTCAAAGATCGATATCGCTGAGAGATTTGGTGTTCGTTTAGGGTTTAGTCTTCCTCGAACGTATGAGTGTGTGTGTGTGTGTGGGTGTTACGCAACACGGGCGTCCACCTGTTCACCTGTTATGTGTCAGTGATTCTCATCGCGTGGGAACTTGAGAGAAATTGGGGATAAATTGCCTTTTGAATTGGAGAATCATGCACGATGGCTTCAGAATTCACTGGCTTCAATCTTTGCCTAATATTCGATCCTTTTAAGAAAACACATGGTAATGTCGCGCTACACCTGCCCGCCAACGATACAGATTCCTTCCACGCGGGGACAACCCTCTGTTCCATCGTCTACTCACGTTTATTTGCTCCCCGCAAACGCTTATTGCTCAATCCTGGCTGTCTTCGTCCACGGGACCTTATGCAATTCCGTATTATCCTGCTGCGTGGACTCGAATGCGGCTTGGAGACCTGCAGGAAACAGCGAATGCAATTTTCGTGAAAATTGTCGTTCTCAGGGAATGAAACTCGCTTGCGGTGAAACGAATGATCGCGGTAAGAAGATTTTCGATCTCGCGTCAAATGCGGATGAATTAATAATCTATCGCGCGGCAATTTTGAGCTCGACGCGAGAAGTTTGGAGCACCAGATACACACTGAACGCTAATATCTCTGTACTGTAGCGTAAAGCAGCTGCGCGAACGTCGAAAAGGAAAAGAAACGCAGGATGCAATTTACTGTGTCACTCACGTGTCAGTGGAGGTGCGGATATTTTTATCGCGGGGATATCCACACGCTATCGAATCCTTTCTTTATTCATAGACTCCGTTGCGAAATCTCGCGGCTATTTCGAGGAAAAATTCGTGATCTTCGATGGGAATTTCGCTACTACGAAATTTCAAAGTGGTCGAGTCCCCTGTTACGTAAAAGCATCGTAATGGATTACGAAACGGTGAACGCAAAAATTCCCTCGACCTCGATAGGAATTTAGAATTTTGTTCAGTGATTCTCTGACAAAATAGTATCGGTAAATACGGAACTGTATAGGGATTTCCATTTATGGAAATCCCACTTACAGCGAACGCAAATGCGATTTTCCATTTCAGTGAGAAATAAAGGAAATGCTTTTTAGTTACCTTTGGGTATCGCTGCGAGTTATTTTCTTTAAAGGTGTGCAAGGAAATGGAGGAGTTTTCCGAGATAAGCGGCGTTATCACTGACTCACCTAAACTTCCTTCAAACACTTGAAGTCCCATTTATTATCGGAATTTACGACGTAACTTATACAAAACTTTGAAAACGGGAACCTCTCCTCCAACTGTTAAATATCAAGATGTATCAGTCCTACCTCTAGACTCTTAAAGATTCGCAGCCACGGTTGAATATCATTCAAGAAACACTTCTCTCAGCTTCTAAGTCAGACACCGGTGTATGCGACGCGGCGGACAGGTCACACGTGGCGAGCAAACGCTGAAGAACAAATGCATCTTGGCGGACGGTAGAGCCGACACTAACGAGATGAGTTTCTCCGCCTCTCGATGCCTCGAATCAGCCTCGAAGGTCGCCTGAATTTTTACGAAAGACCTTACACGCCACGAATCAGATTTACGAAATTCCAGCCGACAGACCCTCGTCATGCCCCCTTCCGCGTGTCCGT
This sequence comes from Andrena haemorrhoa, assembly GCA_910592295.1. Classification (NCBI taxonomy): domain Eukaryota; kingdom Metazoa; phylum Arthropoda; class Insecta; order Hymenoptera; family Andrenidae; genus Andrena; species Andrena haemorrhoa. Next base: position 1,098,100 of record OU342944.1, on the reverse strand, counting down.
TGAATCACCTCGAGGAAAAATCCCCGCGTTGACGCACCGGCGTGCTTTCGTAGATCCGCATTCACATGAAAATCGAGCGATACACTCGAACGAGGGTTGAGCGAAACTGGTTGTCACTTTGTTTCACCACTGCAACTGCGAAGGAAGTGGGAAGCACACGAGGGATGTTTTGCACGCAGAACGCGCAAAAGTGTGTCTGCTATAAACTGGATTAGGAGGGATTGAATCGCAATGGCCCCTAGTAAATTGCAGCCCGCTGAGCTTCTGCGTACAGCAAGGACAGGTTTCCAGGTGCTCCTCGAATGGTTTCGTTTAGAGTCTCAGCAGAGAACATTATAAATTTTGCACGCAAGCTTTTGTAGGTCAACTGGTGCTATTTCCTCACCTTTCGCTTGAAAAAGTCGTGGCGGTGGCAACAATGTTAAGCACTTTGCACCTTGATTGCAAGAAATGCATGGTCGGCTACCAAGAAAGTGGGACATACACTACTTGATAATTACCTATCGATGCCTTAGGAGATTTAGATCTAGGCCAATGTGTTTCATCTTTTCGCACGAGAGGCATCGTGGCGACCATCTCTATCCAACGACCTCCAATTGCACAACCCGTTTCCATCGCGAAACGATCCAAAGTTCGTGCCATTTTTACGCCTCCATTCCAATCGAGGACGCATTCCTATTCCCTCTGCCTCGATTCTCCTGCGTTATTCATTTTGGCACCATTTCCACCCGTTGACACCGCACATGCGAAGCGCGAGCTTTCTAAAGGAATTAAGAAGAACCTTTTATCGCTGTCTTTACTTAGGTGGGATCGAAGTGCATTCGAATGAGATTTATACTCCGCTCCAACGGTTACGTCCTAAACGTATAGTTCATTTAGTGGAATGCTTCCGAGCATAACAGCTACGTTTTAAATAGCTGCACGTAAGAGTTACGGTACGGGAGAGTAATTGCATAATTTTGACGTTCGATCGGGACAGACTGATATAAAAGATTACGAGGAAGTCGCGTTGCAGGAAGCCGCTGTGGTGCCACACTCTTCCCCCATCCCCCGTTTCCCATTTCACCCAATGCTGAAAGAATGCTTTCACCGTGCCCGGAAGTCTGGAAAAGTGATTAATGCGCAATTTCCTCGAAATGCATTTTTATTGTCGCGCGATATAATGACTGTTACATACTGAGCATAACGAGTGTTACGCGCGAACGGATAAGCGATATTGCTGCAGGCAAATTTGACTGGAATTTGCAAGCCTTTATCAGTGGGAACGATCAAATTGCTACTTGCATTTCACTGAGTCGTTGTAAACCTTTTTCGGGGAAATAAAGTACTTTACAGTCAAATGTGATAAATAATATAGTACATTGTGAGAAAGTATAGTACTTTTCAGAGGAAAGTGGTAGAAAATAAAACTACATTAAAACAACCACATATTATTTTTTAAATGTTTTTAAATTAAAATATTGATGTAACCATAGAATAAAAAAATAAGTCGAAGTTAAAGAATTTTATCAATGTATCGGAAATATAGTAGTTCTACGTACTATATCTTTTTTCTGACAGTATACGGTACACTAGACAAAAATATAGTACACTACTATATATTATAGTACGGTTAGCAACCCTACGAGAATGGTAGATTGTACGCCTTTCGTACAGCCTTGATGGTAAAGAATAATATCCGGACGACTATTTCCAAAAATACATTTATTTCATTTTTCCAATCGGTGTCCCTTATTTCAAAAGCCTTTCTTCATAAAAAAGGGGTCCAACCATGCTGATCTCAACGAGGGACAAAATATTACAAAATATTACTATACAAATCGGTGTTGCACAACGATTACCATACAGGTTCCGATAATTATAAACTATTGAGAAACCTAAGCTACTGCGTTACTCCGGCATTTTCTAAAAACATGTAAATGCAGCTGAATTCGTCGAGCGTTGTCGCCACTCCAACATTACACAATTCAATATTTTCTTCTCGTGGCGTGAGTAATCGAATGCGCGAGATGCAGGCGCCAGAGACTTACCAAAAAAAGTAATTGCCTCTGTCAGGCTCGCGCGGTCCATTTGAAAAGCATCTGGCACGCAACTATCTACGAACGCAATCTCCCGTTGAAACAGAAATCGCGTCAGGTTTTTGCGAGGAAAGCGAGCAACGATCAATAATTCGTTCCTGGCAGAAGTGTTTACAAGTCGACTCGACACAATCGGCGATTTTGAGATCGCAGAATGCGGTTATTACTTCCTCCTCGATGTGTTTGAACCACTTATCGGCCAGTTTGGGAAGTTTCACGCGTTATCTGAGTTATCGCAGCGCTATGCTTCCTTGACACTGGCACGCGACCAGTGAACTATCGCTCTCGAACGCGTAATTCTATGGCAGCGCGTTAGGAAACGCGGAGACAGTTCAGCTGTTTGATAAACGATTCTTACTATGGGCGGAAGTCGATACGACTAGTCTACTTAGTTCTATGCGAAATGCCTGTCCTGTCCGTTTAACCTATCGTCCATTGTGTAACCCACGTATTACGCATGTAGTAACGAAAGCCATACGCACCAATGAATTGCCTGATAAATAAGGCTACCTGTATCTACAGTCTATTAAAAGTCGACGAGCTAGATTCTATTATATGTCTATCTTTGTGTGGCTGACTATGGTGACGGGCCCTTGCAGTCGTCTCCTCGGATCTTCCTCGTGCAAAGATACCAGTGCGACCACAGTTCCCGCTGACATCCCTGAAGTGATCATTGAGTTACTCCAACGCTAGGTCCTTTTACTGCGGATTATCGGACGGCAGGCCCTTGATGGCGAACGCTCCTCGGAAGAAGGGCTTGAACACCTCTAGAACCGTCTGTGTTCGGCGGGCTGAGTTCTGGAAAGCATGAGAGACATCAGTCTTGAGCGCGAAACGCCTCTTGCACCATCGTAAGCTGTCAACGAATTATAATATAGAAAGTTGGACGCGCCCGGTCGAAGTTAATGAAGCTTATTAGCCGGCTATCAAGCGACTTTTTCGGTACCCTCGAAGTGGCAAAGTTCGCGCGTCCACCGACCATTTCCGCGATAAATATGCGCGGACGTTTTGCAATAAAGTGAAGGGTGACACGTTTACGCTGATTAGTCGATCGAACAGAAAAACGAGGAAAAGTGACCTCATCTGATAGGAGGCTCGAGCGCCGGTGCTCGGTGATCTCGATCATCCGCGACTTTCGAACGCGCGGACGTCGCACCACGCCTCGGTGTGGTCTAAAATCATCGCGCGAACGATCAAAGTCTCTATGAAACGAGTTTGCTGGCGGCCACGGTTTCACTTCGACGGGCGAAGCTGATCGCTGCTGCTGTTGTCCACTTACGAGTATCACGCTACTGAGGATTTGGCTGATATTGGTAATTAGGGTGAAGCTAGTACCGAACACTTGCGACGGTATATCCAAGGACACCTTGGTCCTATCGAACTCGGGGATATCCTCCGTGGTGGTGGAGATCGTTTCCTGGACACACATAAAAAAAACGATAACAGCCAATGATTCTGCCTGCGGTTCGCCTTTCACAATGTTTTTGCCACGCCGCGTCGACCGCCGGAGAAACAGAGAGAGGAATGATTTTCTTGCCTCGCTCGATCAAGCGCGATCGAGGACTCGTTTCTGCGCGCTTAAGAATATTTATAGAGCGGCGTCGTGTGCGGGATCTGCGCATTCGCGCCATTAGAGCAGGACACCGAACACTTGCGACGTTTCTGGCGATTAAATGCTGGCCATTTGGTGAATTCGATAAGCCATTGAACTCCGCTTTGCATTTCTCGCAGCACTCGTTGGAATGGCACCAACGAGGAAGTATCTATTAAGCTGGGTACAAGCTATAAGTCTATGGAGCTACTTTAACTGTAACTCGATCTTCTCGCTGGTCGATTTGAAATAAATTCGAAACGCGCTGAGAGAGGAACGGGAGAGGGCAGAGGAGGTCGACGGGCGTTGGCAAAAGATTCCACTACACTGCTCGTACATATAAAAAAAGTGAACGTGATCGTGAGTTTATTTAACATCAATATATCATAATCGCCATCCACATCGTCGTTATCGTCCTGAATACTTAGAGAGGCATCGGTAACTGTATTTACATCGTTGACACAGCGTCGTGGTTCGCGAGGCGGGCCTCGCGGGTAAAGCTACATCCTAGGCACTTATTTACAGCTCTTACATCGGTGAGAATCGATTCACGGGGGCTTCTCGATGGCGTTTTCCCGGAATGTGGACGAGGCAACAGAGAGAGAGAGAGAATGAGAGATAGTGTGGGAGGGTAGTCTTGCGTGTCGCGCTAAACTTAGACATTATTGTCGGGGAGGGCTTGCCACAGAGAAGGGAAGCGAGTCCTGCCATTTCTATCGGCCCAGCTAGAAAGAAAAATCCATGTCGTACAGTTCTGCTCGTTGTAAAAGCCTTACAATCGTGTGTTACACGCGGTCATCTGTTATTTCTCTTGTTCTTTTTTTCTGTGTGTGCGTGTGTTTTGTTCGAGTCAAGGATCCTCTGTCAAGCGGTGTTGTTCGATGGCCCTTTTGGACGTGTCCAAAGCCCAAGGTCCAACGTTCCGACATCCACCCCAGCTGCTTTTTTAAGCCGTATAATACGCCGCTTGTGGTTGATCGTATTCGTACTGTTTACGTACAACACTCATTTTAATCGCCGGCCATTTTAGTAAGAACGAAAGAATTCCGCGCTCGGAGGAGTCGTGCGTGCATAGAATCCTCCGAGCGTGCGTTTTCTCATGGAAGCTGGTTTACTGGATTAGAGGCGCCTTAGAACGCTCAGCGGTCACAGAGAAGAAAGTCCAGTAGAGTCTGAAGAACCGTAAAGCCAAGCAAAGTGCCGCGAAAGATACGAATTGTGCAACGCGTCCGCGAGGTCGAAGGAGGCTATTAAACGCTGCTACCTTTTGCATAAATTGCATACGCAATGTTGCATGCAGAATGTTGGGAGAAGAGAATTTGCAACTCGTTGATTAATGTTAGCGTTCATTAAGAAGAGGGAAAATAGAGAGCAATGGTTATTAAATGTTCACCCATCACCCCTGAATTCTCTGTTCAACGTAATTTTCGTTCCAAGCAGACTCGATTAGGGACAAGAATGCGGAGGAGAAGACAAAGGGCAGCAAGATTCGCTTCGGTTAGTGGCTTGAAAAGAGATCAGAAGACAGTTTTGAGGTAGAAATGTTATACAGATGAAGAGAAACATGAAAAACGTTGAAGAAAAACAGTTATAGTGATCCTACCCCTCCGGCCACATTCGCGTACGCTCCAACTTTAACTCCTGCGCTGGCGTCGTTCGCGGGACCGGAATGGCCTGCACCGCCAGTCTGGCTCAATGACGAGAGGCTGCTGAGCTTCGAGCTCAAGATATTCCCTAGAATACCTGCTGTGCTCGATCCTCCATGGCCGCCAGCTGAAATTCCTATGATTTACGAATATAGCATTAACACTTTTAGAAGCTTGCGTGCACTTAATGTGTATAGAACCGAAGAATTTAAGACTCAGAATGCGTGCAATCGTTTTAGATCTATGTAAAGCTTTCTATCTCCGCGTAAGGTTCAGATTTGGAAATTTGCAATCTTACCCAAGCCAACACCTGCATCAGCTTTCGCAGGGGCGGCATGGGCAAGGCCACCGGCCAGCCCACCGGCAAGCCCGCTAAGAGGTGCCAATTTCGAGGCGAAAGCTCCTGCCAAGCCATTTTTGGCGCTCGCCAAGAACGTGGTGGCACTGTTTATCACGGGTCCGATACTTCCGCTGGCCGCCTGGATCTTCGCTGCCACTAGGTCGTTGATGAACTTGGTGGTGGCAGAGTGTTTGGCGTCGATGCCGTACGCCAAGTTCTTCACCTTGTTCGACTCGTCCAGCACGATCAGCGCTTTGGTCTTGGAGTCGATGAAGGAATCCAGCTTCTAAAACGGGATTTGCGTGTTAAAAATAATGGCGACAGGTGTATTGGTTGGTAATGTTATATGGGCGAGGACGTTAAACGGAAGATTTCATCTTACGCTAAAGACGAAGTTGATGATCCCGTTAGAGATGCCCAGCTTCACGACTCCGATTTTCCTCTTGTCCCTGTCGGTCCTGTCGCCATCAGCCGCCTGATCGTCCTCGGCTTCCACCACGTACACCTAATAGCAATTTATGTTTACTGTCAGCCACGAAGCTCGTGGATCGATCCAGCGGGGAGGTAACTTTCGCCACCGTTATCGGGTGAAATACAGCGAGATGAACGGCAGAATTGTGCAATCGGGGAAAGGAGAGAAAGGTGGGAGAAGCAGCGTTTAACTTTGCTTACACTTCAGCGCCATAAGGGGCCCACGGAAATATCAAGCGATTACAAAGAGTAATCGTTTGACAAATCCCACAGCCGCGCCGTCAGAGTCTATTTTACAGCGTTCCCGATGCCGGAGGAAACATCGTCGCCCGCAACCACCAAGATTTAATTGGAAAAGAGAAAGAGGAGAGGAAGAGCGTTGCGCACACGGCCGGCCACGTGCGCGCGGCGGAATTTTAGTTACGCGCGTGTATCCGGCTCTACGTGTCTGCGTTCGTGAAGTTAGTCAACCACTTTCACTCTTCGCTCGTTCCTCGAGAGATCGTGATTCTCTCTTTACTCCTTTAGTCCCTCTACTCATCTTTCTCCCGCGTCGACGCGTCGTCACCGGGGCGACGCCATAGGACCACGTCCTGGAGGAGTCAACGTCCTGCGGCAGGCTAGGATTAGCACGAACCGAGATCAACTTTGCCAGGGATTATGCCCCGTCCTCATATGGGAGACGGCGAGATAATAAAACTTTGAAATAGGCGCTTTCACTTTCGCCATTCCCGACACGTCCTGTTCAGGAGTTGCGTTTTGACTCTGTCACGGCGCCTGGTTTTCGCGCGTCACGATTATCGGCAGTCTGTAGGATTATTCTATCGAGTTTCTTTCAATGAATATACCGTTAGTGTTCTTTCGAAGGTGGAGAGATAGGAGCTTAAGAGACTTCAATGCTGAGAAGCAGCGTGTTATTAAGATGCAAAGGTAGAAGTTGGAAGATGGAATCTTGGAGATTGAGTGACTGCGTGTGGACAGAGATCTTACCTCGTTCAGTGGACTGAGATCCTCCGATTCTGCTTCCCTCTTGACAGGACTGGAAGCGGCGAGCGCGACTAGCAACGACAGACCGAATACCACGCAAGTTATCCTCATCTTGTGTCCTTTATTTCTGCTTCCTTCGAATCAGCTAGTTTGTTCTGAGGGAAAACGAGTGTATCGTGAGCGGGACAGACAGTAGGACCGAGCCGAAATGTCAAGCGAAAGGGGGGCTAGAGGACACGGGGCTGATCGATCGAAAAGCGATTTGAAAATACAGTCGGACTGCCGGTGCCCGGGAAGGTACAGTAAAGACAAAGTATCGAAGCACACTGCGACACCGATATAGGCGGCAAAAGTAAAAGTAAACGTGTTTCCGAGTCAAGAGTGAACCATTCGCATAATCAAGCGCGAGGTGGAGTAAATTCAACGTGCGACAGGGGCCACTGGCAAACAGCTGACAAACTGTCAAAGACGCTACCGCGACGTGCAACGATAATAAACCGAGAAACTTGCTAAAGGAGAGAAAACTACACAGAATACTCGTGGAAACACTTGTAGATCGTCGAAGCAGAGCGAAACACGAACGGGGAACAGAACTGCAAGAGACTGCGAGCGGCTGTCAGCTTTTAAGGCACGAGCGTCGAAGAAGTCCACGTGGGCAAGAGGTTCGGTAAAATAAAGAACACGACGATAGGAATTCGTGATCAACTTACGATCGAGCGTGAGCGGACTGGCGAGTGCGTGAGGAGATGTGTACCTGACGGAGCGCGAGCCTCGTTTGAGGACCACGGTGAAGGAGATCCCGATGTCTTTAGCAGGCCGAAGGGGAACGAAGGCGAGCATGTGTGCCCCTTCGAGAATCGAGAATCGAGCTTGGAGAATCGCGGGGCCTCCGCCTGCCCACCGGCCCACCTGCCGCAGGTGGGGCACGTTCGATTTCCTCCGCGAATCCCACGCAGCCTCGTTCTCTCGCTTCTCGAAAACGCCACATCTGTACCGCGAACCCGTGGCAGGGATCCGCGGGCATTGCGCAACGGAAGTGCAGGGGAAGATGCCTCGCCACCGCTTGCCAGGAAGTGGCTGGGGGTAAACGTCCTAGAAAGGATGGGCGTTTCAAAAGTGATCTGTCGCTGGACGGCCGAAACTTGACATTAATCGGAGCTGGTGGGGCTCGAGCCCGGGGAGGTGGAACTTGTCGTGATTATTAAGCTGTGAAAGCGCAAAAGCGTGGCGAAACTGAGCGTACAGGGACTATTGACCTAGTGATGGTAAGATCCCCAGCATATTCTAGCCGGTAATCAGATGCGTCCGAATCCACTCCACTGTGCTCCGAACTGCAACAAACGTATCCACGGATGCTCCTCGCCTCGCTCACCCAATCAGGCGTATTTACATAATTCTACAACTAATAAAGAAAGCAAGAACAGCCGCGCGACTTACGTAATTACGCATTTGTACGCGGAACGAGGCGCTCGGCACTCCCGATAGAGCGATCGCCTACGAAAACGGAGAACCGACGGGGATCATTCGTAAAATAAATGGCAGTTGTCGCTTCGATTATCAACGCGAATAGTTGCCGGCCCGATTATGTTGCAATTTCTTTTCAGATGGCCACCAGGGTGCACCTAGCCGCCGCTTTCACGAAGCATCGTAACGACGATTGCGCAACCGCCAGTTTCACCAAATTGGACCATTCGTCGTTGTCGTTTTACATATTACAATACAGCTTGTAACTGAAACGTGACAGAACTCCACGAGCGCCGCGTATCGTCACCGAGTAATTGCTCTAATTAAGGCGCAGCGACGAGGCGCTTAACGAGACGCGACCATCGTTCCACGGAGCCTCGTAAAATCTTCTCACAATTAGCCGGGGTTAAGCGTGGCCATTTCCATTGTTTTACATCCACGCTTCTCACCTAAATCGCCTTTTTATAGACTATTACGATGTTTTAGTACCGACAGCGATTGCTCAAGTTTTTCTTGCATCTGTTGTTTACGGATGCAGGGCGGAGGGGGTAGCTAACAATTACGACGTTCGCTGGGGGCGATCCAAGAAAAATGGAAGCTGATCGACAAGAACTCCACTTTCACCTTGACCATAATCTTCAAGGTATCGTGGCTTTTCAGGGCACCTTAGGCTGAGAAAAGCATCGGGACAGTGGACATTGTAATCTCTGTTGGTGCTCTATAAATTTTACAACTAGAAGCTCGCGTTGTGGCAGAATTAGGTAACTCGATTGTTCTCGATAAATTGTTCTCAATTAAGATCGACGTTAGCGTGAAATTCGAAAGCGCCATTCGAAATGCGACGTGCAGAGTCGCCGATAGAAAGGATCAAGGACGTGTTTCTCCAGTCGATTCTCGAGTGCAGTTGAAGCGCCTGTTACGGTTAGCTAGCTGGATCGGTGGCGCTATCGAACATATCAGATCCTACGTGTACGCTTTATTTCACAGAGCATCTTTTTTATTACTGGAAACATTGTGCAATCCGCTTGTTTCGTTTCTGCGCAATTCATATGCGCCACGAGGTCTTCGACTTAGGGAGGACTTACGAAAACCTGAATGCCGAGAATCACGGGGAGAGCCGTTGTATTTTAATTTCCAAGGTGATTCCGACAGAACTTTATGAACCATACGGACGGTGAAGAAGGTACAAGGTAATTATGTTAATTCCAGTGCAAGCAGAGCTGGCTAGTTTTGGCGGAACTTGCGCAACGAATTACATATACTGGATCGACCTGGCGATTTGCGGAACGGTTATTGTTAATACTCATCACGTATCGGGGAGCAGGTCGATTCTCTGGAAACGTGTTACGAAATTCTCTCGTCACGGTCGAGAGCGACATTCCTTGTCTTAAGTCAAGATCATTCCGTGGCACTTTGTTCTACGATAATGGAATTCGTCAAAGACATTTGGATTGCGAAACACAATGCTATTCCCACCCACTCAGCGGCACACTCCGGATTTAATTTTGGGGGGAGCCGAGTTGAACGGATAAAAACATTTTTATAGCGAATTCAATAAAATTCATTATTTATTTAAAGAATTAAATGCAGGTTTCTTTTCTTTTTACAAAATCAGACCTAAACCAAACCTAACTCCTTATTTGGGGGGTGCTAGGGCCCCTTAGCCCTAAACGAACAATTGAAGCCTAACGGAACAGGCGAACCTCATTAATTCCGTTAGCTAATTCGAAATATCCTCCGCAGCGTTTGGAGTCACGCAATCTTTCCACTTAAAACTTTGATGCGTATTCAGCGGTTGCATGTCGGACGGCCCTGTTTTCAGATGACTATCAGGATCTCGAAAGTGCGAATGCTGTTTAGAAAGGAGGCGGCGTTTCGTCACTATCGAGTCTGTTTTGTTAAAACGTGGAAGAAGGGACCGTAGAATCGCGAAGGAGTCCAACATGATCATCGTCACGCGTGGTGGGAAGGGTCGCGCAAGTAGTAGAGCCATTATGTGGTCAGCCGCGCCGTCCGTGTCTCGCCGCGTGGTGCCACACAGCGTCCGCGCGCGTAAACGCAGCTGGCATTTTAACCGCGCGCGGATGCTGGGTAACTTTCCAGTCGGATGGAAAGATACGGGAAAGGGAAGGCGAGTCGAAAAACGGAGGAGGATGGGGAGAAGAGTGGCAGGGATTTCTGGTAATAGTAAAACGAAAAAGAAGCGGGTCGATCCGGAGAAGCCGGAAGATATGCAGTTATGTAAAACGCCCGAGGGTATCGTTTGACCGGCACGAAAGTCGATAGCCTCTGCGAAAGAAACAGGACGCCCTTCCTCGTAAATTTCGTTAATAAAGCGATGGTTTTTTTGCGGTGACTGGAAGAGGCGTAACCCAGGTCGAAACGAAATGCATACCTGGCTGGGGAGGTAACATGCGTTACGCAACTGCCGTGTTCAAAAAGAAAGTGGATGCTCCGGTTCCTCTCATTTCGACGCAGCCACTCGAGCACGATTAACTCGTGCGCCTCTCGCGGCAATAATCTCCACGTGAAACTCTCTTGAGAACGCTAGCAAAAGTTACATTTAATGTCGGAATTCCTTCGTCTTCCGAGTTTTTGTACGAGTAAAGTTTACGGGCCCCTAAGAACTGCAGCGAGAAAGTTGCAGGCAACTTTCTATCAACGAGACAAGGCGATGCAAAGTTTTATAATTGCTTGTTAGAAACATTATGGATCCTCTTTGAAACGTGGAGATCGATGGATTAGAAAAGCGTAATGATTACTTGCCTTGCCTCGATCCCCCGAAGGCTTCCGTTCAATAACCTCGCCGCACAATTCACCTCACTATCAATCTTGACGCACACGCCGATTTTTACACAATCGATGCCCAGCTAGATCGGTGCACCGTGATCCGGGTTAACAGGTTCCGCGATTAGCAACAAAATGCACGCTCACTGACGCCAGTTCCTATGCTTGCGACACTGCCGACAAAAAGCTGCCGCAAGAAACCGAAAGGACAGTCTGTCGAAGTCACTTCGCGCTCGATCAGATCCAGCCTGAAAAGCTGGACGGTCCGACGCGACAATTGCTGGAGCGACGAAAGAAGGCTGACGCGCTAGGCCGCTTCCACTGGCTGTGTGATTCAAAATCGACGGGGAACCGTCTTTCAGCGTGCTTCTTCGTGTAAAGTTAGAGGTTTCTCAACTCTCTCTATCGACGGTTACCACGAAATCCACTGTCCCGTCAGATCCGCCTAGCTGTATGGAGCTCACGTAACTTGCCATAGGAACCGTGGATCCGCGCGAGACCGTGTTGGATCCGGTCGCAGCCGATACCTCGAAACTCAATACGCTTCGAAGTGACGGCCGCCTTCGAACGCGAAGGAAAGCCGTCGCGAGGAAATTGGCCGAACGAAACGCACGCTACTATGCCGCTGGCGACGAAGGTGGGCGAAATTTATGGCGTAATTCCAGCGCCGCGTCACTCGGCCCGCTCCAGCTCTTTTCCATTGCGTATCCGGTGGCTAGCTCGATTGACGTCCACTGCAATCAGGAAATCGATCATTTTTCTCGATCAATCATGTACACAATTACGTATTTCGAAATGTTGCAGGGCCTCCTCGGTATTCAACTTGATCGTGGAAATGATAAGAGGTGAAAATAAGGGGTTCGCTTATAGATGAGGATTCCTGGGATACTTTACGCATTGCAATAGGAATAGAGGCTCGCCAGTATTATAAATTATACAGCGTATGTACTCTGGCCATGTAATCGTTTCGTTAATTGCGCGCTGTTCTAATCCACTTTCACGCGGTTCACGCGGAATGCGTTTTTGATTCACTGGTCTAGTTGTGCGAGGCGCTTTCTCGCATCCGAGGGATGGAGGTTGAGTTTGGCTGTTCGAGGTCAACGACGCATACGGCTTCTGGGAAATTGATCGGGTGCATGGTAGCTTTCGCTTTCGCGATGTTCGCACGGTCACGACAAAGGCCGCGATCAGTACCATCCTAGAAGAGCTAACGGGGTTTCTTCCTCGGTGATCGGGCCGAATACCTTTACGTAACGTTGCTTCTCGTGCCTACGTGTTACACGTAGCCTCTGTGTACACGTGTGTGGCATTGCGTGCTGGCAGCGATGGGTGTGTGCAGGCTACTTGGACAATTTTCTGCAACTAGATCTGGAATAATAATAATATAATAACTAACAGGAGAACGTGATTGACGATTCGGTGTTGTAGGCGCTTTTATATTTGAAAAGTAGACATTTCTGACAACTCTGTGACAGCGATGGTGTACTTAAGATTCAGCAGCATTGAATGATATTTGTATCTAATACCTATAGTACAAGCTGAAAGCGGTTCGTACCCATCGCTAGCATATGCATACGACTCCGTAAGCCGAATAAATATATCGTCTTTACTTTCTCCAGTTAGCCGAGGCGCGGAACTTCCGACACTCTCGCTATCTTTTGCGGATCGCGTTTGCGCGCGCGTTTACAAACACCTGTACTCCATATGCGCCCCGCGAGTTACGTCCGTACGGTGCTTTATTTTCGCAAAACGACAATGGTTACGACATTGGCGCGAGCTTTTTCCCCGGCCCGGAGAAAGCGAATCATTTTTACCCTATGGAAACGATTCGTACCTAGACGTAAGAACTTCGTTAGCTAATTTCCCCATTCAGCAAAACGAAGACCACCGTGAACGGAAGTGTCCGAGGGTTCATTGTGTTCGAGCATGTCTAATGAAATCCGCGAGGCTCGCTCGAAGATCGAATCGACGTTGCTAATTAGCGCCATTTGGACACCGTTGCTCTGCGATTCGTCTTGAGAAGGTGTTGTTGCAAAACGATGGGGAATCGTTCAAGCTGAAGGAGTGAGTCAATTTCGCGCGTCGAGATTGTCTGTAATTGCGCGGTGCGCTTCCTCGTCCTTCGTTGGCGCGCAAGGTGTAACAACGCGCGGCTGGTCGAGATTAGCGCGTTTCGCAAGTCAGTGAGTCGATCATGCGCTTCCAGATCGATGTTCATCCACTCCTGAGACGAGCTTGCTGGCACCTGGGCATTAATTGTCGAGATAATTGCTGGTGCACCGCGTGCAATATCAATTAGGAGCGCCAGGATCTAATAGACACCATGAATAGTTAGCAGGCTCTGTTGGATGTTGGATGGGAGCCATCAAGTATTTGTTAAGGGATTAGACCACCTTGGGTAGGTCAAGAAATACCACATCTTTGGGAGTTTATTTCTAAGTGACGAACACACTTTTGTCCATTAAAATTTTTCAACAAACACAGTGACATCTTTGAATTATTTGTTCTTGAAGAAAACTTGAAAAATTCAAAGATACCTGCATCTTTAATCAAAAAATTTGATCGCAAAAAGTGTTCCACGAGTCTCCACGTTTCTTAATATTTATTGATATTCGTAACAAATACAGACATTATCGATAAGTCTATCCTCCCTGCTATTCTCACCGATCATCGTCTCTCTCGCCCAACTATGAACAATTTTTTTTCTTTTTTCGGCGCAGTGTCCTATTAATAAAATACTCTGAACAAACAGCGTGTCCTTTGACTGGATCCCTGACCTAAAACCCCCAGGGGCACTTTTAAAGGCACTAGTGCCTATTAACGGACAAGTGCCTTCGCGACGTCGCAACAATGTTATTAATTAGTTGCGTAAACTTTCACAACATCCCTTTACGTAATTATTACACAGACCCACTCAAGGAAATGGAGCACCTCAGCCTCTTCGACGAGCCCAGGACATTTCCCCGGCAAGGAAGTAAACGCGTCCGCAAACTTAATTAACGTGCTAAGTAGGAAAAAGGACCAGTGTTCTCTGCACGCTTCGATTACCGATTACACGCGAACGTTTCTTGTCGGCCACCTTTCAATAAATCGAGCGCTGCCGCTGCAGGTAACAATGCACGAACGGAGAACGATCTGCGGGAGGCGTGGAGTAAAAGTCCTTCGGATCGTTCCGTTGCGTAACGTGAACTTGTGAAATTTCCGGATGAAAGGGTACACAGTCCAAGACCTTAAACTCTGCAGCTGCTGTTCACGCTTCAGCTTCTTGGGAAATTGATTCAGGCAGATGCGGAACTGACTCTAATAACGTGGAACCGTGGAAACACGATGAACATAGACGAATTCTCGGCGTCACTGCTGGTTATTGGATACTTCTGAAACTTATAACGACATTCGATTCTAGAGACTCTAAGTAAGTAAATTGCGCGATGCACGTACTCCATTTCTAATGGAAGAAAAAATAAGATTAAACGTTTCCAATTTTAGAGACTAATTACGGTTTAAGAGGTTTCTAGATCGCATTAAATCGACGATTTTAAGAGGGTAAGAACTTTAGTTTCACGTAATTTCCCGATATGCAAGCAGCAACGCTTGTAATTAGCAGATACAGGATCTTCTACGTGCTGGAAACGATGCTTAAGGATCGAAAAAACTTGCGGCGTTTACTTTCTCCGCGATTATCGTCGTAATTATTAGCTCCTTTTGCCTCTCCCACAGCTATTTAGCATGCACTCTTTTAACAAAGTTGAATTCCATCAGCACGTACCTAGAGCGTTCAATTTAAAACTCCTGAACCTAACGGTTATCTCGACTGAATGGAAATCAATTGGCTTGCGAGGAATAAATTATCGAGCACAGCAAAGATCACACTCATCGGCCCTAGAAAGCATTAAACACTGCATCATACCACTCAAACTTTTATTCTGATACCATATCGACACGAATAGAAACACAAACATCTACTTCATTATTAAAAAAATTCTCGGACTAATCGCAGACGTTGACACATTGCGTACAAACAGTTCAAACGTGCTTCAATTAAAAGCACAAGCCCCGCAATTACAGCTACACACACGCTCGATCAGAACGTGTCATTAAGTCATTATTCCATTCAATTGAGTGACTTTTGTCAGAAGCTGTCGGTGACAAAACACGGATCTATTACTGCTTTACCAGATTTGCATACACCTTTGTTTACCAGTTAATGAAACTAGATCACTAAACTTTTTGTCCAGACGCATCAGAGATTCTCGGCCTCCAGAGGATCCATAGATCACCTATCGGAGGATTAATGTCCCGCGGATCTTGCCGCAAGCTGACGGAGACCGCGTGTCTTCGTGTTCCATTTTCTTCTGCGCCATTGCAGCCGGGGATCCATGCTTATGCGTCGATTACAAGGCTAATTAGCCGCGCCGATGAAAGTGTTTAGCACCTTCCTCCATGGCAATTAGGCTGAAAAAGAAATCGGTCGGCTATCAGAGAAGACGATGATGGTTATTAATGAGGCGGAAGAGAGGCTAGAGGTCGAAGATGTGAAAGGTGAGACATCCCTTGTTCCTTCCTCGCGCAGAACGGGGGCTCAGTAAAAAGGTGAAATAATAAACTGTCGCGGCTGAAAGGAGCGTATTAAGGAGCGACTTAACGACATTCGATTTCTCTCATGGCCGCTGACTCGCTGCTCCAATTATTATAAACTATCCAATGACACGTTAGTGTAAAGCGAACAAAGTACGTGCTTTTTTTTTCACCGCATACCAAAGAACCAGTGTGTTATCGATGACACAAAAGCCAGCCACAGTGTTATGAATTATTAACGGGGACTGTCGGACGAATCGATCTTCAATCTAGCAATTTCATCTGCGGCTTCGTACGAGCCTTGTCTCTGCACGTGCCAAGATGAACTAAAAATACTACGGTGCAAATAGGAGCATATCATGGATGTTCCTGAATAAAACATCTCCATGAGTAGCTCGAATAGAAAGCTGAGGTCTCTGCATGGTTCTACATGCACCAATGCGAGGTCAGCTTCGAAACGCAGGATGCAGATGCAGCTTCCTCTAGCGAATAGTCTAGGACGGCCAGCTTTTTCTCCGACACTGCGAAACGCCAGTCAACAAAATCTCTCGACCATAAATACTCGTCGAGGCGAAATCGGAAACGAGTGACAGACGAGGCATCGATCGCATCCTCCGCGACTAATATGTGCCCCGTTGGCTTTCCTCCGCGGTGTCAAGGGAGTTGCGCGATCGAGAACGTACGAGCGGGAACTAGGGGACTAGAAATGTTGCAAATGCGGTCCAAGGGTCAGAGAACGTCCTACCAGAGGCAAAAAAGGCCGACTTTCTTTTGAGAATGGAAAGTGAATGGCCTTCGAAACCAGCGTACGATCTCCGAGTTACGTTATTATGTAAAAAAAAAACAAGGAAAACGACCGTCCACTTATCTAGCCCGATATAGAACGCTTCATATCGTTATCCTTGGTTTGCAATCCACTTAACTCTTAGGCAAACAACGTTTACGAGCACTCCTCAATGGTAATCCGAAGACAAAGGAGCTTACAACCCATTCAAAATCAAAATATTGATTATGGCAGCGGGGATACGATCTAGCAATGATCTCAGGAGCCGTAAGATCATCGTGCGAGGAATAAAACAGAATTGTGAGAGTGGTTCCAAGAACCGTGAGTGAATAAACGCGGAATTGTGCAATTGGTTCACTGTACGGTTAATACCTGCTCTATTTTATTCTCTCGGGTAGTTAAAAGATCTTTATCTAACTGGCCTCAGGAGCACGATACCGTGATAACAGCTAATCGTTGTAATTTTCTATCATTAACAAAACAATGCGTATAATGTGGTTGCTCGCAAGCTTTTCAGCGGTTTCGATGGCTACTCCCGACGTCTTCCGCGATAATTTCGCACGCTCGATTGCGAGGTACGCTTGAAATGAAATCGGGGAAATGCGACGATCGACAGCAGAGTTCCTCGATCCCGTAAATCGAGCTGAGAAGGCGTTACCGGGCAATTCGCCGGTACCGCCGTGACTTTCACGCTTCGATAACGATACTGCCAAGTGTACGAGCGGGTAAGGCCAGAATGCGTTTTACGTGGGTGGGTGGCAGGAAAGAGCGGAAAGAACGCGATCTTCCGTGGTTATTCATAGGTCGAATGGTGAAACGTGCTTTCACCTTGCAATCACAGAAACAGGATCGTTAAAAGGATTTGAGGAGGGTTCAGCTTGTGTTGGGAGGAAGAAATTATACATGGAACAGAGTAAACTATAACATCATTCAATACAGAGTTGAGTAGAAAAAAAATTGCAATCGCAGAGTTAATTTGCTACAGAATTAATAGCGTTTAATTAGCAGTTATCGGAGGTAATGGCCATCGCCACGGTGATCCAATGCAATAACAGAAAGCTTTAGATCTACTCGACTAAGTAATTTACAAGATCGAAGTTTCCCGGTTGTAAACTACTTCCCGATATTCTCATAACCGTCGAGTTGCACCGTTATCGGTGGATTAGTATGCGCCATTAAAATGGAACAGATTATAAGCTGTGTCTGAATGAATTTAACGTGCAACGGTCATGAGAACTGTGACACAGCTGGCAACAACGCGATGCGTGTCACGAACTCGTATCGCTACGATCCACGGAAAAAAGTCAGCGTAACGCGTGACGACAAAGCTGTCCCTTAAGCAGTCCTCATTCCTTTGACCAGTAACAGGCCGCCTCGATTTATGGCTTCTGCTTCGCCTGCTGAGCGACATTGATTAAGAAAAAGAAACGCCTTAGAGCGCGATTTTAATTCACGGCGCCGCGCGGATTACACGTAATCGAGGTGAAATCGAGAGGTGCATCTATTAATCGATCCTACGGGCTGATGCAACGCGGCCGCTGTACGAGGAACATTTCGAAATACGCGTCGATCCGTCGAATCACGGTACCTAAACGCCCACGCTGTTTGTACCACTAAAATATCGGGAATAAATTATACTTGCGAGGAGTGCATCTTTAAATTTCGCGCTGGGTGGTTTGTGACGGAAATTTGAGGCACTGTCCCTTTTTTTGTGGAGAGTTCAAGGCTTGTGAGGATCTTTCAGAGTGTATCACTGGGGGATGATTCAATTGAGGCTGAGGGGTCAGAACAAGAAAGGAACAGATAGAGTGGTTGAAGAAATGTTGAGAAGTGGGTGGTTGATTCCTCTACTCCTTTGTTCCCAATTCGACAGCAAGTGTTTCTCTTCCACAGCGAGATGAAGAGACACAAAACGATTGCTCGTTATCGAGAATGATAATGAACGAGATGCGATCTCCATTTGGAATTGCACGCCCCGGCATGTTGCCACCTGCGATGAAGCAGTTAAATCGAATTTAACGAGCTCCGTAGGCGGTGAGAGTCTATCAACGAACGATCGGCTCCTTTATAGGAGAAACAACAATCGTTACGTCACGTGTGAAATTGCAGCGGTCTTGTCCGCGGGCGGAACGTCCACTTTATTTTATCCCCGTCCCCGAATCACGTAATCCAACGATCCCGCAACGCGTCACGCACATTCGTGTGGTCCTGAACACGCGTGGCCAGATACGGCCCGCCCGTTCTGCAGCATTTCGTGGAATAATTCCGAGTGACGAGGGATTCTCGATCACTTCCGCGGTAGAAAGCTTGGGATCGATCGTTCCTGGATGCGGAAAGTAGGCGGTTCTCGACAGTCCGCTTTTTTGCATGCATAAACTGTATCGCTGAAGGAATCTTTCTCTCTTCAGGGGCTAAAATCAACCTTACTCTATGCTACACATTTTATATGCTCGATTCTATCCAGCTCCTTAAGGTGACTAGTTTCAGGGAATAGAGATCTACGGGTTGGGTAAAAAACACTTTGGTCCAGCGGGTGAAAAATCCAGCAACCCGATCGACCTGATCCTTCTCTTCCTACGATCTTTTATGTTCTACTTATATAACGTCACCTCAGGATTCCTCTTGTCGTGCCTTAATGATAAACGCGTGGCGTAACTTTTACGCAATCGGTCGACGATCTCACGGTTTGCTCCACCAATTAACGTACACCGCCTTCTTCGCGACAATCCAATTTTTCTAGTTATCGGATATGGTATCGCCGTCCGTAAGGACACGTAACTGAACGAAACAATCCGCGACACCCAGGGAAGTCGTGTCTCTGTGTAAGGTAGAGGCGCAGCTCCGTTTCGAGTATCGATTAACCGACAAAGTCCTTGCACGCGATTATCTTCTCGAAAAAAACAGCAACAGAGGTCCGTTTATTGAGCTACAGGGTCGAGAAAGAAATAGAGCTCGTGATCGCGAAATGCAGCGGATGTCGAGAATCGATCAGCACGTACGCGGGCGTAACGTAGCCGAGATTGGAAGCCGGAGTTTCGGCGCAGCGCGTTGTCGTCGAACAAAGGACACGGGCGGGAAAAAAGGCGGGGTACGTTTGATCAGCCGGAACGGGTCTATTTCGAATCAGGTCGAATTGAAAGTGAGCGTGCTGAATGACGTGTCTTGCATCCTTGGATTATCACGCGTCCGTAATGAATAATTATCGGGCTGCCCACGTAATACCAACGATTGTGCGATAACCGCTGTAATTATTCTGTGATAAGGAGGCCATCGACAGCGACTAAAGAGCCGTGGACAGTTTTCTACGCAACTTAGCCCCCTCGAGGGCAAGTCGACGATAGACACAAAATCAAAAGGCACACAGGGCAACGCAGATCTTTATTGCTCATAAATCACGTTTGTACAAAGAAAAAGTAGCCTATCGCACTCTCTGAAAGGAACGAGGCAAGCGGACGTTACTAGCGAACCCGCGACGCGCGAGGACCCTTTGAGGGGGTGGCTTTAAACTTTCCCAACTCTTGGGACCTCGGGGAGGATCTGAAAGCCAGTGAGCACGAAGCTTTCTGCTCAAGACTTAATCAACATCCTAGTGAAGCCACCTAAGGCAAATTGCATATCTCGACGAAAGAACAGCAGCTCGATAGACAGGCGTATCTTATCGGTTGCCATTCACTGTTTGAGCCGCCGTGGCGGTGCACGCGTGGTCCCAGTATCGGACTGGCGAGGAGGAACCATGTAAGGGGATGGCGCCCCATAGGAGGGAGTTGATGGACCATAAGCAGGTGACGGTTGTTCAACGGAACTGCTCGCGGAGGCGCCCAAGAAACTCGAAAAGGCGCTTACTAGCGAGGCCACCACCTTTAGTATCGCGTTAAAAATGTCTTTGATCGAAGAACCAAGCAGGAGGAGTGGGTTAGCAGTTTCCGTGGACGTGGCGCCAGGCTGGAAAGTTGATAAGTATAGTGTAACAGAGAGAGAGAGATGGTGACTCTTTCCTTTCGACACTAGGAACGGGTGGCTTCAATTATTCGGTCGAGTAAGTGCGAAAAGAAGAGAGAGAAGAGAAAGAAGAGTATTCTGAATGGAGGGAAAACTACTCACGCTATAGTAAGAATCACCTCCTCCACCACCGCCGCCGTGGTCATTACCGTAGCTCGTAGGGGCTGCGTAGGAATCCTTTCCACCGCTGGAACCTGCGCTAGTTCCAGCGACAGATCCTGCGACCACTGCTTTCACGAGGCTCGTTATATCCGACTTCCCTTTGCCGTATGTGTTCGAGTTCTGAAACATGCCCAAGAGCAAGGATGGTTAAAGACAGTGCTTGGAAGGCAGAGGGCTTCGCGCGTACAGTGGCTGACTTGATACTGGCTGAACTACTGAAGAATTCTTTCTCAGAAATTGGCTACGCGAAGCCCTCGTGGAACTTTCGACGGACTCTCGTGCGATCAGATAATTTGTCAAATGAAAGGCAGAGCTCTGAAGCAATGGTACACGATACACGACACTGGTTTAATGGTGAAACGGTCAATTTATTAGAAAAGAACAACTGTTCGTTAACAGAGAGATCGATGCGTACTTTGCTAAGACTAGAGACAACTCCAGCGATCAGCTTCGACAGCATTGACATCTTCCCAGGCCCAGTCGTCTGAAAGCAAGAGAGACAATGGCAATTGAATTCGGCGTGATGCTAGTTTTTAATCATGCGAATGATAAGAATCACCTGGCTCAGAGGACTGCTTATGCTCTGTATCAATTCTTTAGCATTCGATCCACCAGATCCTGGAGGCTGAAATTTCCGTGATCCCCTTCTACATTAAATATAAAATGGCACCACCGGGCAGAGGATGTATATTTACCTGGCTGCTTTGATGACTCAGTGGAACGATGAGGGGACCAACGAGGGGCCCGATTAATGGCGCGGACAACTGGAGAATGGGTCTCAAAATTGCGGCCGAATCTCTCCGCCCATCGGGACCCTGAAACAGATCTCCTTACTCTCCCTTATTCTATCTTTACCTTTCTCCGGTGCTTCACTTATCGCTCAATCTACCCCCGCCTTCTACAAACGAAAAAAAAACTTTCTCTTCAGGGGATTCCCGAAGAAACTTGGCAACTCACTCCGCTCAATTGCAGCAGGACCGGTACCAAAATTCCAGGGATGTCGAGTCCCTCCGTCTCTCCATCCCCCTAAAAGTACGAATGATTTCCCTTGACGAACAATTTCTCGTGCTCGCGTTCATCTGAACCGTTCGTTAACAGGTAAAGATCTACCTCTGAGAGATCTTGGAGAATCGGTACAGCTGCCTCGATCACCTCGGCGATGTCGGTGTCGGACTCAGGCTAAGAGAAAATCCAGCCGTTTTCATTCGAACGAGGGAAGATTACGCGAGCTTATATTTTCGAGCGTTGCATCGACATTCTTACGTCACTGAGATCCTCCAGGATCGGCCCGACTAGTTGAAGCAAGTCGACTATAGCTTTGATGGAGCCACCCCCATCGTCGTCATCGTCGTCGTCGTAATCCGAATCGCTCTCGCTGGAGGAGCTCTCGTCCGAGGCCTTATTATTCCCACCCTCGTTACTCTCCACATCATCATCACCATTACTGTCGTTCTCGCCGCTGTCGTTCTCTGCGCTGTCGTTCTCGCCGCCGTTGTCATTATCCTCATCATCGTCGTCCTATAAATTCAGGTCTCCTCTGATAAACCAATATGACGGCCCACGAACACCCCCAGCGTTGCGAAAATGAACACCCCCTAGGGAAAGATGAAGGAAAGCGAACGTACCTCGAACTCTTGCTTCTGAGACGTCTCATTACGTCTTCCTTGCCTGAACGACGACTGAAATACAACGAATCGACGTGAGTAAAGTTTCCCTCGCGGTTCGACTCGATCGAGCGACCGGCAATAACCGTGCGCCGTGCTACGCGAACGGAACGATCGCGTCGATCTACAATGGCAGCTACCGGCGCAAATGACAATAATGGTACTCGCGTTTCTCGGGTAATTTATCACGCTTTGATAACCGCCGAAGAAACCGTGTCGTTCCTCTTTCGCTGGCTACACGCGACTTACGTAACCCATCCCGATCCAGCGGGCCCGAGAACAGGGAGATAGCGTATTCGTTCGTTTCGTGGGTCGAAGATTGCGTAAATAACGGAACGTCGATGGATCCACGGTTTAGATGGAGGATGTGGTATGCATAATTAATGAAAAGACATTATGCTACATGTGTCAGATCGTTCCTCGAACCCTGATCCTTCTTCTAGGTGCACGCGAGTTCGACAGCTCGGTGAGCTCTATTACGCAAACGCGCGCTTTCAGTTTTATTGGCTTACGTGGCCGACGAACGGAGTGGGAGCTCCAAATATCACCGCAATTTCGCTTTTGTTCGTTCGCAGATTGGGTTATGACTGCGGTATTTGCCGCGAGAACGACGCCACTTGGATGTTGCGACATCCTCGTCCTATCCGGTGAAATGTATCTGGGCCGCGATAATTTATTCGCTGCTGCTCGACACGCGTTTTTTTCAAAGGGAAGAGTTCAAGCAGCAGAGAAACGGGGCTCGCGCTAAGCAAACGTGTCAATTGCTTTTAATCGCACCCGTTTACGTGCGCCTTTCACCACTTTAATTAGCTTAAATCGCAGTTTCCGTTCGACTCTTTTTTCCCCAGCACGTCAGTTTGACGCGTGCGTTCCTTTCTCCGCTATAATCGCCGTGCAATTTGCTGATCTCTGCCTTTGCCCCAGCCTACTTTTCCTCGGATCCTCCCTGCAAGCGAACTTACCGGCCTCTCGGTGGAAACTTGAGTCCCGAAAGGTGCTTGGAAGGTTTGAGGCCTCAGTGGAGGAGGTGTGAGGTCCACGGCCAGGCTACTGTTCCTCCTCAGAGCAGTGAACATCTTCAAAAACTGTGCAATCGGCGAGGTCTTCTTGGTGGCGGTCTTCTGGGCGGTGGTCTTCTGGGTGGTGGTCTTCTGCTTCTTCGAGCGCTGCTTGCTAGAGCTGTCCTTCTTTTTCTCCTGATTCTTCTTGTTCCCCTTTCTCGTGTCGCTCAAAGGCTCCGTCACCTGGCTGCCGTCATCGAACACCACGTTGATCTGGCCCGACTCGTTCGTCATGGTGTAATTGGTGTCGAAGTACGGCGGAAACTCGACCAGCGGATTCCTGGTCGGCGCCACGAAGTACTTGTCCTTCTCCGTCCTCTCTGTCACCGCCTCACCAGAGTTCTCTCGCGTGATCGTGATCACGGCTTCAAAGGGAAGCTTAAACAGGGGCGTCAACGGGCCCGTGGAGTTCCTGTGGCTCGCCAGCTCGACGCTCCTCACGGGCAGCGGGATCTCGTCGTTGAAAATCAACGGCCTATGCGTGGTGAATGTGATATCGTGAGGCAGCACGCCCAGGTTCCCCGAGAGGTTCCTCTCGACCCCGTCGAAGAAGTACCTCGTGGCGAACGGGTCAGTGGGGAATTTAAGGCTGTCCATGGTCGTGACGGGGAGGTAAGCCCTCGAGGGAGTCGAGATCGTGTTCGCGTTCCGAAAGATATCGTTATTTAGGTTCAGGATAGGCCCGAAATCGGGGATCGGAGGGACGAACAGTCGTTGGTTGTTCAGCTTCAAGGAGCTCGGTACATCGAAGGTGTTCTTAAACTCCTGCTCCTTGGTTCTTGGTCGCGGGATGTTGATGTTCGCCGTTATCTCCAGGGGACTCTGAGCGGTGGTCTGTAGGATCCCCAAGTTTGCAAAGCTCGGGTGGAGCTGTCGGTTATCGAGCAGGCTATTCGTGGTCAGGCCACTGGTCCTCAGCGTTGGTGTGTTCGTAGTGGCGATCAGTATCTCCTTCGGCAAAGGGAGATTTATGTTTCTCTGGGGGATCCTCAGATTCTCCGAGTGCCGATTGTTATTTCCCGATGGTCTGACGGTGCCAGGGTTCTGAACACGCTCGTAGTTCCTCCCGCCGCCGAGATTTCGAACGTTGTCTGCGTACCTCGCGTTCTCCAAGTTTTTCGAGATCGCGAAGGCCTGTATGTTCCCCGGTTGCCTGACGCCGTCCATGCTCCTGAACACAGAGGCCTTGCTATTCTGTGATTGTCCGACGGTTTCCGGGGTCCTGATGTTCGCAGAAATCTTTGGTGCCGATTCCTTCACCGTGGTGAGCGTGATGTTGATTTTAGACGCCATCAGGCCCATCACGTACTTCGCCCACGCCACCAGATCGTCCTTCGACGCGATCTTCAATGGCAACTGGATCTCCAAGATCTTCGGCACGTTGGAGAATCCGCCCGAAGCTTCCTCGGGCGAGCGCTTCGAGGGAGGTGCGGGCATTGAAGTCACCAAGTGCGTCGCGAGGAGCGCGAGCAGTGGATAGTACCTCGACGCTCTTCTCCACAGTAGGAAAAACATTCTGAATGCTCCTCTTCCCTTTAAAGAAACCGCAGGAATTCTGTTTTAACGGTAAGGAAAGTACAGGCACTGGTTCTCAATCGTCCAACGTCCACGCGAATTCGTACAACGAAACCCGACACGCTGACGTCATTTCCACGATCAACGCACCATGCACGCGGTTTAGCGATCACTGGGCGGCCCCCAAAAATCAACGATTCAAAATTCCCGTCGCGTGGCTTCCCATGTCGGCGCGGGAGACAGTCGAGTGGTCGGTAACGGAGACTGAAAAGACAAAAGGGAAAACTGACCGCGGAGTCACAATAGGGAAACTGAAGTGATGCGTCGGAAAAATGGTGGTTTTATAGGCGGACGGCGAATCGATCGCCCCTTTCTTTCCTGATCGTGGAAGCGTGCACTTTTCCATACGGCCTCCGTGACGATCGGGATATTGGCATTCCTAATGACAGTGCACGGAACGGACTCGCTTCCGTCGTTGCACTCGCTGAGGGGGGCGCAATTGCGGTAATTGCTCGTGGGCGCACGCGAAACGCGGCTGACGACAGGCTTTCGAAACGCGGGGGATGGCCTGATCTGGGAAACATGTGGAAACGGTCCTGGGGCAACAGTCATCGACGACGCAATCGCTCCCCCGATTTACTAATCGGCCATCGCGACGATGGTAAAGCCCGTGCAAGCAGGAGCAACGCGAAAATCGCTACTTTCTACGCGCGGCTGGCCAGCCTTTCATTACCCTGGATGTCGTTGATGGTGGAAAATCCCAGTTGCAGGAGGAAGTGAAATAATGCTGTAATATAATCGCTTTCCTTTTGGATTCCGTAGCCTCGGTTATGGATTTAGTCGCCAGTTAGTCGTCGCGGCTTCCGCGTTGCTTCGCGACAGCCCAGGCGCTTCTAACGGCGACGCTTAAGGAGGCACAGATGATTCGAGTAAGGCAAACTCTTTCTGGCGACCGTGATCGCGCTCTTGACATTTCCAGCGGCTAACAATGCGCTCGTTGAACGATCTGCCGCTACGATCGTTCGCCGTTTCCAGTAAGGAACAAAGCAAGGACAAGTTTAGCGCGCTCCCACGCCGATGAAAGTTACCACGCTGGTTCGCCGGTGTTTATTAAGTCAATTATGCGCGCCGTTGAGTCAAATTAGACGTCTCGCTTGAGTTGCACTCGATACTCCTTCGAGCCACTGCGAGCAAGTTCGTTTCGGCTCGGTCTCGTTGATGTCTAAAGCAGTATCGCGTACAACCATCTCTGCTATCCATAACGAAGCCGTTGCATCAACGTCCTACTCATCATGAAAACCATCCGAGTCATTAACACATTTCAGCGCGTACATAAAACTACTTTGCCTAGCGAAACACAAAAAAAAAAGAGGCGGCAGGACAGCTGGAGGCTAAGTGATTGCGCAAACGGCTCGTGAGAATCCGAGATCTCGGGATTAGTGGACAGCCAGAGCGAAGAAACGGGTCGGAGGTTCGATTACGGTATCTCCGTGGATCATCCTCGGCCGAACAGGTTTCGCAAGCTGTCGCGGTCTCCAGCCGCTTTACAACGGGCGCCGTTAGATCGGTTTACTGACCAGCCTCAAGCGGCTTTATCGCGCCATAACGATCGCACTAGATGCCGGTCGAGCACCTTTTATGGTACAGATCCTTTCAAGGTCGCGTTACCTGATAGAATTTCAATTACCACGGCGCGACTGGCGATTCCACCGATCTCTGTTCAACGAACGCCGCTCGAGAGGAACGGAGTCGGGTCCATTCTTGCTCGTAGAGTAGGTGTTACGCCACGGCGAACGCATTCGCGATAATTCGCACCGGCCAGGCGCGCTTCGTTGTGAGCAGCAGCCGCGAGCGTTCATTGATCGACGCTCTGCTAGTTGTTGAACCCACCAGCGAATGTATTTGATAGTCGGCCGCGGGAATAATTAAGGGCTGAGGGGTTTTCAAGTGGGGGATGATTGAAAATTAAATCTGTGTCTCGATGAGAAATGAATGACACAATGTTAGACGCGTTCTACGTGATTTAAGATTCTGTGGAAAGTTAGTTGAAGAATTTATGGACTCAAGTAGGTAGGGACTTTCGTAGGTTGCGCGATGGTTGCGCAATTTGCATAAGTTGGCCACGATTCGATGAAACAAGGAGACACGGAGAGGTAGGAAATGTTATATCGTGCTTGATGAAGGAAGGTGCCTGCTCAACGAAGGGAATCTTCTTTACAAGGACAACGAGTCGGGTTTCATGAATCTCCATACGAGATCGACGATTTACGGCTATATTTTTTTAGGGGATCTCGAGCAGCCATCCTTGCGCTGATCCTTCATTGGAATTCTAAACGAGGCACGGAGTACTTGATATTTTTCTCTCCAGCCTGCTGTATGATATTTCCTCATGAATTAAATATTCTTATATCCGTATTAGGTAGCGGAGGAATTTATGAGACACAGCTCCGGTTACTTTTCCTGCTCGACGCTGGTTAACCCGTGTTCGTCTCGCAGAGACCATCCATGCTTTCCGTTATCCTCGCGTCTCGAGCCATAAACTGGGTTTCCGAAAAAAATATCTTTACGACCAATAAGTGTCTGAACGAGATAAGCAGCGGTTTTGCAACTTCCTGCATCCAGATCTGCAAAGTTAATCAAGCTGAGCCGTGCTCTCGCACGGATAACGCGTGTGGGAAAGCAAGAAAATTATAAAAAGCCATGGAAATCGAGGAGAATGTATTCGTCGATGGTTGGAACGACGGAGTCGACGTATTGCGAACGACGGGACCAGAAATTCGACTTGGAAACGAGGTCCAGGAAACAGGTGAGAGACCCTTCCTCTCCTCCTCGCGGAGGACCCTCCGAACCTCGTCGTTTCCATCTCGAATTTCGCGTGTTTCTCTTCTGTCATTCGTGCAAAGTGCCAAGAAGCCGAGGGCCTTTCACTTTTTCTTTTCGGCGGCGTTATGAAAGCCCGCGAAATCGGTCAGGATTAAACGGACCTTCTCTTGAAGAGGTGCCACTCGAAAATTCGTGTGCGTGAGTCACTCGGGAGACGAGGTACTCTCGATCGGACAAGAGAAAGGGTGAATCGGATGATATAGAGGGAACGTGCGATTATCGTAAACAGTAATAACAACATCGTGTCCTTCCTATTTCGTACTGTACACAAGCGAACCACTTTCGCGTTCGCGAAATCATCCAGTTAGCCTCTGATAAATATATTTTTTAACGTCGTTGAGACGCTTCACCGGGCACGCAGCAGGTCGGAGAGAAAAGGCTGCGACGCACCACGTTGACGAACTTTCTATTGCTCGAATAGGCAACCTGCATCGGACCCTACGAGGACGTTTGCCTCTGTGCATCGTTTCGCGACGTCATTAACGTGGTCGTCACTTAATCAAGCGTTACCGCTGCTTCGAGGGACCAGGAACTTCTTTGTCTCCCGGACAATGTGGAACGCGTTTACTTTCGATGGAACAGCTGATTCACATTAGTTACGATTAAACAATGCAATGCAGTGGTAACTGCACACCTGCGATTATATATGATCGTGGGAGGGAAACGGGAAAGTGTGGGAGAGAATTGAATGGTGTATCAACAGGATACGTTTATCAGAATACTAATTAATTATAGAGCGGTAAAAGCGATCGATGATGATCGTCACTCTATAGCACT
The DNA here is from genome assembly GCA_910592295.1 of Andrena haemorrhoa. Lineage (NCBI taxonomy): Eukaryota > Metazoa > Arthropoda > Insecta > Hymenoptera > Andrenidae > Andrena > Andrena haemorrhoa. The sequence continues at coordinate 1,069,316 of OU342944.1, read as the reverse complement.
TAGCTTGCACTACGGTAAAACGAAAAAATCAAAATTATGTGACTGTTTTCTAAGTGAGAAAAACTTGCCTCTAGTGATTCAAATGAATCTGCAAAAGCTAGATTCCGTGGAAAAAATTTGAGGTACCGCAAGAACCTTGAAGTATTTTTGGCACCTTTTTGTTTTTTTAAACATGTTTTTAAAGTTTCAGATGTGCTAATTTTTTTTATAGTCTTAACACTGTCCAAACCTATGGCGCACCTACTCGTCTCTCATGCGTTCGACAAAGCAACAGAACGCTTACTTAGTTTAAACATTTGCGTTTTCATTTGTCTATACAATAATAAATCGCCACTCCTTCATCGTAACAGCTTCCTTCAGTTGTTGAATGGCACTCAGGTAGGATACGCGGCTAGGAAATCTAACGGGTAAGTTTCTTTAAAGAAGAAGTGCTATCGTCTGATAAAATAAAAAGTTAAGTGACTTGCGACACCTGGAAACATTTACTGATGAAGCTCAGATTTTGACAGCTTAGATACTATTATAAAAGTCAACTTTTGCCAGCTATTAGAAGTCATGAAGAATAAAAAAAAGAAGTATTTCGGTCCACCCTAACTTGCACTGTTAAGTCCTGTATTATAATTTTGGAAATATGTAAGCAATACAAGAAGAAAAGCTCCGAACATTTTGCCACGGAAATTCAACAAAAGTCTCCGCACAGGTGAAGGAAAAACTGGTTTATTAAACATAACTGCACACTGGCCAGTCCATGCACCGTCCACTTCTCATTCGAAATCAAATCGACACCGGGACAGCTGCTCCACGGGTCATCGATCCGCATAGATCTTTAATATTCTGAAAAAATGCAGAACGGGGAAAAAAGTCACGCAAAATTATTCTTGCGTAATCCTGATCGCAATTAATTCGCGAGTGCCTTGCGCAATTCCTCAGTCCCCTCGATCAACATGACTCGCGTCTCCCCGCCATTCCATGCGTAAATCTTGCAATTCGCAGTAACTCGAAACGGCGCTCGAGATCTCCCGATTAACGGTAGGTCAATTAAGAGCCGTTATCAGCAAAAAGCGGACGGTAGTGCCTCCGTCTGGCGATCGTGCACGAAAGCAAGAATAATCGAGGTCTCGAGCGACCGGTTCCCCGGTTGTCGGTAAAATCGCGATCGATCGCCAAGGATCTATGTATCGTCGACCCTGCTCCGTGCTTCGTGATCCGCCGCAGCACAATGCCGCAAGTCTGCAATTAAAACGCGCGTCGGCTCTCACGCGTCACAGATTTCTATGATTTCCTCCACCTGCTGTAACAGGTTGCATTTTCAATCAGATAAATGTTTCCTGAAGGTATCTTATCGATCTACATTCTAAATTAATCTAAATGACCTAGAGATCAATGACATGTCTTCCTCTAAATGGTAAGTTCTGCTTGGAGACCGCATAATCATTGAAAAGGTAGCGCGAAGGGAAGCTCCCGCCATGATCGATTTCACTTTTGCAGACGCGAGTGGCCAATAACGGGAGACACGGCACGATCGAAAATGCGCGCACTGGCGCAGCAACGATTACGCGTGAAAAACGGCACGGTTCCGAGTTCAACCGTCCGGTTTCATGCAGATACCGCGGCTGCAAGGTTAGCAACATTCGCGGTACGCCGCCGGTTCCCCGCCGCTTTCCGTCTATCGATGCACGATTCTTTAACGGTCAGCCTAACCGGCGTTGCGAAACTAATAATTGCTATTAAACCTTGCGGAAAGACCGACAGAAATATCCTCGTTACCGCGCCATTTCGCCTTTTTCCGAATTCCTGCTTCAGCTTAATTGTACGCCGATTAGCGTCGCCATTAGTGGTGGTGAAAATGGAGCTTTACACGCTTCGAGCATTTTCTTTTGCTTCTTTCTAGAAACCGCCTAGCTATAGCGCGAGTCTGCTAGAGTTTCTCTGTTTAAAGTGTTCGAACCCCTCTCGCGACTGTCTGAATTGACAGAGCTCTGTATTGTCGCGCCAAGGAAATTATAATTCAATGGAGAAACTTACTGTCGTTCATCCCGTGATTAATCGAGACAACCGTTCAGGTGTGCTCGTGCAAATTAGCGCAGCTTCCCTCGGGCTCCTACGTCCGTGCAGATCCTTTGACTACGCGCCGCGGCGAGGGCCAGTATTTGCATGACTAAGGCCAATGAGGTAACCGCGTTAGTCGCGTTGACCAGGAAGACAGACGTCGACGGACGCTGGAATTGGGAATTCTATGAGCAAGAACGTTTCGCGGAAATTTCTTTTCTAACTGGTCCACGTAACCACGGCTTCGTTGACTTTCTTTCGGCGCACGCGAGTCCCATCTTTGTTTCCCTCTTTGCTACGTGTAGATTCCTGCATGAACCAGCTGCCCGGGAAATTTGTTATCGAAGGTAGTGGAATCGTCCTGCGGGGAGAACAAAGCGTGAATCATCGGTGAATGCACCTGGGTGGAGCGTTATTGTTCGCCTGGACCGGTTTGAAGGATAGAAGCTGGGTCACGTGACACTTTCTCCTGCGAAAGGGCCTTCTGGCTCGAAGGCGACGAGAAAGCGTTATGATTTTTGAAAGGAGCACTTTCAGGTCCAGGGAAGCTGAAGAAGAAAGTTTTGGGAGCTTGGCGCGAGGAGAGAGAGAGAGAGGACACTTTTTTTATAGGGCTTTTTTATAGGCTGCTCGTAAAGTGGGGCTAAGATGATTTTAATGATGTAACTGTCATCGTGTTCCTTTCTCGTTGATTCCTTAATGGGTACCCATATTTCCATCGAGGAAGCAGCATCGGGCTCGCGACGTAACGGTACGGAGAAGTGTCGATTCATTTTCCGTATCGGCCTGAGAAGGATCAGTGTCGAAACTGTAACGCGAAACGCGCGCAATTGGATGCTGTAAATATTAGTTTTATGTAACGAGCTGCGTGTCCAAGTTCCTAGAAGCTTGGAGCGCCGTCACGCGTGCCGCGGACCCGCGGATACCCACTGTTATTCAAGTGCCCAGTTAATGACAGCCATAAATATTTTCATTTTCCCGCCGCTGTTCAGGCGAACGATTATAAGCCTCGTTAATGGCGCTTGCAACTGTCTGATGAGCAACGTAATAAAGGTAGAGGCCTTACGAATCTTGCGTCACGTTGTCCTTTTTAAGAACGAGGTTTATTAGAGATACCGTATAAACTTTCAATGTGTAACTGGCAACCCCCAGTCGCGAGCTTCCATTTCTACTTTGCAACTTCTGTCTTCCACCTCCGCGATTCATGAATCGAACTCCGGAATGGAAGGGGGACAGGCGAATGAAGATTCAGCTCGAAATCACCGAATTAAAGATGCAAAGTTTTATTTGCACGCATATTGCACGGCATCTTTCGTCATCTCATACATAAATTTCGCCGAGGCATCGAGAACGTATCGCAGATTAACATACAATCGCGAATACAAGAGATTTAGCAACGTAGATCTACCGTCACCGTCGAAAGCGGCCCCACTACATAGAAATATGAACAAAAATGACTCAACCTAGTTTTGTAAGAATATCGGCGGAAAGCCTTGGCCCGCTCGCGGGCCTCTGGAATAGAAACGACGAACTCTTCTCTTTCCTGGTCGTTTCACCTTCGAACCCTCCTGCGCTGCACGCCGATTCGAAACGCTCGTCCCTTATCTGATAGAACATAAACCACTTATCGAGACCTACCGATCGCTGCACGCATTTCCTCCACGGGCGTGGAAAATGCACGACCTTGAAGGATGTATTAGAAATTTCAGACTGAACGGAAGGAGATCGGTGCTACCTTATGCAGCGTTACATTTCCCTTTAGATTTAATTATAAATAATTATTCTAAAATATAATTTTTGACAGTGAGTGAATTTCTTTGCAAATATTTGTTGAACAATTGTAAGCAAATACCCTGTCTCGTCGTCAAACCGTACAACTCAGCGTCGTCGACACGAATGCCTCTCGTCCTTATGACGCAGCCTCTCGAACTCTCGTCGATGACCCTGACGTCATCGGCCTTCTTCGGGCGTCCAAGATACATTGTATATCTTATGCATCCTACTGGGCCTCGCCTTCCAAGACTGCGAGCGATGCCCAGTGTCGTATTCAATATTCCCGCATTGGGCGTTATAACTTCTTTACATGCGTTATGACTTCCTTACACTCGGCCTTCCTGACAGTTGAGTCTGTCCCCAGGCTCATGGTATCTGCAGTAGAAGTGTTGTTTTCGATCCTACCCATACGTCAATGGTCAACCACCAGCAAACTGCCGAAGTAAGACACCGTTGCGTCTTCTTGGGCCAGGTATCGTTAACCACTGCGGCGTAGCACCGTCGCACTACCCACCAGTCGGTCTATCTCCTTTCGACTTCCTTACACGATGCCGTTGTATCTGTCTCCATCGATCGTAGTTATTATCGTTATACTTGCGGTGCAGTAGTACCGTCGTACTCCTAGCACCCGTTTCGTTTGATCGCCTAAGCGACGCACCGTCGCACGCCCTTAGGTCGACTGTTCGTAACTATAGTGTGATAGTGCCGTTGCACTCCCCACCGTACCTGCGGTGCAGTAGTGCCGTCGCACTACTAGCACCCGTTTCGTTTAATCGCCTAAGCGACGCACCGTCGCGCGCCCTTAGGTCGACTATTTTACTAATTGATATCCAGCGCCGTTGCACTTTCTTATAAACTTAAACCTACCAATTTTTTTATATTTTACTGATCATCTGCTTGGATGGTAATCCATGGTTTTATGCGGTCTGCGGCCGCAACCGTTCGTGCCTTTTTAGAACCTTCGCGTAGGTCCTCTACTTCGTACCGATCGTTTATGAGGACTTTGTGGATCCGGAAAGGTCCCTTGTGTTTGGGAAATAACTTGCGACTTCCCCCTGTCGCCGGCTCGCTCGTTATCTGCACCAAAACTAGATCACCTTGACTATATCTTCTAGCTTCACGTCTCGTTTTATCGTACTGTTCTTTTTGTTCCCGTTGCTTATTCGTAATGTGCGTTGATATGGTTTTCCGTAATTCAGTTACGTCTAACTGATGTAAGTCACCCTGAATTTCATTAAGTAAGGGCGCTTCGGTCGCGCCCTTCGCGTCGTAACCTATGAGCGCTTTCATAGGTGTGGTGTTTATACCCTTATTGTGGGTCGTATTTAATGCGCTTTGGATTTTCTTTACCTCCAAATCCCATTTTCTAGGATCTTTACCGGCGGCAGTCGTCGCCAAAGCACTTACAATGGTCTTGTTATATCTTTCGCACTGGCCGTTCGCTCGCGGTGTAGCGACCGCATTCAGCACGTGTTTTATACCGTACATAACACAGAATGTTTTGAAAGCGTGAGATGTAAACGCCGTGCCCCTATCGCTAATTAATCTGGTAGGGGTTCCAAACAGATATATCAAATTCGTAATTATTTTCAGAACGTGCTTCGATTTCTGATCTTTAACCGGCTCGATAATCGTAAACTTTGTAAATCCATCAACAATTACTAGTAGATACTTATTGCGTTTCCGACTCGTCTCGAATGGGCCCACGTGGTCGATATGTATCGTATGGAATGGAATGGGGATCTTCTCAATAATGTTCAATTTGCACTGCCTTTTCCCCCCCGCATGTTTGTAGTAAGCACAATTGAGACATGCTCTTACGTACTTAGTGACAAAACGTCTCATACCTGCGAACCAATAGTTTCTGCTGATTCGTTCTAGCGTCTTTTCGATACTCAGATGTCCTACATCGTCATGACAAAGTCGACAAATTTGCATTCGCGCATCTCGTGGTACCACCCACGCATCTTCGCTGTCCGTCAGTCGTCTGTAAATTTTGTCATTTTTTAATAAATATTCTTTAAAATATTGTTTCGTTTCGTCTGTGCGTTTCTTGCTAATAAGTATTCTTCTTATACGAGATAATTGCTCGTCCTGCAACTGTGCCGCTAGCACCCAATCTGCCTCCGTCAAATCAATGTGCGTCACTTCTAACGTTACGACCGGATTTCGGCTCAACGCATCTGCGTGGGCCATCTTCGAACCTGCTCGATATTCAATCTCAAACGTAAATTCTTGTACTTGCAGCCACCATCTACCAATCCGTGGCAACAAGTCTTTCTTTGAGAATGTCGTGCGTAGCGCGTTGCAGTCAGTCACCACTTTAAATTTGAGGCCTAACAAATAAACTCTGAAGTATCCCAATGCTAGTACGACTGCCATGGTTTCCAACTCATATGAGTGATAACACCGCTGATCGACTGTCGTTTGCTTACTATAATACGCGATGACCGACATTTTCCCGTCGTTCTTTTGCAATAACACTGCGCCAACGCCAAGCGAGCTCGCATCGGTATGCAATTCGGTCTCTCTCGTCGGATCAAATATTGTCAATATCGGGCGTGTTGTCAACTTCTCCTTGACCATTTTAACCGCGTTGCGCTGTTCCACCGACCATACCCACGGTTCATTTTTTTTTGTTAAACGTGTTAATGGTTCCACTATAGCGGCATAGTTCTTAACGAATCTCCTAAAGTAGCTGGCTAAACCTAAGAATTGTCGCAATTGTTTTACCGAGTGCGGCATTTCCATAGATAACACGGCGTCAATTTTCCGTTGGCCGGGCCTTACCCCGTCCTTACTAATTTCTCGGCCTAAATATTCGATGGTCTGCTTGAAGAACGAACATTTATCGAGTTTCAACGTCAGATTGTTGGCACGTAGCACCTCTAATACTTTTCGTAACCGCTCTAGTCCTTCCTCTACCGAGTCGCAGGGTATGATTATGTCATCTATATAAGGGAATGCTATCGAGTTTTTTAGTGGTCCCAAAACCTTGTTTATTAGCCGTTGAAAGACCGCAGGTGCGTTTGACAATCCGAAGGGCATTCTTAAAAACTCATAGTGTCCCTCCGGCGTAACAAAGGCCGTTTTTGTAACTGACCCGTCGGCGACAGGGACTTGGTAATACCCAGATGCTAAGTCAAGCCCGATAAAATATTGATTTCCTCCTAACTTATCTATCTGTTCCTCGATAAGAGGTAGTGGGTATTTATCCTTAATAGTAATCGCGTTTAATTTCCTATAATCGATGCACAGGCGATACTCTCCCGTCTTCTTCCTTACCAACGTAATCGGACTGGCGTAGGGCGAACTCGACTCGCGTATAATGCCGTTATCTAACAACTCTTGAATCATGTCTCGTACTACCTTTTTCTCGGGCTCTGCCAAACGGTATGGGCGATACGCGACCGGTACTTCCGAAAGGCAATTAATTTCCAAAGACGTTGCGTGCGTTTTCCCTAAGTCCCGCATCGATGATGATATGCAATCTTTAAATTCTTCCAGTAATTCACTGCATCGTTGTTTTGTCGTAGCATCGACATCTCCGAATTTTAGACCGCTTGTTGTTAAAACTTCGCAAAAGTTTACGTCCCACACATCGTCTGGCCCGTTCTCACGTTTCGGAATTTGTTTGAATATTAGCTGATTACCACGCTTCATCGTAACTACGTGTTCTTGTTCTAGGAAGTCTCGTCCAACGATAATCTCATGCGCGATATGCTGATCCGACACGATTACTGCATCTACCTCTGCTACCGCGTCCATAATTTTTACTGTTAACCGCGCCATGGTGTCTGCTGTTACCATTTGCCCTGCGAATCCCTTTAGTACTGCATTTCCCGTTGACATTACAGCTACGCCGAATCTATTGGCTACCGACGAACGCATAATAGTGCAGGCACTTCCGGAATCGACTAAACCTCTAGTCTTGTGACCGTTTACTCGGACAACGCGTTCATACAAATTTGGTTTACGACTAGTCATGTATCCTATTTCATTAACCTCTTTCGTAGCAGGGCATTTCTCTCGAACGTGACCTAACCGGCGACAATTTGTACATTCGATACGTGGCTTCCTACACTCCCTTGCCATGTGTCCCGTTACGCCACAGTTGTAGCATTCGATAGATGATCGTTTGCTGCTACTGCTCTTATTAGCATCATCGTTGCTATTACTGTTGTTGTCAGTCATGGTCTTACTTGTTGTTGCCGTCGTATCGGAACGGAACCGTTTTCCGGACGATGGCGATGATGTACGACGCCTAGCGTTTGTACCGTCGTCGCGGTTGGAACGCGTGGACGCCCGTCGTGATTCGTCGCCGTTAGAACGCGTGGACGCCCGTCGCGATTCGTCGCCCGTCGGAACGTTTCCTAACGTTACCATGTACGAATAAAGAGAGTTCGCGTCCGTTTGTTGCGCCGACCGTACCGTTCTAGCGATATGTTCGTTACTGATCCCGCCGATGACCATATCGATAAGATATTTGTCTGGGATGGGTATATCTAACTTTCGTAGCTTATCCAATTTTCGGAAACAGTAATCTCCTAGAGATTGGCCTGGTCTTGTCTCATATAACGCGGCTTCCTTAAATAATTTACAAAATGGAACGGACTTACGAAATTGCTGAATCAGTAACTCCTTCGTCTCCGCCCAAGTCGCGGCAACCTGTTGACGTGTGTCGTACCAATATCTTGCGTGGCCTCGTAACCGAGGTGCGATAAGTCGCATTATGGATCGGTCATCCCAATCGTATTGGTCCGCTAATCCATCCACATGTTCAACCCATTTCTCTATCACTAGGTCGTCCTTGGATGGGTCAAAACGAGGTATCATTTGCTCGTCCCCCGATCGGACGTTTGAACTCCGGCTCTGCGATGGCGTCCCGCGAGACAATCGCTCTACCATCCGTTCCAATTCCGCCAATCGGTCTTCCTTTCGTCTCCTCTCGGATCCTCCACTTGATGATGAACTGGAAGTTCGCTCTCGTCTCCTTTTCGTCCCGCTACGGTTCGAATCTCGACGGGAACGATGCCGACCCATGTTTAGCGCAACACGTGGCTGTCACAGTTTTGGTCACTTTTTGACACAAGCTTTAACGGTTCTCACCCCGAAAAAGGAACGAGGAAAAACACGAGAACAAACGTAAAGAAAATAACGGAAAACTTATTCACGGGCGCGTTATAGTCTATCCCACTTCTGATTTGTAAGCAAATACCCTGTCTCGTCGTCAAACCGTACAACTCAGCGTCGTCGACACGAATGCCTCTCGTCCTTATGACGCAGCCTCTCGAACTCTCGTCGATGACCCTGACGTCATCGGCCTTCTTCGGGCGTCCAAGATACATTGTATATCTTATGCATCCTACTGGGCCTCGCCTTCCAAGACTGCGAGCGATGCCCAGTGTCGTATTCAATATTCCCGCATTGGGCGTTATAACTTCTTTACATGCGTTATGACTTCCTTACACAATATAAGCTTTCAGCCTCATAAAAAAATGTAATATTCATAAATTACCAATTAAACAATTTTACCGTCCCCAAATTTGCCGCTCTGGGCAGTTGCCCTGCTTTCGTCCCCCTAGATCGGACCCTGATACCGATGAAAGCTATACTGAGTGAAGAAATCCTCGAGAATGAAAGGAAGGAATCTCGTTACGGAGGGAATGTAATTTGCTTCGCCTAATTCATCGCATGTCACCTGCAACGCGCAACTTTGTATACTTTGTACACTTTGTACACTTTGTGCAGTGGCAAAGTCCACGCAAAGAAGAGAGAAAGGCTGCGGACCGCCTCGTTTCACGCGGAATTACATCGAGTGATCGCTATTCGTTTATTTTGGCCGGTGGTTTCCTCGGATAACCGGTACCGGAACCATCGAACGTTCTATTCCAGGCTGGATCCTGGAAAACGTTACGCGGCCAACTGGTATCCACTTCATAATATGCGTTTAGAAATAAACGATCGAACGCGCGTTTCCTTGCCACGGGCTTACATAAATCTGCCGATTAGACGTCCAAGGGTCGGCTGCTATTGGGAATAAAGGAGTCGACGCATCCTTGAATCTTTCGAGGGACACTTTTTATCGACACGCGCAATGAAAAGGTGCCGTTTTTCATATCCGCACTTGTTCCAAGGAGGACCATAACTCTTACCGACGATCCGTCATGTTTCTTCGCCGCTCCTTCTTACATGGCCGCTTACGAAACCACGAAAGAATCGATCGAATTCGACCAGCCACCGCGACAGGCCAACGACACTGTCGCTGGGTTTCTTGCTAAAAAAATGCCGGCAAGAAGATGGCTCGACGGGCAAAGAACGCAGCCAGGCGCCAAGAAAGATTATCCAGCTAGAAGATCGATGAAAGCGGAATCAAATCGTGCATGAAAGTAGATGTTGCATAACGTCGAAAGTTCCTCCAAGGATACTTTGGATACAGAAATATAAAAAAAAAGTCGAACGAGCTATTAATGCCGCGCTTAAAGGACTATTTTATTCGGAAAGGAGGTCGTACCCCTCGTAATTCGAAGAACTTTACGAGTAACCTCGATCGTAGAAGAAGCGAGGCAAGTAATGGCACTCAGCGACACTTTTCCTAGCTCTACGAGATCCTCGAAGGATTTCTAGAGAGAGAGAGGGGGCGCATGGTTACCGTGTCCCATTTTTAAATCGACCTGTCGCAAATTGATAGGTGACTCGATTGGAAGATTCCCAGTTTCGTCACCGAATAATGAACGCTCTTCCTCCCATTTCTGTGGCTCGGCTCGCTGGCAAATAATGAGCGGAAACGTCGTAACAGGACAAACTCCAACGTCATTTATAATTCGCGGGAACGCAAGACGCTGACAGTGTTTACAATGGCAACGAATTACGTTCAAATTGTGTGCACACGGTGGCGTCTTTTATCCCCATTTTCGTCTAAGTCTAAAGTACAAACACTGAGCTCATCTCCGGTGTCGTTGTTAGAAAACGACATCACGCGGTGCACTCGAGTGGTGTTTAGATTTGCATATGGCAATTACGAGAATTGTTACTTAGCCGCGGGGAAAATGATAAGCCCGGATTCATTTCGCCAGGGTCGTTGAACCCGAGGTCGAGGAACGCGAGGAAATTAAAGAATGTGTTTACGAAAGAGTTCAAGGTGGTTGGTAGTCAAGCTTCTTCCCAGAGTTAAAGCTCATTAAAGTCTCTTCAACGAAAAAAAGTATTTCTCAGAAGACGAGGCTATGGTCGCAGAGATAACATTACTGAAGCATCGTGAAACGTCCACTAATTATCGGCCAGAGGAATACTACATTCGTCCTTATCTTGATCGGTTTTACTTTCAACAGACACCACGACTTATTTCTACCAGCGTTACAACTTGTATCGCGTGTGACACGGTATTTAATTAGATTAGATTTAATCTACAATTTATTAGGCAACGTCTCCACGACGCGAGAGCAACTTTTAATTTCGATTGACAAATTTTCGACATACAAATGCCATGGGGCCATTTTTTTAGGATCCTCCACGCTGCTTTCCCAAGATTTATTCCATCGTATCACGTCCTATTTTCCTAAAAAACCAGAATAACTCTGAACGAAACGAAGAACAGCGAGATTGTAATAGTTGTAATAAAAATTTGGAAAATTCACCAAAAATAGAAATAGAAACTCATCAATCCAATAACTACTATTTATCGTGTGAAAAAATATATTTTTCAACTAATGTTCTCTTTTCAATGTTAAGTCAAAGCAATAATTTTTTTGAACAGCTTTTTCTAATTTACTCGAAGTTGGTAACGATGAAGGGATCATGGATGCACAGGTCTTATGCAAACACTGTGCCAAAGATTTCATGGTTAGCGCGAAGTTCAACGTGCCTGCTGTCGCGCAAACAATTGGCCAGTAATCTGGAACGAAAGTTGCGCGCTTGGCAAGCGTACCGTGATGCAGATCGACTAGATCTGCCCGGGATCTTAATGGGATTCTCGGTGGATGCGACACGCAACAAGGTCGGTGGGACAGAGAACGAGACTGGAAACGTTCCGCGGAGAAAGCACGTCCGCGGGTTTATCGGGATGAATCCGATTTACGCGGCGATTCGATGTGGACTGCTTTGCGAATAATTGAAGGAAAGTTTCTTTCGGGGGGCGGGCTTGCCTAATTAAGCACCGAGAAATCTATTGTGCCTCTGTTGGAATTCACAGTCGACGATAGGAAGGAAGCATACGAGATCTCGGTGGCTGACAAGGGACGGGCATAATCTACTGCGCACAGAGAATGGGGAATCCTACGGTCTCTCCGATTTTCCGAGAGTTTCTTTCTCAATGGGGCTATTATTCGCCACTGACAGCGAATCGATGCGAAAGCACACGAAGTAAAATAGCGACAGCTAAGAATGATGCGTTCCGGGCGATGTCTACAGAAAGAATGATCAACTTTTACAAGTTCAGCCATGGGTTTATATAGGTTTTAATCTCTTCCCCGTGGAGGGGACGGAGATCAACCAGTTCTTTAATCAGATACAGTAAAATGAAAAGACCAGGATCGATGTAACACGTTCTTGTGACATAATAATAAGGCACTCACTTCCTGTAAAAAGACGCGTGAACGTACGCTGCCACTAATCGGACGTAAACACTCACGCTTTATTCGTAAATAATCCCGAAGGTTTCGTTCGCCATTACGAAACAAATCTTTGCAGGGTGGTAAGAAGTTGATTGAAAAATATTAGTTAACTGCAGCGTAATCAAACTTTCCACGCTCAATTGAGAATGATTGAGCATGCTCGAGAACACTGAGATTTCGAGGTAGAGCTTCCTGGAGGATGGAAAAACAGGTAGCACGGAAGTGAGCTTTGAAATCCTGAAGGGAGCGCGTCGCCTTGGGTCGATTGGATCGTCCCTGGAGGCCCCTCGATAACCATCGATGGACGAAGAATCCTCGTGCCGCTTCCGCTCATCTTCACGGCCGGATCTTTCGTCGGCGTCGCCCGGATCGGCGATCGTCTCGGCGATCCCTCTCTTCAGGATCACGCGGTGGAGAGCCAGAGAAAGAGGAAAAGAGAGGACGGAGGCTTAAGTGTAGCGTGGAGGTGGCGCCAGGCCCCTCCTTCTAATAAAAGCCGCTCACTAAGCTCCGTTACACAGACAGTCACAGAAAAGCCGAAGAGAGCAGGAGGCGCGGAGAGCTCCTTTTGGGTCCTCTTTATAATCGGACAGTTGAACAGTTTACCGTGTGACGGATAACGTAAAGGTGTGTGGTGAGCTGCTAGATGGACCAGCGACGAACTCCCAGCGGAACTTGGCGCGGATCGGGCTCGTTCTCAGTGACACGAGGAACAGGAAACGGACCACGTGACGGGGCACGGTGGATCAGTGAGGAAACTATCGACTATCCGTGATTTTTCGCGGCCCAGCAACGAAATTTCCACGAGAAAAATTGCTCGGTTCCACGCGACGTAGTAGCAGTTTTCAAATCGAGCCACTCTGAGCTTCTTCCTAGAGCTCCTCTTCGGTGGAGTGATTGCGAGAAGCAAGAATTGTCGGAGTGAAAATCGTCGTGAAGTGGGTTCTCGCCGCGAAAGACGAGCTCGTGGAGAAAATCCAACTGCCGTGCCACTCCGCCTCTCGTATCTCTCGAGGAAAATAGTTTCCTGTCGAACTGTGACACCGGCAGGCCCTCGTGGGTCGCACGTGTCCGTCATTTTCCGCTTCGTGTCATCATCGAGCAGCGAAACGCCAACGAATTTCCTTTTCTCTCGATCGGAGAAAAGTTTGGCAGCTGTCGCGACTGTTCCCTTTCTCTCTTGGATATAACAGTTGGTTCGTTGCCTGCAGAACGTGCTCGCGATTCCTTGCAACGATCGTTTCGCGGTTTGAAGCTTGTCTCCTGGCAGTCCTGGCGAGTTTCAATATTTATCGATTTATTTGAAGAAACGAAGGTGGGAAATTTTGCGTTTTTTTATTCCAACGACAATTCAAGCCCAGTTCAGTGAAACTCGCTAACACTCGACCTCGGGCGAGCATTGTTACACCAACAGCTGAAAAGACACGCGTACTGAATCTATAATAGCACTCTGGTCGTTCGTTATTGCAATTATCGGCGCGGTTGGGCGCTGAATTGAGTAGCGGCCGTATTTGAATTTCAATTTCGTACCGTGCACCATGCAATGAAAATTAATACCTCGTGCACGGGTCGTGAAATCGCGGCAGAAAAATTGGGGCAAATAGTAAGTGGCAGGGTAGGACGACGAAGGGGAGGAAAAATGTCACGCGTTAAAGCATCTTTCCTCGAGGATCTTCGTGCTGAGGATGCCAACGGCATTCTCGACTTTCATTCGGTCGAAAGTGATAGTTTCGAACGTATCCATGCTCGAGAAAGGAGAGCCATTGCTCCCCTCTCCGCGTTGATGACTGGAGCTCCTTCACCTTCTGCTCTTTGTCTCCAGAATCCTTTCCAACGATTTCCGGTCCATCGTAAGGGATTCTAGTCAGCACGGTACGCGATCTCTGTTTTGAACGAGAGACGGGGAATCGGGGCTGCCAAATCTTTCTCCGAACAAAGGATAAAGTTCTCGCGGGAGAGCGGGGAGGATGGAAAACGTCCCATTAACGGAATTGCCTTTCTTGCAGATACACTTCTCCAGCAAATATGAAGTCCATCGCTGTTGTCTTGACTGCCGCGTTCTGCGCGGCATTAGTCAGCTCGTACCCGCTTCCAGAAGGAGAACGCCTTCAATCCGAGGTAAGCATCCAAAAAAAACCTGCGCTTCATCGCAAAAAAAGCGTCCTTTCTCCAGTCAGACTTTGCTCAAGGCTTGTTTTTAATTCGCATGGAAAAATTCGCGAGGCTATCTCGACATTCCAGGCCCGGCTGGGATCGTACTCCTTCGAATTGCTCCGCCGCATATTTCCAGCGCAGGAAGAAAAGGAAAACGAATAGACAGAATGAGTTACACGTTTGCTGTCGTAGATTTCGTGTTGTTGACGCGAGGGATTACGTTATGGTCGACAGCAGTTGGTTGCACGCGTGCGTCGACCGCGGCACATGGGTTTCCCCGGCTCAATTCGATTATATTCTATCTCCAATCGGTTGGAATACATTTTAGAAGACGGGCTCGAAAGGTTGAGTCACCTATCCTTTATCCAAAAGATTACGTAACACACGTGTTACGAACGCTTTCTCGGTGTCAGTCGGTCACCAAGATTCGCTCTATCCCAGCCATTCCTCTCGAGTGTGCGACAGGAATGGGAGAAAGTTCAGTTTCCGTTTTGCAAAATTCGCCGTTTTACGGTGACAAGCGCCGGTGACAAGGCCGCTTAATTGCCGGAGTAACCGACTCGATGGAACGTCGAGTGTCCGACGTTGCGAAAGTTCTCGCCTCGGTTTCCAACCGATCGTTGGACCGTGTCGGTGGATTCGGTGATCGGAGATGATGTTTCACTTTCGACGGGGGCCTCTTTCACTCTAAACGAGGGCCGCGAGCCCACGGTGGGTAAACACGCCAGAAGAAACCTCGCGATTCTTACTCGAACGGTTTTTATGCTTCCGCGACCGGTAGCTAGCGTGATCGATCCATCGACCACGCTTCGATCGCCCGCTCGATTGTTTGATTTCCATTTAACGACGCGGAGCAAACGATCCAGCCACTTCCCCGTGGACAGTGTTTGTTCTCGCCGCCAGCGTAATTGCTACTTCCCTGAATTCCGCTGAACATCGATCGCTACACAGGATTTCGATTCAGCTGGCCTTCGCGCGGTTACCGTAATCGCCAGTGTAAATACATTTCAATCGCCATCGAGAATGACATTGACATCGCTACTCTAACGCGAATGAATAATCGCACGCACATCGAAAATCCCTAATAGCACACAGTATTGATTTTCCAATATTAAAAAGAGATTCAATTTCTTCCTGATATTTAAATATACGTACATTAATATTGATTTTAGATTAAGAAGCAAATATTGTTTTCCGAATATACAGGTAATATTCATTTTCTTATTCAAAGGTGTGGCTAAAAAATTATTTTTTTAATATTTGAAAAAATATTTAACGAATATTTTGTGCTACTGGGGATTAGGAACGCGCACGCGTGGCTGTGATTTAACCAAATGATTCGCGTAGCTCGGGGTGGAGTTTCTTTCAGCTATATTTCCACTATCCCGCGTTTCCTCGAACGAAGAGCGCTGTTATTCATGAAGCGCAGACGTGGTGTTTGTGGAAACTTTCTCGCTATCGTAAATCTTCCCCTGATGCGCCCAGCGTTTACATTCTCCTTCGTCTAACACGAAGCAACGGGCGAGCATCAAATCGCCCATTTTGTGGGACAACTTCAGTGACGAACGGTTCCACGCGACGAGCGTTGCGCAAAAAGTGAAGGTCGCACTCGAGATTCGTGTATCGCGCACGAAAGTTTCCTGGTTCCTGGAACGAGGCTTCCAAAGGGAAAGGTTAGCGAGTCGAAATACGTGGTGGGCGATGAAACGAAAAGCCAGGACGTCCGACCGGCTCTCTTCTTCGGCCCGACACTTTCACTGGCCGCGAACACTTGCAGACTTACGCCGGACACTTTCTTCGCTCGATCGATGCCCAATGGGAAAGCGTGGTGCGTAAGCGTACGCGCGTTCACGTGCACGCGTGTTTCAGCCTCTCTCTGATCTGTGATTCTCGAGGCACCATGCTCGACAGTGGTTCCCAAACGCCTTTCCTTCGAGCCTCTACTCTTATCCAGTTTCGGGTTTCAATTAACCGGGGATAAAGTCGATAATGATCGCTTTCCGCGTGATTCGCCACTCGTGACAATGTCGCAGTGGTTGGGCGAAGGATTTGGATCATTTCAGCTTGCGGTGTTCTCGAGCGCCACCTAATTTCGGAGACTCGAATGCGCGGTGAGGCGAGACTCCAGCCTAGCGACGCTGCGGCCCGTGAAGGATCGCGAATTCTTCGCAATTAACGATGGGCTCGCTTGATTCCGGCGGAGAATGTAGAGAAAGAGGCCATGCGGAGCAGCTGATCCTCCGAGCTACGTAAAAACATTTCCTGACTCTCCCGTAGAGATCGCTTATTACTGGTGAATCGAAAGCGATCGATCTGCTCCATTTGAAAGCGGCGTGAAATCGCAAGATGAACTCGCAAGTGAACGTAGGTAAATGTAACACGCGGGAGCGAATATCGTAACAGCTGTTCGAGTGTGAGCGGCGCTTCAGGGAAAGTGAACCATGGTAACCAGGTTGAGCAACTTCTCAGTCCGATGACCGTCCGAGTGCCAAGACGGCTCGATTAATTTATATCTGTTATTCAGTTTGTCCGCATACTTGCGAAACGTAATAGCAGGTTCACTCTTGTTGGTGTTCTTAATTGCTCCATTTCAATTTTAGTCGATCGCGCGTGTGTTTACTTATGGAAGCCTCTCTTTATTGCGATGGGAAATTGTAGCGGCACTAATTCGCCGCTACTACATACGTACGCAATCTCCTCGTTTAACTCTGCAATTCCGTACGAGTTATTGTTCTACGCAACCTCGCAGTTTCGTTCTTCCACGAGATTATTCTTTATTGGCCTGCGCTTGTCGTTAAACAGCCAGCGATCTCGCGTAATTTGGAAATCACTGTTTAGGGGACGCGGTAAACGCGAGACGAGATCCTTTCGAGATAATGCCCCTACCGTCTGTCGCGAGTATTGCGCAACGACGTTAGCCTAACACTCTCAGATACTTTCAACGAGCTTCCCGATAAAACGGACAAATTGCAGGCCCCTGCGCTTCCTTATTTGTGGCGATAAATCCAGCGCCTCGACTCGCTAGGAAGCGAGAGATCGATAACGATCGTCGTGGAAATTGATAGCACTTTTGTAGGGACAAAGGGACAACTTTTTTCAGGCACTCGATCGACTGATGATGGTCGAGGCCGACGACGAGGCTGCCCTCAGGAGCAAAAGGACGATCGGTATCCTGCGTGAACTGTTCCCCGAACTTTCTCAGGTGAGCCACTGCTGAACAGAACGCAGTGAAATCCTGCAGACGGCCAGGACCATTCAATCTTTGCCCCCAGAACCCTTTTTACCATTCGAAATCTAGTGCCAGACTCGACTACCCCAAGGGGGATCTTGGACCTTCTCGAGATTGTACCGTAGGAGGGAAACGTGGAGAAATTTCGATCGTTGGCTCCGATATTGACAGATATAATTGAAAGAAGTTTGTTGATCTCGGTTGAGAATTTTTGTTACCAGCAGATAGATAGACTTGATTGCAACGAATGCTTGGTTCCTCGAGATGGGATGACGAAGCCCAAAGTAGAAGCACAAAGTGTAGAATTACGATTCGAAGTTGTTGGAGAAACTGTTCACGTTGACTCGGAATTCCTATAAAGAAAGTTGCACATTCGATTTACAATTCACGCGGTGTTTTCCTCGTTTAACGTCCACTCTGTCTCTCGATTGTGAAACTCCTTATTTATGCAATTACATTTCGTGGATAGGCGAGTCTGGCGATCGAGCCAAGATACAGTCTCGAATGAATCGGGAACCATCGCGTGGACCGTCTTTCCTCGAAACACTATCGGAACATCTCCCTCCCGCCACGGAGACCGTACCAGCCACTAGTTCGGCGACGAATCCGCCCACGATTTCAAAAGCACACCTCGACACCGATTTCGTGTAACCTTCCCGACCACTCCGAAGGCTAGCGACCGTCATCGAGCTCGAACAATCCCTGGGACGTGAACTCGATGCTCGAGAAGCGGTGCCGCGGAGCACTTGGACGACGCGATTGGCCGAGCGGACAGAAAAACCGTTCGGAAAACGCTAGAGTCGAATGGGGAGCCACGAAATAAGACCCGGCACCGACACGTGTCCTCGCGTAGCCCTTGGAATATGAGAAGAGCGAGGGAGAGTCTCTTCCGGGCGAGGCTCGGCAGAACCGGCCAGCTAAGAGCTCTTGTTTTCTAGATGGTCGAACAAAAGGTGAACGCGATAGTCGCGGAGGTGATCCGAGTGCTCGGGCCTAGCTTGCTGCGCAATTTCCTCGGGAATAATCAGCCTGGTAGTAACGAGGGCTTGTCGAGCGACGGGGCGACGGCCACCGCCGCCTCGCCCTTCGGCGATGACGAGGAAGACGATGACGGCGACGACTACAAGTCGACCAGCGCGAACGGTTCTAAGGTCTCGATATCGTTGCCGACCTACCCGCCAGACGAGGACGAGGAGAGTGGCTCGACGACCACCGAACCCTCTTCAGCTGGCGGAACGACGAGTGGCGGCGGCCTGGACGCCACCAACACGGTCGCGTGACCGTGTCGTGGCCCGTTCGGTAAAACCTTGGAGGTCAATCAATCTCCGTCGAAGAGTAAAATGTACTGATCTTCTACGGGCAGGGACGATCAACCGCGCAATCGGGACTGCTGCGGGGTCCAAACTTCTGTCTGCCTCTTCAACACCCTCTTCTCATCTGTACTGCTAACTCGTCCCCCTCTTCTGCCTCTTATATATCTCTCTGTGTTTGCGTGTTCACCCTGGCAGCTCGTTTCTCTTTGTCTGTCCACGTTGTCGATCGTCCTCTCTCTCTATCTCTATCTCTATCTCTATCTATCTATCTCTGTTTTTTCTATGGTAATCATCTTCCGTTATCACGTCACGATCGAGGAAGTACCTGCACACAGCTAATTCTTCTCGGCTTTCTCTCCCCCGTCGATCATCGAAGCAACAAACCACCTCTCACTTTCGATTCATCCTAAGCTTCTCCACGGCGTCGATCATTTCTCGTGCTCGTGCTCGGTGGATCGTGATTGCCTTCGAACCGATCGACCTTGCCGGGACGCCGACGACCTTTGCGAGCTAGCCTCGTCGGGCATCCTATGATCTTCGACCTCAACGCTTTTCACTGTTCCATCGACGCTTCATATTCGACTCTCTCGAGCGACGCCGCTCAGCTTCTCTGTTTCTCGAAGCGCCATCAGTCATCCGGTTTCGTTGTGTTCGACGTTGCATTGATCCGTGGCACGTCTGCCAATGACCAATGAATCAGCCGCGATTCACCGATGAGCTTTCATCGCGGGGCAGTTGGACAGCTCTTAAGGGCGTTGCGTTCGGTGGGTCGTTCGCTGGAAGGTGTTCAAAGGGGACAGCAGTGGAGCTCGGTGTGTTTTTCCGTCGGTAATCGGCGAGTAAACGGGGACTGGGATAGAATGACGATAAGCCAACACTGTACCATGAATAATACGTCACTCGAAGTGTTTGCACCCCCACGATCAACGCTGCTTAGACGGACCAGTAGAGGGCACACCTTGGAGCACGTAATCCGT
The DNA here is from genome assembly GCA_910592295.1 of Andrena haemorrhoa. Taxonomy (NCBI): domain Eukaryota; kingdom Metazoa; phylum Arthropoda; class Insecta; order Hymenoptera; family Andrenidae; genus Andrena; species Andrena haemorrhoa. Next base: position 1,049,209 of record OU342944.1, on the reverse strand, counting down.
CGACTTGTCGCGCAACTCGACGATACCCGCTGCACATCGTCTCAAGTACTTGAGAATCGTTCGCCTAATCCAATAATCATACGTGTCTCTATGCAGTAGCGCTTCCACTCACGTCTGTCCGTTGCTTGCCGTGGCTGGTTGCGAAACCGCCGACATAATCGTCCGATCGACGCGTGTCCCGATCACGAGACATCGCGAGGGCGCGCGTCGCACGCTTCATCTCCCTCGAGCCCGAATACTTTTCGCGCCATCGCTCGATCGCCGTCCGACGCGTTTCCAGAAACGGGTTTAATTTCCACTTCGGGAAATTAAATAAAGAAAAGTCATGGGCCATGAATAGTTCTTGATTTCGTTATATCGTTGTTACCGGTTAACTTTTATTTTGTTTTTGGGATTTTTGTGGTTTATAATCTCGAGCGCCCTAATGTATTCCGTTTTTCATACTGCAAACAATAGGATGTACGCGTGAAAGGAAATAAATAAATAATTCAAGCCGGGGCGTGGATCTAGCACGGACCTAGCGCGTCTCGAGACCCTCCATTAGATCCAACCCAGTTGCCACGAGCGCTGTTTGATCCGCGACGCCTTTCGCGACTAAAGTACCAACGCGTTCGTCGACGATCGATCGATGGCGAGGTCGTCGCGGGGCCAGTTCGTAGGGATCGACCGTGGAATGCTTGTTCGCAGGACGTGAACCCGGAGGCGGAGGACAGGGCGAATGAGGTAGCGGCGGAGTCGCAGACCAACGAGGTGAAAGTGCAGTTCGCGGACGAGCCGGCCAGCGATGACCAGGCGCAATTAACGCCGCTGGACGAGGTGGAGGCTGAGGACGACGAGAACAGGAACAAGAGGTACCTGAACTTTGGCCTCGGGGGCTCTACAGGCTCTTCGGGCAGCGGCGCTGGCTCCGGCAACTTCCTCTTCGACATTATCAGGGTGAGTCTTTCGCGGCCGCGACAAGTACTTGCTGCTCTCTCAAACTCTGGTCGAGTGCCGGGTGAAAAGTGGAGGTCCGATGGTGCTAGAATGTATTTGCAATTGAAGGCACTGGATACTTTCGATGAATATGATAAGATTGCTGTAGCGTTGGATAAGTATTTCCAAACACCGGTACCCTGTGTCGAACGAACGAACATGAATAAGTGCAGCTCTGCGTCAGTAACGCAAGGATCGATAATAGCAGGCCACGACCAGTAGATTGTTTAATATTCAAGTAAGAGGCGAGTAGAACGACGGCGACAAGGGCGTCTACTCGGTACACGGGTGAAAGTCCACAACCGAATTGCCGAGCTCGGTTACTATTCCAAGGTTCCTGACCTAGGCGCGACCCGGCCTAGTGGTTGATTTATTCGAAATTACGTCGAGACGTCCTCGTTGCTCATCGTTGCTCGTGTAAGAGGAGACTCTAGAAGCCAATGGGTCACGGGAAACACGCGCGGTAAAAAAGGCAAGAACGAGCATCGCCGTTTAACTCCTGCTTCTACGATTGTAACGCAACAGGTCGATTATCAGCGGTTTCCACTAGTTTCTCGCAACGAACGAGATTATCTCTGACCGCGTACGTGATTCGCGTCACTTCGGTTCGAGAACCTACCGATCCCCATTGTCCGTGCACGCGCTACCACTGTGTACCACGCGCGACTGGTCGAAACGACTAGGAACTGGTCGATCGATAACAGGCCTTTTACGGGCCCAGAAAGCTGCTGTTTACTCCAGGCGGTTTCTATAGCTGCCGCGATGGATCAGGTTAATATAAGCACGATTAGCATACCTCTGCCATAGTAGAACGTCTTCGAGACGATCCTCCACTTTTCATTCGGGAACGAAGGGCGATTTATAGTCTACCTGGAACTCGCGGTTCTCGTACGAGCATCCATGGAGCGGAGGGATCGGAGAATCTACCCTGAAAGTAAGCCAATGGTTCTGTAGACTTTAGGAGTAACAGGCTCGTCTTATCCAGCCGATAACGAACGATTTCAGCCGCTTCACAGGGCCTTGCGGTTTAAGGAGATAGGAAGCGGAGGAGGTGAACGGCGCGGCACGGGCGCCGGTGAAGCGTCGGAACGGCCGAGCGGTCGAAAGATCTAAGAAATGAGAATGAAAGAAAGAACAAAAGACAGGCTTTCCCCGAGGAGCGGATCAGTAAACGAAAGTTCTCGTGTCTGTTCTCGTTTAGCAAGCGGCCGACGGGGCGGCAAGAGCGGCGGGCACGGTGTACCGCGTGGTGGCAGGTACGCAGAGCCTAGGGCTCGGCCTAAGCGCCTCCCGGGACTTGGGCCCGGCTCCCCAAGATGCCGCCCCTGCTGCCGCTCCAGCTGGTTCCTCGTCCACCACGGGATCCTCGACCAACGAACCGGCCGCGTCAGGAGCCGGCAACCTACCACCGGTACGCCAATCCTTCCGAGCAGAGCCCAATGGACACTGCCAGCTGCACTTCTCTATCTCCTGGTGAACGGGGCCGACGCTGCTCCCAAAATGCTCACCCTTGGCCACCACCGTATCGCCAAGTGTCGTCCTGATGGGAGCTTTGTCGGGTTCTGTTCATTCTGGCTTCTTTCACTCTCTCTCTCTCTCTCTCTCTCTCACTGTGTTTCTCTTGGTCTCTCTGCATTCTTTTCACCGGTGGGATCCTTCCCGTTGATGCACTTCCAAACGCGAATACTTCTTTCGAGCAAGGGTTTTCTCGGGGGTGGGTGGACGTGAGATTCTGGTGATTATGCTGGGTTACGAATGGATTGGGTGTATCTGGGATGTAACATCCAATCTCTGAGAGAGGTGACGCGTGACTTTGAAGTAGCCGTAGCTTGGACTTGTTGTGTTTATTCGGAAGCCCCTCGAAAAGAAGTATCTCGCACGTTGATAAACTGTGAATCGCGTCTTTAACAACTCGGTGCACCCGGCCCTCTATATGTGCCATGCATAATAGCTGCACTCGGCTGTGTTTGATTTGCACGTCATACTCCTCGCACGTAGCTAACGATTGCCTGCTGCTCGTTTCGCACGTACCTCCGTTTACTTACCGCCTTCGTTTGCTTAACCACTGCGCGGTGACGCGAACGGTACTTCCTGTCCGATTTTTCATCCTCGTGGCTCGTCGACTTACTCTTCTCGCCCTCCTTCGCCTTGATCGTGCAAGGATCGCGCGCCAGGATCTTCGCTTTCGTGTCTGCAACGCTGAACGTAGTGTGCAGGGGGAATTCACTCTCGAATGATCTCAGGAGACCCTGGCACGCGATCCTTGCAACTTCCTCGTGTGCGTCAGGTTTAATCGTAATCCGTCGTTAGCGTCACTAACACAGACCTTTTGTCTACTTTCTTGCTGAGTGACTAAAAGGGTGCAGGTTTAAATGGTATAGAAAAGCTTGATATTCAAAGCTGAAAGAATAGACCATCCCTTTTAGTCCCTCATCTCGAAGTCATTTAATAGCGACCATCAATCACATCTCTTCCCACTAACGATTCTCGCGTAAAAGCGACCTTTTTCCCCCTTTCATAAGTATCGAGTAGCCCCCTGGTTATCCAAAGCACCCTCCTCCAACCGTTCCACCCGGCCAACGGTCCCGACGCGACACCGAACAACCAGCGAGTAAGACTTTCGGCGCAGCAACTGGCTGATGGACACCCAGGCCGATTCGCCTCGGAATCTCAGGGCAGCAATCGATCGACTGCCGATTCTCTCGTTGTTGTGATCTCGTACTCGTCCATTGCACCGTATTCTTGCCGTCGTAGATGTAGTCGACTCGTTGACGCTGCAACGCACCGAAGAGAGCGCGCTGGCAGACGATTCAGCCTCGTGCCACCAGAGAACCTATACGTTGCTATAGAATCGACTCAGGTCTATTCGGATGTGGATCACGTGGACGGGAATCGTCTGCCATCGCACACGTACCTTTCAGTAGCAAATTGATCAGTGCACGGTGCGTGACGTACGTTTCTGGCACTAGCTGTGCTGGAAATCGTTAATGGCCCGAGGAGCGGTAAGTATAATCGAGCGTGCGTCATGCTGCCTGTAATTTTCACAGTAATGTTATCGTCTGTTTGGGTCCTGGTAAATATGTTTCTAGTTTCGGTGCACCTGCAGGCTGTCCATACGCCGAGGTCCGTTTTATTCTTGCTGTGTGACCACGAATATGGTCCACTCAAGCTCAATGCCACTGTCCTAGAGATTCGATCGTTCGAGCGTACGGGCAGCCTGCAGTGGCACACCCGAAACAATGTCACGAGCCGAAGGAGCGCACGTAAGGATCGTAGCAGCAAGATCGATGGATCGTAGCCGCAAGTAGGATTCAGGATGTAAAAGCACCGTAGTGTCGGGAGCGCTGGAGCTGGACGTGGAGCTGCTACACACTGCAACTATCTTCCCATTAAACAATCAAAGAACAGTTCACGCAACGACCGATGACAAAGACTCGATCTGAGCGTCGTGTCTTTCATCCACCTTCTCTCGTACACCCCCCGTGAATGAACCGCTGTGCCGCGACCGATGACGGACTAACAGAAGGCTCCGATTATTTCCAGCTGGTCGCTGGAAGCGGGAGCAACTCGTCCGGCGTCGCTGGAAAGACGGACGAGATCCAGGAGGCTGTCCCAGGACCAGTCACCAGGCTCTTCGTCATCGCCAACAGAGGAATCTCGAACCTCGTCCAGGACCTCATTCTTGTGAGTAATGATAATATAGCGAGTGCGGTGGCTTCCTAGAGTGGAGCAACAGGTTTCAAGCGGGTGTTATGCCTTTCGTCCACCGCCACAGCGCAACTAAAATTTGACTGTGAAACGACTTGCATGCAGTGGCGTCAATCAATCGTACAGTTCTGTTTCACGTCAACGCAACTTCTTTTGAATCAGTTAGCCTGCAGATAACATATATCGATGGGAGTAGACTTGATACGGGAGTACAGGAGCAGGAAACTTCGAGGGTAGAACATTTTCATCACCAGCGATCGAACAACGCTCGATCGCTTTACGTGACTAGAAACCGATTACGCCCGCCCACGCACAGAAGCGGCACGACCGAAAAAGGGACGACCGAATCGTGATTCGCCGCACGTTACGACACGCCGGCGAAACGAGCTACTTTCCACGGGATTTTCCTAGCAGCCAGCGTGACGAGGCTCGGAACAAAGCGGCAACGAGCTCGTTCGAATCGGTCGCGCATCGGAATCGCGTGTCGAGAAGAAACTTAACGTTTTCCTGCCCAGACAATCGTATTGCTTCGCAGGTCCTGTTCGGAAACAGAATTCTTCATCGTGCCCGCCAATTCTGCATCGATTTACGTAATCGATTTGTTCGAAAGTGAAACCGCGTTGCGTTATCAAGATCATAATCGCGTGTTCGCGACTTGCTCGCAATAATCTACACCGGTGGTGAAAGAAACGCACGCGTTTTTTGTCCCGTTGCAGCAGATTCAACGCGCTTGTTGCTAACACCCTGTATCGAGGCGCGCGATCACACGAGAACGCAATTACAGAGGCATCGAGCGCGAGCAGCAATTTGGAGGGGGGAGGGATTAGAATCGCGGCCCAGTTTTCTACTTGAAATCGTGCGTGGAACGGGTCGCCCCGCGAGGAAAGAGTGGACACGCCGCTATCCAGGTGTCGCAACAAAATGTTTGTGAAGCGGAGAATCGCGCTGCCTCGAAACATTCTTATCTACCGGCTGCTCCAGAAAATGATCTATAAAAAGATTATAGCGCGATATGGCGCGAGATAAGTGTTGCAGTAGCTGGGGAAGTCGGAGAGGTCGGTGAATCGCAAGGAATTCCGCGGTCCACGTGAACGATCCGTGAAACCTGATTAAAATTGTCGCGCAGAGATTCGACCGAAAGTCGCGCGAGCGTGGCGCGTTGTCGTTCCAGATATAAAACCGGGCGATTACGCAAGCGCTCCGTCAGGATCGATGGAAAGCAAAAATGTAAGCGACTTTCTCTATGAAATAGCTCGTCAATTTGCTGGCTGACTTATGCAAGCAGCTGCTACCTGTCTCCTGGCGCGCGTTATTGCCAGAGGCATGGCTAGCCACCTCGATTTCGACCTCGGTTCATGAAAATTCTTCGTCTCGAGATCGTCAGTCGCTGGCAAGACCTATTCCGATCGTTCCTGAATTACTGAAACCTCGATCGGGAAAATCGCAGACTTTTCGCTCCTAAAACGTGCTCGCGGCACTCGCGCACCGTGAACTCGCAACGAAAGCGAAACCGATCGACGAAAGAAACGCGGGAAACCGCCTCGTTAGAGGCCGTTGATCGCACCTCCCCGCGACGCCATCTACTCTCCCACGATACGATCTCCGATAACAGAAAAAAAGCTGCCCCCATTCCCGACGAATGTTATCCCCCGGCAAAAATCGCGTTATCCGCGCGCCTCCTTTCCAACGGGTCGACCTAATTGATCTGTCTTACTCTCGCCGTTGCCGTGGCGTGACGTGGAAACGGTGGACAGCGGCGGGATTTTTGTGCCGCGACTTTCATTTAGCCGCCCGGCTGAAATAGCTTCGACGAAAGCGCAGGAAAAAGACAATGGAAAGAACGGACGTTGAAATGCTTTTGGTGGACGTCCGCGGTTTCGAGAGAGTTCGATTGGACCTGGCTCGAGTTTCACGTCGCGCGTAATTAAATAATAGCCGGTTGTTGCACGTCGGCTTAACGATGGAGCTGGTGATAGAAGAAAACAAAGGAAACGGTAGCAGAGGTAGAGAAATATCCGCGAGATATGGTGTGGCGGCCGTGATTCAGCTGTTGTTAACGCTAATCGCGGTTATTATGCGCAACCTTCGCCGCGCAAGAAGCGGGCATCGCCTCGAAAGCGTTCACGCTTCGCACATCCCGCGGAATCCGTCTGCTTACCATCAACGCTGAAAATCGGCAACTCCGTTACAGACTCCGGTTTCGCCGCGCCGAAACACCGCCGCGGAACAAAACAAGCTCGCGTTTATACTCGAGCAAACGATCGCCTCAATGGACGAGGGTGAAACTTTGGTCGCGTGGGTAAGAAACGTCGAAAGTGTCTCGAACGCGACTCCTCGAGAGTTGCGACAGTATTTGTTTAAGGGGGAGAGGATGTTCTTTCGTCTCTTACAATTGTTCTAAGATCGATCGAGTTCAATGACTAATTAAATGTTTTGTGGTTTACAGCGCCTAGCAGCGACGAGCGAGCGCATCGTCAACTTCAAGGCGAGACTGATCACTTCCATCATATAGAGTTCGGTGCGAGAGGAATAGAGTGAGGAAGTGGAAGAAAAAAGATTCCGATGGTCCTGAAGTGGTGAGCCACGCGGGAGCCATTGTCCGAGCCGTGATTGTCGACAGGAACACGGGTACGACGTTGGCAACGGGACCAGCAACGTTGCCCCCTTGTCCCCGAGGTCCCAAGTGTCTCGTCGTCGGTAGAATCCTCCTCGTTAACTAAATCGCAGCCTCGCGACTTCACGTTTGCAATCGGCATCACGCGAGATATCGCGATCCTATCACCTCGTTCTCTTCGCGTTCTCTCCTCGCCGTTTCCCCTAACCGTTGTCCGTCTTCCGTCCTCCGCCGTCACTTCCTTTACTCTCTTCCTCCGTAGTTTACTCCGTTCCCCAATATGCGTTAAAGCGTAGCGTCTACATAAGTTCCCATGGTGTCGAGATTCCACGATCGTCGCAAGCGTGTGCTTTACGCAATGCTACCGGGCCCTCCTTTTAAAATGTAACTTGTTATTACCCGGGATTACGTGTCTTCTTATAAAAGGCTTGGAATGCACTCCGTTGAAACGCAGCGTTGTTCGTCGAAATTTTTCATCCGTGTAGAACGCACGTTCCTATCGATGTACGATGTATCGTTTGGATCCCGTTCAATCCAGAAGGAACTCGCGTGAACTTGTACATAGCTCTCCCCAGAATGCAGCAGTGCCAAGCATTGATTGTTCATTTCTAGTTGATCAATCTACAATAGGTTCCCCCGTGTCGTTTAGCGGCCCACGTTCCCTCGCCTGTTGCTTCTACAACGGCTGCTAGCTCGGTAACGATTGCGGTGAAACTGTAAGCTACTGAATTGCCACGTGATTCTGTATAAACTGGTACAACCTGAGACTTCCTTCTCAAATTCGACCGACAACACTTTACCATGCTGTTTTGTAATATAATGCAACGCTCGTCCAAGGTTCACCGCATTCGATCCTAACTTTAAACGATACTATTCTCCTTTCACACTTTCCAAGGGTGGGAAAGTGTGATAAGAAAACGGGTATCGTCGAATAATCTCCGCCAAGGTGTGTTGATCTTCGAGTGAAACCAATTATTTCTCTTATGTAAATCGTCCCTGTTGTTTTGTAGTGTAAATAAATAAATATTATTGTCATAAACAAGGCCCCTTGTCTCCATGCGCTCTGAACGAAACGACCAACCGTGGACACGTTTCTCTGCGATCGTTTATTACTCGAATTCGTACACTCGATACAAATATAAACAAACGTCCCTTGCGTGGCACGCCAGAATCGTCTCTGTTTTTTTGGAAAAATACATTCGAGAGTCGATTCCCGCGGCTAATTACTCGCCCAAAGAGATACCCCCGTGTAAGCAGAATACAATTTGGCGGATTCGATGGTGGCAGCATCGATATCGAACGTCTATCGCGTGCTAAGTCGCGCTAACGACTCACGCGAGTATACTCAAGAGCCACTCCACTGGTCGGGAGGGCAATAAATTGTCCCGAAGCGATTTCGCGAGCAACTGTTTTAACCTAGACACTTGAGAACCGGCTGCATATCAATTTTACGCGTCACGATCACCGTTAGGCCGGGTTCGGAATCGAACAGCAACGCTTCCAAGCAGGCCTCGCTTGAAGGCACCGCTACAAATTCTCTCCGCTCGTCGAACCGCTGGGCAAGCAGTCTGTCTTTGATTCGCCGGCCTCCTGGAAGGTGAATATCTCGTCCTCGCAGGAAGCCCAGCGGTGTAGCTAGGGTGGCGAGATCAACGGTGGCTGCTCGTCGGGGACACCGACGTAAACTGGATCGCCCAATCGCACGCTGCTACGGGAACCCCTTAGACCCAGATGAATTCCCATCACTGGACTGTCGCCAGTGACAGTGCGGAGACTGGGGTCCGTTATTTGCCTGTAACTTTAAGGTGAACGCCCTTTCTTTCATGTTTGCCTCGCAAGAATGATTCTGTGATCGCTTCGAGTCGTGGCGAGAAGCTAGTGTATAAGCAGAATCATAGAGTTTTACATTATTTGACTTATGACATAGAATGATACACTTTGAACTCTTTGGAGACGTCTCGAGATGACATGGCAAGTTCCAGCACGTAGTCTGAGTGAATTAATTTGATATTAATTAATATTTCAGGACGTACCTCTTCAGAGTCTTCAAGGGTTCAGCTTTCGGGTTCTTCTTCCCAGTCTCTGGATCAATGGTGGTGAAGATGCACCTGGTGCACGGCATCACGTTCTTGAAGAGCACGTCGCCGATCTTCACCCAGCCCCAGCTGTCCTCCTCGTACGCGACCGCGCCCTTCACGACGAAGTTTGGGCGAAACTGTTCAGGAGCTACTGGCTCGTCCAATCGGGTGTTTAAGTCTGCCACGGAACCTTCGTTTATCAGGCAGTAGCTGGTGGCGTCTGGGTAGGCTCCCTGTTAGGCAAATCCATAATTCGTATTGCAACGACGACAGTTGCTACTAATTATAGGCAATAATCGGGTGAAAAAGAGTGCCATCCTTGAAGACGCTCAGAATCCTGCTCTCCAAACCAGCAACTGTAAGCTACAACTTACAGTGTCATTGATGGTCAAGGGGAATTTCTTGTTCCTCTGCCTGACGTCCCGCGTTGGGTTCTCCAACGGGTAGTACACTAGCCTGAAGCCAGTGTCCTCCTGAAGAAGGAATCGCGACAACCACTTGGCAGGTTCTTCGCCACAATCGCACGCTGCCACTGGTTGGCCCCAAACCGCTACGCGGAACCCCTTGCCATGGATTCGAGACAGGTCGACGGACACTGACATCATTCCCGGGGCGGAAAGCGTGAGCACTGACCCAGAAACCCTAGGTGACACCTTGAAACAGACCATTCGAAATCAAAGATAGAAGCGTAGGGAAGCCTGGCACGCTTGGAGCCTTGGAAACCTTCTCAACGAGTTCGATTTAAAGGAGGATTCTCGTCTAACAGGCCCAAAAGTAACTGATACTTAAGAATTTTTTTTGAAAAACTGTTGGTCATATTGGATGAAACTCTTTTGGGATATAAGGAGGCATCTTTACACTTGCAGAAAATATTTTTTTTTATGTCGATCCACGAATTACGTTATCCACTAATTAAGAATTTTATTGCTCCACTTTTAAATTAATCAAGTCCCGAGACCGCGGATCCAAAATTTCATCGAAACGTAACAGATGCGGACCATTTTATCCGCACCTTGTTCCAGCGCTAATTCCCGCGAGTTTCCCAGACGATAAAACGGTTCGTTAATTTCGATTACAAAAGTTTCCTGAATCGAGGTGCACGGTCTAGCCTCGAGGAGGAACCTTCCTCGACGTAAGACACGGGTTGCAAGACCGCGAGAGCTGTGACTTAACAATCCATGAAGACAGTGCGACGGGAGAAGGAGATAAATGATGCCATTATCGCGCATCGATCCGATTCTGACTCGTTCGCCAGCTTTCACGGCGGCTCCTCCTCGAAATCATTCGTCGCAGACTATCCCCGGAGGCGAGGCGTAGAGACGGTTGCACACTAAAACCCTTCCTCGCGAGAGATGCGTTGATTAGATTAGGTAATTTACTCAGTGCTCGATCACCAACTATCTCGTATCATCTGCACGTGGCAAGGCGCATGGAAGAAGTTAATTACTCTCCATGGTATCGCAGCAGCATCGCGTAAAGCGCGGCAAAAACCACACTAAGTAGTGCTTCTCCGATTTCCATGAAAATTCACATTCGGCAATTGCCTTCCTCTCCGCCGTAATTGCTTTGCTGCGCGCTTTAACCCGAAGCTGAGCCGAGCACGCAGAGAGAGAGGGAGTTCATTGACGCTCGAATAAATAATCAACGTGCAAAAACAGGAAAGCGGGAGACGGTGAAGTTTCTACCGCGATGTATCTACCTGGACCATTCTGGGCCACTGCCTGGCAGTGACAAAGTGGCCGTTGAGGTCGATGATCAGCAGAGTGCGGTCCCTCATCCAGCCAGACTTGAGGCCCAGCTTGGTACACTCCATGGTCGTCATCCGAACGGGCCCGAGCGACTTCACCGGGAACGCGATCAGATCGCTGAGTTCCCCGACCTTGCGCCATTGCGAGGGTGGTCGGTCCTTCTGCCTCTTGGTCCACCACCACCAGAGGAAGACTACCACCGTGCCAGCGCCAACCGCCGCCGCAGACACATACGTCAGCCGCGTTCGGTCTGCTCGTGAAACATTCGCCGATTAATTCTCTACGGTTAAGTGGCCATGCGAAACGGTCCGCTGCGGAATCGTGGGCTTAGAGCAGCGATAAAACGACCGCGCAAAAAGCTCGCATCGATGAAGCTCGAGCAACGATCCTCTCGCTCCAAACCTACTATTCCTACGATTATTCAGGCTTCCAGGTGTGCCGAGGAGACCTTGGAAGGTACTAATAGCGTGCACGAGTTCTTACGGTGGCCTCACAATCGGAGATGACGTCGGACGGCCGCGCAAACATGCAACTGTAGCTGCACTTTGCAATGCAAATCGCTGACGAGGCAGCCGGCCGACGCGACGGTCGAGTAACAGAGACAAAACGTAGACCCCAGCGCGAGATTCTTGTTCCTGAACGCTGCACACGAGGCTTTCGTCACTACCTAAACCCGTGTCAACCAGAGCGTGAACTTTTTTTGCGTCTACGTTCCGCGGATCTATCGCTGGCTGCGCGAATGAACATCGACGAGGCCGCAATAAAGTTCATCTGGCCGTCCCGGGGAATCTCCGGGGAAGGAATTCCCGGACGACGGGGTACTGGTTTCAATGGTATGCAGGCCGACCGTCGACGGGCATGTTTGACGCGTCGCGACGATTAACGGTACCGAAACGGCCGTCCCTGAACGACCAGGACTATTCGCTGTTGCCATCACCCAGACGGAAACGGACGATATAATGTTACTATCGATCACGGGAAACGGAGACGGGCATGGTGTAACGGCACACGCATACAGCCTGTGTGTGCAATTTGATAACGCTAAAATGTCCCGTAACGCCGATACTGTCGCGGGAAAGTAGGCTAAAGAGGTTCGATGCGCTTTCGAAAGCGCACGGTGTATATTGCACTTTGTATTTTCCGTTTTCCTTTCGTCCAGAGTAGCATCATCGATTCCGTCACGTTTCACGCGAATCGGTTCTTAATTCAATGTCCGCAGCCGGAGCAATCAAGTAACAATATATATTGTGGGGATGTGATTATTGTTGTACTTGGATCAGATATACAGCCTACAGCGCTTCGCTCGCGGTTATCGATTCACTTTTTTCGGCCGTGAAACGAAGGGAAATCGTTCCGGGGAAGGGACCGATGGTGCAACAAACCCTTCGCGCGGAATCAATAGCACGGGCGTTGCTCTCTGACGCGCGAACAACCATGCAAATAATTCTGACGACTCCTAACTGCGAAGGTCGCGCATCAATTGAACACTCTGGACGGAGCACGTGAGCATTGCATGTACGAAACGTTCGCTTTGGAAATACACTCTATTTCTGCGCCTAAATTGTTTCATGTACACTGATAAGGATAAGCAACTCCGTTGTTAAATAGTGAGTAGACATACTGTCCGTAGGACGTTCCGCTCACCCCTCGCGTGCCCATCAAACGCCAACGATACGTGTATTTTTAGCTGAAATTCACGGTCAATTTTCTCGAAAACGAAGTCATTACCGCAATTTCGTAACTCTTGATATTCGACTTACATTCGCCTGTAGAATCACCCCCAAAGTATTCACTATAGGTGGAGGAACACCCTGTAGAGACCTGGGTTACGCGGCAGGAGAGATGTCGTGTCAGCAGGAGATATTCCAAGAAAACGCTACGTGAGAAGTAACACGAGTTTTCCGTTCGAATGACCCGAAGCCCCCACGCCCGTCGCTATTCTACAGCTTTTTTCTCTCGACCAGTTCATTAACAAGCTGCCGAGAAGTAGCGAGCCCCGATCCTAACGAGATCTCCGTGATGCATTGGAAGCCTGAATCAGTCAGCGTGCACTTAATTCGAACCGACGGAAGCGAAGATTCAATGGTCCACGGAGACTAAACCATTCATCTAAGATGACGGAGGCGATTTTGGTACGATAAGAATAAATATTTACCCATTATCACCGCTAAGGTCAGGAGTCACGCGTGAGGCAGCGGATCGAGAGATCGTCGCCAGTGGTCGCGAGAGATCTCGGAAGCAGCTGTGCGCTGACCGGTCGACGACCAACTGAAACTGATGTAGGCTTCGCGAACACGCGACCGCGTCTCTTCCTCGGGACGAAGACACCGTTATCTATCCACGCTTACGTTCTGCTACCTCCCTTCCCCATTGTAGTAAGAGCATTCGGAGCACTCGCCGGCGCGCGACCACGTGTGAGGAGCCATCGAACTTCATCCAGCAATGAAACCCCGAAAACTCCAAGGGACAGCTGCAGTTGCGCAGGACCATTGGGCATGCGTGCCTCGGGCGAATCGCGTCCCTTTTTGGGGACCTTAGGCGGGCTATTCGAGCCTCCGCGGTCCTCTCCAAGCTGATTCATCTTCAGGGAGGATCGCGGAAGCATTTTGGTAAGAATGTCACCATTCTTCCATTGGAAACGCTTATTGTTGTCTCCCTATCAATGAAATTCTATGATATTTGTCAGCAGCGAGTAGAGTGGATATAATACACTGGATGCTTCATTCCTTCTGTAGAGTACAGTTGGTCCAAAAAAAGACGACCAAAAAGGGACTTCCTTGAAAGAAAACGGCGCAAGATGCGAGTTAGGGATTTGAAAACCCGCGCCACGATCATTGCGCATGCGTCGCGCTGGGGAGTCACGCGACGTTGCCGATGGGCGATGATCAACTGTCATGGACTGTAGCGATAGGCGTAGTTGCTGGATCGCGGGAGAGGTGTTTTTGTTCCGTCAAACGCATTTTTTTGTCGACTGGCAATACGTAGGTCGATTAGTAGGCATTAGTCACAGATGCAACTTCAGATTGACAAACAGCGTTGAACATTAAAGACAACGGGCATCGTTGGCAAAAAGTGAACCATCACTTCCTCCTTCCCGTCACCCGATTCGTTAAGGTAGGTCGAGAATAGTTCCTGCTTCCTCATTTCGACGAATTCGAGTACTCATTGTTTTGCTTGCGTTTTTGTTCATTAGTTGCGTTAAACGTCAGCTCCCGAGTATAAACGGTGACTTGGTGAACGGTCGCAGTGTTCTTTTGAGGTTAGAAAGTATGGCGTCGTGGAAATTATCTGTGCAACTAGTTCGATTGTTTACATGTTCGATAGTTGCTTCGATGCTGCGACTGTTTCGACAGTTTCTTCCCTTCTTTTATCGCTCGTCTATTGATACCGCAATACTTTGCGCAAACTGTGCTGTTTTCAATGTTACTCAGCGCGATAGCCGATAAGGGAATCGCGCTGCAAACAAAACGTTATCGCGTTTTGGTGGGTTCTACTGTTCTGGCTCTGTTGCAGCATTCAACATGCCGATTTTGTACAGCGTGGTGGCCCGGGGGCCGGTGGTGCTGGCGAAATATGCTTCCTGCACCGGAAACTTTGACGAAGTGACAGAGAAAATTCTGGCTACAATTCCTCCAGAAAATGCGAAACTCACTTATTCACAGGGGCCTTATCTGTTTCACTACATCTGCGAGGACAACATTATTTACATGTGCATCACGGACAACGTAAGTTCACGAAGAATGCTTCAATCTGCATGATAAATATGTGAAATAGAATTAACGAGTCACATATTTGCCCTAAAGGCCCTCCAGAAATCCAGGGCGTTTCTCTATCTCACGGAAATTAAGAGACGATTTCTGACCGTTTATGGAGCGGGTGCACAGACTGCTGTCCCATATGCGATGAACACCGACTTCGGTACAGTTCTAGCCAATGAAATGGTAAACAGACACCTGTTTCGTCGGCCACGTTTCCGTTGCGCTTTCATACATGAGTCTCTCTCTCTCTCTCTCTTCACAGAAATATCACAGCGAGTCGAATCACGAGATCGATTTGGTTTCGAGAGTCCACGGCGAGCTGGACGAATTGAAAGGCATTATGGTGAAAAATATCGATAACGTGGCCCTGCGCGGGGTGCGATTGGAGCTGCTCGTAAATAAAACGGAAAACTTAACTGCCAGCGTAAGTACGACGTTCTTATCGCGTAAACGGTGGAAAAAGAAACGCGAGAGAGAAATCATTCTTATCCGTCTTTTCAGTCGGTCACGTTTAGGAAAAGTAGCAGGAATTTGGCGCGCTCCCTGTTCTGGAAGAACGTGAAAATTTACGTAATTGTTGGCGCGATTCTCCTCGTAAGTAGTAACAATCGAGTACGGGACTCGCCTCGCTGCGCGGACACCTAATAACTCTGTGAACCTTACAGGTTGTGGTATACGTTATCGTATCCATATCTTGCGGAGGCCTGGCTTGGCAGAAATGCGTGGGGAATTAATTCACCTGCACAAATGTCAGACACGACACGCCGTGTCTCTACATCTACAATGTGATGCGTTGCCTCGATAATAATTGTCGGGCGGTTGCGCGAAGTGATATTTTTTAAGACCCCGGGGGAGTCCCAAATCGGTGCGCAAAGTTTATGTCTCGGTTCTCCTTTCGTGCAAGGATCTGGAGGATATACTGTTCGATTCTATAGCTTTATCGATATAAGTATAGTAGATGTAATTTAACCGATACTGTTAGGTGAAACATATATATATATAGAGATAAATGTGTATAACGCTTACATTATTTGTATTGTACTACCAACGGAAGCTACCGATATCGTTTATGTTTCCCCATCGATGAATATAATTTTAACGTCACCCATGTATATTTTATTATATCAACACGTTCCATTGAAGAGCGGCAAAATAAATCGATTCTGATACACGAGCTGACGATTCATTATGCAACTCCCTCACCTCTGAACTGTCTCAAGTGCAACAAGTGAAGGCCACCATCGCGAGGACTTCGCTCCTCCTAATGCAATCCCACTAGATTACAAATCCCAATTAATGGGCGTGGGCATTTAATTTACAATCTAGATAGAATCGCCGCAGAAATTTATCTCGTAGCCAGTCTCTTCCGGGCCATTAAATGCATCAGCCTTTTTCCACGCGAGAGCCTCCGTGCACCACACACGGCGCAATGTTTTTCCCATGGTGGCATCGGGCGCATGCTCTGGGGCATTTTTCTCCCCCCTATGGGCCGTGACTAGTCCTGCGGTAACCCTGGTCGATCCAGTACCATTTACTCGGTACATAATACCTACGGACACAGCCATCACAAATTCATCCCCTTAGAGAGAACCTCCTCGATTGACCAAAGGAGCCGCCCCTACATCGTCTACCGAGCCGACCCCTTCAATTCACAAGAATTGCGAACAGGGGGTGGAGGTTGGTACGGTCCTGGCGCAAAAGCGACGACGTCGCGTCGGGTCGCCGGCGCGGGAGGAGGTGGCGGCGTCGCAGGCGCTGTGGTCGCGACGCCCGGGCCATCGCAGCAGCCCGGCGGCTCTGGCAGGATGTCGATGGCTCGCGTGGCGCGCCCTTCGGGGGGTGCCAAAGTGGTGACTCGGTGGCTGGTCTCTGTGCCACGATTGATCGTACGCCGTCCCTGAACCCGCTAGGAAAACACTTTCCATTGGCAAGGTCGCTCAACAAGTTCCGAGCGTGTGTGGGCGGCCGGGTGGCTCCGGCCGGACATCCGCGAGGATCCGTCCGACTCGTAAAGGATAGATAATAAAGATCCCCCCCGCGGAGCCGGCGCGCCGTGCGCGCTTAATCGCGTGCCGAATCGTTCTCGCGCGGTGCACCCTTTGTGAATGCACTCTGAGGTGCGCGCGGATCCTCCGCGTACTGGTTTGTTGCTGGTCGGTGTGGTGCGTGGCGCGCGTCGCTTCTGCGTGTGTGTTTACGGAGCGGTGGGTGGTGGTTTCCTGTGGTCGGGAGGGCCGTTTCGGGCATGGAACCGCGAAGGTTCCGGGTGCCGGTGGCTAGCTGACGGGTCCGCGTGATCGGATGTCCGCGCGGGAGAGTAGGAGGGACTACGAGGCGGTGGATGAAAGTGAAAACGAATCGGGCCGCGACCAGGGGGGATGATCCGAGGATACGCTGCGTGGAGAACGAACGGCGGTGCCAGATTCAGACCCCGTGAGTGGATTACTGCGTTGCTCTTTTCCCTCATTCATATCTCCTTCGCTGTGTGCTCTCCTCTTCCTTCTTCCGCGAACCTTTCGGTCACGGTAAGGGAAAGGACTCTTTGATCGAGTGTAACATCGGGTCAACCCTTTCGCTGCGACGTACATGTCACTGCTAAGTGTTCACGACGATATTTCAAATTCAATTTGTAGCCTGCGGAACATGGGGGTCCGTCGCAGGGAAAGGATTGAATTGATAATGTGAAAATGAAGGATTAATCATTCGGAGATAAATTTCCGGCAGAGTTCCTTGTTCGCGTATTCTAATTTCGACCATTTCCTTCAGGCTCCGTGTTTATTAAATTTCCGGCAGAGTTCCCTTTCGTGCACTTTTGCGCCCACTTCCGCGCTGCGTTTCGGATAAACTATTAAAATATGGTATCGACGGGAAAAGCCAATGAACTGGCCGCGAGCATGAACGCGGATAGTATTCGTGACTTTCCCGGCACGCGATACAAGTGACGGAAAATCGTTGCTGCGGATCGCTGGGAAAAGCACAACTATATCGCTATACGGGGAAGACTAGCATTGCCGGGTATAGCATCTCCGTATCGATTCCCGGACGTATAGCATTCTTTGAATTCTTTATGCTTCCATATTCGAGTATCGCAACGTGCGCCGGCAATAAAACTATTCCCAGAGACACAGAAAGCTGAATTTTTTATACTCCTCCCGGGTATATGGCCATCCCGCGCATTTCCCAAAGCGAATATTCCGCTACTGACAAAAATAAGTCGTCGCGGAAGGAAACTACCACGTTCGTATTCAGTTTCTATATCCTACATCTCAGAATCCCAATTTGATACATATTTGTTGCCTGTTATTGCCATTACGGAAACAGAAAAGGGACAGAGCTCCCGCAATGGCGATCGCCCGAAATATTTCCGACTTTACCAGACCGAGCGAAAAATATAGCTTCTTACCCCAACGTTATCTCTCCCACGCCCCGTAGTATTACCGTAACGTGCACGGGGAGTCGTTCCATGGAGAAATATTCGATGCCACGTACGAGGGCCATAAAACGTTCGAGGAAGGGTCCGACGCGGAATGGCG
Source organism: Andrena haemorrhoa (assembly GCA_910592295.1). Taxonomy (NCBI): domain Eukaryota; kingdom Metazoa; phylum Arthropoda; class Insecta; order Hymenoptera; family Andrenidae; genus Andrena; species Andrena haemorrhoa. Next base: position 1,030,795 of record OU342944.1, on the reverse strand, counting down.
TTCTGAGCGATCCCTAACAGGAAGAATGTTCATTGACGTTCAGACACCGAGGTCCTGGAGTAGTGGCGTCCTCCTGGATCGCTTACACAAAGACAAATGTTCTCCGAAGGCGTCCACGCCATCGCGTTTCCCAACCCCCTCGAGTTTCACGTAAAACAATCTCAGTAATGACTCGCTATTTCTTAGCGATCGTTCGAATTTCAACCCAACGAAGACGGAAGCTGATCGAATTCTAGTTAAACTTCAGGCCCAATTAGAAGAGGGTAGGAGTCTAGAGCCCGAACAGGGCGTTGCTTTAACAACGCGAAACGCGATCGAAGGTGTAACGCGTCTCGTGCAAACTTGCTTCGAGGAATATCCTGTTACAGCGTCAACAGCAGCCGACTCCCTAAGCTCTCCGAAGATTCAGAGACAACGGACTAAGCTGTTAAGTACATAAGTCCTGTCTCCGCGAGACGTCGTCGCGACCGATCACCGCCCCCTTCCCCCCCTGAATCGGTCTGGTTTAATTAAGTGGCGGGAAAGAGGCTCGCTCGCGCTCGCGAGATTTTTCTCACGACTCCGATCTCGCGGGGGAGCCGCGGCGAGAGACGTCTCCTAGTTTTAATTAAAGTCAGACGGCCGGAGCCGCGGCTAAGGCAATTAACTCCAAGACAAACGGGTGGCCCGATTGAATTTCCTAGCTTTCGTAATTAGTTTCGACGTAACGGAGTCTGCCCCGGCCCGATAATCGCGTCCTAGGTACCTGCGCGAGACCGACGAGCAGAGCTCCGAGTCCTGACGTCCCGTACCCTTTCCCGTCGCCGAGAATCAATCAGTGGCCGCGGGACGACATCCGAGGGAAGCGTTTACTCCTGCGACTGCTGAAAAATTGATAGGGCGACATGCACGCGTCCCCGACACCCCCCTGCGAAGGAAATTGCACGCGCGTAGGAACATTCAGGCTCCTGTCGACACGATACCCGCGACACCACGATTTCCACCCTTCACTGCGCCGTGCTACTTTCCGCCGAATCGCTCGTTCGGCGGAAAGTAGCACGGCGCAGCGGGGGGTGAAATTTTAATTCCCGCGGAAGTTTGATATTCAGAGATCCGTAGTCGGCATTCACCGTCTCACGTACGACCACTCGGCGACTCCTCCTTTCAACCGGGGGCACTCTTGTCTCGCGCCGACGACCAAGGAACTCTCGTGCACTCGCGTGCCCGTGCTCGTAGCGCGTGCGAGAAACGGAGACGGGCGAACGGGGGTGGGCGAAAAAAGAAGGAAGGAGAGCGCGTGAACGCGGGGGGGGGGGGGGGGGAGATGATAGAACGAGACGACGATCTGTCATTCAAGGACGATTCTTTCAGCCTGCAAACTCGGTGGATTGTGTGTGCAGGGCCACCCTCTTTAGAATTCCCCGGCCGTGGAGCAAGAAGCTCGTAAAAGACAAAGGGGGTTGGTAGCAGGCAGGGGTGGAGGAGGCGAAGCGCGAGGGAGACAGAGGAGAGAGGAAGCAAGGGAGGCAGGAAGGGACCAGGAGGAGCGAGAGAAAGCAGATAAGAAAGATGGGAGAGAGCTCACCGGATCTCAGCCTCCGGCTACGCCGGGGTAGCTCCGACTCCAGGGACTCCTTCTACATGGACTTTGCCCAGGTACGCTATCTACCCTCCGAGTGCATCGATAGTCCTCGATAGATAACCGCTGTCTTGAGGAGGGTCCGCGAAATTTATATTAATAACCGTTCACGACCCCTCTGGCGCGGAGCTTCTTGAGGCGGGCAGTCTTTTCGCTGAGTTGATCCCTGCTGATAACCTGCAAGAAAAATGATCACAGGTATTCGAGGCTGTCGCCCACCGAGCAGCTACTTGTACTCGAGGCTGCCGAGTTGTAAGCCGCGTTCCCTTGCAATCTTCACTCAAGTACCTGTGATCACAGATCTCCGATATTTTCACTGGCCCTTAAGAAAGGGTCATGCCTCGCGTTTCCTCTGTGCACAGTAGTTTCTTTGTCTCTCGTCACTGATTTATCCGAAAGATCGAGGGGGTAGATTGAACAGGGGAAACGAGAGTGCAATGAGCAACCCCCGTTCGTCGACAGGGCATCGATTCGGACATCGAGGAAGTGACGCGGCCAGGGGACAACAACTCGGACCCGATGATGGAGAACCACCTCGAGGAGAACGGAAACGAGCTACCGCCGCCGATCGAGGACATCACGACGATCCCAGAAGAGGCGTCCGAAGAGCTGCGGGAGGAGGAGGAGGCCGCGGCGATGGAGGCTGCCCTGCGAACACCCGAGGGCCCCATAATTAACACGGAAGCAGAGAAACCGGTGCAGCAACCCCTGCCCCAGCTCTCCACGCTCGCCCCGCAAGAGTGAGTACGCGGAAATCCTGCGGAACGAAATTGCTGGTGCTCTGTGCCAGGCGTCGTTACGGGGGTAATTTAATTTCAGCCCGGCAGTTTTCAGTTTTAATTGCAATTCCTTGTTTGTTTGTTTTTTTTTCTAAATTTCGCCGCGTAACGGGCCCCACTTGTGCAAAAATATGAATCTGCATGGAGCTAAGCGGCGGTTGCGTTCGAGTCTAAAACGAGTGAAGAAGCGGCTGAAATGAATCAAGTTGTTCAGTGACGGTTTAATTCTACTTGAAGACGAGCCACTGAAAGGCTGACACATATATTCGTGTATACGCACCTTTCTACCATTTTCAATGGGTATTTAACGTTTACCGGTTGAATTGCAAGAAGCGTTAGGAAAAGCGCGACTTAATAAATCGCGACGAAGAAGCCACGAGGAACGACCCGGCGACTATTAATGCTGATTCTCGACGAGCGCCAATGCTTCTTTCACCCCCAAGTTTCTTGCCAGCAATATTCCCCGGCCGTTAACGAATCCCCATACGTCTCGTTCAGACGGGCTCTCTCCAGAGGAAAAAACTAAAAAGGAGGCAGACTAAGTAGGTGAACAAAATAAACGCACGGATCAAGGTGCAGGGGTGAACGGAAGGCGGGATGCAGGGAAAAGAGAAAATATAACCGAGCGTGTGTCGCGTCGCGATCCACTCGTGATGGCGCGTAATTGCGCGGCGAGAGCTCGCGCGAGGAAGTATTAACGCGATGACGCGGCAGGAAGTCGGAATTATTACGTCTTCGAGGGCTTCTCGTTGGCCAGGTTCTCGAAACGTTTCCAGCAGGACCTGGCCTCGATTTGCCCCGAGAAACGCATCCCTTTGGCCACGCTGTCGATCGATATCCGATGAACGGGCCCGTGCTTAGTCGGTTAGAACGCTGCAAGTTCCTTTCTGCTTGTTTGCCGTTTTCGCTGGAGGGGCCGTGGAGGTTCGACGAGGCAGGAAAGGTTCTCGCAAGCCCACGTCGATTATTCCTCGCTTTGTACTTCGTCCGTGCCGTCACGATGTAAATTACGGCTCCCCCTAAACGGCCACGTTCCTCCTCGTCTCTTCATTCGAATGACCACCGCCGCTATTCACAGCCACGGAACATTAGTCACTGTCCGCGATTAACGCGCATCCCTCGACCGGCGTGCATCCAGCAGGGAGCCGGTCGGTTTCTACACCGCCGACGATTGAACTTGATCGTGAAAAATCGTTTCGCAACCGTCTCCGGTTCCCTCCGTCAGTATCCACTCTGCCCCCTCGCGATGGATCTGTCCGCCCAGTGGGCACCGCTGGTAAACGGACAAATTCAGTTTGCCAGTACTCGACGCTCGCAGAACCGGGGGCCCGAAGTGGACGAGCTGGAAACGAAACGGCGTGGCTTTTGATCAAAGCGAAACACTGACCTCAATCTGCGAAATTGCTGGTCCTACCAGCCGCAATCTACGAGTTGTCAGGAAAGGAGGTATCAAAGGCGTAACGGTGACGAACGATTAGCTCGTTCTGCCGATTATCGCGCTTCGCCAAGCCCATCTCGGTGGATTATATTAATCGCGTCCGCGTGCAAATTGATTCGGCGATCTCGGCGGTGCGCGATCCCCGCTCGATTAGCCGAGCGAGTTAGAGGCGAGCCGGAGCGAGCGCTGGCGAGCTCTCGACCCCGCGCGACACACGGGACACACGTGAACCCGTTATTTCCTCGTTTAAGAGACGCGGCGGCCGAGTCGCGCGATTAATCGACCCTCGAACAGCAATTTCCATCGATCTCTGGCGGGCCACCATTCCAGCGCGAACTCGATTACTTCCGGCGGATATCGAACGTGAATTCGTGAATGCACGGGTGGCCAACGGCGCCCAAGTTAATATTGGACCTGTCACTTCGTTATGGCCAACGGACGACCTTCGTGCGCCTCTCTCCCGCATCGGACCGTGCCTTATCCTGCCTCTCTCTCTCCTCCTTTCATTCGTTCCTCGTATCACCGGAACCCCCGTGACCTGTCCTCTCTCCTTCGTCCCGGGCGACAGGGAGAGCACGGGGCCCTGTTCCGCCGATTTACATGTAGATTTGATCAGCGTAGACGCAACCCCCCGTCATCCCAGGACCCTTTAAAGCAAACCCAGCCGGAGGAAAAGGAGTGAGGCATCTCCTCTTTCCTTTTCTTCATCCTCGCCACTCTTCAGGCCTCTCCAAAGCGATATGAGATCCTCATCCATCCTCCGGCGGGGGATAAAGAATCCTGGCGATGAAGAGGATGGATACTACCGTTCCAAAAATCCTGGAATCCAAGATTCCTTCCGCGACAAGCTCGTCACCTCGTTCCTACTCATCCCGGACACCTGAACCTGCCTCTTGATGATCCTCTAAATCGTCTGCCTCGATTCAAGAGAACGCCGTCGTCCTGGCCACAAAGTTGCAACCGCGGAGGAGCAGTGGCAAAATCGTCGACGGTCCTTCCGCGAGCGTTACGCCACTGCGAATCTCATTCGGGTAACGAGCTCGCTATCAAACGGCCGCGTATCCAGAGACGATACGGGGGAGGAAGAGAGCGGGACGGGAGGAGGAGAGGAAAATGAAGTGAGAGAGAGAGAGGAAGAGAGAGGCGACGGTGTGCCGCGAGAGAGCAGGGCCTCAGTTTGTGATGCGGGGTCCGTGAGTGCCGTGACACGAGCCGCTGGGCCGTGGAGAGTGCGAACCGCTGGTCTGCTTAGCAGCCGAACATTCCGTCGAGACGACCGAGGAAACCGCCGTCCAAGGTCACGGGTATGCTCATCAAGGAGACCTCCCTCAGGTACTGCGATTCCGTCCCGTGGACCGCGGGGGATCGATCCCCGCCGGGAATCCCGAAATCGCGCTCCCGCTAGCGTCTGTCTGCGATCTCCGATGGTATGACGCCTGAAATCCTCGTCGTCGTGTGCCCCGTAGTGCTCCGCGTGCCTTTTCGGCATGGAATTTCGATTGGCAGCGGCGGGCTGAGGGGCGCGGTGAAATTTCATGCTGCGAGATAACTTTTCGAAGGGGCGGGAGGGAAGAATTCCACTTCTGGTCGAGTTCGAAGCGAGAAATGTGGTGTTATCGATTGGGGGTGGATAGTTTGAAAATTCCCTGGGAAAACGAACTTTTGATATTCCTTCGTTGGGCTTGCTGCCACTATCTCGGCACTCGTGAACAGTGTACATTGGTAAATCTCTGACCTGTTGTTTTGTGTTACCGTCAAACGTTGCTGTGCTCGTGACAACCGTGCCGAGAGAAATCGTGGAGGAAAGCGGAGAGATTGGCGTTAAAAAATTCGTGGACACGAAGTGTGGGCTCTATCGAGCCACTCTCGCCCTCCGGCCGAAACGCCGAGAGCATAATCCCCCAGGGGTGGCGGGAGCGCCGCAATAATCGGGGAAACGAAAATGCGAGGCGCTCTTGGAAAACAGGAGGAACCGGGGAAAAACGTTTACCCAGTATTTACGTGGCGACTGCGTAGGAGGAACGATTAAAAGAGAGCTGCTCCCTCTGCCGCTCCGTGGCGCGGGTTCGAGAATCTCACTGTAAGAAGCAAGGAAGATACCAAGTAGATTCCTCAGGGATATCCCGAAGGGGTGACGCGAGGGTGAGTGGCGGAGCCACCGAAACAAGGGTGAGCCGTTGCCAGAGTCCTTGAGCCACGGATACACTCGTGCCACAATGAGGGAACGGCACTCAGCCACTGAATCAACCCCTCGGTGTCCTCTTGCTCCCCTCCGCCCTGTCCTTCTCTCTCCCGTTCTTCTTCCTCTCGTCCAGCAACACCCTCTCTCGCGCGCGCTTCTGCTTCTCCAACACTACGTGATTATTTCAAAAGGCTCGAAGCCAAGAGACGAGCCATCCTCTACCCTCTGCCGCCCGCCCCGCCACCCCTCTGCACTCTCTTTCTCTCCTTTCCCTTTCACCCGTCCGTGCGGTGCGTGCGCGCCGACGACTAACCCTCCTATCTCGTCAAAAGGACGAGAACTTATCCACGTCCCTCTCACTGCCTACTACCGGCCACGTAGGGGTAGGTCGCTTTACGGGGTGGCTCGTTTACCTTCTTAAACGCGCGGAACAACCATCTACCGATTTCACATATATTTAGAGGGGTATTTGACGAGGCCTCGTGGATGGCTGTCTTTCAGCAGGGGCGAGTTCATTATTTTTTCTTATAATTCGCCGATGAAAATATGAAAATATGCGACTAAGATTTTTTGAAAATATTACTCGTATACACGTGAGGATACACTGTAAACGTCTCCGAAGTAGTTTAACACTCGGAGAAACCCTTTCCATCGATTCTCCAAGACTCTTTCCCACCCCAAACGCGTCGAAACGTTTTAAGCGTGGTCGGGGGTAAATCTGCTTGCCGGTAAATTGAAATCTCGCCCCGATACTTTGGCGAAATATCGCGCCAGCGAAATGATTCACGTTCCTCTTCCCGTTCCGCGCGGCCAAAGCCCCATTTCAGGGAGAAGCAGTCGCCGCCGTGAATTCCATGGTAACGGACGAGTTCCTCGAGATTCTCCCGAGGGTGGACGTTAGCGGATCTCGACAGGGTCACGTGTGAGAAACGAGCCCAGCTATATCTCGACCACCGGGCAGATTAGAGGGATCGGTCGGCATTATCATTAGATAAACGGCCACCGTTGGAAAGTCGTCGCTTAATGACGCTCACGAAACCGTCCGCGTTTATAGTAGGTCTCTTCCTGCAGCCAGTGTCAATGCGACACGCGTGTCGGAACGTCACGGCACCGCGTTGACCTTAAATTAGATACGCGAGTCCGTTCCGTGCACGCTCCCCCATCGAATTCCTCGAAACTCTCGGCTAGGGCGATTACAGTGGACGAACAGCGGCGGGAGATTCGACTTCGATCCCCCTCAACACGATCGGATGAGCCGATTTTCTCGCGGGAAATAGTACAAACACGCAACGACTCCCCATCCGCCGCGGGCAAATCGGAAAAGTCACACCCCCGCGCGAAAATGGGGAAAAGAGGTTAAAAGAGCCGAGCGTCGCGACTCGTGATTTCATTAAGCGACCCGCAAAACGAAAACAGGTCTGGCAATATTTTCCCCGCCCGCCTAATTGCTAGTTTCCCCGCGAGGAAAAATTCGCGATCGAACCTTACCACCCCGTCCAGCGAAGTTTTCCCAGCCATTTGTCGCCGCGGCTTAACGACTCGCGATTGGCGCCGTTCGCGAAGTAACGACAGCCAGTTTCACGGCTCCCAACTTGCTTGTAACCAGCTTAACCGTATCTCCTGATGGGCGGACCGCCGGCGGAAACTCCCTTAAACGAGTTACGGGCAGCGTGGAGCGACGCGAAGTCGCTTGAACGCGGTAATTTGCGTCCGACGGTTTTCGGGCAAACTCGTTTCGACCGAACAGATTGCTGCGGCCACTGCAAGGGTCCGAAATTACGATCTAGATAGGGGAAGTTGGTAACTCTTGGACCGCGGCTCGCCAGGCAGACCACGTTATAGATTGTTATATTAGATTCTTGTCTCCTTAAAATAGTGAAGACGGCAGGCCATGAGCATGAATCGGGATGAACTTAAATGCGAGGCGATAACGACAGTGAACAGGTTGATCGATCTCAGTAGGTATAAGTAGCTCTCGGAACAGAGGAATTATTTTATTCACGTAGTACTCAGGTGCCATGTCCATCGTAGCTCGCGATTATCCCCGTAATTGAGCCGTCGATACTGATGAATCGATCCGCCAAGGACAGGATAGAAATAATGAGGAAACACGGGTCTGTTCAGCTGGCCAGGATTGCCGGCCGCGCTACCGTCACCGGCTTCGCCGTCCGCGGTAATCGTTTCGCCGGAAACGCTGTCTAGACACAGCAGCAGCTCACCCTCCCGTGGTCACCGGGCACCCCAGTTTGCCTTGGCTCTACCATGCTCCTCGCAGCCGATTTCCGCGGTGTGCTACCCAGCACCGGCCTTCCTCGACGTCGCCGACGACAGAAAATGGAAGAAGCTCGGATGGTGAGTCACAATTATATTTCTACCCCTCCGTTTGTCTACAATCTGTAGCGTCACGAACGGGGAAAGAATGAAGGATCACGGTTTTACCGGCGTGCCCCGCGAGTACAATCCCGCGTGGATGATCGACCGAGAGATTCCACCTCGACTCGTTTCCATTCCGAGCGAATTAACGCGACGAGGGGAACGCAGGCCGGTCGCCACGGAAATTTCACGTGATCCTCCGGGTTATCCTGACCGACGCGACGTCTGCACCGCAATTACCGGTACTTTATGAATCAAACACGCGCACGGCCGGCCACGCGATTACCCGTAATTGAGCCAATTCTTACGGGGGTGGATGTATTTGCGGCCAATGGTATCTATCTCTGCCGCTTCCCGACGCTTCAATCATGCCAGACGTTTCTTTTTCCCCTCCCGCGACGCTCTGTACCATCTTCAGCGACTCGCGGATGACGAGCCTCGGTCCCGGTAATGGCGACGCTGCGATCGAACTCGTGGAAAGTAGTGGCAACAGGTAAGGCCGGAAATAATCCCATTTCCCCGTCGTAGAGTCGTATCCGCAGCCAAGCAAACGCGGCTACCGTTCAAGCACAATTTCCGTTTTCTTGCGCAGCGACGCCCTGGCGACGACGTTTAGCGCGCTGTACGGCAAGCTGCTGGTCGTCATGGGGATCGCCTTTCCCATGGCGGAAGTGATATCCACCTACATACCGCCGTCGTTCTACGAAGGTTTCTACCTTTACCTGTACTTCGGCAGCATGATCTTCCTGGTCTACACGTACGCGACGCTGCTGCGCGACAGCAAGCCGAAATCAAGTAAGTGGGGCGCGATGTCCGGCCGTTTCCGTTCATTATAAAACCTGCACGTGTCGAGGTGAATCAAATGAAATGTTGAAATTGACGTTTCAGGAAGGTCCGCCGCGTGTTGTTGTACGAGTAGGTAATTCCATTCTGCACAGACACGATTCTAACGCGAACGCACTCACTACCCGGCATACTAACTTTGGCGCGGCTTCGCGATTACGCTGAAGCTTGTCCATCATTCCCCTCGATCATTCGTCGTTAACCCTTCGACGGTGAGGCGAAACGAAAGCTCGGGTCGTAACTTTAATTTAACCTCCGGGGAGGGGAAGAAGATCGCGAGGATCAGTGCGGATCCCACTGTCGAAGGGTTGAGGAGGATCACCTGCTGTGCAGTCTGCGCGCTCGCGATCGGTCGCTTGCTCGCTTTCAATCCGCTTCCGACGTCGAGAAGCGGGCCTCTGCCCTGTTAAAATCGCATTAATCTTGACCGGCCGATTACCATGAATTTGCATGAGAAGAGAAGCGAAAGGACGTGTGCGACCTGGACTCGTCGAGATCGTCGAGCGGCGCCGGCGGCGACAGCGACGCAGCGGACGCCGCTTGCCCGCACCTGAGCTCGATCAGGCCTGCCCAGCACTACGGCAGCTTCTACCTTCGTATGGGCGCCGTGGCGTTCGGCATCGGCTCGATGATCTACTCGGGCCTAGAGTTCGGCCAGTACTTCGAGCTCGAGCAGAACACCAAGTGCCACAACATCATGATGGCCCTGACTCCGGCCACCAGGATGGCGTTCATCTTTATCCAGATGTACTTTATATTTCTGAACAACGAGGTGGGTATGCTAAAGGTTTCCGCTGGGTTAAGAGATAGATATGCAGATAACGAGGTCAATGGGGCGCTTCGCTTTAATTCAGAGTAGAACACTTGGGTACAAGGCTCGGAGATACCCTGAGAATCCTGAGGGTAGCCTCACTAAACCAGGGGGGAACTAAAAATAACAGCGGCATCGATGCTGCAGAAATCGGTGCGCGGCACGTAATGAAAGAGCGAAAGCGTCGATGCAAAACGAGTGCCTTCGCTGAAAGGTTAATGAAACGGAAGGGTGAACAACCCTGAAACTAATACTGGGACACGAGTCGTTCGTTACTTGCTTGCCACGCTTTCCTCTTCCCTTTGCCCCCGACGGATGAATATCTCTCCGCGGTCCTCGAGCCGCTTTTCAATGAAAGTTGCCGAGAGCGCTTCCCGATCGGGGATCCTGATCGTTCGCCACTTCACCGTCCAACAAACTCCAGCTTCCACGGGCCCGCCGTGTAACGAGACAATCGAATCACTGTCGCGGAGCATCGATCGCCGTTACTCTTTCATCGCGGGGCTAAAAAGAACCCCGTTTAACCATCCTTCTCTCTTCGACAGCAAATGAAAGTTTATCGCCATCGGGTGGTCGCGCGCTTCGGGCTGATGCACATGATTGGCACGAATCTGTCGGTCTGGCTGAACGTGCTCGTGCAGGAAACGAAACACGAGATACTCACGTTCTACAATCCGGAGAACAACTCTCTGAGAATCTCCCACCGACTAGGTACGAATCGTAACAGCCAAGGCGATTCATTCGTCCCTTAAGCGTATAACGAGACCGCGGACGATAGCGAGCGGAGATTGAAACTGAATTGAAAGCAGGTACGAAAGGTAATCTCCATCTGGGAGGACACAGTCACTACCACCACGGGGAGCAGCACCTGAGGCTTCCGAGGGGCTTGAAAGGACCACACCACATGTACGAGTGTCGACGAACCAACATAATGGGCTCGCTGGTCCAGGACGCCAGCCCGTTCCTCTTTCCCTGCACGATCGAGTACAGCCTGATCTGTGCTGCGATCCTGTACGTGATGTGGAAGAACATATCGAAGGCGGCGTTCTCGCAGCCCAAGACGCCACCAGGATCACGTCATCACACGCACGCTTACAGGTAACGCTACGCGTGGACGATCAAGGATCCTTGGAAGTCCATCGATTCTTCTAACTCGTACGTTTTTCGCCCAACAGGAGATCGCCCCACCACTACAGCGTGGACTGTGCACGTGCTCACAAGGGCCTGTTCGTGGGCATCCTGATCCTAGTGCTAACGATCATCTCCCTGATCCTGTTCTTCGTGCTGATCTCGCGTCCGGAGCTGGTCAGCTTCGCCGTCACCGAGGTGAACGTGTGCGAGCTGACGCTGTACGGGATGTCGACGATGGCCACGCTGATAGGGATGTTCCAGATGCGGAAGCTTCGATACGACGGCACCAGGAACTTAGAGCTGGACAACATCCTGCTGGTGGCCGCGCAGACGGGCATGTTCATCTACTCCACGTTCACGATCATCGGCGCCCAGTTCACCCTGGCCAAGCACACGGTGCTGGTGCTGGTGACCGCACTGGCGAGCGTGCTGCAGACCACCTTCCAGACGATCTTCATCCTGGACGCCTCGAGGCGGTCCGTCGCCACCGCGAAGCAGATCAGACGGAAGCCGGGCAGAGAGATCGTGACGTTTCTGCTGGTGACAAATCTGGCGATGTGGGCGATCAACACCCTGGAGAAATCGCGAGCCGAGTCGCACCCGGTGCAGCTGCACTTCTACGGGCTGTGGGCGTGGACGATCATCACGCACGTCTCGATGCCGCTGGCGATCTTTTACAGGTTCCACAGCACCGTGTGCCTGTGCGAGGTCTGGAAACGGGCGTACAAGGTGAAGCCGACCTACATGTGACGCAAGGGGTCCCGTGAGGTCGTCTGCGGCACCGCCGCTCCTCAAAGGCCCAACACCCTGCCAGTCAAGCTGGACGCCATTGCAGAGAACGATCCTATTTACTTCATGTGAACCCCGCAAGGATCCTCCAGCAGTGGCTCGCTCAAGGCTCGGGCCTTCTCGCACCCACCTCGCCATATTCACCAAAGATTCTAGCACCATACGCACCGTGTCTCGAGTCCGCGCTCTAACGCGTCACGCGCGACTCGCTCGTTTCACGGAGACACGCGAGTGTATATCCTACGTTCTTGTTCTAGGTAGATCGAAGTTTGATTGTAGACGCGCATCGCGTTAGACGCGACTCGAGTCGCCCGCCACGTACCGATTTACACGCTCTCGTCTCCACAGGAGCCGGAGTCGGGGTTTAGATTGTAAGCAGCTTCCCAGGGATCGCTCCCGCGGCGAATCGATCCCGACACGCGATGTACATAGTTCGTCCACGGCGAGATTCAGGAACGGACTGCGATAGAACGCGTACGGCGATGTTTCGACGGCGATCGGCGCACGGACAACAATCCGACGGCGCACAATTCTTCGCCGGGGATTAGTCGATTAGACGTTTAGGATCGTCGAAGCCAACGGCCTTCGATTCTCTTGGGAACAACAAGGTTCCGTTCGATGCGTAAGCGATAAGGCCGTTTTCTACTGATCAAAAAGTGTAGGGAAGGAGACGAAGGGGGAGAGAGAGGTGTTCTTTTTTGTTGGGTCGTAGCGTTCGTAAGACTGAAATCTAAATAGGCAACCTAGGGAGGACGATTTATGCTATTCGAAGAGCGATACCGTTTCTGAAAGCGAGTCGACCTGGATCCGCGTTTACCCCGAATCCCCTGATCGATCTGTCCTTCGATGTTACTCGAATACTCTCACGGACATCCGTCTTCCGCCTAGTACAAACTGCAACTTAAATAGCGTCTCTCGCGTCCAAGTAGATAATTCGAAAAGATTAACGGTCGAGGGAAACAGACTAACGCCTCCATTCCCGGACGCACAAAATCTTCGCTTCAACGTGCACCAACGATCGAGCAAATTATCAGAGACGATGGATACTACAGCAAGCGTTAATAGTGCAATGAGAATACGAGCAACCTCGCGGGTTACAGGCACGAGCGCCCAGCGAACGTCCAAGCGTCCGTTAAGTTAGTCCATAGAGTCTGTTTCTCTCGATTTCGCGCGGCAACGTGCCGCGATCGATCCGCGTTCGTGTCTCGAGGAAAATGAACGCCCTCGAAAGCCGGACACGCGAGCACTGTTTCCCAGCACGAGCCCGATCGAAACGCACCGAAAATGCACGCGAGTCGAAATTCGGCGATCGGCGAAGATAGCACCGAATCGATGCTCCGTGCGCCACGCCCGACCACTCGTCCTCCAGAAATACAGTGGAAGGTCCGTGGTTGACGTTGACACGCAGGAGCATCGCGTCCTGTAGATTCCCATAGACTCGTAGAGCTGAAGAGTGCTAGATAAGAGCTGGGGGAGAGCAGACGCGTGGAATAAGAAGATAACGTTCGAAGGAGGTACAGAGTACAACGGCGAGTCATATCATTAAGCCTTAATCCGTCGAGTGTGCTGTCCAGGCTCCGATAATTAAAGAGAGAGAAAAGGAGGGGGAGGAAACGGGAGGAAACGGGGAACAACATCGACCTACTCGGATGCGTTTCGTTTTCTATGCTCAAGAGACAGTCTCTGGAGGAGTTCGGATCAGAGTCGAATCGATCGGAGTGCGATAAGTACTGTTCCGTAAGAATGTGTGTGAGCGTGTGTGTGCGTGGTTCTGCGCCCGTTGCGCGACCGCCGCGTGTCCCTTGGAAGCGAACCACGAAAACGGGGTGGAGAGAAAGGGGAGAGCGTCGAAACGCGAACGTTTTCATAGAACACTTTCTACGCGATGCGCGGTGTAGTGCACGGCGCTTCTTTTTCACAGCGATCGCTCGGCGATGCGGAATTTAATTCGCGTTGCTGATCCGATCGGCATCCTTTTTACGTCTTGTAAGATACGAGTACGACTGTGTGGCGGCTGTAAATACGCGATAGAGCGAATTGGAGTCACGATTGAGAAAAGAACGGATCCTCTCGGTGTTGTAGAGCTAGTTGTGTCGACATGTTTCTTCCTATATTATATATATAATATATATACACATATATATACAAATATAAATATATTTATTATTGCGTTGTTCTATTATAATATTTATTGTATTTATCAGATATAGGATTTACGCGCGACACGTTACGTTTATTGATCGGGGCTCGCGTCGAGATCCATCGTTTCTCTTCTATTTCTTCCACTTCCGACCCCTTCACCATTCCCTCTCTATCTCTTTCTCTCTCTCTCTTCTCTACTTATCGCCCTCTGTGTTAGAGACGTTCCACGAAACGTTCAATTTCCGTTCGATCAGCCCCCTCGATTCCCAGTGATATCGCCGTAGACGCGATCTCGGCGCGAGTCTCGGCCGAAATTGAAGCGAGCCCGACGATAGAATCACGGTGGTAAGTCACGGAGCGCTGAATTCGAGCTCGCGAGCCGAACGTCGGCGGCACGTGAGAAAGGAGGACCCTTCTATGTCACGTCTCTAAACTGTACTTTTTCTATGTCCGCATACTCTAGTTCCTACGCAATGTTTGTACTCTTATACCCTTTGTACTATTTGTACCTTACGAATCGCAATACACTCGTCCGCAATAATAACCTGGCCTCGTTATTCGTCCCTCCAGCGTGCACCTTCGCCGAACCTATCAATCCACGAATCGACATCCGCGCGTTCCTTTGTCACGCAGCTCAGACTCCTCATCTATCCTTTACAAACCCACGCACCGATGCTTCCGCAAACATCAATGGATTTCCTCAAAGCTAACCGGCCTTCTTCTTCAAAACCTCATCAAACCTTCGCTCTAGTTTCCCCTCGCCATTGCCAGAGGATTTCTGGATTCGTGCACGCAATCAAAGTAATGAATCCAACAGCTCCAGAAGGCGAGGATGTTAGAACGAACGCAATACGCGAGCCACCGGTTTCCTTTGACATAGACGATTCCACCGGCGTTTGACAGCCTCTCAGAGATCTGCGCTTGCCCCCGAGAGCAATGGAAACAACGCGATCCAAAGTCGGACGACGAAACGCGGCCGAGCTGGTCGCGCTGACCTAAATACCTTCGATTTCATACTCGACATCGCTGCGCCCGTGATCTCGCGATGTTGAGGCAGGCATTCGTAGCGATTCCGCGGTAGAAGCCGAAACTGAATCAAGGGGAAAGGAAATCGACTTTCTCCGAGCAAAACGAACCCGAATCGACCTTTCTGGAGCGTCGGTTTCTCGTGGAAATCGTTTCCCAGAGCTCGATTAAGACTAAAAGGAGCCTCTCCCTCTTCACGAAACTGCGATTCTACGGAAACGAGAATGACAGTGTGGTCGGAATATAAGCGTGACGGTAGGTGCCTCGCGGGGATCAGTAGCCAGTGACGCCTTTAATTAATTCCTCGCTAATTAGGCTGCTTTGTCGCGTGCATGTACTAAAAATCACCAAGGTCGCTCCGCTGAAGAGGCGCTCGTTAACATGCACGTATCGGTGCATCCTCCGTGCACTGTGAACGCGACTCGTGTCCGTGTTACGTGCGTGGATCTCTTGATAAGGAAGTCTTCTTACTCGTTGGCACCCGTAAGTAGCCCTCTTGTACCTTCAATTTTCGCCTACGGCACTCGAGACATTTCTCAAGCTACAGTTCTTTCTTGGTCGTGACCCTTGACTGTGAGTTTCTTACTGGGTAACTAGATCAGCTGATCTAATTACGTCAGTGTCAGTAGCTGTGCCGCAATGTCCTCTAATTACGCGATTAATGAAACGATCAGGCGGAGCACGTGTGTGCCTGACGTCTAAGAGCGCGTGCATGCCAGCATCAAAGTCTCGTAATGCAACCTCGACGCGTAACGCAATCAAGAATGGAGTGGCGTTACGTGCATCGAGGAGATCGGCTTTCGAATGGAAGCTCTTCGTGCTAGAAACGTTCGAGCTACCTGATTCCCCAAAGAAGTACTTGGAATCGTTTCGAGTTCATTGTCAGATATTTTTCACTTCAATACACTTGAGAGAGTTCACTAAAGAGGCTTGACGATTTTGCATGCGCAGGAGACAGGTGAGATCGAATGGTGTTCAGAGGCAGGCGATCGCGTGTTGGAGGGAATCGGTGGATCTGCCTGGAAGCAGCGTGTTCACGCAGCTCATTTTTATCGCGCCCCGTGAGAGGAGCATAAGAGAGCGTTGCACAAGAGAGCGTGCGAACGGAACGACCCTTTATACAGGCCGTAATAATGTTCTCTCGCAGGTGGATCGACATGGGTGTGTGTATCTTGCTCTCTTCGTCGCTCGCTCGTCCCTTCTCCCTCCGTCTCGCGCGCTTTGTTCTCCCCCGCTGCCTTTGACTCGCTGCGCGGTAAATTTCTTTCGGCGGAATTACTTTTCTCCAGCCGTTCCGCCGGTATTTTCTTTCCATTACCGTTCGCGCTATTCGAGGGAAGAGGGGCGAGCGATCGAATGCCCGAAGAATAATTAATATCTTCTTAATTATACCGAGCTACACTCGGGTAGAGAGGCTTTCGAAGAAGCGAGCGCCCCGGAACATTTTACCCAGCGCAACCAGAGTGAAGGGGGACAACCGTTTCTTATAGTGTCTCTCGAGCACTTAGTAAAACGCGATAGAGGCCTACCCTCGGCCGAACGAGCCAAACAGCCTGATCGCTCGTCAGCCTGTCCCCGTAATTACGGGCTAAATTCGACCCTCATGGGCGTTGTCGAGCTCCCGCCGCCGAAGCGAGGGTGTACTTTAGTCGTCGAACTCGCCGTAACGCGCTCTCGTATCCATCGTTACCGCGAGCCCGTTTAAATCATAATTGGGAAAAATCAATATACGCCGAGGGATACCTGCCAAACGCGTCCCCCGAAACCACGACGCAATGCAAATGCTCGTGGCTCGCGTCTCGGAACTTTCGACAAAAACCTATGAGCGAAGAAATTTATCGAAAAGCATCGTCGACCCTCGGATCTGGAAGTTCTGAGAAAGGAGCATTCGATAGACAGGCTAAAATCGTGCCAGCTAGGGGGGGTTGGCAAATTCCCGGGCGCTTGGGAGTCGCGAAGCGTCCTCAAGGTTCCCCGGTGCAGCGATTAAGCCGTCACTTGGGCCACTCGAGGCCACCCTCGCGATTCCATCGTGGAAAGATAAAGAGGCAGAGGCACCGATTTGCGTGGTGGATGCTGTGCCGGCGATCCGCTCGCCGACGACAAAAGGGCGAGCAGACGGCCAGCCGATTCGACTCGATACAGAGAGGCACGTGGAGGAGGGACGAAAGACGAACGGGCGAGCGGCGGTGCACAGTGTGCGAGGCGAGCGTCACAGAGTGGAAAAGCGTACCGCGGGGGGATTTAGGTATTGATCGTGCTTCCCCATCGTGCATGGGGGTGGCTTCGCGCGCGGCAACCCCCATAACAGTTGCGTCGCCATTACAGCGCCATGGACCGGTGTACGGGGACGAAGCGGCGACAGTAAAAGCGGCCGAACTCGTCGAGCCCACGGACCGTGACAGGGGCTGAAGGGGCAGCCTTTTCCTTTTCCTTTTCAACGGGGAGACACGGCCGATCGGGGGCGCGCGACAGGGACAGGCGAGCCCCGGCCGCAAGGCAGAGCGAAAGGGAGGGAAAAAACGAGCCCCGGTGGAACGGAGAAAGAGGGCGAAAGTGGCAGGCGGTAGAAGTCGCGTGCACGGCCAGAAAGGTCTGCGTGGCTCGCCGCGAAGCTTCCGAGCAGAGCGCAAGCTCCGAACACCTTGTTTACATTCGACCAACGCCGCCGAGGAAGCACGTTGCTCCAGGAAAATAACCGAGCCGCTTCGTCGACGAAGCAGCGTGACGGTGGACACGGTAAAGGGGGGACGGAATCAACAGAGATATCGCGAAAGAGGAGCTGCTTCCACAGGGAATACCAGGGGACTTGGACCGAGAATTCGAGCAAAAGTATCCGCGACGCAAGGGCGTTCCAGGGACGCATCGTCGTTGCTTAATGGACGGGTGAGTACGCTTCGCACCTAAGTGCACGTCGAGTGGCTTTTTTGGTTAGGCTTTTCTCTCCCTCGCTCGCATCCAGAGCACGCGCGTCACGCTTCTTCCTTGGCCACAGATAACCACTTTCCTAGACAAGCAAATTCCTCGAGTTGTTCTGCGTTCGAGGCGATCCGTTCAAGGGCATGCAAATTGGGTAACGATCGACGCTGCACCGTCGTCGCACCATTTAGACGCTCCTCGATCGCGGAAAAGTGAAATTTCTGTGATTCCTCGTAGCAAAGAACGTGGTCAGAGGTCAGAGGTTTTTCCCGCGCTACGCCGCCTAATGACGCACCCTATATGGTGCGCAGTGAAACGCTCTTTAGATTGCAACGGAGCTCGTTCTCTTATTGTTCCTCGTCCATAAGCGATCGCTCGGGAACGGAACGAGATCGCTGGGCGTTCGTGGAAATCAGGAAAATCGAGGGAAGTTTGAAAAAGAGCTCGCCGCGCGCTACGATCGCTTTATGGCGGACGCGATGATGGCCAATTAGAGAATTCATGGTTTGGCCGTCGATCGGTTTTCGCTGACGCCTCGCGAAGGCCTGACACAACAACGGAGGAAAGGCGATTCCGGTCTCGGCGACCACGCTTTCGCGGTCAATGACTTTTCCGCAAAACAATATCCACGCGAGCTTTATCGATTCCCGAGACGGCCGGTCGCGTGCAGCGAACGCATCAAGTACCACACGTAACAACCGGGATAATAACATCCGTGGTCGAGCTATTTACTCGCGCCACATCTCCCGATTAAAGGATAACAGCCTGCTAATCGATAAGGGAGCGTGACAGACGAATCGACGTTAATTAGCGTCCGCCATGCGGGCAATTCACTCTCATCGATGCTTCTTAAACGCTCGATTTTTCACTCGTCCCCAGAGTATTCGACGAACAGGCCGTATTCCTCCGTCAAATAATAACTTCTATCCAAGAGAGTAGGTATCAAAAGGTTGAAGCATATAAAAACTTCCATATCAGTCTGTAAAAAATCTGTTTTTCTTACGCGAGGATTCGCCGTTTACTATGCGCGTTTCAATGCAATAACATCCTGCTGAAAAAAAATACAATCTCCCGTCGAAGGTAAATATTTGGTTGGTCCCCGGCTGGCGGACGACCCTCGTGGAAAGCGTCGCTGGGGACGGCGTAATCGATACCGCCCAATTAACATGTTGCTCGAATTAAACGGCCAGCGATTCGCGACACGGCGAACCGGAGCACCGCCGAGTCGCGGCACTTATCGACCGACCACTATTTACGGCGAGACGAGCCAAAAATCGAGTCAAGGTCCGGGCAAATAAAAATCAGAGACAGGATCGCAGGCAGACACAAGAGTCCGCGACCCGTGCGCGTATATAACGGGTGTCCGCGTTCACCAGGCCGTGGCATTGAACCGTGCCGTCAGGGTCGGGGGTAGAAGAACGTGGACGAAGGGGGCTGAAAACGGGGAGATGGAAAGGGAAGCTCGACCTTCGCGTACCCACGCACCCCCTGTTCCTTTGTTCCGCTCTTCCTGGCCGAGGAGATCGCGAAACGTCGCCGTGCGCGGGGAAAGGTGGGATCTGTATAAATTACGCGATCCCCCCGTCTTAATTAGAAGGATCATCCCCCGCGGTTCTGTCGGACGGAAGGCAAAATAATTACATTCGGCTGGGGACATTCTTTGATTCGCGGCGAGACCGCTCGAGTGGTCGACTTCTATCGATTTCCACGTGGCACGGCGCAACATTCTTCGTATTTTGAGCGGGAGGTTGGCGCGACAAAAGTACTCGGTGTCGCGGACCAAACATCAAAGACGTTGCTCGCACAGAAGGACGCTTTGGGCCGTTCGAGATTAAAGCCACCCAAGGCAGAGAATTTCTGGGGCGGCTCGAGGGCGCGTCGTTCCCCTACGAGGCCTCGAATCTTCAAGCGAGAGCGTCGCCCGCCAATGTATCTCGTTCCCCCGACTAATATAGTATCGTAGGAAGGTGTGTTGAAAGCACACAGAGGGAAAACATCGCTCGGGGAGGAAACATCGGGCAAGCAACGCGGAAGAGTCGGGGCGGAAAGCGCGGAGCCGATCGGTGGCGCGAATTTCGACGGTGGGCGAAACGAGGGGCGACAGCGGTCGAAGGGAAGCAACGATTCGCGAAGAGAAAGGAGCGAGGTATCGGGCGCCCATCATAAAACCACGATTATTCCACGCGAGCCGCCAATCGCGGCGCGAGTGCCTCGCCACGCGGCTCGCAATCACGCGGTGCACTTTAGTGAAGCTTTCCAAACGGTTCTGCGTACCCTGTGACGCGGAGATATGGTGACTAAATCGATGAAACTGCTGGAGAAACACGGAAGACGATAGGAGCGCAGGCGAGCGACGATTAATTCAATTTCTGTCGATAGAAGTCTGATTGAAGTTGCCTACTGCACGTGATCATTGGTGAACGAGGGTTAAGTCGTGTAGATTCCGCAGGGCAAGGTCTGCTAGTGAATTATCCTGTCCGTCGAAGAGTTTCAAGATTCATAATGGAGGTAAGGCATCGCCGTTTCATGAACATTGAAATTTACGAGAAGTTTGTCATTGTATCTCCCCTTCTTCGAGATCCCCTCTCGGGACACCAAAATTGATTTGCTCTGTAGCTCGAGAAGGTTCGAAATGGATGGGAATTAGCATAGATTTCGTTCACAGAGCGATTTCTCTAGTAGCACTCGGCAATCGCGATGCTTTCCGCGGTCAGGTGAAAGTTCGAGCGGATTGCATTCGTCTGCGCGAGGGGACCGTGCCTAACGAGGTATAAAATTACGGTAATGGATCCGTTCTTGACAGAATTTTTCTCGCGACAACTTCGCCATCCGATCGGTGGGCGTCTCCCGTTTCAGCGTCGTCAGTTTTCCACGGTGTCTAAACATTCGACTGCCGGAACACCGATGGAAAGAGAGCGCGGGAACTCGTCGCGTTTTTTCCCTCCCGTTTCCGGCGCATATCATCCCCACGACCCAGTTTCACTCTCAAACTCCTCTCCGCTCTTTCTCCTCGCTTTTTTTTTCCAAACCGCGGCGCGCTCGCTGCTTCCCGTGGAATGCCTGGAAACGCCGAGGAACGCGGAAAGCGGATAATATCGGACAGGGAGGAACAATGGCGGTCGTAATCATCGTAATTGCTGCGATTATTATCCGAGCGCGATGCTGCTGTTAGAATATCGGCTTCCCAGAACGCCCGTGGAGCAGGCCTGAATATACAGCCATTAACGTTGCTACGGTTGCCCCATTAAGAGGATGAAAATAACGAAAACACGAATGCAAAATCGATCCTCGGGGTGCACAGAAAGTGGACACTTCGATCGTTCTTTACAGAGACGAATCAGTCGATTAAGAAAGATCAAACGTTTGTGGCGAAAGGTCAACGGGATCCGTGAACTCGTGACCCCAATGAAAGTCGAACGAGAATTTCGCTTTTGCGGTACGCAGCAGCGCTCCCTTTTTCCCCGGCTCCTTTCATTCGCGAGCGAAAACTCAATCCCAGTTTTGTCTTTTGCTGGAGGCAAAACATTTTATCTTCAAGATCGCGAATCTTTGTGTATCCTTCTCTCGAACGAATCTACCTCGACGCGTTGTCTCGGAAGCGGCGCGGTGCAAGAGGTTCGCGGGCTGGGTCGATGGACGGTACATGGGCGTCGCGACGCCGGCGCCGGCACGAAGCTCACAGGTGGTCGCCATGCAGTCTGGCCGTGTTTCGTGTCGAGTGCCGCGCGGCAGCACCTCGACGTGCCGCTTTTTCGAGGTCCACGACCGGTCTGCCGGCCGAATCGATCCGTCGCCGCCACTTCCGGCTTCCGATTGTTGTTGTGACGCCGCGTGCCACCCCCGCTGAAGCCGGGAACCCTGCGTGGCTTCCTGGCCTCGTCCTCGACGCACGCCGCCACCAGGACACGACCATCGTAAGCCTCCCTCGTTACGACCCCAGGCAACCTTCCTTTCCCCCCCTCGGCTTCGTAGTTACAACCTGGACGCCCAATTTCAACGGGGGCGGACGGTGGGAGATGATTCCGCGGGGAGGCCCCCCAGGCGAGGATAGCGAGGTTCACCAGTGAATTTCTAGTAGGCAGATTTTGTGATTGGAGGATTCTCGAGAGGCTTCCCGTGGGTCGGTGTATAATGGCACTCTGGTTCGGGGGATGCTGCGGGGTGTTCTAACCTATCTCAATCCTAACCTGCACGCTGTCTTTAACCAAGGACTAGTTTCGAAGTCGCTTCGATGATTGGAGTTAGGAGAACTGGGAGTTTAGAGAGACGCGAGGAAGAACGAAGTGTGACGTTTATTTCGTTTCGTCAATGGAAACGTTATCGAGCAGCGCGTAAATGGAGCAAGGTGATGGATATTAAGGTGGTGAACGTGTTACCGAAATAAGATAGGAAAGACAGGCTTGCAGTAGTGTAAGGAAGGTCAGGGCATAGACTTCGATAAGCTAGCACGCCACGCTATTGAAATATTCAGGAATCGTTCGATACTCGTGGAAAATACCGACAGAGTGGCTATATCGATCAGGTTCGACAGAGCGATGGCGGGCGGAGCCGGCGCGATACATAACCCGGCCGTGTTTTCGTTTTCGAAGGCTCCTACTACTTATCCGGCAAGTCTACGTTCTCGCCGGCCCTCTTCATTGAGACCTACCCCTACGTCGCGGCCTACATACGTGTTGCTCCCCTGACGTCGCGTACCTATGTACACATCTTCCTCAGTGAACGAACTCCACTTGCTACAAGAGAATCCCAATATGCTCGAATCGAGTCACCAATTTTTCCTCGAGATCGCGCTTCAAGCGCGCATTATGCCTTTGTTTCTTGCACGCGGCAGAACAGCTTTGCAATCGGATCTTAAGTCAACTTGTGACAGTTTATATACGTAAAGGTTCCATGATTAATTCTCGAGGGAGGCACGCTGTTCCGCTTCGTGCACCAGTAGCTTCGAAACGAGAGCTTTGGGGAATACGGTTTCCATGGACGTTCAAGAACGGAGGCAAAAACTGCCTCTCAAATGATAGGACTTCCAAGCTCGGCACTATCGCGCAGAAGGACGTGCTTCATTTTTAATTACATGCCCACTTTCCTCCCCACCAGGCTAGGCCAGCAACTTGGCGCGCAATTACGAGTTGCACGCTCCGAGTTGTACCTGCAACGCCAGGCGAGAGTGGACAACGAACTTTCACTCGTGATTCGTTACTGTGCCGTATCGGGGATTAAAAAGAAGCGGGCTGAGAAAACGCGGGGGTGGCCGGGACTGGGATCGGATGCAGTTGGTCAGAGCATTAAAATCACTGACACAGATGGAAACGACCGACCCCGAGGGCTTTCAGGCTCGTCGGTTCATTAGAAATCGGTTATCTCGTAGTCGCCGGGAAGCTACTCTCGCTGGAAGCTTCTCTCTATCGCTCGCTTTCAAGCCTGGGAGAGCTTATTCCGGGACAACGATCTCCGATGCGTCCTCTCGGCCCGCTTGAAACGTGAATTTCCATCGAAACGAGATACCAAAGCGAGGAGACAGAGAACCGCGGACGGCTCCGTGTACGATTTGCAAAACTGAATCGACTTGTCCCTGTTTCGGCTTGATGGCTGCAACGGGAAGTGAAGAGCACTCGAGCTCGAGACAAAAACTGGCAAAGAAATCGCGGTAAATCGCGGTAAATCGCGGTAAATCGCGGGACCCGGAAGAATATTAATAAGCAGCAGAGAAAAGGGGTGCTCGAGATCGACTGCTAATTCTAGGGCGAGGCGGGGCGGTGGGGGGTAGGTCGGGCCATCGACGAAGGCAGAAATTAATTAGGCGCCGGGGAAAGCGCGATATTAGCGATCTCGGGGAATTCTTTGGCCGATCGAGGAATACGATAATTGGCGACGTTTCTAGAATTCCATCGGGAGTACAATAAACGGGGATCGAGGCCCGACAATGCTGTCTCGATGGTGGCTTGACAATCGAGGATCCGTTAGCCGGCGCGCCGCCGTTCGATCGATCGATACCGCCGGTTTCTTCCGGTCTGAGGGCTTGCCACCGCGAGCCCAGCGGTTCGGTCCATTACAGCTTCCGTCCTCGCGGCATTGTGGATCCGAGGAAAGCGCGGCCGCTGACCGAAATAACGCGAAAGCCGGCCTAAAAGGAGCGGTATTCCGGTGCGCATTGGCAATGTTTGATCTGTGCACGATACGCGCGTACACAATTAAAGCGTTTGCGTGCCGCAAGCGGGAGGGCGTCCTTTCGTCTTTCGATGGACTCCGACGGGGGGGAGGGGGGGGTGGTCGTTAATCTAGGTGCAATTGCGAAGTGTGCAGAGTTGGAATTGACATCTGTGCACCGTAATGGGAGATAAATTGGAGGAAGTACTGGGGTTCGGATATCGAGATCACCTCAGATCTGTTAATACGTTATTGCGCAGACCTCGCGACCACCGAATGGAGAAGAATGGAGAATAGATGATCCAGAGGAACGGGGCCACATATCCTTCGGCTCGGATAGAATTCTCGTTAGCCCCGGAATCTGGCGATCCTCCGGCAAAAAAGGAAGGGGAAACGAATCGAACGGAGTCGCCCGTACGGGAGACAAAAGGAGCGCGGAAAACTGATATCCATCGCGCGCCGCGAATTGTTCGTAGGCCTGAAAAGCGACAGGGGAGTAAATTAAGTTCCCTATCCCGGTTCCATTAGCCCTGCGGATCGATATAGGGTATGGAAGATGTGGAGGGGGTGGAAGGTATAGAAGGGACAGAAGGGATGGTTCGCCGTGTCCGCTGACAAGGCGAGATCTGCAATAGCGATCGGTGGAATCGGAGGGAATATGGCGGAATGGTCGTGGCGAGCGGGCCGGGCGCTACGCTCGGTATCGGCGTCGACGCCGTCGTCGGCCTCACAAGCGAGCAAGCGTGGTTCGAGGGCAGGCGGCGAAGGAAGGGGCAACGGCAAGGTAGCGTGGGAAGAGAGGCAGTAGGCAGGTAGGGGGTGCACGGCAAAAGGCAGAAATAATTCCACATTTGCCGAGCAGGCTCGCACGTGTCACACACCTCAGGCCCGCACACGTGCGGGCACGTGCCCCGTTTTCTTCGTTCCGTTCCGTTCTGTTCCGTTCTGTTCGGCGCGACACGCGAATAGAACGACAACGGGGGAGGCCGAAACGAGGACGAGCCAGAACGCGAGGCGAATTCGCGCGGAGGCATAGAGAGGGAGGAAAGGAAGGAGCGAGCCTGTGGAGGGAAACAGGGTGGAGGAGGATAGTGCGCGCGGCGAATAGAAAGGGGGAAAAGAAGGTAGGAAGCGGAGGCGCGCACCGGTGGGACAGTGATAGTCGGCTGGAGGATCGTGATTAAAGCCCGCGCGACCAAGCCGGCGAACCGCGGTTTTCTAAATATATAGACGGCGATGTGCAAGAATAGGAGGCAAGCAGCACGGGTCGCGAGCGCGTCTCGAGAGAGAGCGAATGGAACGTGAGCTCGCAGTGGGCACCGCGACGCCGCGGCGTCACCCGGACCCGTGTTCGGATAGGTCAGTTACCGCCGAACAAACTACTTGCCGGCGGGTTCGCGTTAGAATCCTGTATCAGCCTTTCTCGCACACAGGTAACCAAGGACTTTCGGCTTACTTTCTGTGTACACCATCTTCCCCCGTTCTCTGTCAACCCTCGAGCACCCTTCCTGCCTCCAACCATCCCGTTTTCCTCCACTCGATAACGTGTTCCGGCTGCGAGGAATACAGTGGAGCACGCTCGAGTGCTGTGCAAAGAGACACCTTTGTGTTTTTCGCTATTAGTTGAGGCTCCCACAGGCCCGAGACACCTGTGTCCTTCCCGGTCTCTTGACGCCTGCCACTCGAGACCACCACCTGCAACCCCTTGTTTCTTACGTCCACAATGCTAACCGTGAAAGGATCCTTGCTTAGCCGCGAGACAATCGGGCGTCCTGTTGATCGTCCTGGTTTCCTTCCACGCCTTTCATCCCCCCCTTCCTTCTCCACCCCGATTATTCCGTTTAGCCGTACTACCTGCACTTGTTGAATTCCCCCCTCGCACGACTCGCCACTGCGTTCAGAGCGGTTCACGCTCGCGATATACGTCACGCCACCCCTTCAACTTTTCCTCGAACGGATCGATCACCCCTGGAGTATTTAGCTGCCTCCCTTAATAGTTCCCACCCAACCCATCGTTCCTCCGATTGCTCGTCCTAAGAATAGTACACTCCGCGACCTTCCCTTAAACCACCCCTCGAACGTTCTACACCGTTGGAAGACTTTCGCGCTTGTTTACGACGCGGCTGACCATTGCCACCCCTATACCACTGTTTTCTTCGTCTCCCTCGCTGCTTCGTAGCTGTCGGCTCGTAATCGCGCGGCGAGATAGGTCAGTAACTGCGACCTCGCTTTCTCCGCCTTTTAATTTATGATGCTGTCTTCCTCTTCCACCCTTCCTACCACTGCAATTCTCTGTGTTTCGGGAGAACTCTTCCGTTTCAATATTCCTGCGAGGCGAGCAACGGTCCAGTCGATCTAAATTTACTGTTGAAACAGCCCCTGGCGCAACGACGTCGAACCGAAATCGAAACTTCCAGGAATTCTCAACTGCTCGTGACGAAATCGCCACGGTTCCGTATCCAGCAACGGTGGCGCAGTCGTTTCTCCGAAACGGTGTTAAATCCGCGCGGCAACGGGTGCAAATCGCTTGGAAAATAAGGCACGCGCGAAACGCGTTCAAAGCCCAGCTCGAAGCCGTAATTTATTCCAAGCTTACGACAGCTCGCAAACATTCGCACGTGGCATTCGCCGCCCAGCGTCGCAATTATTCTTTTCAACGGAGAGCTCAACCTGATTCTCTCATTTTCCTCGACTCGTCGCAGCCTGGCGAATCGTAGGCGCCGTTATTAACAGGCGTCTATTCGAATCGACCAGCGACTACGTTTCGATCTAAAAATAAGGATACCGTCATGGTTTCGTCTCGAGCGATCTCCTGGAAATAAGGCACTCCGGAGAACCACGTTCAGTCCGACTTTTGCCACCAGTCAGTTTCATTTTTCGGAGCAACTGATACAAGATTCCGTTTGTTAAGGAAGCACTGTACGAGCCAACATCGCAGGTTTATTTATCATTCGTGTGGGTGTCATCGGTCCCCTCACCGTTATAAATAACCGTTGCGTTAACTGGCCGCGCAACAGCGGTCGATGATCAATAATTTTTCCCCGTGGAAAACGCTGCTGCGTGAACCGCGTGATAAATATAGAGTAATGGGAATTGAAAGTGCACTGACTCCGCTGACACGCCATTTAAAAGCTATCCATCCTGCTTTCAATCTTCCTTCACAGTTCTTTCAGCAGATAAATCACGGGTGGAAGGTGTCCCTGGGAGGCGCGAGGCAGGATCGAATTTACGCGTGCTGGCAGCGCGCGAGTCTAGCAATCACGCGATATCCCGCGACAATCGACACCTTTCCGTGAAAACGAGATAACTGAGAAATCCGATTCGAGTCGCGCGAACGCCCGTTACGACAAAACGTACGACAAGTCGTTCTTACGTAAACTCCCGCTAATTACGCGCGCGGCGTCGAGTGACCTATTTAGCCCTCGCGTTCGAGAATCGATAGCTTTTCCCCGGGAAACCGTTCCACATATCCGCGAAATGGTAATTCGAGCGGCGGGCTGAGATTACAAATTTATTCCCCCAGCGATATCCACTTTCTTCCGTTTACCGTGCACGTTCGGTTGCCTGCAGCTCGTCGCCGATTCCCTTTTCCGCGCCGTTCCACGTTAATTGGCTAGCGGATAAAACGTCGACGGGATTTGAATAAATAGCCGGTCTAATCTGGTGCATGATTCAGAGCCGGCGATCTTCGGAGCGCTCGTGTTTACTCGGTGTCAATCGATGAATTAAAAGCGACTGGACGGGAACGAGTTGACAGTGGTTTCAGCCTCGGGCGGACGTGTAAGACAGACACAAAATGCGCGTAGGCCTCGCGGTAGATTCAGACGTCAGAGTGAGCGCGTTCAGTCGACAGACAGAAACATGTGCGACGCTCCAGCCGATACCGCAATGTCAATACAGCAAGGCTTTCATTGTGTACCGCTTCGGTGGGCAGTTTTCATCTCCGTGACGTTCCGATAGGACGTAAAGAGGACTGTTTCGCAACGTCCGCCGTACAGTTGCGTCCTGAGTGGTATTCTTAAAGTATCGCGACGAAGAAAAGAAGTGTCGCACGGTGCAGCTGATCCCTATTCCATCCCGAAGATAGTAACGCAAATATTACCCGTTTCCAGCGTGGATTTCGCGGGAAAGCCTGCTGTCGCTCAAGCGAGCGCCACTGCTGGTCTAGCAAAAAGAACTCGATCAGACATCCTCGCGTGTTCGAGGTCCTCGTTCGCTTTCTTGTCTCGTGCTCGTCGAGTTCCTCGAAGCGTATTGCACGCGGCAAGATGAATGCACGTGACTAGCGGTGAGTCCGCGTCGCCAGCCGTAGCGCCATGTTTGGCGATCCCTGTCCTGGGGAGAGAGCAGGCCGGCACTCGACGAGGATGAGACTTCCCCGTTGAATCAGTTACGCTGTCGTTGCGCGGCTCGATTGCTCCGCGCGATCGAGACCGTCCGGTTTTCTATCAATGGGTAACATGGACACCACGATGTCGAGTAAGTTCATCGCCGAGGATGGGCCTCGTGGGTACAATGTCGAGTTGCCTATTTGTGAAGCTGCTATTTGTATATTTCTGCGAGTCTGGCGATGACAACTGCGATCGACAACTGAAACGACCATACGAAAGAGCACGTGATACCAGCGAGCACTCTACGTTCGATGGAACTTAACGAGAGGCGAGAGGCTCGAGTTGCAAAGGGGATGGGCGGAGGCACGAGGGCTGGAAGCCTTTCTCCATCGTTTGATTCGATTGTCCCGGGACACGGTGACCAAGTGGCCAACTCGATCGCGGGAGCATCGATTGCGCTGAATCTCCCTCGCGGGGGAACGGGGACGAGTCGAGTCGGATGCATTATTCACCAGCCGTAATTAAACTGATCGCTGGCGAAAGACGACCGCGACACAGGGCTGTGCGCTCTCGGCTTAATTGGTCGTTCGGAATCGCTCGACTTCGAGCGAAACAGCCCCTGTTTGTCCACGGCAAACGGAGACTTCTGGTGCTTAGCTAACGGGCCCGTCCCTTGTGTTGCAGATCGACCGAGAAACAATCCTGAAGAGATGCAGCGGTGCCCGTATCTCCACGAGATGAAGGAGCGCTTGCTCTCGCAACCGACACCGACCGACAGCCTGGACATGGAACGGCTAGACGGCACTCCTGTCAAGGAACCGAACCTGCACAACGATTACCCAGCTCACGCGAACCCCGGAGTGATACCAGACCCCCCAGAAATGCCACCCGACTCTTTGATCGGCACGGTCGTCAAGGTACGTCCGCGTGGGCCCTCGAATTGTCTCTCTTGGCTCTTAGCAAGCCAAGATCGAATACGAAGCAGTGTTCCAGCAGTGTGTCCGATCGTGGAGGCTAGTTTTTGCTCTTGAACTCGAGGCTCCGTGGTTGAGAAAAATACAGTGGTGCTAGAAGGAACATTCGAGCCTTCAAGAGGCTCCATTGATCGAGCACGAGGTACCGGTGAAAGTAGCTACACGTACAATCCGACCACTAAGAGTATTTACGGCAGAAGTATATCAACTCCGAAGTTTCTTTTGGCTACCACTGTACGTTTCCCTTAACCCACGGTCCTCCATGGATAGTCGTAAGTTTTGGCAACGAGTCAACCCAATAACTTCCTCCGCGAAGTTGGGACAAGCTCCCAGGGAGAAAAGAATCGGCCGATTAGTTTACCGATAGAAGCAGCTCCGCCAGTGAATGGAGCGATCCGGAGTAGGATAAATGGCGAATTTTTTTCTCCCCCCGAGTGTCCCGCGCCACCGCCCACAACCTTTTCTTCCCCCCCGCTAGTGGCAATAAGTCTGAAGCCTGTAATTCATTGCTTCTAGCTGAATTCCGACGGATACGGGTCGCACACGTCGCCGGCGCACGCGAGGCAGCCCCTGGTGCCTCAAAACGCGAATAATCCGCCCCTCTGCCTCACCCCTACGCACTCGGGGCCGAGCACTGGCACGCAGCCAAAGAACGCGAAGTGAGTACATTCTTACGAGTGCATTCTTAAGATCCTGCCGGACCTACGGGCCTTTTATCGCGGCTCTTTCCCGCGCCGCGGCCGAGCGTCACGGCATTCCGCGCGAATGTCGTTTAATTGCTTTTACGCCCGCAATCGCGGCTGAATGCCGCGCGGGCTTTTCATAAACACGCGCTCTTCTGTCCTCCCCGTGGCTCCCCCCGCTCCGGCGGGGACGCGTAGGTCGATGGAAATAGAACGTTACGGGAACGGGCACGCAGAAGCAAAAGAAATCGAACGATACGCGGCACGCGGCGAGGTTAAATATAATTTGCAGTCGACACGCGTAATTCCGCGGCGACCGATGGGCTGAACAAGACCCAGCCGCCACGTGGAGCCATGCTATCGTTACGCGTACGCCTCGAGAGTCGAGAGCTTCCGCTATCGCGGAACGGTTCCTGGTACACCCTTCGGTCAACCGAAAATAGCCATCCGAGACCATCTAGCCTACTGGCGGTTTCGCGTTTTACGACGTCACGTGGCATGGACCGACGTTAGCGGTGTTTCGGCGATGACGATTCACGGCGATTTGCTTATTCTGGGTGCTTGAGAGGGAGCTTTATTGACGGTTCGAGACGGAGATCGTCTTAGGGCTGTCGCACGTTTGGGCGATACGAAGAGAACAGATTTATAAACAGTTGATTCTCATGGGGGAACAATTAATTAATTATTATTAATTTCTTCGACTCAATTCGCTTCGCCAAAATGGGCGACGGCTTTTCACCTTTTCTTAAGGTCTCTGTGACTTGTTGGACGTCTTTAACGTTTGTGGAATATGGGAACCGTGATCCACCATCATGGTTTCTGTTCGTTTTTTGGGGTCCGGTGATTAACGCGCGAACTTCGTGCCGAGGAGACACATGGCGGTAGATAGGGTACTGGGTATAAGTTACGGAATTTCATTATCTGGATCATCGAACGTGCCGTGATATACCGCCGGGACGTTCCCCGCATGAAGAATTATCCTCGTTAATATGCGCGGTTAAAGAGGAACGCCATCTTGAAGCAGCCCTACGGCGGTGCAACGTGCATCCGAAGAAGGTAAGCTGCACCGTGCGATGCACCGCGAGCAAAAAAGGCGCTCAACAGTATCCAACTTCTTTAAAAGGATCGCAGAGATCAGAGCAGCAGAGATTGTCCATCAAAATTGCAGGGTGGAGCACCTGTCTCGAAGTCTCCATGCAAAGATACCGATAACGACGTTGAAGATGATTTCTTTCGAGGAAGAAACGAATTGGGATTCGGGTCCTCAGATTTTATGAGGAAGAATGGAAGCTTTCCCAAAACATCGAGATTTACACCCGATCATGTTTAAGAAGTTGCACGAATTTCATATTCAAATAGAAAAAAAACGATTTCTATTAATTAGGTAACAGTGGCAGTTTTAAATTTCTCCGTTATCTTTGATTCCCCGATTATTTTTAATCCGGAGGCATTTCTGCCCGAGTCACGGCCCAATTAACCAGTTAAGTAGAGGATCGCGTGAAATCGATGGGCGGGCAGAATTTGGAAAAATCGAGGCCGATTTTACTGATCTTTTCCCAAGCTCTCGTCCAGGGTTTAGTTCTAGAGACGCAGAATCGTGGCAGCACCGCCAGCTAGTCTCGAAATCAATACTCGCTGTGCGTGAGCCTGGCCTGTCGCAATCCTCGCAACGCGATATTACAGCACGCAGAAAAATGCTGGGAGCACCGGTATCGCGCCGAGTATCGGTGACCTGATCCAGATCATCGCTGGGAACGTGATCGCCGCGCGTTGTCCCTCGTCCAGCGATCATCTGCAATCTTCTACCCCTATCCAGCCAACAAAGCATCGAGACAAATAGTTAAAGAAAATGAAACTACCCTTTCCCTTATCGCGTGATACCCAGCGCCGCTTATAATCATCACGCGATCGTTCGAGCAGATCGTGAGAATAATCGAGGGTGATCTCGCTCGGGGCACATCGCGTTCGAGACCAATATGTTGCGGCGAGGCGAAAAGCCTCCCCCGTATAGGGTGCAGACAAAAGAACGGGGAACTATAATCAAGCTCGACGCCGTAGATTCGGCGTGGATGCCTGCCAAGTATCTCGATGATCGAGCTGCCAGCCGGTCACCGACCCCCGTGTCGGGAAAACAACCCTGGAAATCCATTACCATACGAGCGACGGGGATCGATCGCGAGCGCGTGCCTCGCGAAGGGGTTGCTCGCGAGCTGGTGGCAATTCTTATCGATGGAATCGATGACAATCGTGGGTTCTCGAATTCAGCCAACCGATAGTAAGATGGCGCGTCAAAGGATGGGAAGAAGGAACGGCGGCGTTAATTCCGCTGGCGGATTCCTTGTATCGGGGACGAGGAATACAAAGCCTCGCGCAATCCTCGACGGGGCGAGAGATAATCTCCGATCGCGATCGTAACGAAGGGTCGATTGCAGCGAGTCGGCTCGCAGAGGGTCGTGCAGCGTAGAATTTTGTGGTAGGGTAAGGTTACTGACCTCGGTGCCAGCGTTATCGAGCGGGTCAGTGGGTCGCAGAACCACAGAGCATATCACCCCCGCCCCCGGCACCCCGATCCCAGCCCCCCTACCCTCGCGCAGTTCCGGATCCTCCCGTGGGAACGCAGCCGAATGTGCGCGCGAGACTCTTCGAATCTCCAACTTCCACCGAACACTTCCCGCGGAGGAGACTTTTCCTCTTGATGGAATTAAAAACTCGAGGGAGCCGGGGACAAGAACTCGCGGCTCGTCAGACAAGGGGGGTGGCTGGAATCAATGGAAGCGACGTGGAAGGGAGCGGGGGTTGGTTGAAGGCGGTCGAGAAGTATCTGTAGAGCAAGTCTAAGGTGGAGGTACTTAGCGTTATCCGAAACGAACGTAACGGGGATAAGGTATTGTCCCCTAAATACCGTAAATTCGTTGAAAACTTACGCGGTAGCTTAGACTTTCCACGAGAATGGATCCCGCGACGGTCGCGAGGAGGATTCGCGATAGCGCACGGGTTTGCCGCAAAGAAATCGGCGGAGACAAAAGACGTTGCGGGACCGGGGCGAAGGGTGCTTCACCGGTTCGCGCGAACCGTAGACGGTAACCGCACCCCCAACGACGAGGAGCCGCACAAAGGCGGCCCGTGAACGCATCGATGCCGTGTCTTCAGCATCCGCGCGACTCCCGGGAACGTTGAAAATAGACATGAAGGAATATTTAAATAACCCCCGCTATCGTGGGGATAAAAATGGAAAAGGAGGACGTTGCCTGAATATTTATTCACCGTTTATCTGCCGGGGGGAGAGAGGGGACAGTGAATGAGAGGTCGAGAGCAGGCACAGAGCACCGGTGCCTCTGCGAACGAACAATCTCGCGGCAGGGACTTCCGCCACCGTGGTTCCACGACACGCACAAAGAGACTCTAGAGGAGAGATTGAAAAATCCATGCCACCGGGGTGCAGCCGGGACGTCGCTTAAACGCGGCGGTTGCGTCGGGCAGAAATGAAAAGCATTCCGGTGAAAAGGTGGAGCCGGTGGATTTCGCGAGGCTACTTCGCGAAAGCCCAGTGACCGGGATCCGGAGGCCGCGGGGAGGTCCTAGACGCTGGTGAAAAGCGAACAGCCGAGCAGGACGAGGGGATTAAATCGAGCGGCCCCGCGTGTTCTCGTGATCGGTGCGCGATAAACGAGAGGCGCCACTCGAAGCGTGGGGGGTGGCGTCCAGGCGTCCGGACGCCCCTTCCCCCGCGGTTACGTGGTGAATTAAAAGGAACGAAAACGGGGACGTGGAAAGCACGGGGAGAAAAAATTCATGAGGTGAGATTCCGATGGGACAAAGGGTGTCCCGGAGCCGAGGTAGACCAGTCGAGAGGAATCACGGTGGAGGATTCTTGTTGGGCCTCGACCACACAGCGGTCGCGGAGGGACGGTTGAGGGAGGGTCGAGGGAGGGTTGAAAATGAAGGAGACAGGACGGGCGGGGGCGGAGGTGGATGGAGAAGACGAGACGCTGCGGGGACGGATCGTAAGAAGGAGAGGCAAGATAGGGCGAGAGAAAAAGGGGGGCCCCGGAAGCGGGACAGGGACAGGCGAAGAGAGGACCGCGGACGATATACCTAGAGTGAAAGCCGTGGCACGCAGTGCGCTTGTGCAAGAAGCTGCCGCTGCCCGGGAAGAGACCTCCCGGCCAGCCTCAGTCTCCGGGATGCTGGGGGCGGCGATCGTGATTCTACCCCCATTTCATCGTGCTCCGATAACATAGTCCATCTCACTCGGCCGCTGTCGCTCCGTCCGCCCGTCCATCTGTCGCTCCGATCCTCTCGGATTAACCCTCTTTCGCCTGTGTGTGCCCACAGCCTACGGTCGGCAACGTAAGACTGTAGACTCCCTTTCGCTCTCTCTCTCTCCCTCTCTCTCTCTCTCTCTCTCTCTATCTCTATCTCTCTCTTCTTTACCCTCTCCTGCTTCTAATCTCCACGCGCTGCCTACGCGTCCCCTGTTGTCCCTCTTCTATCCCTCTCCCTATCTGTCCGTCGTTGGTCCCCTCTCCTCCCCGTGTCGTCAACTTCCTCTTTCTCTCGCCGACCTTCCGTCCTCCATCCCTTCTCCGTCTCTACGCTTCACACCCTTTTCCGCCGAACCCTGGGTGCAGTCACCGCGAGAACCTTCAGCCAACCACCTCTCCAGCAGGTGAGCCTCCTTGGTGGCGGCGCGAGGTGACACTGGTTCGTCAGTTCGTTGGTCCGTTTGGTTGGTTTCGTTGGTTTGGTGGGCTGGTGCGTTGCTCTGGCGTTCGTCGAGGTGTGCATCGCACTCGGCTGGTGATCGTAGCCGCGCGTCGCCCGTCGCCTCTCGTCATCAGTCATCGGAGCGAGAGTGCCCCCGATCCTCCCCGGCCACTCAGGTTCGGTCGTGTGCACGGGATTTTCCATTAGCTCGTTCGACCAAGTGCGCGGGATCACACAGAGAGAAAACCTTTGGAGGTGGACCGGCTACGTTCCTCCCGCCGTCCTCCTTTCCCAACTCTGTCGCATCTCGTCGCGTGCTCTTCAGCTCGTTTCGCCTGTCCGCCGCTCATTCTTGCTCCGTCTCCTCGCGTCCTGCCGCGATGGCGTGGCTCGACGTTCGCTCGCCCTAACTCCGGCCCCAGGAGTCTGGTCAAAGCTACGACCCCTCCTTTCACGGTCTGGCGGGACGAACTCTCTCAGTGATTCGATGCAAGCCTGCCCGAGGCGCGCTTCAGGTGAACCGAAATAATAGCATGGTGTATCCTTTGTTGCGCAATTCATAGTACATATTTGGGTCGATGAACGGTTTACTTAGAAAGTCAAAGTTCCCCGTAGCCTCCCACTTCGCCCCCCCCCCTCTTAACCCCTCTAAATCTTTGCCAAGGGAATCTCGTTAAAAGTGGAATCCCCTTTGATCTCATAGTTATCCATAAGCCAGAAGACGCAGCGCCCCGAGCGCGCGCCTTGGTGGCAAAAAATCCGAGGAACCTACGCGCAAGCGTGATCCGCCGAATCGAATAAACACACAGAGCAACAATTCGGGAGAGAGTTTTGACTCCGCGCCTCCTGCCCTCCTTTCCGGAAACGGTGCCTCCGCGTCTGCCTTCTCACGCATTTCGGTCAAGACTATCATCAAACTGTCCATCCGAATTCTTCTCCTCGTTAATCACCACCTACCCTCGCAGGAGGGTACTCGGGCGAACCCAGGGGATCGAGGTTGGCCATATAGAATTTCGGGGGAACGGTCGAGGGCTGTTCTAGGCGTTCGCCAAAATGGCGGCCGTGACGTAATCGTGGCTGGAGCGGTCGTCGGCAGTCGTTGCGTGGATCTCGACAGGAAATCGCGCGGTGCTTTTCCCGGTGAGATCCAGCCGTGTCTGTTTTGCCGGTGGTTAGAGCCCGTTGTGAGGTGAGAAGGAATCCGCGATGGTGGGCGGCGGTGATTGCAAGGTCGCCACCGTGGAGGTGGAGGCAGCCGCAGCGGACAACACGGCGACGCTTCCTGTGACCAGGCCTCTGAATCCGCAAAGCACGCCGCCGAACGCGCAGGACAACGCCGAGAAGAACAACGCGGCGAACAAAGAGATGGAACTGAAGAACGTGCGATCCACCCCAGCGAAAAAGTAAGAGCGGCAGTAGACGTAGATTCCAAAGAAAAACGGGACTATTCTCCCATTTCGGCCCACGACTCGCGACCCCCACCATTATCCAGCCGTGTCGTCACACAGCACGCGATAACGCTGCACACCCTCTCGCCTATAATCGCTTCGCTTCCCTGGCCAGCCGTTCGAAGCCGTCGCGAGCACCCGGCGACAGTGCACTTTTAACGCGTGATTAGACGAAGCGTTACGCTTTCCTCGGGCGCAATTACGCCGGAACGGGAGTAGGTCAAGAATCTACTTGACCGGAACTACGTAATCCCCAGGCTAACGAGTACTTGCTATTTAGGGAACGCTAGGACGCCCGAGTTTTTCGCCTTTGAGCCGCCAGCTGCAGTAGGCACCGGCGTTCACTTCAGCTGCAATTAAGGAAACGACAGACGACAAACATGGTAATTTCCTGGTAATCAGGCCGACTGCATTACGAATTCCACGCTCGAGCCCGCGCACACTCTCGCGATATACTATTGGCGGGGCACGTTATAGGAAACGCAGGAGAGTACCATAGGTACCTATCGTTAATCCATGGATCGTTGAACTATCCATCGAGGAAGGAATTCCGATAACGCATTAGCGAATACTGGGACGAGAGACGTGTTTCGCGGTGGAGAGCAGTCCGGATGAGGCCATCCGACGCATCCACTCGGTCCTGGAATTGCGGAAGTGCTGTCTGTTGGGTGGCTTCTGCTGGGAGAGCGGAGCCTGTTCTTCGGAACATAAGAGCAGAGATTGAATTTACCCTAGCGACGCGTTTCAACGGGAAAGCAGTATGATGTTACCCGGGGCGGGAAGCATTTCGATAGCTTCAATATGGGGGGAAAGAGTACGAGATATTTCGTTACGCGCGCTAAGGAGAACGACGCGATTTCCACGAAAATGGGAGGCCAGCTCAGAGGATCCTATTGTACGTCCCCGATGCGTTATCCCGCGCAGAATCGTCCCCATTCTAGCCGTACCCTTTTCTGAAGGAGTCTTTTATGCTCGACTCGAAATGGGAGAGCGAGGGACGGAAGTTTTTCGTCTGCGTTTCTATTTACGACGCGCTTCGTTAGCGGTCGCGCGCTGCCTCTACGGAGCGGATTGCGTCGTCTAGCGCGCATTATACGCGGTCCCGAGTTATGCACTCGCGCACGTACACCATCTACTACCCCACGCTGAAAGGAATAACTAACCGAGCGAGGTTGCGGCCACGAACGAATGGAAATCATTCTCGAGAAAAGAATCGAGGAAGTGGAGCGCGAACGGATTTCGTGTCGAGGAGGGACAGCGTGCGGTTTATCTTCGATATATCGAGCGTGCAGGAGGCGACAGGCCGTCGAGCATTAACCCTGGGACGCGACGCCTTTTTTTCAGGGAAATTCGATGAACGCGTGCGAAAGCGAGCGTGAAATGGGTGCGAGGGGCCCGTCTGCGACCCACGTTACTTCCGAATTTCACGATCGCTTCGATTCAATCGCGAGATAAGAGATTCTGGTGGATCGTAACAGAGGAGAGGAGATTGCGAAGTTGATAGAAAATGATTCTGACTCGTTCCCTCGCAAAGGCAACAGGGGAAAAAAGAGGTCGCGCGGAGAGCAGCATCGATCGAGCGAGATAATGGCGCGAACTAGTTTCATCGGGATTTATAATTTATTAATATCGATCGAGTGGTAAAGGGTGACAGTGATACGGCGGTGCACACACGCAACACGGCCGAGCAATACCTTCTCGAATTACACAGTCGCAGTCACAGTTGCATTAACATGGGCTGAGAGCGAAGTTCGGTCGGACTGGTCGCTGAGACAAGGCAGTGTCGCGAGCCCCGCGAACGTGGCTGCACATACCTCGCCCGGCCAAATCGAGAGACGCGAAACGCTCGCGAGAACAGTCAGCGCGACTCGAAAATAACGCCGGGATGTTGCCCCCTCGTGAATCGCCGAAACACGAGCGGATAAAATAGATTGAAACAATGAAAGGAGGAGTGCGTGACTTGGGAGCGAAGGAGACAGAAAATCGGATTTAATGACCGAGAGCCGCGAAAACGATCCGCCGTGGATCGAGACGGCTCCGGGAATGAAAGAATACGCCGTGATTGGACGCGAACGGGAGAGCGAAATTCGACGAGAGACCACGGATGAGGCGAGGGTGAGTCGAGAGGGCGAGGTACAGAGAGAAAGACCAGCGGGCGGAAAGTAGGTACTTGGAAATATCGACCAGGCAGCCTGGTTCGCTCGGAGTCTGTGCTGGCGCCCGCTGTTTCCACTTCTCGTCGCTTTCCTCCTTGATAAGTCGAGAAAAAGGCCGCGTGGCAACGCAGCTTTCGTTTTTCCTATCGCCCCGAGAACTTGCCGGAACTTTCCTCCCCCAAAGTGCCATTCTCGGATTGTCCTCTTCCTTCACAGTTTCAAACGTCTCGACGAGTATAAAACAAAAGTTGTGCAACTCGATGGTAGATTGGAACTATCAATTTCACCCACACTTCCTGCGCAACAAGGGAACTTTAATACACACTTGTTACGTAACGTAGCGACCTCGACATTATTAAAAAAAAAAACAGAGCGCATGGGTTCATCCTGCTTCAGCAGGAAGTGGAACGGTTACGGTATAAAAAGTAAAATGCGCGTGGAAGAGCGTGGCTCGCTAAATATCATGATCCTTTATCCAGCTTGACGATCATCGAAGAAAAAAATGCCTGACAAGAGTGTACAGGCTCGTGCGGAGCACAATAAAGTCTGCGCCCCAACCCCTGAAATGCCAGCGTGACAAAGGGTGGTTAAGCCCTTCTTGACGATGATGCACCATACGCCGACCGAGCTCTCGCCCTCGCGGTACACCCGTGCAGACGCTGCGACGCCGCTGCAATCGCAACGCAGCCTGCTTTCCAAATACACACAAGCTTTCTGATTTCCTTTTTTTTATTCCCCTCCGCACGCCTGCGTGGCCCCCGCTTTCGCCGGCTGACACAGGGATACTGGCTGCACGCGCGATTAATTGCCGCGTCGCGATCGCCCGGCGACAAGCCGCTCTCCCCTTCGCGCGTACGTAAATTATCGATTCCGGAGACCTAACCTTTAATGCGAGAGCCAACGTAGCCGGCGAACGGAAGACGAGTTCGCTCGAGCAGTCGAGGCGTTAACGATCGTCGCCTCGGCGCTCTCCGCGGGCTCGGGAATCGGTGGTTGTTGAAGGGGTGGCATCGCGGCACCGCCGGTAGCGGCGTGGATGCATCGAGAGTGGAGGGAACGCGCGATGCCCGCGGCTCTGCAATTAGAATTAGCGAGCTGACGGGTTGAGGGAACTGGGAGGAATCGACGGGATTGCTGGTCGAAGCGCCGGATTCCGTCCAATACATATATCGAGTGAAACGAAGTTCGACGTGGACTCGCGAGGTCCGATAGAAAACAGGTGGTAAAGTGCGTGAGCGTGAGGCTTCCTATACGTGGAGCACAGATGGAGGTGGAAATCGTGCCGTTCGTGGAGAAGAACCTGAAGAAAGTCGGGGGCGCGCCGAAATATGCTAGTAGGGTACAGATAGTACGAAAGACACGGTGAGGAGCTGGCAACTTTATTTTTGCAAACGGTCACGAAGGGTGTTGGAGATAGCGCGCGCGAGCTGATTGCCGGTGTCGGCGTGCACCCGCGAATTTTCCATTCTTTTCCCGTTGCAGGACGTCGCTGTTCATAATCATGAGCTTCATCTACGCGAAGCTGCTGGTGGTGGTGTGCATCGCTTACGTGATAAGCGAGGTGGTCACGCACAAGCTGCCGCTCTACTACTACGAGGGTTTCTTCACGTACCTGTACGGTGTTAGCATCTTATTCCTGCTGTACGTGTTCTGCTTCCTGCTCCAAGAAAGCGCCTGCTGCGCCAGAGGAAGCGACACA
This sequence comes from Andrena haemorrhoa, assembly GCA_910592295.1. Taxonomy (NCBI): domain Eukaryota; kingdom Metazoa; phylum Arthropoda; class Insecta; order Hymenoptera; family Andrenidae; genus Andrena; species Andrena haemorrhoa. The sequence goes on along the minus strand of OU342944.1, from coordinate 990,602 downwards.
CCGCCCCCGCCTCCCAGGCCGCCCAAGCCGCCCAAGGAGCCCAAGGAGAAGAACAAGAAGAAGGACAAGAAGGAGAAGGAGCAGAAGGCCGCGAAGAACAAAAAGGAGTACCAGGTACTTTGCCTCTCGTACCTTAACCCGCGATAAAGAAGAGGGACACGGTAATTAGATCGCGAGCGTCACCTGGGCGAGATTAAAGATTACTCAGACTCTAGAGAATTAGTTACTCTCGTCTCGTGTCTGCATTGCGCGCATTCCCTGGCTTCGAGCATCGAGCCGATGATGCCATTTTAAGAGAGTCACTTTCGGTGCTGACGCGAATGGGTTATCCGTCATCATCGACCGTGCAGCAGAAGGCACGTGCCACGGTTCCCTCATTCGGTATCACGTGAATCCACTTGCGAAGTAAAACTCGGCAGTTTCCCACCTCGTTAGAGTCCGCTACCTTTTCGTCGTCGAGGCGGTAATTACGAAATTAGTTCGAATCCCGCGATGCGACGGTCCGACGGCGTTCGGGTGGGAGTTAACGACGATGCTCGTTTGAGAGAGAAAAAAAAAACTGATTCAGGACGCGGCTGACGTCGAGGCTGGAGTGGCCACTCGAGCTTTACGGAAGCGAAAGACATCCCAGAACGATCAGAGCCACGGAAGCTTTTTCCTCAGAATCGGGGCAATCGGTGAGGGAATTGGAACTGGAGATTATCGGGAGACATCTCTAAGATCTTGTACCATTGTCTGTTTAAATCCACAGCTTTCGGTTTGGGTACCATGGTCTACAACGGTTTAGAGTTCGGCACCTTCTTCGAGGTGCCACCCACGTCACCCTGTTACCAGATACTCCAAGGCATCAACCCCGTTCTGCAGATGATATTCACCTTCATGCAGATGTACTTCATCTTCATGAACTCGAGGGTAGGTACTCGAACGTCGAGGATGATTACTTTATCGTGTAGCTTTCTAAACGAGCGTATCGTCATTCATCTTCCTAGCTGAACATTCATCGCTTCAAAGTGATCGCTCGCTTCGGCCTGATGCACGTGGTCGCCACCAATCTTTGCGTGTGGATTCGCACTCTCGTGCTGGAGAGCATCAAGGAGATCACCAAGCATCACCAGAAGATGGGGCAGTTCGAGGCGGGCATCCTCGGTCAGTTGAGTTTAAGGGTGCTTGGGGCAAGCTGGCTCGAGAGGAATAGGGGTATGATCGATGCGGGCACGTTTTCAGAGAGCATCAAGCAACACTCTATGCGAAACGCCGGTGCCATATTGGGAACGGCGCCTCGAGACGTTGGTCTTTTGCGCGAGGCACCCTTGACAGCCACGAGGTCGTCGACCGTCACATCCACCATCGCCAGCTCGACCGCCGCCTCGTTGGGTCGAGTGATGAGAACGACGGCCAGAGCGGTCGCGAGGGCCGTTACGACGCCGACAACCACCACTACCACGGGTTGGAACACTCCGCCTTCGACGTCGGCCTCCACCTCGGCACCCTTGCCTAATTTAACCACCACCACCGCGACCACCCTGTCCACCCTCTTGACTACGCTCGCACCGAAATCCACCACCGAAGAGAGGACCACTCCGCCCACCACGACCATCGTCACCGTCACACCTAGCACCACTACAACCACCACACCCCTGACAACTTTCTCGACTTTCATCATGGAGATGCTGGATGCACCGCAGGCGGACAGTAAGCAAGAGGTGAGAGATCCATTGCGTAAGCAATGTTAATTGGAGGAGTTTGGGGGGACATTAGCTATATCTGGGATGTTTGAAACGCTACCGTTATTCCGCGTAAACCGTAGAGGGGACAGAAGAAGCAATAATTAGGTTTCGACAAGTCTTCCTCCTTACTTAAGAAAAACCTTAAGCATCCGGCACTAGGGGAACACCCCCTAGGACAGATGAATAATACAAGAACATAATAATAAATAATAATACAGATACACCAGACCATCGAGGCGAGCAACCAGACGAACAGCAGCGAGTACTGGAGCCCCAACTTCGGAATCTACGCGGAGGCCCTGACGGACGAGGAGATCAAGTCTAATTCGTGCGGCCGAGTGAACATCATGGGCACCATCGTGCAGGACGCGGAGCCCTACCTCTTCCCCTTCATCATCGAGTACAGCCTGATCGGGGCAGCGGTGATCTACGTGATGTGGAAGCACATCGGTCGACACCCCCGTTGGCCACATCAGGTAGAGGCTGACCTCGAGCGCCGTCTCGAGGCCATGCTCTCGCGAAGAGCCGTTGCTCTGGCACACGCAGGTAACTACCCCCTCCGTCCCTGAGTCTTGCAGCTTGGTTAATTGGCACTTGAGGCAGCACCCGACGCGCTAATCACAAGCCACAACTAAACACACGACCACTCCTCGACGCGAAAAATATAGGTCACACAAGGGTGGACTGTGTAGGAGCGAGCAAGGGACTGTTCTTCGGCCTCCTGCTGCTGGTTGGCTCCCTGATCTGTCTGATCCTGTTCTTCGTGCTGATCCACCATCCGGACTTCGGCCTCGTCGCCATCTATCTAGCCGACGTCTCCCACTGCGTGCTGATGGTCCTGTCTATCGTCGCCATCATCGTCGGCTTCATACGCGTGCAGAGCCTCAAGTTCAAGGCCGAGGAGCAGAGCGACCTGAACGACATCCTCCTGCGCGTGTCGGCCTTCGGGCTCTTCGTCTACGCGGTGTTCAGCGTGATCGCTGGCTCCCTGGCGGCGTTCACCCACGAGCCGAACCTCCTGGTGATGCTGACCGGCCTGCTCTCGGTCGCCCAGGTGATCCTCCAGATGCTGTTCATCGCGGACGTCTCGCGCAGGAGGGTCCATCTGCCCGAGCACGACCGCAGCAAGCCGGGCAGACAGGTGGTCACCTTCCTGCTGATCTGCAACCTCACCATGTGGGTGATCTACACGTTCGAGTCGCAGAAAGTGATGGCGAACCCGGTGCAGCTCGACTTCTACGGCTTCCTCGCCTGGGCCATTGTGCAGAGGGTCACCCTGCCGCTCTGCATCTTCCACAGGTTCCACAGCGCGGTCACGTTCGCGGAGATATGGAAGACCAGCTACAAGGCGCGCCTCGAGTAGACGGAGAGCGCCTCGAGCGGACCTCTCGTCGGGATCAATGGCACGGAGAGCGATGGCCGTTCGCGGGATCAATCGAAAGAGGTTGAAGCGAGATTCTGAGGGCCGAGGTCGCGCGTCTATTCATCGCTCAAACATTCCTGGCTGAATCCAGACCTTTGTCGCTCGAATCGATCCCGATCGATCTCCGTCGAGCGCGAAACGGAAGAGTGCATTTCACCAGGTAAGAGCCACCTGCGGGGGGAGGGGGCTTGGACGAATCTACCCAGGCGAAATGAACACCAGAAGTAGGAGCACCGTTGATTCGATGGTTCGCCGAGGAGAGAATGGGGAAGCCCATCAACGGTTAGAATTCGAGCGTCCTCGATGTCGATGGACCGCGATCAACGCGCGGACCCACGGAGGATCGCGATGCGTCGTTTTGTTCTTTTACAAGCGTTACGTTTTCTTCTCGGTTCTCTTTGCTTAGAGCGTCAAGACATGAAGAGGGGAGACATGGGTCAGGAGGAAACAGATCGACGACCGATTGTCACCGAAATCGTTCGTCACGGCGACACAGCACACAAACGAATGCATACAGGACCCATTTCCTTTCACACGCTTTTCTCACCATTTTACGACCTCTATATACTGCCGCCAAATTTTCTACTTTTATATATATATTATATATGTACCTTCGCCCCCCATCGTGCATCGAGATCATCGTGGAATACGGTCCGCTCTTCGATCATCCTTTCGATGGATTATTCTCGAACGACGGCATTCGATCGAGCCGAATCGCCGAAGAGGTCCGGTGACGTCGGTTACACCTCCGTTTAATATGTCTAGGGGAAAGACGAAGGGCGAACGGGATTCTCGTGGAGTCAATTCATTAGCGAACAAACACGTTCTTCGTTAGCACGGTCCCGGATAGCTTTAGGTGACAAGCCGCGATCTGTTTCTCGTGGGCGAATGGGAGGAGAAACAGCTACAATGGGCAGGCTAGAGAAGGGCCTCGATGCAGGAATAGGGTACGGAGATTTCGGTTGCGCTGCGTTCAAGCAATGGCACGCGTTTTCGTTGGTCTCGCAAACGAGCACTTTTGTTCCCGCGAGTCAGAAGTCCACCGTTCCCTCGCATCGATCGTAGGATCGAGGGATGGAAAAAGTCAGAGGAAACACGCCAACGATATTCCGACGTTTTTTCTCGTTGCGTGCTGCAAAGTACAAAATCGTTTCTAACTTTTAGAATCTTTTATCGACACACCGTTTTCGACATTCACGCTCCGAGGGGCGTTCGCGAATGAACGCATACGCGGTGGTGGAGACGCGGCGAGCCGTAAGTTCAACGCGTACGTCAACGATCGAGGCAGAAAAACTGCGAGCCATCAAGAGTGCCGCGCATTCTTCGATGGAACGAATGGAATAATATTATTACGACCTTATGCGAGCCTCGGCTCCTTATTTCTTGTCGTTCTTTTCAACGTGCTTGTCTCAGCGCCCGAGGCGTGTTTACTTTAACGCCAGAACCAGTCGCGGACCGACGTGGGTAGGAGAGTGATCTCCTGTTTCTTTCCCGTTCGCGGTGCATGTGTGGCCAGCGAAATAGGAAAGTAGGTGAGGTGCCTGGCTACGTGTTAAAGTAAACAAGTCCGAGCACCGAAGCAAGGACGTCTGAAAGAAACATAGGAAGATAAACACGTGTGGAGTCGTAAGTCGTGAGCAGTGTTGTGCCTCACTCCATTGACCCTCTCGCTTGCTCTGATTCCTCCTATTGACGGATCTACGGAATCTTAAAGAGGAACGCTGTAACCGGCTCTGGTGACCTACTGCCTCGGTCCGACTACCGATTTCGCGACTTCCACTGGTTTCTGATGCCCGAAATTTACCTAGCTGCGTCACTGTCACCGTGTATAGCCACGTGTATAAAGGAAAGGGACAGAGGGGTCATGTTGAGGCGAGAAGAGCGACGACCTGAGGATGAATGAGCAGAGGGATGATTGTCGTGTGACGAGAATGACACGGATCATCGTGTATAGAGAGTAATCTTCTTTTTTTTTAACTTCTTTTTCTTGTTTTGGTTTCGAACGACCCCGAGCGCCCAGAGGATGCTCACTTTGCGACGGAAGGGGAGGCAATGATAGGTGATACGGACGTAGATTTAATCGGGAGGCACTAGGAGTAAGGGAAGGTGTTTGGAGGAGAGAAGAGGGGCGCAACAAGATTATTAAGACGACGAAATTATAGCTGGTACACAGGTAGAGGATCTCACGCGCAGCAAAACACTCATCCCCCCACATACAACACACGATACACCATTCACGGAAGAATAGTTGTTATTACCATTATCGATTAGCGTTTAAGCCTGTCTCGGGAACGAATGGCAGAACGAGATAGAATCGACCTTTCGCATTTACCTTCGCTATGGATATCGTGAGTAGATCGTTGAGCACACATGCAAGTGAAAAAACAAAAAAAGAACCGTTGTTTACATAGTGGTTATACGTTGTGAAATCCCTCCGCAGATCCCCGTGAGGCACGGGAGGGGAAACGAACCACCACCTCCCCGAGTCGAATTGTACGTATCTAGCTTTTTCGAGTCTAAATATTTTAATTCTTAGACGTATGTATAGAGGAGGAGGGCAGCTGGGAGGGGCAGGGCCAGGGGACGGGAGTGGCGAAGATTGTGAAACAAGATTATACATAAAGATTATACACTATACATAATTGTAATCCGACGACGATATTATCGAGAATGGGAAAAAAAAGTAACATGATATAAATATAAATATAAAATTAATATATAAATATAGATAGATATATATGTATAAATGCGATTACGGAGATGATGTTTTATTAATTTCGATGTGCGCGAGCGCGAGCGGAGTGATGCCTGGGAACATGTAAATAAACGATGCACAGTAAATTATTGTTCAGCCGAGTGACTGTGGAAATGAAAGCGATCACGCTGCGAGCTCTGTGTCGCGAGGGGGTCGCGAGCCAGAGGGTCGAATTAATTCGAGAACACCCGCTTTGCTTCCGATCCCCTCGTAACCGAATGGAAAACCCGCGAGGAACGCGTAACCGTACATGCACCCGCGACCACTGATCTCAATCGAAAGCAAGACAGACGGCAAGTTGGACGAGAGAGCCTTTCCTCCGCTCGATTCACGAAAGGGAGGACACGAGACGGATCCACCGCGACGTTCAAACGAAAACCCTTAAGTTAACAAGGCACTGCCACACAGGACCAACAATTGTCGAACAGAGAGAAAACGGTAGCAGCCACGGAGCCAGCAATGCGTAGAAGAGAAACGATGCAGAGGAGGAGAAGGCGCGCGATAATGCAACAAGGGAACCAATATACCCTGCCAATCTCCCAACAAAACGTTGAAACGATAGAGAGTGTAAGACGATGGTACCCTTCCACACGATTTATCAGAGTACATGTGTTTATGCGTGCATCTGCGTGAGTGCGAGAGAGACTGAGGAACGGTGCGCGTGCATTGTTCGTTTTTATTCGGCGAGCAACGTCTTTGTATACTCTGGCCGTGTTCTAGAGAACAGGAGGAGGATCATGGTTCTTGTATATGTACATCAGTATCTCGATAGTAGCCGTAAGCCTAACCAAAATGGGTCGCGGATTTGCTGGACGATCGGCGGGAATCGCAAGGGGAGTCGCGCTAAAATCGTGCAAAGGTTTTGCGAACGAAATACCTCGGAGCATCCGCGAGAGAAATCGGGATGACGAGTCGCAATTATTCCCCGTGACGACACGACGGGATGCGCGAGCGTTTATCCAAGGCAAATCCGCGACTGCGTGTCGTCATTTAACATTACGTAGTGAGTTTTCGATGTCTTCGAGCATAATTAACAGTTCGTACACATACACAATACGCGCGCACAACCGACATAACATGACGACTCTGTCAGAGACACGGGATGATACGGGGGAGGGCCGGCGATTATAGGGGCGATCCCGCGTCGCATGATTTCGAGCGTAGGGCACGCGCTCCTGGATCGCAGGGCACAAGGACAAGGAAATAAAGAAACCCTACAAATTTACATGTTGTCGTGTAAGCAGTTCGTCGAAGTCGAATAGCGACGATACGACCGTAACACTCGTAAATTCGCTCATTCATCGATTCCCATTTTGATTGTATAACGTTAACACGCCGTTTCATTGTAATCCGTTGGGGCGGCATGGCACGGTGCCGCCGTAATTTGTAACGATATACGATTATATTGGTTAATAAAAGTTATCTAGATGTAATTTGCCGATGCAATTTCCTATCTTGGCTAGCAACAGAGAAACCGGAAGCTACCGTGTCGTCGAAGTGGACAACCACTTGGTATGTATTAGGGAGACGACGACTGGAGTCGATACATGGGAGTTCAGATAGTATTGATGATGTTTGTTAGTATTTATAAAACGGAAAATCGAACAAGTTGATGGTAGGTGCAGTTGATATTATATTTTCTGAGCTTGGGGCTGTTTATACATAAAATACTAGGGTACCAGGATACTCATGTACTCAAGAAGCTGAAGTATAAATTGCATTAATCTTTTTCTTTCTGTCTTGTCTCAGTGGTGTCTTGTCCTGTTTTATTTAAAAGGCGTGTGTGTTCTTGTTTTGTTATGATCCTCCTTTCTCTGTCGGAATACGTTTATAAAACGATGTTTAAATTTTTACCCTAACAGAATCATTTGTAAATCCCGAGTTTCGAATGACCTAGTTTTACCGGTATCTAATTCCTACCACGCGTAGCGTTACAATTTGTTTCGAGACTTCACCGGTAACGTTGCATGTGACGCTAAAATGGTAATGGGGTCCTGGAACTCCACAAACCAGTGACAAAAAATGCATTGGGTGATAAATCTATCCTATATCTCGCCTGTGCTACCACAGACCAGGTATAGGATAGACCTATCACGCAATGTAATTTTGTGTCACACGCTCGGGGGGCTCGCGAGCCCCCTTACCATTTTCGTGTCACGTGCAACGTTACCGGTGAAGTCTCGACACAGATTGTAACGCTACGCATGGCAGGAATTAGAATTCAAGAAGTAGAAATTTAGGTAATTCGAAACCCGCGATTTACAAATGATTCCTGTTACAGGAATGTGTCCAGGTGTCTAGCAAGTCCAGTTGGAGTAGCCAGCGTTGTGTCCCCAGAGATCCAAGAGACGCAGGATTAGAAATCGAGGGTGGATAGTCACACATGAGCCGGAAGGGAATTGTGACAGACAAAACTAGGAGATTAGGGAAAGAGTGCACAGTAAACACACCTGGGAGAGTTACACTGTAGAATGTATTCAGTAGAAGCAAGAAGCTTCTAAAGTAGGAGTCAAAATTATGTAGATAGCACTAAATAAAAAATGTTTCAGTGGAAAGAAGCCACTGTCTTATACACCCTCCTTCACCCCCAGATATTCCCTTGAAGTACTACATCATAGAAGAGTTGCAAAATGCCGAGAGCGGCAAAATTGGTGAATTGGTAATTTTTGAATATTACATTTTTGTATGAAACAGAAGGCTTTTGTTATTAAGTTACATTCATTGCCGAAAATTATATTTTAAAATAATTATTTATAATTCAATATAATGGGCGACAAAAATCACATTTTCCCAGAGCGGCGGAAGAGCTGGTTCGGGCCTTGAAACTAAGTACATGTGTCCATCCGAGGGTTCGAACACATCCCCTGCTGAGACACGTGTATGTAGAATGCGTGGGATGCATAGCTGCAGTTGCGAAAGGTGCAAATTCGGGAATCAGCATTGCTACGTAAAATTATTTGGGGCCTTGACGAATTTCAAGTTAGCTGGGAGTCGTTGGAGCGAGACAACAACGTCAACAACCTCTACCAAAGTCGCACCACCGAGGAGCGATGTAACTTGTCAGTTTAACTTTACCCGCGACAGTGATCGGATCTCAGTGAACGCGTGTGCATATTATTTCGTGATATCTCGATTCGTGGATTAATTTCATCGATTAGTGGACCATGCGGGAGCTCGCTTAACAAGATTCTACTGCAATTCACCCAGTAGCTAGAAGACTTCTCGAGGCAACACTTTTCTCGAGTCCTAGCATGGGTCCCCAGGATTGGAAGACATACGGAAAGTGCAGTTTGCAATGTTTGCATAGCTACAGCTGCAAAACGTGCAAATTCTGCAATCAGCGTTGCTACGTAAAATTACTTGGGGCCTTGATGAATTTCAAGTTAGCTGGGAGTCGTTGGAGCGAGACAACAACGTCAACAACCTCTACCAAAGTCGCACCACCGCCGAGCGATGTAACTTGTCAGTTTAACTTTACCCGCGACAGTGATCGGATCTCAGTGAACGCGTGTGCATATTATTTCGTGATATCTCGATTCGTGGATTAATTTCATCGATTAGTGGACTATGTGGGAGCTCGCTCAACAAGATTCTACTGCAATTCACCCAGTAGCTAGAAGACTTCTTGAGGGAACACTTTTCTCGGGTGCTATCATGGGTCCCCACTGCTCAGGGACATTTAAAAACGTGCAGTGCTTTGTGTTTAAAAACATGAGATGGCTGTGCGTGTTAGTATTGTCAACGCGAGTGTAGAGTCAGTGTTTTACGCACCTAGAACTATTTAAGACTAAGCACCGGTGCTCAAATTGCTTTTTGATCGTGAAATTAAAGTGACATATTTGTGAGTGTGATACATTCTATTCGATACTACTGACCTTGGACTGTGAACCCGCTGAAGCGGCTGCCTGTCTGCATTCATAGCATTGAGACTGTGTTCAACGATCGGTGAGTTTTCTGCATTCTATTGAACAAATGATTGCCGTAGCGAGCACTGTGACCACGATTACATACTTAGTACTCGTGAATAGTAAGATTAACGCGCGTGCTTCCAAATGTTTAATACAGACAAAAACAATATGTAAATAAATTTCAAATTCGAGGTCAAACTTCTAAAATCGCGGTTTAAATATTCCAAATTATTTTTCTTGAATTTTATAATCAAAGCTTGATGCTTTGAATAATATCAGCTTCTAAACCTAAAATTGTATACATGACGGAAGAACTTGCACGCGGCTTAGTTTCAACAAGCCATAGTCCTAGCAATAAGTCTTAGTTTAAGAACTTTAGACGTAAGACTTTTTCCAAATTTTCAAAAATGCATTCGTCGAATATGGACCAGAAATATTTCGTAGAAATGGGTTACTTTCGTAGGTACCTCCACGTTGGTGTAGCCTGGACTTGGTAACGTTTTCCAATGCATTGCGACTTGCAAAACGTTATCAAGCTGAAGCCTACGATCTAGTTTACGGGTCCAGATCGAGCCAAACTTACATTCGGTGAGTTTGGTTCTGTCTGGACATCTATTCAGAAATGCACTTGCGTACTTCGAGCGATAAGCTTCTGTTCCGCCTCGTTCTTTTTAAATATAAGAGTGCCAAACGCACTCTTCTAGAAATACAATTCGCCTTCGATCGCTGATTTCGATTTCGCGCATGGTGTGCTCGCCCTTCATAGGCCGGCTGTGCTGGGTACAACTTATTACGGCTTTACGCAGAGGACCATTGTTAGACGATGATGTGCGCCAGTTCGTGACCATTCTGATTTTCTAGTTATCGCGCCGATACCGGGCTTCGGTCCACCTCGGCCCGCTCTGTGGTCTCAGATGGCTCGTTCTCGGTCACGCTCGCCATGGCTGTGTACAGTCGTGATATGGAGTACGCCATGTAGAAACGAAATTTCGGTGGATCGAGGGTGAATGTTCGCGCTGCGCCGCGTCTTTCGGTCCTTTAGTCGTTTAGTCTCTTTTGCAATCTCAATCGGGAGATTCTTAGCTTTCGCATATCCCTCGAAAGTTACGCAAGTGCATATTTGCAATAGATTATGCCACTAGGGCCCATTGTAAAGAGTGCAATAGGCTAGATTTAAGGGTGGAGGTATGCTTGCTTGTTGAGAGTGACATCTTTTACTTTTGCTTTCGCTTACAATTAGCTTCACCGTGCATCGTATCGTTTCCCATCTAATATACTTTTAGAGACTTGGCATAGTGTCTCTTTTATTCCTTACTTTCAATTCTCTTTACCTTTCTTTCCGGAAATATAATTCGCTCTCGGGAGAGATCTTGAATTAGCACAAGATGCTCGGGCACGATACACTCGCCTGTGCAAATTGTCGGCTTTGTGATGGGAGCGCGTATTGCAGCTGCATGTGATTTAATTGTGAGGCGGGCTGCTGTGATTCTGACCCCTCAGGCGCGGCCCCGAGCGGGGAACTCCCGTTAATGGGGGGGGCTGGAAGAATGGTGGTACCGTATTAGCGTTTTGTCTGTGCAACTGCAATGCGTGAGTGTATCGAGCAGCTCGAGATCTCTCGCGACGGCGAATCCGTGTCCGTGTGTCAATTATTTTTCTATCTCCGCAATGAGATACTTAGAGTCTATTTGTCACTTGAAAGCAATGCAAGCGTATCTCTAAAATTTAGGAAAGAAATTGTAATGGGATATGTGTAGAAAGATCGACGAGAATGTCTGTTACGTGTGCATGTTAACCCTTTGGACTTTAAAGTAACGTCTTTGGAAAGAATTCTAGTAGTCTTTTACCTTATAGTGCAATCACGGTCCAAAGGGTTAGTATACTAAAGCATAGTCTGTTATGCTTATTCTGCGAAAACTAAATGTAGAGTGGCGTGTGTGGCTGCGAAACTTAAAAAATTAAGCCAGGCGCGTCTAGTTTTAAGCGCATCATCGAAGGATACGCCGAGGGATTCGCCGAGGGATACGCCGAGGGATTCGCCGAGGGATTCGCCGAGGGATACGCCATGGTTTCCTCTGTTGAATTCTTTAATAAAGATGGGTTTGCCTGATTTATTTTATTTCATGCATGTCTTCTATGGGTTTGCATCATTTATTCGATTTTATGTATTGCTTCAATGGTTTTGCATGATTTATTCCCATTTTATGTATTTTCCTAGTTTCCTCCCAAGGCTATTACACCATTACTAATATACCATATTTGATTATTTCAGCATTTTTTCAAAATAGTGAAAAGTGATAGTGAAAAGTGACAGTGAAAAGTGACAGTGAAAAGTGACAGTGAAAAGTGACAGTGAAAAATGACAGTGAAAAGTGATCGTGTAAAGTGACAGTGCATGAAGTATTTAAGGCCCCATGTAAAATTGCGAAGTAGTCACTAACTCATTAGCTTTGTTGCTCGTTTGTTGGCTCCTCATCTATGATGAGGAGGTCGCCGCTGGTTCCTTTTCCGGAAGCAAGCGACTGAGTATGGAATCGGTATGGGTGGATCGGTTCCATCCCTTGGTGTTCTTGTCCAAAGGGAAAAGTTTCGGGCGTAGGGGGTGTATCTTTTGGTACACTGCCTGCGTAAGTCACCCGGTCCGATACCCATGCTCCGTGTTAGACGGCTCAAGTCAGGTCACGCTTAGTGTTGCTCCTGGCGAGTCGCATCGGTGCCCAGTCTCCGTGTTGGACGGCTCAAGTCAGGTCATACTTAGTGTTGCTCCTGGCGAGTTGCATCGGTGCAACGGGAATCGTCTGGGAGGCGCCGAGCGCTTTTCCCTTTCGTCTCGGACATTAGGGTGGTAGGAACTGCGCCATTCAATACTCTTTTCATGCTTACCCTTCGTCTTTGTTTCTTACCTGAATTTTTTTTAATCGAGTGATTGCTTGGCAGTTCCCTAGATTCTACATCTAAACTGAAGGGATCGATGGAACTTTGTTTCCATCGATCTCTTTGGTTTAGTAGGCTCCCTGTACAGGGAGATCGATGGAACTTTGATTCCATCTAGGAGAATAGGAAGAGGGACAGTAAAATAATATATTTAAAACAAAATAGTGAAAAGTGACAGTGAAAAGTGACAGTGAAAAGTGACAGTGAAAAGTGACAGTGAAAAGTGATCGTGTAAAGTGACAGTGCATGAAGTATTTAAGGCCCCATGTAAAATTGCGAAGTAGTCACTAAATTATTAGCTTTGTTGCTCGTTTGTTGGCTCCTCATCCTTGATGAGGAGGTCGCCGCTGGTTCCTTTTCCGGAAGCAAGCGACTGAGCATGGAATCGGTATGGGTGGATCGGTTCCATCCCTTAGTGTTCTTGTCCAAAGGGAAAAGTTTCGGGCGTAGGGGGTGTACCTTTTGGTACACTGCCTGCGTAAGTCACCCGGTCCGATACCCATGCTCCGTGTTAGACGGCTCAAGTCAGGTCACGCTTAGTGTTGCTCCTGGCGAGTCGCATCGGTGCCCAGTCTCCGTGTTGGACGGCTCAAGTCAGGTCATACTTAGTGTTGCTCCTGGCGAGTTGCATCGGTGCAACGGGAATCGTCTGGGAGGCGCCGAGCGCTTTTCCCTTTCGACTCGGACAGCAGGGTGGTAGGAACTGCGCCATCCAATACTCCTTTCATGCTCACCGGTAGTCTTTCCTTTTTTCCTGAATTTCTTTTACTCGCGTGATTGCTTGGCAGTTCCCTAGCTTCTACGTCTAAACCGAAGGGATCGATGGAACTTTGTTTCCATCCATCTCTTTGGTTTAGTAGGCTTCATGTACAGGGAGATCGATGGAACTTTGATTCCATCTATCTCTCTACGGGTCTCGAAACGCAGCAACCTCCTCGTGGTGAGACCTGGTAATCGGTGAGAACCGAGCCGATAGCTGCGATTGTCAAATACTCTAGTCGTATATAAGAATTTTTTTAACTTGCAATACTATGGTACAATGTAACTTGGAATGTTGTTTGATTGTTCGTACCGGACCCCAGAACACGAGTACAGTGTTAAGATAGAAGGATAAGTACAAGTTGGATTATTTCAGCGAGATACTCGAACTGATGGGTTTTTGACAATTTCTAAAGTCTTCTCTGCTCCAGCACGTTACTGAATATACCAAGGTACAAATCCTTGGCGCGGTATTCCACGTTACATCGTGAACGCATGTCTTCGACAAATAATGTTGTTGTTTATATAAATTTTTATGTTAAATAAATTTATTTTGCGTTTAATAAACCCGAATAGGACAGCAAGGTTAACGGGCGAATGTGTTCTTGTTTTGTTGTGATCCCTCTTTCTCGGTTGTTGCACGGAATACGTTTATAAAACGATCTTTAAATTGTTACTGTAACAGGAATCATTTGTAAATCGCGGGTTTCGAATTATCTAAATTTCTACTTCTTGAATTCTAATTCCTGCCATGCGTAGCGTTACAATCTGTGTCGAGACTTCACCGGTAACGTTGCACGTGACACGAAAATGGTAACGGGGCTCGCGAGCCCCCGAGCGTGACACAAAATTACATTGCGTGATAGATCTATTCTATATCTGGTCTGTGGTGCTACTGTGGATAAGCCTTACCAAGCTAAGGTACGCGCAAAGTGCAGAGACCTGTACAAAGTAACAACAGCGAAAGAAACGATGTAATTATTACTTGGAACTAAACAGAAAATGCACCTTCAGCATCACACACTCCTAACAATATTTATCAATCTGATTACAATAAAAATCCTACATGAAAGTTACTCGTATTCCATTCACACTCTTAACTCAAATACTCAACTACAGATGGCGAAGCAGGATCGTCTCGTCGGCAATACAGCAACATATTTCCCGCCCAATTCAGTCTCCATCATCAGAGCCTCACTAACCACAAACTATCACAATAAAACCCACCCTATCACGCCCCTAATAACATTCCGAGACACCGCAGAACACACAATAACAATATAATAATCGCAAGCAAAGTACCCACGTTAATTCAGCCTCGACAAATGTCTATTCAGTCACTGAAAATAACCTTCAAGTGGAAAAGTCGAAGAGCATCGAGAAGAATGCCAGAAAGTAACAGGCCGCGGGGAAACCGAGCAGGAAACCGAGGACGGAACGGAAGAACAGGGGCGAGCCGTTAAATAGGCGGCCGAAGAGAAAGAAAACAAAGGAGAGAGCCAGGGCCGCTACATATGCATGCCTGTCCGTGTTTCGACGCGACAGAAGGAGCGTTCACGGTGAAGAGGCTGCTTGTGAACGACCGGTAAACAATTAGTCGCGCCGTATGCCGATGAATCATTATTAAAGACGATGAGGAGGACCCGGCTTGTCCTCGGAGGGACCAGCTTCGTTGTCCCCTGTTACCGTGGCGACATTAATTTGCGTAAGGTGTGTTTTCGGCTGCCGGCTGAAAGGCAGCGGATGTGGGTGCGCGACAGAAAAAGGAGATAGGACGGGCCGAAAAGGCGAGGGAAGAGAAGCCTCGCGGGGCCTCTCATTTGCCTTTCAATAAACGGCCCCCTTCTCGTCATTGTGACAACGACGCGACCATTGTCGTTCCCGACTGTACGTACGACGTCATTACATACCTGTGCGACCGTGTTCTTGTCGGCGTGGGTGGCGGCCCTGTCGAGGCAAGTCGTCTCCAGCAAGCCATCTAAACCGTCCAGCAGCCACATTTCCACTTGACACGCACGATTTTCCTGAAAATTCGACACACGATTTCGATTGAACACGAGCACTGTGTCTTTCGCGATCGCGGAACTTCCGTGGCCTGGAGCGCCGCCTGGAGGACAATCGAGCAATTAGGAGACTTAATGCTCCTGCACGAGCATTACGCGGGAAAGAATTATGTTTTATGAATTTGCTTGATGATTGAATAGCGTGTCGGGAGTTTTTCGTAGGAACGTAGAGGGTGGGTACAGTGGCGCACTCAGATGGGGCCAATGGGCCCTGGTACCCCCTAGAGAAGGGGCTTTATAAAAAGAAAAGAAAACTGGATTTTATTCTTTAACCCTCATCCGTTCCTCATTTCACGAACTGAAGTTGTCCCTCGGTGTCAAATTCACACAGTGGTAATAGATCGATGAATTGACAAGGTAAACAGTTATTTTTCGATATTTTTTTATTCAAATTGATGGGTTAATATTTAGATTTTAGATTTTTCGCAACTTTTGCGTAAAATAAAACAATGTGCAGGAAAACTGACACGAGGGACGGATGAGGGTTAAATATATTTTTAAATATATTTTTAAATATATTAATATATCACCTACTGAATTTTATTGAATTTACGTTCAAAGTGTTCCTCCCAATATTAAATCCTGAGTGCGCCACTGGGTGGGTGAGTAATATGATTAATTCTCTCTTGCTCAATTGTAGTAGATATGTAACGTGCCATTTTGTTGACAAAAGGAACGTAGATGAATAAGAGGGATCGAGTCGATTATTGAACTATGTACATTATGCAGAGTCGTTCAAGCGCTTAGTTAGAATTGATTTCCTGAATGTCGGCGATAATAAATGCGAGTCGATATCGCATGGGAGGAGCTTAATTGCTCTTTGCTAGGTACAACCCTCTGTTGCTTATAGCAGAGTCGATGACAAATCGAGGCTTGCCCTAAGAACGATTGCCTCGATATCCCGAGAATAAGATTCCAAGGTCGTTGGAAAGCCTTCCTTCCCGAGAATGATTCGACTGGTAATTCACTTTTCAGAGGCGAACACGATAATGAGGCGTCTCCGTCACAAGAATCGCTCATTTCGCGCAGCCTTCGGACACTTCCTTCGGCTCCGGTTCTGTAAGCAAATGAGGAGGCTCGCGAAATTTCAAAAGGTTCACGGTGGACATCGCTGCGAAGGAATTTGGCCTCCACAAAAGAGCGTTTCCATGAAGCAGGCAGTTCTCTCTCGCCCTGGGAGCAGCGAAACCGATTAAAGTACCCGCGCGCTGTTATCGAACTTCTCAGAAGTGATTTTATATATCTGTATATTCTGATCCCCGTCAAAAATCACCGCGCGACCGACAGCTACAATTAGTAATAATGATTTCAAACGCGTGAACGGAACACGCTCAGCTCGGGGCCAGCATTTGCGTCAGCGCGTGCTTATTCGCCCGTAATCCGATACGTACCGTCCAGGTTTAAATCGACTCGCAACTCGTCAAGAATCCGAGCACCGCGAAAGCGGACTTTGATACCTCCGGGCGAACATCGCCGAGGATTGATCAAGAGCACCTACTTAAAGAATGTATAATTCCAACAGGTTCGAATTAAACGAGACTCGGTTTTCGCCGGGAGGCTTCGATGGCCACACCGTTGGCTCGTTAACCGCGAGACACTAGACGCGTGAAAACTCGGTTAAAAAGTTCCTTTCAGCCGGAATTGGGGACCGAACGCGAGTGTCGGTTGAGTCGGTTGTCGGTTTTCCACTCGAGGAGTAAGGTAATAATCCGTATAATGGCCGTTAAGCGGGCGGGCGGGCGGGCGACTCGAGGGAAGAGGACGGTAAGGAGAGCAACGGAGCGGGGCGAGAGGCCACGCTATACTCTATTTTGTACCGCTTAAGCTAATGAGCCACAGATGGCGATATATCGTTGGCCCTGCTCGCAAGAGAGCATAAGGTGGGCCGAATGCGAGGGAGAAGATAGATCTGCGCCGATAGGCGGCGGAATCGTTGCAAGGTGGCTGAAAAGTCAGCCGAAAGGGGTTGCCCTCCTTCTCGTTTGGCCCGATGGCTATCTCGGCCAGCCGGTCGTGCGCGGCTACCGCGTCCGATCCTATCTCCCGATATGCACCCTCCTTTTAACCCGGTGCACGACGCGACGCGAACCTGCACGCCGCTAAATGCACGCGCCCGTCCGTCTTTTCGGTGGCCGGGCGCAGATGTGCCCGGCTCCTCGGCACTGCTTGCGCCTCGCATGCCGAGGCGATCGCGCCAGCCCGAACGGACGCAAAAAGATACGGCTACTGGCCCGGTACGCCGTCGTTTACGGCCCTCCTTTGCATCGTAAACAGCTCTTTCTTCGGTCGGACCACCGTACCGCCGTCCGCGGGCTCTGATTGTTTGGGGAACGGCGAGTGGATGGAATACGGTGTGTTCCGCGGCACACGAGTCGAGTCGTTTTCCCTTCAATTTCGAACGGAGGAGCTCGAGGAGCGGTCTCGCACCACCTTTCGTCGCGAGACACCGTTTGCGTACGAGCCTGATGCGAGCAAAAACCGGGCACGTGGATCGGGAATCGAAGCGCCGGCTGAAATCCGCTGCGAACAGGAGCAGCCTGAAGGGGACAGCCGTGATTTCACACCGCGGCCGT
This sequence comes from Andrena haemorrhoa, assembly GCA_910592295.1. NCBI lineage: Eukaryota > Metazoa > Arthropoda > Insecta > Hymenoptera > Andrenidae > Andrena > Andrena haemorrhoa. The sequence goes on along the minus strand of OU342944.1, from coordinate 972,460 downwards.
GATCCGCGATTTCACGGCAGCTGCTCCCCGGCAGGAAGCGAGACGTCGTCCACGCGCGCGTCCACCGGACGAACTTTCTTGCATAACGTGAAATCGGGGACGAGAAATTCATGTTCGAGCGAGCGGCGGCGTCGTCGATATCGGCCGCCTCCGCCGCCTATTCTCCGCGGCGGAGACGCGGAAAGCGGTGAAACAATGAGGCGGCGTCAATCGAATAAAACGATATGGAGCGCTGTGCGTGCGATCGACGCGCGATAACCGTCTCCTGCTCCTTGTTTGCACTCCTTTGGAAAGTGGCAAGAGCTTCCGCCAAGGGGCGGAATACGTGCATCCTTAATTACCTCACGGATCTGCCGATAAAAGGATAATAGGTAGACGGCGTGCATCTACCTATTTCCGTCGCTCGCCATGCTTGTCTGCGGTCAGTTTTTCAGCAGCCGTCCGCGGCGGATCCCATCGGCGCGTGAAGGCACGCCGGCTTCCCGCGTACACACGCTCGAGCCGAATCGCTCGTCCCCGCGACGATAGACGCGGCTATAATTTCGTCGTTTCGCCGGCTCCCACGGAATAGTAATTACGCTATCGAGACATCTCCAAATTGCCCTCGGATTGCGGACCTCGCCGGGGGAAACGGCGCACAGTGGGCCACTTTACATAGGAATCGCGGAACAATCTCATAACTTCGATGATTCTCAATATTTTTCTGTACTTTTCTTTTTGTATTACTTATTAATAGCCAACGGTTATATGGACAGGGACATTAATAAAATTAAAGAATCCGTCACAAATAAAATAGCGACAAACCTTGTGAATATTCGGTACACAAAAATGATATACGATAATTATGATTTCATAAACATTAAGCAATCACATGCGTTTATGTAAAGTAAAGCATAAGTTATAAGCCTTAAAATCTTAATTTACAACATTACATTAGAAAATAATTATGAAATATGTTTTCTCTGTAACGATTGTGGTAACAATACTTTATTTATAATGTTTATTGTTTTTTTCTTGTTATTCCACGTTGTTAATATTACTGTCCATACAAACTAAAACTATTAAAAAGTAATATAAAATAGATAGCCTGCAAAAATAGCGGGAAATGCCGATGTTATGTGTTTCTGCGAAATCGCATACACAGCGCACCCCTGTGATTATGTATTAATAACAGCCAAAGTTGCAAAAAGACACAGCCTATCTTTACAGGGCTGCTGGTAGATGGTATCTGCTTCCAAATAGTACTATCTAGAGCTCGGAGGAACGCGGAGCTTTTTTTATAATCCTAAAACAGTTAATGAAAACTTGAAATACTAAGTAGCATGAATGTTACATAACTGTTTGCATGGTTAGATACATTGGTCCATCGGCTATCGGCAATGGAGTAATGGATACCCAATAATACAACTCTCATTTTGAGGACTTTTTTCCTCGCCAGCCCCACTGTGCGGCGCTGGATGACTCCCCGTTTCACTCGCTCCGTACACTCTAAACGTTTCACGCTACTTTCACGCGGGGCCGTCTAGCAGCTCTGCCGCCACCTGCACTGGCCGCGTTTCCCAAAATTTTCCGCGGCGCTGGTGTCCGCGATCGAGCTTCTCGGAACACGGGGAGCGTGTCCAAGCGGCGACAGGTTGCGTTTAAAATTTACCAGGGCTCTTCGTCCGTCCATAAATCCAGACAGTAACGACCGCTATATTATCGCGAGAATTACGTGCCAAGCGTTCGCGCGAGCATAGGATCGATCCCGCCGAGCGGCTGGGTGATTCGCGCGGGCGACAGCCACCAGCAATTTCCACTTCGCTTTCCACGGGGGAGAGTGTCGGCGACGGGGACGCCGGGCGACGCTCCTAAATCCTCGGGGGATTTTTTACTCGGCGCACGAAACGACGTGGGCGGCTGCATAAAATAGGTGGCCTGCACTTATCTACACAGCGCGCGCAAACGGCGGCGGTTGCAACCACCCGCCGGCTCGTACTTATGTTAAATTACAGGTAGACGCACGTGCACCGGCCATTAGTTCTCCTCTCGTATGCACGCTTAGTCTCTGCCCTCCTGCCTTCGGCTCGCATCGTCCACGCGCGGACGACGCAGATATTTCATAGATTTATGGATAATCGAGGGGGAGGACGGGGCGCGGAGGGATAAAGAAAAGGGTCCGAGCAATGCACCGACCTCGGATCGATTTCCACCATCTCGCGTGCCGGCCGCCTGTTAAATGTTTCACTTGTAACGCACCGATTACCGCCAGCTAGAGGCAGGTATTTCCAATCAAAGCGGCAACTTGAAGCTGCGTCATCGCGATCCCAGCGTTCTCGTACCCTCCGCACCGCCGAGTATCATTCAGGTCCCTCGGAAATTCTTCCCTGCGCATTACTCTCAGCGCCGTCGCTCGGAAACATTTGGGTGCACAGAATACCCATTGATCGCACAATGGGGATGCCATCGACGAATCGAACGGTACTTGAACGGTAATCGAGCGTCCCGTTCGACCGTCAATGCCTCACGAAAGAGAGACACCGGGCAATTTCGAGGGAAGATCGCGTTTAAAGAAACTTTCGACGACTCCGCGGACAATGCTCGCTCATCCCCCGGCACCAAGAGTCGAGCCACTCTCTCCCGAGAAGGTACACACGCGTGCATGCGCGGCGCGGTCCGCTTACACCGCTTACACGACGCCCGGCACACCTGACCATCGACGATATTGGTCATTGTACCTGCAAAATATCCTTTCAGAGCCGGCGAAATTCCTGGCTTTCGCGGGCAATTCAGCGTTGACGAGCTCGCGGTCTGCGCTCGGGTTCCGTGCATCATCGATCTCCTTCTCACGGTTTCTCCGGCGGACAGGGACCGCGCTATCGAACGGAAAGAACGGGAGAAGGAAACCGCGGCGGGACGCAGACGGACGATAGGGGGAGAGAAGGCCAGAGAGAGAGAGAGGCGAAAATAGGTGGGACAGGGGAGCGAGGAAGACAGGGTGGATGGAAGACGGAGCTCGGAATTGAAAGAAGTTATGAAAATAAGGCGAAGCCGGAAGGGGGCGTATGATAAGCGCATGCGACGATCGACACGCAACACAAGCGCTCTAATTTTAGATCTTGTCACTCTGACGCCAGCTGGTGTGCCCCTCCCCGCCTATTACGCGCGTTTACGCACACTTACGCTCGCTGGTCTCTTGCTCGTAAGTACTCGCCGCGACTCGCCTCCGATCGCTTTGTTTCCCGTTCCTTTCGCTCGCGAGCTGCCCGCGGGCGACTGCCCCGTTCCGTAGCGAGTACCTAACCTTGCTCTCTGGAACCTTTCGATTGGTCCTAAAAGCCTGCAAAATTTATGATTTTTAGGAGATTGCGTAAGGGGTCAGGTTTTATTAAAAATTGTGATTTATTTGTCGCACCGCCGTAATGCAGGTACTAATGTTTGAACTCGTTCGCTCGCTCTTGGACACGACTATCGCGCACGCATAGCCACGTCACGCACACACGTGAGCTGGGCACCTACCTGGCTATTACCAGCAGGGCGACGCCACGGGATGCACGAGCACGGCGGTGCCGCGGATCCGCGTACTAATTACCTGTCCATATGTTTCCCGCGCACCTCCGACTCGCTTGATTTCACGCGACGCCGCAGCGAGGGAAAGCTGAGCTCCCTCGAAAAATTGATTATACCCCTGGGCTCGTACCGATCGCGCAACTCCCACAGAACACGAAAAGCGCGACCTGCGAATTACCGTGCCGCGCCGGATGCGCGTTGCACTCCTTCGAGTCCTCCTTCGAGAGCTGACCCAGTCAAACACGGAGGCATCGTTGTGGCGAGCGCAAACACCGTGTACACTAAAATCAACCGATGGTGTGTCGAAACGATGAGGAAACAGCCCGGAGGAAACGTACGTCTTCCATGCCTCGTAGAAACTACACAAATTGCCAGCGTCCGACTTATCAGCGGGATAACTACTGCGGCAGGCGATCTCGCCCCGATCGGTCCGTGACCGCGGCTTTTCCTTTTATCCGTGAGCAACCAGGTGGCCCGTCGGGTCGCTGCCCCCGCGAATTAAATCTTCCGTCTCCCATAGCTGGGAAAGCGGCTCGATCGCCCCGCAGGCCTGTCGCGTAATACCTTCGAAATCGCGCTAACGGGCAAGGAATGAGCAGGAAGAAGAGAATACCGATTTCCCCTCCGGGGGAGAAGAGGCGCGTAATTTAGAATGGCACCGCGATGCATCGGCTAGGTGAAGCCGATCGAGATAATAGCCGACGCGAGGGGCATCGCACGGGCAGATATATCTCGGTTGGATGTACACTTAACGGGCACGTTGATGAGAGAATGGAGGGACGGATGATATCTTCGGTTAAGTTCCATGGCAATCGGGAATGGAAAGAAGCCGCACTCGTTGGACCTTCACTTCCTCTCATTGTTCCACCCTGCCACGATTCTCGCTCCCTCTCTTTCCCACCCCTTCTGCTCGACCGTGCCTCTTTCTTTTCCGCCCCTCGCCCGCTCCTCGCGCCGAGGCTTTCTCGGCTCGCCTTAATTCGCCCGTCTCTCCTCGGCCGTGTATACTTTCAGAACGGTACGGCCAGGGCAACAATATAACATCCGATTAGCTCATTATGCGGAGATCGACGGATCGATAAATCCGACGCGCCGGATCTGGGCCGAGTACGCTCGATTATTTTACGCGATTTTACGGTGGCTCGCAGACATCCACGTCGCCGCGGTTCCGAGATACCTACCGCAAAACGACATCGTTAGACGGACAGCTCGCGATCGTTTAGGTAACGATACGTTTCTTCAGCGGACCGGCTGCATCGACTCCACTCGACGCAAAAAGCCCGTCGCCCTATCGACATACCCGCTTAACGAACCGCCGTGTCTAATCCTCCCCGACTCGCGCGCCCCGCGCTCGTTTCGGGGAACCGTTTGACCGCGAGGGCGGCGAAAAACTCGACGGCCCGCCGAGTCGCGCACCGTGACGCGAGTCGCGAAGATCGTGGCGAAAAAAGTTGGCAACAGCGATACAAGGGCCGATTAGCTTATTATACGGGGAGATCGGGGCCCGATAAATTCAGCCGTGTCGGAGGAGCCGAGAATACGCAGCTGGTAGTCCGCGGTTCCTCCGCCGCGATAAGGGGACGAGCGTAATGTACGATCGCGATCTTCGCCACCTCCAAGGCCCAGCGCCAACATCTGGCCGCGGTTTCGACGCTTACCCATCGACGACCGCAAGAGCACTCGGTGCCGCTTACGACCGGTAGGCAGCCAATTCGGCAGGTGATATCACCCCCCCCCCCCCCTTTACCCTCCTGCCAGCCTACGGCCCGGAAGCGAAGGTGGAGAGATTCTGGACACGACGATACATCATCGATGTTATGATTTATCGGGAGCACCGGTTCTCCCCTTTGAGCACAGCGAGGACGGCCTTCAATCTGCTCGATCCGAGGCACCTTTCGGTGCACCAGCCGCATCTCCGTGCTCGCCTTTCGCCCGGAGTTTCTCGAGCACGTTGCGATATCGCGGTGTAAGCGATTCTGTCCTCAGGTGACGCGAACAGCGGTTTGCCTCGCCTCCAGGCGCCTTTTGATTTACTGTGTCTATGGGAGCCGTAGGTTCCCCTGTTATTTTGCGCAGGGTATAGGAAATGTAGCTATGCATTCTTCGGTGTGGGTAAATATGTTTCTCATCGACGCCAATCGACGGCGAGTTTAAACGTTTATCAGTTTTTGTAGAACGGTGAGCAGGAAGTGACGCAGCTGAGGATTAGCTGAGAAGGAACACCGCCGCCGTTTCCTGGGATTATCCTTTGACCGGTTAATCCACGCGGACGGATTACGCTCCGTAAGTAGCTTGACGAAAGTTTCTTCTAGTCGCCAGGCAAGACCTCCCGCGCGAAAGGGCAGAACGGAGAAGTGGGTTATCGATCGCTCGAATTAGCGTACCTGCACCCCGCGAACAGCCGCGCTCACGTGGAGAATTTTTCATTCCTGGGCGTTACGTGGCGCACGCGCTGCGCCTAGATACGCATTACAGTCAACTTGCAATTCACCCGATTAAATTTTTACCCGCGTTTTGCTGCGAGCACGAGTTTTTCCTCCCGCCGATGTTTACCGCGAGCTGCACGCGAGATACACTGTTGCATAAATAACGACCGACGCTCAGCACGCGAATGAAAATATTCCGTGGAACAATCGTTTTATAAGCGAAGGAACCGGGCGATGAAACGTGGATCGACGATGTGGGTGGGCACGTGGAACCTCGAGTTCTCTTCATTTCTTCGCACAGACAGTTCCACGCAGGCGAGATGAAACCAGAACGGCGTTCTCGAGAACGATCGTGCGCTTACGTGCAGATCGCGGAGGTCAGCGAGGTACATGAATAAGTGCAAAGGACGGTATGCAAAACCAGAGGTAATTGGTTAATTACACGCGAACCGTCTTCAACGAACCAACATCCGAGCATATTATCACAATGTTTACCGATGTCTTAATCGTCGGTGGGGGGATTTGCATGAGGAGCGAGGCAACACCTTGCGCCGCGAACGCCCGAGGGGACTAGCGCGAATCTGCTGCTCGGTGTAGAATGCTTACGCGGATATGATGGTAATCTCTCGGGATATCCACAGAGTTGGTAATCTATTTCGAGTCACACACTCGAGATCTTCAAGTGCTGAGGTACGTCGTGAGGATTTGCGATAAGGTGCATTCTTCGGTCGCTGCACATGTGTCATTATAATTTCTAGGTACGACACCATCTCCGCGAGTTGAAATGGTAAAGGATGCAAGTGCTGGAATAATTTATTTTAGTTCCTAGGGCTGTCGCAAGATAGAGATGGTAAATACCTATCAACGTCCGCGTCGCTGTGGCTGAAAATAAAAAACGCCACATTCGGATTCAGCACCACAAACAAAAACAGACAGATGCCAGGTTTAAGCCAATTATTCTGAAATAAAAGGATTATGCCATAAAGTAGGTAAATTGCAGATATAATTTTCAAGATTTCTTAGTTACTATGAAGGTACTTAAAAAAATATATTCCAAATCGGGAAACTCCATTCACTATAAGTGACTGTTGCCTTGTAAGTTTTTATTTCTATTTTTGGCAAATTTTTAAAATCTGGAGCATTCGTATTGCGTAAAACAGTAATGGGTCCTTAAATCACTGGTTTGTTATCGGATTTAAAGGTGCACCAAACGATGTAGAATTGTTTTACATACATTGCACGTCATAACTCAGAAACTCGGAATATAGAGCCGCACCCCTCTTGCTGCAAAGTCCTCAATTGCTCGCAGAAAGTTACATAGAAAGTGCCACTTCCGAGACACCTGAGGACCAATTTTCGGGGAATAAGAGCGCACGCAGCGTACAGAGAGACGTTGGCGCCGCGTCGAGAATCGATGACTCGAAGGATCGCCAGGCCCAAACTGAGGCCCACGGGAGGACGAGCGAAGAATCCCGGCCCGTGACGGCCCACCTGTTTTGTCCACCCGTTCGCTCGTCCATCCGTCTGTGGCCCGGTTGTGCCCCAGTTGGCACAGGTGTTCCTTCAACTTCGCCTCGCTCTCTCTCTCTCTCTTCCTCCTCGTCCCTCCCACCGCTCTTTTTGTTTCAAGCAGTTTCTCCGTCCCGCTCGTTAGCGGGCCCCTCGCTTCCTCTCCTGCCCTCTATTCATTACGGAGCGCCACCGGGACCGAGAGTGCGCGTCCACCGTGCGGCAAGAGGACGGCCGCGGTGAAAATGACGGATCGCTAAGGAGTTAAGGAGTGACAGCCACGGGCGGACGGATAAGTGGCTGGAGGCGTGCGCGCGGCAGCGTAAGATCGATAGCAAGATCGATGTATGAATAACCACGTACCCACGGGAGGGTGGAAATGCTTGTAACCGTCCACCGTGCAAGTCGAGCGCGTTGCGTCTCGGCCGGCTGTAACAACGGAATTACGAATTCATCGGTAACGCGTTGCTCTGGTAACGCCGACGTATCGTTTATCTAGGAGTCGCGCGCTGAGACGCGCCACCGGGCTCTGCGTATATCCCAGACAATCGAATCGATTAGGACGCGCCACGGTTTTTCGTAGACAGCGCGAGAAGATGTTGGAAAGCGAGGAGAAACAGATGGACGCGCGGGTCGCATATACGCGCGACGCGAATAAAGAGACCGCCTGCGAGCGAGCATCTGTCCGTGGGGCTCGGCGCTGGCGTCCCTCTGCATTGTCTGGACGCAGACGTCGCCACGGAAAACGGGGATAAGTGACAGACGCTTATTAATTATCAGGGTCTTCTGACCAGCCGCGTCCACTCTCCGATCCAACGACTCTTCCACGGCTTGTCTACGTGCTCGAGTACCGTCGCGGTGCGCTGGCCACTCGATACGGCGACTTAGGGGACGTCCGCATGATTTGAACGCTAGTTAGAGAAGCTCGAGCTGTCAGGGGTAGCGGTGAAGAGATATCGATCGGCCGCGAGTAACAATATTATGCAAAGTCGACCTGAAAGCGAAACAAGACTGCTGCCCCCAGTCCATTTCCCATTCAGCCCACCATTCTTTCGCGGAGACGATTTCTTTGAAATCGCCGGCCGGCCCTTCGGCCCCAACGGGCGGAAGAAGAAGAAGAGGAATCGACTGCGGGAAGAATTTATCGCCGCGTCTGCCACACGATCGCATCTGTCCCCCTTTAGCCAGTCTTTATTACGTCGCAAGAACACAAGAAGTCTCTCCACGGATATTAGTCCGGCCATATCTCTTCTTCACGGTGCGCGCACGCACGCCAAAAGAACATCGGGCCCGTGTCACGGTGCTGCTCGCACGTACACGCTCCGAGCCGTCCATCAGCCTCCCTCTACGCGCCGACGAACGCGTCGCTGGCGGAATCGCGAGGCAACCCACCTTTTACGCGGCCTTTCTTTCAAGACAGCTGACCGGCTTAACAGTTTCGCCGGGATTTACGTTAGAGACCGATGAATTAATTCATCGGGGGCACCGATTGCACGGAAAGACACTCGATTTAGCTACACGAGCAACCTGGGGATTTAGGCTCCGCGGGTGATGAAAGACCTCTGTCACAATATGTAACCATCACTGCAAAAGGGCTTTCAGTGCGGTGGGATTCTTTGTATCCGCTCGGAGGGCGGACAATAAGCGACCGCAGCTACTTCGGGGTCTGTCTATAGTCGGACTGCGACCACTTCACCGCGAACCTCTCAATCGCGCATTGTATTGGGCTTTGAACGTGCCTGGTCTTCGAAAACGCCATGCATCCTCGTGTCCACTGAAGGAAATTGAGTAATCGAGGCCAGTCGAGAGTCTTTTTTGGAGAACGCTCCCGTTATGGGACGCCTTCCTGCATGTAGGCGATGTAAACAATGACAAACAAGTTAAGGTGTTGAAAGTCTATGTCAGAGTTGACATTTTCGAAGAAAATTGCGGTGTTTCTATTATAATATGTGTTTGAAGTTTTACCTTGACTTGTTATTATTTAGTGTTATTTATTACGGGACAACCCCAATTTATAACAATAAATAATACAGTAGCATACGTACAAGAGAAACCAAGACATGTAACCGTAAAAAAAATAAAAAGTAAAAAATTAAACATTGCACCTTAGTTGATAACAATTTTGCGCAGCCCTTCCTCTTAAGGTTCTGGATGGTGCATAGAGGGAGACATCCCGTAAAAGTGAAGGACAGTTGATGCAACCATTAACAATTTTGAATAAGAAACAAAGATCAGCAATACGCCCTCGCTCCGATAACGTGGATTACCTAAGTTCAGAGACACAAGAATTTGGTCATGGGTAATTATGATTATCGCGTGACATTGGATGGCGCAGTTTATAAGCTGCAAAGCTGAGGAATACTCTAAAGATGCTCGAACTAATGTGCGACTACATTGAAAGTCAGCGGGAAATATCATTTATACGTCATTTCCTGTAGAATTTCACGCGCTGAATTCAAATCTACCAGCAGAGTTTGACTTGTCCTTAAGAATCCTTTTGACAGATCTTTAAAACTTGTTTGTCACATTTTTTCAATACTTTTGAATTCCTCCCTCTACTTAGGTATATTATTTCTATAAAAAGTTCTATAATTTTTACATAAAATGTGTCGTTTGTTCCTCTGTGCGCCACCCATGTCCCAATCATAATCCGCCGTTCCCAAATGCGGTACAAGCGTACTTACCTGTCCCCGAATCTGCCATCGAGACCGTTGGCGTCGGTGCCGCCTATCGTCGAAAGAAACGGCGCAACGTGCGTGGCGCTGACGACGACCGTACCGGTGAAAGACATTATCGTGCTAGTCTACGGAGGGTATCGAAAAGGGTTGGACGGTCGCGGCGCGGAGGCCCGATAGATTCGTGGCGATAAGCGACGGTAGCCTGGCCCACCAAATTCATATGCATGAGCCCTTATTATATGGTATTAGCTATGCGCACAGGTGGTTGCCTCGACTAGCTCGGATACGGCGTCTCGTTTAATATGTAACACCTAAGTATGCGAAGCTGCGGCTGCTGCCGCCGCTTCTGTATCTGTGGATGGATCCGAGAACGGCTGAGCCGCTCGTGCGTCATTATTAGCTGACAACGGTGCCTTCCAATTATTTAGGCGCGCGTCAGTCGCCTCGTTGACGATCCTCCGGGCTAACAATAGGCCTGCTAGAAAGGATTAGGAATGGTAGCATGTTGATCGACCGTGTATTCTGATCCCCGGAGCATCTGCCGCTAAGTTGCTGCCTTCTTCGATTTAATATTCACGCCGCGATACCAACCAACAAACATCCGACCGATTTCATCAAATTGGAGATACCGAATTTTTCGAGATATTCCATTTCCCCGAAAGTTGCCACTGCGAACTGGCGTTCCAAGTGGTACCGTTTGTGTCGGAGAATCGCTAGGTGTCCGTGGTCTATCGGGGATAGCTGGGCAAAGAGCGTGGCGCAGCGTCAAGAGCCACGAGAGAAGAGAAACTCGCGATTAGTGGAAGCAATACCGCCGGTTGCGTTCAGGCTCGACCGTTTCCCGGCTTGAGAAATCGGCTTCAGCTGCGTTTCCATCCGGTGGCAGGCGCTCGGAGCAGCGGGACCGACGCACGAGGCTACTTTCATGGAGCGTTCGTTTCCATACACTCGTCGAGGGAAAGCGATGCAACGGAAGGGCGGGCCTCGGCTGCTTCTTTGTGCAGCTCGCCTGTCCTCGTAGTTGCAATGAAAGCGCCGTCGGTCTCCCTTTGTTCCTCTCGCCCCGGTGGTCCGTGTAGCCTTTAATCTTTGCGTGCGCGTACGTGGACACTCTCTTCCCTGGGAAGCCCGAGACCAGCAGACGTCGGAAAGCGGCCGATCGTCTTCCACCCTTTGTTCGGACCCGCCGAGTCCAGATGGCCCGGCGCGAAACTGGGTTAACGGGCTGCCAGCGAATTGCATAAACGAACTTCATGCTCCATCCGTCGCTGGCCCTGTGCTCGCGGATCGTGCGACCAAGTCGAAGCTCCGCGACCTGGCTCTGGGGTTGTAGGATCGTAGCCATGCCTGCCCGCGGTAGACAAAATGGCGGAGATGCTCGCGATGCTCAAGGAAATGGAGGCTCGCTGTGAAAACGTTCAGTCTCGGGGAAAGGCACCGATAGTATCGGAGACGAGGGAGGATCTCCACGTGTTACAGATCCATTCATATCCAACGGTCATGCTCGACCTCGGCTCGCCTGGCACCGTTTCAACAATGTAAATGACAGTGGTGGTCCGAGGAACTTTTGCTGCTTTTGCATATCCCGCGCACGAATACGGCCAGCGAATGGACGCCGGCTTGCAAATAGAAGAATAATAGCTCTCCAGCGGGGAAAGCACGGAGGAGGCGATAAACGTTTCGAGGCACTTCCTGGGAAAGGCGTAGACGCGTCCCGCACCGGTTACACGCTGTTTGCACCGGCGATAATGCACGCCCGTTGTCTTCTCGCGGGTGGAAGCAACGGGCGAAGAGAGGCCGCGACAGAACAATTAATCCCCGAAATCCCGCGTTGCATACAAATATAGCCGCTTCACGCTCTCGTAGCTACGGCGACGTATTTACAGCGCCGCGCACGGCTAACTTATGCGAAAGTAGCAATTAGCTCTGCCCCCGCGACCGCCGCAAATTACTCACGGTATGGCTGCCGAGTAGAACTATCGGGCCTGCTGATCGCATAATTCCGCTTAGAACACCGGCGATCCTGTTCCTCCGCCGGATAGTCGCTCGAGCGACTAAATTCACCCGCTCCTATTCTTCAAGGTGCACCTGGCGGAATGAACTCCGCGGCGCAAGATTTTAATCGGTATTCTATAGGTAGCAGAGTATGCTACCAGTGTTTATACAAAGGCTGGCCAAATATCGCAAGTTTCTCCTTAAACGATACAATGCGCATCGACGAGAAGATGGTCCCCAGAATGGCACAGGGACCAAAGGGGTTGCAGGGACTCGCATTGGCTCGCACCGTATGTGTCACAGTCGCTCTCTTTGTGCTCTACCTCTAGGATTGTGTTCGAGAACATGGGCCCATGGGGACATACCATTCGGAACCTAGAGTTTCTCCACTGCAGAGAGGGTGCATCCTCTCCAAACTCTTTGAATTCTCTCGCTCTCCCGAGCAGCCTCGTTTCTCCACCAAAATATCTATCATCGCGCCAGCAAACGTACAGGCGTCTACTCCGACACAGAACTTCGCGTTGGGCTGCCAAGCCCGACAGGACATAGAGTCGCAGCGACGTGCACAGGCCAGCAACGCTAGGAGCAAACTATCCCCGCAGTTACCATGCAGCAAAGCCGTACAGGCATTCAGCAGAACCAACCCCTAAAAACAAATGGACGCTGGCCCGATGGCGGCGGCGGAGGGTGAGCGTTTCCATGCTTCAGGTTTGCGGCCAACCGGGCCAGAGCCGCCTAGCGGGGCGAAGAGAAATAGGTGGCTCGGCCACGGCGAGAGGACTGAATCCCTGTAGGGCGGAATCGCAGGACATCGCGGGTCGGTCGACTGCAAGGGAAGGCTCGCCAGCAGAAGAAGAGGCTGCGCGCGAGTACAAGAAGGCGCGGGAGTCGGGCCGAGAGCGGATAGCGTGGTCGTCGCGGCTGGCTACCGCGTCCCGATCTCCACGGCCAATCGTAGAAAGCTCTGTCCCACCAGGGTGACCGGGTGGGTCTCCGCCTCCCGGTGGCACGCCTTTCCCTACAGGTCCCCTGGCCGAGCGGTAACACAATCGCCGTGAAGCAGCCCCCGGGGGATCCGGTAAAATCAATAGACCAATGGCTACTGGGACGCGTGCGTACTTAACGCGGTTGACGGACATTGCCTCTCTCCCCGAGCGGTGGCGGCGGGTTGTGCCCGCCGGCAGGGAGGGCCGCTCACCCCCTCGGCCCCCGCCCGCCGTGTACAGGGGAACGAGCGAGGGGCAGTTTCGAGCGCGGATACGTGCGAGCAGCAATTTAGCCGAATCATTCCTGTCGCATGATTTATCGCCGTCGCCCTTTCCACCTAGCCGCGGCTCGCCTAGTAATGGTGGTAATAGCAGTGCGCGACCGTGGACCTTCCGCAAGTGTGGGAGAGCCGAGCTGGACGACCACGCAACGTGTCCATGATAAATCTTTTGTGCTCCGCGCGGGCGGTTCGCCTGGGCTAGCTACCCTCGCGGAGTAATCGCAGCGATACGTACCTACCCTTGTTTCTTCCCTTCTTTCTTGCCGGATTCTCCCTCTCCCTCTGGCGGTCCTGCCCCGCGACACGGCGCGCAGGTCGCGTGGCGCATTGCGTGAAAAAGGAACGCGTCTTTAATTGAATTAGTCACGAGCTCCTGCCCGGCTCGAGGGTATTTTTTTAGGGGGAACGACGAGTCGCGTGATCCCTGTCGGGTTAAAGGGATGCGGAGGGTGATCGATGGAAGAAGCTTGATTTTAGGTGGCGAGACACTGCGATTGGAGAATGGACTTCGCGGGGAAACAATTTTCTAGGGAAACAGCTAGGTATACCTACCTACCCTTCGAACCACTGGCGGTCGAGCGTTATTCAGAGGCACTCCTTTGATGAATATTGTACTCCGAGACGCAGACAGAAGTGGAGTACACCGAGAGCTGGTTGTCTGATCGGGGTCAACGACTTCATTATATTCTAGCCGATAGATACGAGGAGCGCTTTGTTCAGCTGTTCAAACAGGCCTATAGGCTAATCTCCTTAACGAGGCGATGATCATCCATGCGCCACATTTCGACTTTCGGTAATGTCTAATCACGCATTAACTCTGGATAGGATCACCTCTAGATCGTTACGACAGTGGAGCTGCTCGGAATCCACGGGGCAAATATTTGACAGCGACCGCAGAAATTAACGCGTTAGTGCCGAGGACGAAGACTGGTTTAGGGCCCGATAATCTGCTGGGGCGTTTCGAGGGGGTCATTCGACTTTGAGCCCCGGAGGAAAGCAGAGGCAGTTTCGCGGTCGATGGCTAAATTACTGTGACCACATCGTTTAGCAGATTCGGGAGGGCGCGAGCGAGAGGGGCCGAAAACGAATGGGCCACACAACCGAATCCTAACAGGATTCTTCTGCCAGAGTGGCCATTCTTCGGACCCTACGCCCTTCGCTTCGATCTCTCCAGCAGTTCTCTGGAAAATTATTAAACTAGCGAATTAAATTTCACCGACTGTCAGACATATCCAGTGAATATTTCTCCGTTTTAGCTGGCCTTAAAGAATTTCCGTGAGTCGACTCACCATCAACTCACGCGTTACCGTTTTCTACCTCGTCTTGTACATTCAGTAGACTGAAAAGGCCACTCAAGCTCTAGTCGCCTATCAAATATTTATCCATGCAGATTGGCTAACCGTTAAAGGCTGTGCAAACGATCCTTCTATTGTAGTCGCCAGACCCAAACGTGGACGATTATACTTATACCCCTTCGACCGCGACGATATTGACATTTTTATTTCACGCGACGCGACGCGAAGCTTCAGACCTCGAGAGAATTATAATTACGTATCAGCTTCTCCCATTGTTAGTCAACTATAGGAAAAACTGCCGTCTATTAATACCCACGCTATGCTCGCCAAATCGTGGCGTAGTCCAAGCAGAAAACCACGGTGGTTCCGAGATCGATACTACAGAACCTTTTCCTCAGAGGTAGCTACCATCGATCTGCAGGTATGTAGCCGGCCAGACCGGCACGCGAGGTGACTCTATCGTAAGAAAGAATTTGCATCGCGTTCGTTACTTTTCTTCTTCCCTCCCGCCAATTCGATTTAACCGCGCGGCGGTAGGTACAGAAGCGCGATGCTCCTGCGGCCGATCTTGCCCGATCGTGGCAATAAGCGAGGGTGCAAGGTCAGAAGATGACGCTCGAATCACAGATTTCCGCAAACGTCCCCTGCCCGAGAGCTGAATGTCTCTCGACCAGTCGCTCGAACGCCGGCGATCTCGAGGGCATGCCCGGCCGAATTCTCAGAAGCACTTGTTAGTGTCACTGAAATGGTTGCGGCAACAGTAGGGAACCACCGCGTGATTATGCAAACGCGGGCCATTAGAGCCGCGACACGGCCGATTGTTTTCGTTTTTCTCGGTGTACTCGGAAGGAATTTAAGTGGACGGTAGCCCGCGTGCACGCAACCAGATGAAATTGATGATCCATGCTTGCCAGGGACACTGCCCCGAGATACCTACCTTCGCGTGAGATCCCTGGCCAATGACTTAGGAACTGGCAAATTGTTTCTCCCCGTTTTACACGCGCCATTAGATCTAGTCTCGCCCCCCCGGGGCGCAAGTCCTCCTCGAAACGATTTCCATCCGATCGATTTTCTGCTCTCATCCGGCCTCGCCGCGACCCCTGCACTTTTCCTCCGATCTCGGAGCGTTCGCTGGTTTGTCCAGCTATCTCAGGAATCCTACACGCGCGAACGTTGGTAAAAAACAGAAAGAAACGCCGGCGTTCGCCACGCAACGCGTTCTAGTTGTGCGTTTCTGCCGTATCCGGTCCGTTGCCCGGCCACGATTTTCCCATGAACGACGCTGGCTCAAATGTATTCCTTCCCATTGCTAATTACCGGGGAAAGGCGATCGGTTCACGTGCTCGCAGGTTGCGAGCTGTAGGAACGAAAAATAAAGAGCGGTTAGAGACGGGTCGATGCACTGCGCGCGATGCTTCCACGGCAGGTTACAGTCATCGAGGAACGAGCAGAAAATGCGGAGTGATCCGTGCATAGGAAATGTTATGACAGATCGCACAGGAAGGCAGCGGTACATTGCCGGTAAAAGGAACGACGCGGCAGCGCGCAAGGTGCTAATGCTGAAGTGATCTGATGGAGAGCTGGAGAACCAAATTACCAGGCACCTTCCTCGAGAGGAAATGTTTAGATTTCTTCTGGGGGGTGCGGGACACCCCTGAATAGGTTGGAAAAAGGTCACTTGCGATTCAATGACTGTAGCAAACCGAATCTATACGAAAGGAGCACTATCATTTGTTTATACGAAACTAGCTTTAGGGGAGACCGGGGCTGGTTGTCTCAAGGGGTAGGTTGACATTTATGTCCGACTCTGCGATCGCACGTTTTTTAACAGCCATCAGCGTTTGTCAAAAAATTAACTACGTAAAGGCAATTCAGTCCGCTAGAGCTTTACGAATGGAAGACACTTACCTACCACACTTGTGAACTTACAAAAAATCTGTGCAGCATGTGTTCCTTGCTCGACGCTACCCTCTTCATCCCCTCGTGCTTTAACATTACAACATGCCTTCCACCCACAATAACATCACCTCCTGGGCTCTCGCGAATCAATGCATCCGAAGTAACACAACCGGCGAAACGTTCGTACAGAGCACTCAAAAGTGGAGGAGCACACGAGGTGACACTGGACCTACCCCAAATCCTCATCCCCGGTCACGTCCTCCCACCTTGTACCTTATTGCAGAGGACAGCAGGCTCGAAGGTTGAAGCCAACCTGCCTTGTTCCACCCCGGCAGGGTTGTGGAGAGTTTCGAGGAAGGCGCTGTCGGTCCGAAGGGCAGCGTGTACCAAAATGGCCAGCTCGGGGGCAGGCTAATCGGTGGAATCGGCGATTCGAGAGCGCAGCCGGCATCCGACATCGACATCCGATTCGGGAATTAATCGATCCGGTTCGCGGAAACGGGCAAGAGCGAAGGAGTCGGCGGAAGGGCACGCTGGTTTCTCGTGGCTGGCGTGGGCGACGACGAACGCGAGGTTGGACAGATCGGTGGGCGTCCACCGGTTCGCCCAATTGGTCGATCGAGCCGGTAATGGTCGGTGGGCGTCGGGTAAGCTCAGATGCGCGGCATGGAGTGCGCACTTGGCTGCCTTTAGCCGGCTTGTTCCATGCATCCTCGCGGCTCCCGGCTTCCCCCTCGCTATCTCGCGCTCGCTTCGACCAAGCCGCCGATGTTCGTCCACCTCTCCCTCCGGTCGCCACCTCTTCCACCTTCGATGATCCAGCCTGCCTGCCTGCCTGCCTGCCTGCCCGCGCGCGATCGTAATCAACGCGAGCGAGCCCTGCGTCTTCGGGCTAGCTAGCTCGCTCGCTCGCTCGCTCCTATGCTCCTCTTCCTCCCTCGTCCGCGACATCCGCGTCCTCCTGTTCGTCTTCGTCAGCGCCGCGCGCCGCACCGCGCCGCGGCGCCTTAAATCTTGATCTCACCTCGACTGAGCAGCCAGGAGGGTGGGGGTAAAGCTAGTCTGGGCGCGCTTCGAGCCACCGAACGGAAGGCAATCTGCTCGAATCCGGCGGACCGCGAGCAGGTTACCCGTTCCTCGTCTTCGTCTTCAGCCGCTACTTCGTCCACGCGCTCGCGTCCACCTCGCAAAGGGGTGCTTGGGTTACGGTCGCGGTCCCGGTCCTACGGTGGTTCGAGGCGGCAAGTACACGGGACTCGGGAACGGTAGGAGGAGCAGAGAAGAGTCCTCGCGAGGAGTCACGTGCAGGGGCACACCAACCTGTATCGAGAGGGGTGAACGAACGATAAGGAAGAGCCTCGACAGGCGAGGAGCCGAGGAGATCCACGCCGGGGTAGGTGAGCCTTGGACAGCCATCGAGGGTAAGGGGACGAGACTCGCAGGTTACCTGAAATCTGGATCGGGGCCGAACGCTTCGGAGTAGCTGCGGACTGTTCCCGCGAGGCAGAAGGCGGTGGGGGTAAGGCTAGTCGTTGGCGCGCTTCGAAACCCCGAACGGGAAGGCAATCTGCTCGAATCCGGCGGAGCACGAGCAGGTTATCCCGTGGTGAGCGCGCGCGTTCCTCGTCGCCCCGTTATTGGAGAAGGCAGCGCTCGAGAGAGAGAGAGAGCCTGAGAGGACCGGCGAGCACGGACGGGCGGAAGGAGAGACAGAGACGACGCCCGAAGCCGTGAAAGAAGCGGCAATCGAAGCGAAAGACTGGGAAAAAGAGACAGCGGGAGAGAGCGAGTGCACGGGGGGAGCTTCGGAGGAGAGAGGGACGGAGAGAAGGGCACACACGTCTATAGGTAGTCACGAGCTTCGGCGAAGCGCCTGCGCTCGCGAGCACTCCTCGCTGTCGCCTGCTCGCATCGACCACGCTCGTCCACGTAGACGAGGAGACCGACAGCCGACGTGAAAGCTCGCGCCACGATGAATCGCGCTCGCCGTCGGCCCGCCGGACAGGATGTCATTCTGCTTCGCTAATCGGACGCAGGAAGCCACGCCGGACCGTGGCGTCGATTGCGCCCGCGCGCACCCGCGCCAGCGCGACACACCGGGCCAGCTCTTGTGACACCGTGCGCCTGTGTTCGCGCCCACGCCGACGAAGCAGACCCGGCTGGCATCGCGAGACCACCGGGCCGAGGGCTACCTTCAGGACGATCGTCGAAGTTCGGGGGTGAAACGCTTCCCGGGTGCTCCGTTCCTTTTGAATCAACGCTCCCCGTGCTACACGAGACTGTTCGACGCTCGTCCGACACGCCGAGACGTCGCCTGAGACCTCTGCCACCGCCTAGGAGCGAAGCTTGGACGCTGCCGACCGGCGGCACCCCGTGACGCGAGAGGATAGGGGTTGCGCTCGCGACGGCGGTGAGAATCGGGTCAGGGCCCGGACACCGTAAGTATCCGTCGGATGCGAAAGCAGGAAGAGAAACGACTCGAACATTGGGTCGGCGGTAGCTGCAGAAGTGGAGGCAAAGGGGGAGGAGGGGGAGGAGGAGGAGCTGGTGTGGAGGGGCTGGTGGTGATCGTCTGGTGATGATGATCGGTGGCGGCGTCGCGACCCCTCCTGGTACTGCCAAGTCGGCGGCTGCGATCGACAGCGAAATGGTGCAGGTCGACGGCATTGGCAGTGGTAGTGTCAGTGGCAGTGCTAGTGGTAGTGGTAGCCCTGCGACAGGCGGGACTACTACGCGTCTGACCGGCGGCAACAACGCCAGCGGCAATAATAACAATAACGGGGACGTTGCCAATAATAACAATAACAACAACAACGAGGTGCACCAGGTGGTGAACTGCAGCAGCGGCTCCACAGGCACCGCCGACAAGTTCTGCTGCCGCGACGACGATGCGCCGGTCAGCACCGGGGTCGCGCGGCCTTGGGAACCACCCTCGCCGACCTTCTCGCAGACGAGGTCGCATCTGCTTCAGGTCCACCCGCCGCATCCTCATCAGCATCCAGCTGCGCACCACCATCAACAGATGACCGTGCCGCCAGTGTCTTTGATCGACGGTGAGTTTGCCTCCGCATCTACTCCGCATCTACTCCGTTCCGCCTTTTTCTCTCCCACGTACCTGTGACGGACGAATGGGACTTCTCTCGCGCGCAAACATCCTTCCAACTATCCCATTCGCAAGCGATTCCGCGGCTTAACGACGGCCACTCCGTCTGGCCCCCTTGAAACTAATCACCCGACCGGGTCGATGGATAATTGCTAAGGGAATTATGGCCCCGAGCAAACAGGCCCGCGTGACAAAAGTGCTTTTAACGTGGCTACCTGCGAGCCACTATCGCGGCCATTCAGAAGATTCCAGATAAACCGCGTGCGAAAACAAAACCCAGACCAATTAAGTCCGCGACTCCGCGACCAGCGTCTCTTTATTAGGGGAACTCTTTGTCCGTTGGACTCGCCGATCGGTGGACGGTCTCGGAACACTTGTACACACCGTCGCGATAATGGAGAACGGGGGAGTAATCGATGAAACATCCGCGTGACGCTTCGGGCTCCCATTCAGCTCCGGATATTTCCATGAAACGCAAAGAAACAGTTTTTCGGCCGCGGCAAAATCGCCACAATTAAATTTAATTGGCCGACCGTTCGTGCTCTGCTCTACAATCGGGAATCGACAGGGCGTCTCGCGGTTTTTGCTCCCCCTCGACCACTCGTATCCTCTACTCTGTAAGCTTCCATCGGCACAAGACACGGAGTTCGCAAAAAAAACGGGGGAACTGATTGCACGCTGTCGATTGTTTCTTCGAACGTAACAGGGGCGTTCGATACCTTAGTCACTGAATATTATATAACTCGATAATCGGCAAAAAGGGAGGCGCCACGTTTATCCCTCGCGCATCGCGTTTTCGGCTTCCGAAGAAAAAGAAGGGACGGTCGGATCGCGTTAAACGAGCGTGACAACAACGTTCCGTGGCTCTCCAGGTGTCGAAAGCAACGTCGACCGGCCTGGGCGAGCAGACTACACCCAAGGGATGATACGATCTTCCCCTGTCCCCGATCGTATCGCCGCCCGGGGCCCTTTAAATCCTTAATGCGCGAGAAATCACGGGTAATTTCGCGTTGAATGTGTACTTGTTACGCGTCAATTAACTGTCCGCAATAAATGCAGGCATAGGAGCGGCGCACCTGCCCGCGTGTGTACCGAAGGGCGCTTCGAGCTGCCTCGGAACGAACGAGATCGTGGATCCAGCACGAATATTTCCCCGGAGATAAACATCTGCACGAGCGACGACTTACCGACGATGTTTATCGTCGCGTCAGTTAAGTCATCGAGTGGCAGAGAGCCGAGGACCGATGAAAATTACCCCGGGGAGCGTGCTTCGATATTTCCATAATGCGAGGCGCATGGAACGAGCCTCGACCGAGGGGGACGAGCTTGTAATATAAACAGGAGAAATATAAGTTTTTGCTGGCGCGATACGTCCTTCTCGATCCTTCTCGATCGACAAACGTTAATTGAATGGCCCACGGGGTTGAGCGGAGCCTAAACGCCCCGGCTCTCGTCATAAGGTATCCGCCTGTGAACGCCCACGGGGCCGTTTTCGCGGCGATGCACCGTGTCCCCGTTGCCGGACGGGACGCAGGACGAAGGACGCCTCTAAACGGACCGTCGACCCTCCTCCGGGAGAAGCCGCTGATAAGGAATACGTGGCGCGCAATCAACGACCGAAGAATGCCCATCGAGCAGATGCCCGTGACGTGTCCAACTACTGGTATATTCAGAGATCCTTTCCGTGGTTTACACTTGCCAGATGAAACGACGCTGGGCTACCAGCCATACTCGTTCAGAACCGGTTTCAATGCGTCGCCAACAGTACGTCGTTTAGCGAGAGGAGCTGCTGCTCTCGTTGAACCTTTCAATATCTGTCCGCGCTGTCCGGCACGCTCGACTTCTGTTCTCCAGCGGAGAGCCTCGGCCTCCTCGATACGTGTCTCTTTAGCTAGAGGCTCGCCCCATGGGTATACACCGAGCGTGTTCATTGGTCATTAATGCACGAGGTGTTTCGACGAGGTGGGAAATAGGAAGGCAGGTCATATAACTAGGGACATTCGAACCGAGCCCTGATTGCTACACGCTGAACTCAACTCGAAGTTGAGCGAGGTGCTCGCAGACTCGGATAGTCGTTTACGATTAATATTCATCGAGCTAGGATGCTTCACGGGATACAAGCATTCGTAGACCCGAGACTTATCATCAAACTTTCGACCAAGCTCGCTGAAACATCCTGTAGCGCCAAGTAGCGCGAGCATATTGCGTCTTTCTGGTAGTTCCTTGATCCCCTCGAACCTGCTGCTATATCGGCAGTCGCAAGTGGCTCGGAAAGACGATGCGAGACAGTTCGCACAATAGGGAATTCGTAAACACGTCGAAGGCGAATAGGACGGCCCGTTTATGCAGGCCTGATAAGGAACAACATCACTTACGGAATGATCCGATACCAGCCGCTTCTATCCGACAGATTTTACTGCCACACCCAGCAGGTATCCCGGGACAGGTATCGCGGGGCCGCGCCGGTAGTTGGCAGGTATCTTCATCTGTCCGGAGCAGAGGCCCACTTTGTTGTTTCCCCCTTTCTGGCGTCTCCTCGAATCGGTGTCCTCTATTGTGGCGTAACGAAACACGGCCGTTCGTCCACCGTCGGCCACTAATTAGAATCGCCCAGCGGCCGGCGAGCGGCGATAGATCAGCCCTAGACCGTCCGCGGGGACAACAGACCGCGCGGAATATACGAGCGCGTAAACATTTACGCGGCCGACCGTTCGGACTAATTAAACGGGGGCAATATTCAATCGAAGTATGCGCAGCTAATTGGACCTCGTGTCCATTCGTCTCCAGCCGCGCGATTTATTCCCCGCTAGCCGTGGATAACTTAAGTATCTCGTTCCAATCCCGTCTGAATTTATTGCCACACCCTGCGCCCATTCGAAACAGGTAGGCCTCGAAGCCTCCACTTTCGTCCACGATTCCACCGTTCCGTTGGATTTTGGGGCCGCTGTATCGGGTCGAGCACGGATCCGCGCGCGATCCGTCGATCAAATTGATCGGACACGACAGCCCGAAATCTGCCGGATCGCGGGGGCCGCAAGCCTGGCACCGGGGTCGCGTTTATCGCCGCGACGATCTCGTATGATCTCGTATGATCTCGTGCTATCGAACGATTTCCAACCGATCGCGTCCCCCCTCGGAGGAGGGAGTGGCGGAGCCGGACAGTTGCGCGGTGATTTTTTGGTGTCGATTATGTCTATCGCCTCGCGCCGCAACGATCGGTCTTTTCCACGGGGCAATTTCGAGTATACGAAAGAATATAGAAGAGCCCGATGGCAGGAACTCGTTCAGAACCGGTTCTAGGGCCGGCGTCGATGCAACGACACGACGCATTTCTTTCTGTGCATCGGCTACTTTCGTTTTCACGACATCCCCGATAGCTTTGACACGGAACGAGCGCGGAATGCGCGTCGACGCGCCTTCCAGAACAGGCAGGACGCGTAGGTTTCGCCCGGCTCTCGCGAAACCATTCCCAACGGATGCCTCTCATCTGCGCAAAGTGCTTGCTCCTGTGTCCCCCGCGCCACTCCCCGCGTATCGTCGTTTCCCTGAAATTGCGCTCGACACGTTCGACCGGCCATATACAGCTTCCAAAAGCGAATCATCTCTCGGCCTGTCGCCGCGCGGCAGCGTCCGCCGTTCGAAATAATTAGGAGATTAACTTCGCCACGGTAACAATAACAGCAACGATAGCGCGCGCAGTCTGTCTCGCAGCCAGCGGGCATAAATTTTACTGGCTGATGAAGTTTATGAAGTGGAGTGTCGCGCGGTGTAGGCTACGGCGGATTAATCGCTCTCGCGGCACTCGGGTCTTCCCACCGCGAACCGTGTTTACAGCCTTTTCAGACAATCGGGCAAGATAAATGCAGTGCGAGATGGGAAAATGCGGCGAACAGGGATTTGTGGTTGTTTAGGAAAATCGTGAGAGTTCGGTGCCGATCGTTGTACCAATAGAAATGTATACCACACTAATTTCTGGGAAGATCTGTATCTCGAGACCAGTCGCGCTACCAAAGGGAGAGCCAAGAGTCCTAGCACCCCCCAAAAAGGGACTTTGTAAGAAGAAACGAAAACTGGATTTTGTTCTTTAACTAAGTTTTTACAATGGCCTAACGAATTTGATTGAATTTTCAGTAAAACTATTTTATTCCTTCAACTCGGTTCCCCCGAGATTAAATCCTGAGTGCGCCACTGTGCCGGACTGATTGAGTAGTTTGCATATCTACGTTTATTATACACACCGCTTTTACTAACCACTTACACTTCTACTGGAACGAGACGCGCAACGACAGAATCTACGTCGCCATTATCTCCAAGTACACCAACAATGAATGGAAATTAAATAGTAGGACGCCAGTGATATTACAACCCCGAAGTCTATCGTGAACGCCACCAGTGCGTAAACACGTCAGAACCGCGGAATCGGCGGCGGTTAAGACTGTTAAGAGTGACAATTTATTCATCCGCGAAACGACGTCGCTATAAATCGCGCGGGGTTCGCAACGGGCGTAGTTACTTTGTCGAATATCAGCGTCGTGTATCGAGTAGAGGAATTACTGTAGGCCGGGTAACGAGTGCCCGGTATTCGCGTAAAATCCATTCGCATCGGTGATCGGCAATTCGACCGGGCTATAAAAGACTAATTAATTAAACGGCCGCTGTGTAAACGTACGCGCGTCCGGCCGGCTCGTAACCGGCGGAAACAACGCGTTACAAATGAGCAGGAGGGGAGGCAGGTCGTTTCTATCTGCACCGTTTGGAATTTAATTTCCCGTTCACGACACCCTCGGAACGACGATCATCATCATCATCGCCTTCGTCGGATCACCGGCTCCTACGGAACGATCCGCCGCGGACTGCGCGAACGGTTGTTTAATATCGTCGTTCGATCGTAAATTATCGTCGCCGCGGATCGTACGACGCGTCGTTAAGATTATCCGGCCGTAAAATCAGCGGGCCCGTCCGCGATCCGGACGCTAATTACAATTATTCCACGGGCCCGTGATTCCCCGCGGAAATTAAATCGAGATATACACGGGGAGCGTACGAGGCCCCGGTCGCGTGATTATTTCGCGCAATTACGGATTCACGGGCGCTATGAAAAGCTGCTCGGTCGCGGCAGAAACCAGGGGGGCGGGCAGGGGGGAAGAGAGGAAAAAGGAAGACAGAATGGCCGATCGTCTCGTAAACGCGAACTGTCGGCCGACACCCTTTCCGATCGCCTCCTCTCGTGTTCAACCACCTCCCACCTCCCTGTCCTCCTCCTCCTCCTCCTCCACCCCTCGGCTGTCGCCGCACCCCTTCAGGAAAAGATACGATCGGTGTTCGAGGCTTAAAAGTAAGGCTCGAAAAATGGATCGCTCTCGATGCACCGTAGCCCGTTCGACCGTAAATCGTGCCCCGACCCCTCCCCGACCCCTCGGCCGAGTGGCACGAAACGAAAACGTCGCCGAGATTAGCCGCCTATAAAATCACGAGGAAGTCGCGAACCGCTCCGAACTGTCCTTCGAGGAATTACGAGGGTCTTCGCGCCTCCGTGTGATTAATCGCCGCGATTTAAACGGGCAGATGCGAGACCGGGCCCCGTGGGCCCTGGCCCAGGGCCACCGAAAGATCGCATCGACGAGATCGCGCGACCCCGCCGCGAGTAATTTAAATTAATTCGCCCGATTACCGCGGCACGTCCGCGCGGTCGCTCCCCGACACGCTCATTATGCCCCGTATTGTTAATGAAACGCGCCGTTCCGCAGCCTCGTCACCATTTTCTCCGGGAAAAAGCACCGTAAAGGGCCCATGCCGCGGGATCGATTGCGGGTCCCGGTCCACGGGTGAAAATACCGTCAACCGTGCAATCTATTATCCATCGACCGAAGGGCAACGCTCCTTTTCGCGAGTGGTGCAACTTCCGTAGCCGAATCGCCGCGGTGCTGAAGCACCCTTGTCGCGTCCTTGTCGCGTCGACTAATCGGTGACGTTATCTGACTTTCAGGCGTGAGCTTGCAAAACTGCACCGCGGGCCCATTCGCGAGCGGCAACGGCGGAGGAGCCAGTCGACAACGACTGCTGGAGCTGTCGCACGGACTCGGAGCTCTCAGGCACTACAACGACCTGGCCAACCACGTGCTGTCGCTGAACCAGCAGGGCGCGGTCGTCACCAAACTTCTGGGTAAGTTCTCCGAACTCTGCGCCGCTAGGATTCCCTCTTGTCAATCGTCCCGACGCTTTGTCGATTCTCTCGTCCCGAGATAAACGTCCTCACCGTTACGTGCACCGATGCGTGACGGGGATCCGCGAGCGGCGGCTCGCTTCCTCGACGAAGTCCAGGCGAGCCTAAGCCCGTCTTTGGGTAATAACAGACGTCGGGGATCCGCAGATGTGCTCGAATAGCGATCGTTTAGCCGAGCGAAACCGACGCGCGCGAAATCAGTCAGCCAGCCGGTCTCGTGCTCGCCGCGATACCAAACAGAGGGACTTGTAACGGAGGAGCGCGTAGTCGCGGCTATCGGTCGCTATTATTTCCCTCGACGCCGAGCAATTATTTGCCCGTAATTGCCTCCGTGCACCTTCGTTAGAGCCAGAGGATAGTATCTGGCGCTTTGCAACACGGAAGCGAGCGATTCCCTCGCAATCTCTTCTAAATTGTTCGTAAAGGAGCGAAATTACTGTATTCCCTGAAACCTCGCCAGCATTATTCGCCGGGGAGGAATGCCACCGGCGGATCGGCTAGATTCACCCTCGGGAGACGCGGATCGGTCGGTTGACGGACGGGTGCGCGTTTCAGACGCGACGCCGCGAATCGACCGGAACCGTGGCACCCGAGACAGCCTCGACGCGGTTGCAGTGTCACGGCGAAAAATGTCGTTGATTGCCGGAGACACCGGCGTCGACGTCACCGTGCCCCGCGTATCGGTTAACCGACGCTGTCGCTCACGATGACTATTCAGAACGCTCGGCAAACCCGTTTGCCCGGCGATTTTCCAACGATTTTCGGTTTTTCCCGTGCGCCGGGCACGGACGTGTTGACGTTAATCGGCGCTCGTTGCTGTCCGACGTGACTCGAGGCTCGCCAGATTTTACGGGGGCAAGCAAGAAAGAGGCAGCCCGCATCGGCACGAGGAAAAGTGAGTTGTAACGAGCGTTGCAAAGAAATGCTGCTCTTTCGGGCTCGTTAGCCGCTGGAGATTAAATTATAACGGCTGCTTCTTGCGCGCGTAAAATGTCAAACGGAGCGCGGCTCGACCGTCCACGAATAATTTGTCAATAATTGCCTCTTCGGCCTTCCGTGTTCCGAGGCGAGGTATCTTCTCGCTGAATTTAGCGGATGGCGGTGCGAAGAAGCTGGAGGGAAGGTTTGTCGCTAAACGACAAAGAACGTGCCATCGATGCAATTCTCAATACACCCATCAGCCAACGAAGGCCCTCCTCGAATTACCGGAACTGTACCTTTGTCGAATTTGTCCAACACCTATTGCTTCCAAGCTCCGCAAAAAATGTGTTCCATCGATGAAGCACGTGATTCGAAGCCATTCGCGACCGCTGCCCACGTCAAACATGGGCAAGTAAACGGCGCTGGGAGTTCGGGTGCCAAGCCCGAGCACCGTGTTTGAATTCCACCGAAATGCCAGCTCGTCGTTTTGGTGAACGGTGAAAAGCAGAGGGGCGAATTGAGTTTGGCCGCGCAGGTGCGAGAGGATCCAGGGAAAATGTGATCGGGACCGCGAGCAGCGGCGGCTGTGGCGCGGACAGGAGCCAGGATCGTTGGAAGAGGAGGAAGAGGAACGCAGAACGTGGCCGAGGGGAGCAATAAAAAATGGTGGCTCGCCACCGAGAATCGGTGGAACGCCGGTTTCTCTCTTCCTCGGCTGGCTGCTACCTTGGTCCTCGTTAACTTTACGAGCCGCTCGTAAAAATACCGTTCGGCCTGCTCTCTCGGCTCGCCGGTAATGTCTTCATCTCCACCGGATACGGACTCCTTAGGCGTCTCGAGGTGAATATAATGTACCATAATCGACCGGCCAATTACTTAACAGCGGCGAACAATTAATCCCCTGGCTCCTACGTGATCCCCAGTCGCCGATTCCTCCACGGCCGACGCTGCAATCTCTCCTCCACGATCGAAGGAGACAACCCCCCTCTCACGGCCGCGGAACGCGTGCAAACGCCCGATCTCATCGGTCATTCCAGGAATAGTTTCTTCGCCAATCTCTCGATAGCCTGGACAAATGGCCACTATTATTGGAGAACATTTGACGTAGAGATTACAGAGTTCAGCGTCCTGGATTCGCGATATTTGACGTGCCACGACCAATCAGTAACTGTAATCGAGTTTCACCCTTGGGACCTGGTACCTTGCGATGCTTCCAAGAATATGGGTACCTAAGCATTGGAAGCTCGATGGAAAAGTGGCCATGCCGCGACTCATATCGGTGCAGCAACCGCGCACCAGAAATTTCTTCCACGCGGGGAGGAGAAATTCTTCCACGCGACGTTATCGTCTAATTTCCCTGGCGTTCTTGTGCTCCGATAATTAATTCAGCCACTCCTGCTATCGGTCTTCTTATCCGTGCGTAAGAAGATCGATCGCCGATGGAAATACCAAGTTGGGTCGGGGGAACGCGAGGCGACGAGCGTCGCGGTACACATTTGCCGATAACGGCGAGAAGGCAACCAGGCCGCTCGCTCCTCCGCGATTACATCCATTTTCCATTATGAATCCCGAACAGAGGAGCCTCTTTCCCGATAATGCTGGCAACTGTAGCTCACCTCGACGTCCACTTGGCCGCGGCGAGTAGGTATGTGAGCCGATAAACAGAGGAATCGGCGTTTCGTGCCATTTCTTAGGTACATTAAACGGGCCCTCCCTCGAAAATGTGCACGCGGCCAGGAGAGGCGCGCACACGTGCACGCGGAACAAAGTGCAGGGGGGCAGAGGATGAAACACAGAAAAAGAAAGGGAAAAGGAGAAGGACGGAGGGGAAAAAGAGAGACAAGGGGCAAGGAATTTTGCTCGAGGCATGGATGCCTATTAGGTGGATACATCGTTTATACCCAGCACGCACTTCACCCGTGGGAGCGCACGCGATATCCTGCCGGCTTTAGCCGTCATTATTGTTATTAATAATAGTACGTAACGACCGATAATTGCTCAAGTCTGACTGCGCCTCTGGTTTCCATTACCTTGCCGTTTCGAGGACTCTCCCGTGGACGGTTTTCAGTGGCAGGCACCGTCCGTCGCCGATCTCTCATTAAACACTCTGCGACGCGTACCGCGCGTGCGACTCCCTCTCGTCTGTTTCGAAGACCTCTCCACCAATATCCTTCGACGTTAAGAACAGATAACTCTAGACGTAATACAAATTTCCAGCGGACCTTTGAACGTCTAGACTCTAGGAAAACAGAATTCTCATTGAACGCCTTAAAGATCTCGCCCAGAAGATCCATCGCGTAAAAATGGTACTTAAAGTGAAGAGAAAAGCTTCCCAGAGGAATTATTGATAGAAGGGAAATACTATCTCCCCCATGTTGCCTTCGGGAAGCTCTAGAAAACCAACCCTTCCGTGCCAACTTTACAGCAAAGCTCTTCAGACTGCGAAGCCACGTTTTCGACTTTTCCGTCCGCGTTGCGCCGCTGAATAGGCACAGCGGATTTGAAGCTAACGAGCAGCCGAAGCATCGAATCGCGACGCATTATCTCGCCGTTTATTGGTCATTGTATTTATTCATTCACGTAACACCTGCGCGTCTCTGAGCGCATAACCTGTCTGCCTTACCATAGCCATTGTCGCTAATGATAGCACGGGACGTTCTATAATTACTCGAGTCTGGCTGCGCCTCCAGCCGGCATTACGCAGCTAGGCTCATCCACTTCGAGCGGCGGCTTCCCCCGGGGACCGCCGGCCCGCGCAGCCTAGAGCCAAGGGTGAAGTAGTAAAATCAAGAGACACGGCAGTGTCTCGCGCCAAGTACACGCACAGCGCGAGATCAATGATAACCGGCTCGTCGCTGTCCCAAACGGATTATAATCGCCCCGAGAATCCTCGATGCTGGAGGTCCTGAAACCACCTCCAAAGTGTGAATTAACAGTGGCCGAAGAGAGCGTTGATGAACGATAAACCAGGACTTTTTGCGATCTAATACCACTCGGGCTGCGTCGCGTATAGAAATGGGGAATGAAATTAAGTTACGGTTCACGGGAGTCATAGATAGCTTGTAATATCCTCTGGAGCGGAACGGACTCGCGAAGAATGTCTCGGTAAATAGAGTTCCAAGCACTAGGACAGGAAATTTGAATTTATATGCATTTCGTACAGACCTCCGATGGATGAGAGTTGTAACGGTGGAAAAAGAAGCTCATTAAGTCAGCCCGAGCTTTCAGCTCGCAACGCTTGCTTCCGAGGCGATTAGCTAATCGAGGCGAGCCCGAGGCGTTGCTCTCGCGTCGACCGATTCGAGCACGGAGGTGAGAAACGAAGGCAGCATGGCAGCCTGTACACGTATCGGAAACGTTACACGGGCGTCTATTCACCGATCGGCTCATATTAGATATCTCTGATTATCGCAGGCTATCGCATGCCGGTATCGTTTCACGTGCTAAGCTTCTAATGACTGCGCCGTGGGCCCGCCCAGACACGAAGAGGATTAGTATCCGATGTCGGGAACGTATGCTCGCCCGAGACTTCAACGGAGGATCAACTGTATCGCCTTGGTGCCTCCATTTTGTCAACACGAAACGTGCCCCCCGTCGGGGATCTTCCACCTTCGAGGCTGCTGATCTTGTTTCGAGACCTCGCCATTAATATCCCTAGATTCCTGTTACGGACTAGAATTCTCTAATCGCAGTCCCCATTCGCCCGCTAACAACCTTGGTAAACACTTGCTCGAAATTGTCCCTGGAATCTCGCAGCGTCGCGAGTGCACGCCACAATGCGGGCAAATTGAACTCGTATGCACCGAGGAGATTTTTAAACAGAGCTCGACAGTGGATATTGAAAGGAGAGCGGACAACCCTGGGAGCCGTTACTTGCCGATGGTCGCGTGATTTTCCGAAATTATATGCGGGCCCGGTTGGACGGCTGCGAGACGCGCGGCGCGAGGCACATAAACGCGGCTCGGGATCGGCGTTTACGAGCGATTTTATCGCGAACCAGGAACATTACCGAAGCATCGCGTCCTTGAAGCTCGTTCTAACGTGTTCCAGGTACGCTACGCCCGCCTGGCTTAATCGGTGGCAGCAAGCCGAAAGTAGCGACGCCCGCCGTCGTCGCGAAGATCGAGCAGTACAAGAGGGAAAACCCGACCATCTTCGCCTGGGAGATAAGGGAGAGGCTCATCTCTGAAGGTAAGCACGCTTTCGAGTTCGTTAATCCATCCGACGTTGCGCCTTGGGAGAGCTCCGAACCTCGGAAGAATGTAAATATTCTATGATTTCCACGATTACACCCGGCGTCGGTGGACGGTAGTCGTGAATGAAGCTATCCCTCAATGAACCACGCGATTTTCAATTGTTACTGTCGGATAATATAGACCCGCGGCTCCAGACAAAGGGCAACTATGTGGTTACGGGTTTGGACCAACAGTAATCGACGCAAACCAGCGAGCAAACTTCTCGTTCAATTACGGGCAAGTCGTGTGCCCCGTGCACCGGTGCAAATCGTCCTGTAATAATAGTCGTACGTGTCTGCGAGCAACGTACAATTGCAAGGTGGAATCAAGAACCTCTTCCACGGCCTTGTCCACCGACACGCTTTATTCTTTTCAAAGCAACCTCCGACGCGGCCAGCCACCGTTTTGCATTCGTCGTTCCCCCCTTTCGCCTATTAATTACCCAACAAATTTCTCCTTCGAGCGCCACCCGGTGACGTCACCCGCGCTCGATTTACATGAAAATTAAGCGCATTCGGGAGCGCGAGAAAGAACCGGACGAGTCTCATCGTCGTTGATTTCAAAAGAACGGAATTCTGGAATCGCCTCGGAGGCGTTCGTTCGAAATAAAGGTCGCTTATCCGTGCGTGGGACGTGGAACCTACCTACTTTTCAGCGGTGGAATGATAGGAATGGGCTCGAACGTAATACTTCAAGTTCACCGTAGAACGTAAACGAGTCTGAGCTCCCTATTAGACCAGTGTGAACTAAATATTTCAGCATGGTATCGCGCATAGAGCACTAACCCACCTGCAACGCACGAATCCTCGTCTCCCTGAGCAATTCCGCACTCCGAAACCCTCGAGCTTCGTCGTCAACGCCAATTCCCTAGCACCAATTCCAACCAACAAGAAAGGAGACGAGAACGTAAACAGAGTGTTCCAGAAGAAGCACCCTCTGTTGTTTGCAGGCGTGTGCAGCAACGCGACAGCTCCCTCCGTCAGCAGCATCAATCGAATCCTGCGGAATCGTGCCGCGGAGCGCGCGGCGGCGGAGTTCGCGAGGGCTGCCGGCTACGGGCTGTACGCTGCTGGCCCTCATCCTTACTTCAACAGCGCCCATCAGCACCCAACCACCAGCCACCATTTGCCCGCGGGCTGGCCGGGGCCCGGGGCGGCGGGTCACCCTTGGATGCTACCCCCGCTGGCTACTGGGCTCTCTGGAGCGGCTTCCGCTCTGCTCCTGCCGCCGTCGTTAAGCCCGGGAGCAGCCGCGGCCGCGGCCGCTGCCGCCTCCGCGTCGACCGCTGGCACCGCCGACCACTCCTTGCACGCTGACGCGATCGCCCGAGGATACTTGCAAGGTGATCATTGGCTTCGGTGCTTCCGTTGGTGTAGCTGAAATGTGAAATGTCAATTCAGTGGAATCACGTTTACGCCGGGATTAACATTTGCGCGCGGCGTAGAGTAGAGTGGGGCAAGAGTGCGCAATTAAAGTCCAGATTTCCCTAAAATCGTTGGTGTTGCACTGATAGCACATATCGTCGTGTGAGAAATAACTACTATCCCTTATTATTCGACGGGCGGTGACCTCGTGTAAATTTACCTGTCGCAACATATATAAAATAAATATTTCGGAAACGTGTGAACTGCGAACTTTTACCCGACATCTGGGGCAAAAGTTCGCGTGTTATGGGGCAAAAGAACGCAACGAGAAATTTCCGCAGAAGTGTTTTATTTTCCTACATGCAGCACCTACCTAGTTGTGGTAATATAGCAAAACGTCTAATGGTTTACAATTAATTTTTTTTAATCAAGGTAACAGTAATCGCACATAACATTAACCCCACCTTCGTAGTTTACGCAGACATCAGTCTTCTGGGGGATCAGTGTATTCTTTTTCACGCGCAGAACAAATTGTTTTTTCCATAATCCATACACGTTGATAGTTGGGCTATTCTCTTTTCGGGACCGATTTGTTTTGTTCCCTCCAAATTTGTTCAGATGTAGATTTGCCTTTCAAATTATTTCTTTGCACGTTCGCATTAAGATTTTTCCTTCCATTGCTTCATTTACCTACTCCATGCTGATTTTTAAATAGGCAGTTTGCATTCGAAATCTTGTCTCATTGTACTATGCGAACTCTTGCCCCCGCAGCTACTTTTCCGTCGTTTGACCAATCCTGCGACCTGTGAGTTGAACTGAAAACTACTACCAGCACGAAAAGAAGAATTTCAGCTCTTTCAAAGGATATGTTACATAAGATATTTGCAGATCAATTTATAGGGATAATATTGATTGCTAAAAATAAGAATATTACATCGAGACTACTTAGTGAATTCAGTATTTACCGGGTTTGTACGATAATAAACCGAAGTACAGCTACACAATTCCACACTGGTGACAATTGACTGACAATCAGTACAGCCAAGTACCACAACTCAAACACTGAAATTCACACAGTGCGAACTTTTGCCCGCCGCGAACTTTTACCCCACACTGCTCTGCGCGTTTAATGTAATAATCGTCCGGATTCTGGAATCGTACCTAATGTTGAGAGAAACGACATTTCATATGCACCGACTTCGTACGCCCATTAGGTTAATTAGCGCTGTGCTTCGCATAACTCGCGAGTCATCGGAGTGGGAAAGGGGACGTGTCATCGTGCGGCCGTGTGCTAGCGCTGTGCCGTACGATGTTCTATTAAATTACCGCGCGGACTTGCACGATTGTCGTGGATAGCCTCTCGAGTATAATTGTTTATCGCGGCGATGCAATGCGTCACGATCTTGCATTCGAGGCCGATTAGCTGCACGCGCTCTTTGTTCGGTATGTTTTCTCTGAAATCCGACGCGCTGACGAGCGAGGACGAGCTACACGCGCGTTATATCGCCGCGATAGGATGGCGGTAGAAAAACCTGGCTGTTGCTCTGTACAGACGGCGACGTGGACGACGGGAGCCTGGACGGATCGGAGCAGCCCAAATTCCGGCGAAATCGCACCACGTTCAGCCCGGAACAGCTGGAGGAGCTCGAGAAGGAGTTCGAGAGGTCCCACTATCCTTGCGTGTCTACGCGCGAACGGCTAGCCTCCAAGACCTCTCTTTCGGAGGCTCGTGTACAGGTGAGGATCAATTCCATCCCAAGATATCTTTGTCGGGAGGGCTAGCGCGCTGGTCTCGCAGGGCGTGTTCTCGATCGCAGCTTTCCTACTTCACTTTTTTTCACCCTTCTTAGTCGAAAGCGACGCCCGCTTTCGGGGCAACGTTACCAGCGGAAATGCCCGCGCCCCACCGCCGCCCCCCAAAAAATAGTCTGCACGTAGAAGAATAGGCCCTGCATCGCGTGCGCAGCCCACCCCTCTCCCCCCGACCCGCCCCGAACCTTGGAAACTTGATCACGAGCCTTCTAACGACCTAACTCGTGACTCTTAGGTTTGGTTTTCCAACAGACGGGCAAAGTGGCGTCGTCACCAGCGAATGAACCTCTTAAAGCGTTCGCCACCGCCACCTCCGCCGCCTCCGCCGCCTGCGCCGCAGCCGCAACCGCATTCCGCATCCGGTATGGAAATAACCCGTGCGTCGGGCTGCTCAATCGCCGGAATGGGAGGAGAAAGTAGCGCGTTTCGCGCGGTTGTCACCAACTCCTCGTCCCGGGAGACGGCCGAACGAAACGAGCGAACCGAGCGAAACGAGCGTAACGAAAGAAACGAGAGGATGGACAGGCTCGAGCCCGTCGCGAAGCAGCCCGAGAGGAAGCCAAGCGCCTTCAGGATGATCAGTCAGCTGGTCGGTGACGACTCGCCCAGCATACTGAGGCCCTCCAGCCCGACGTACGAGCAGCAGAGGCACGGAACGAACGTCGGACCGGGCGTCGTCGCTTGCGAGTCCGCCAACAAGGCAGACTTCGAGCGCACCGAGGACGAGGAAGAGGACGAGGAGATTGACGTCCAAGACTCGGACCAGGACGTGCCTTCCTCGCCGCCCGTTGCCTGGCGGGACCACTGGACGGACCAGCAACCCCTGGAATTGACCAAGCACGATCGCTGAATTCCTCTCCAAGGCTCGCGAACCTCCTCTCGGGGTGGACAGTATCGTGCTCGATTCAAGACTCCGCGGCAGTGGATTGAAGCATGAAAGTGTGTTCGATCGGACGGATTGCCGAACGGTGATAGAACGTGAAAGTGTAGAGATCCGCCGTTGTGACCGTCGAGCCCCAGACCCGAGCGGATGAACGAACTCGGCGCGAGCCTGGAATTTCGGAGGCGGACTGTGAATAGTGTGAATGCGGCTGGGACCTTCCCAACGGGCTGGAATCTCATTGAAGATAGACTGTCTAACCGCTCCCTTAATGTCTCCTACTTATTTCTTATCGACGAGCGCTCCCGTCCATCGGCTAAACCACCCTAGCACCTATAAAGCTACTTGCTACGATTACGGTCCATTTATTACGGTTAAGATTACGCTAAGTGCTACCGAACATCTGCGCGTTGCGTTAAAGCGCGGTAACACCGCCAGTGCTCGTCGTGGCGTTCGTTTATTGTCGACCAGAGCTGCACCGGAGGGTTTAGATAGGTAATTAATTGCTTGGCCGATACGCGTGGCGCGCCCAACGCTCGTGGACGGTGCGCATCTATAATTTTATAACGCGGCCGACGCTTCCGTTTCCTCGGTCGCGGGGAGCTAGATAAGTCCTAGCGAATCGTTATGCTGCGGATGGATGTACCGCGTGGGCACCACCACCAGTAGGTAGGTCCAGAGCGTAGGTCCAGGGCGATAATCAATGTAACGAACTCTGTTAAAGTGACTTTTATTTAAATGAATTCGTTTGTAAATATCCACACAGCTTTGGGAATACTGTCTTACAATCTACGGCGTCTTCGCGGAATCCTCGACACGCATTCGGGGATCCACGCATCCCTTCGCCCATCCAACCCGACATCCTGCCGTCCCGGGGACCATCATCCCTCGGCTCGGATCCCTTTCGTTTCGCAGAGGGCCCCGCGCGAATTCCACGTGCGGGCCACGGCTTTCCCCGAAGTGATTCGTAATTTCGAGGGAGCAGGTCGAGAGGCGCGACGAGCGGGGGACGGGTGAGTGAGGCTCATCGACGATTAACTCGAATCTACGGTTTCGTCGGGCTCGCAAATAAGGAATCTGCGCGCGAAACTGGTTCCTCGGGCGACACTCTCCCCGGGCACGGGTGGAATCGCTTGGCGGAGAGCACGAAAACACCGGATCCACCGACATTTCGGATATCGCGGTCCCCGTCAGCGGTTAACGCGGCTACCAAATTTATAACCGCGCTCCGGGCCAGGGATGCGCGCACGGTGGAGCCGTCGACCCGATGGGGGGAATGGGGCCCCCGCGTGGCCCCCGCGTGGCCAACGGGGCGGGCGATTGGGCCCCGGACGAGAAAGAGAACTGGGTCGCGTTGTAATTGAAAGAAACTCGGCAAATAAAGAGATTTGGCTGACCGTTGCCGCGGGAGTTTCATCCTCGGTGCCATTCCGCTCGGACACGGTAGCCTCCCACGGATTTGAATGTTCAATTTCAAGGATCCCCGTCGTTGAAACAATAGCGTCCCCCGCGTGGAAGCGCGAAGGGATAAAAGACAGCCTCGGAGGCCCATCGGGAGGAGATTACCGCGAGGAATCGTATCCCCGTCGGTGAAATCGGCGCACAATAGAGAGGTGAGAAGGGAGGCTGCGGAGGGACGTACAAAAGGCAGCGGATAGGCCCGCGCGCGGAGAGGAAGATAGGAGCGAGGAGGCGAGGGGTCGACGTTATTGTAATGCGAACAAACTTGCCAAAGGCATTAACACCGATGGTGGGTGAGGATCGTTCGGCACTCCCACCGTAAAAGAAAGAACAAGGGACGCGAGCGGGGCAGCCGGGCGCACGCGGGAAACGGGGTGGATAAGGGAGAAGTCGGGTGAAGGAGAGGCGAAGCAGGAGGAACAGAAGGAGAGATCGTCGGACACATTCAGGCAGTCAGCCACGAGAAACGAGAACGTAACAATTACTATCTGAGACCGATCGGTGCGGTAAGATTAACGATCTTACTCGTACCGGGCACGTCGGGGCCCGTCTCAGCCGCGATTGCTCATGGGAAGAGCGGGGGGGCCAACGTTAAAGTCACCTTCTCCTTTCCTCAATGAGATATTGCCTGGCCAGCGTAGCGCGCCTCCTCCAGCGCGGTAAATCGCGCGCGTTTCCCTCTTCTCTTTGTCTTTTTCGCCTTCCTCGATACGCGCGTGCACCTACCTTCTTTTCCCAGAGAAATAGCCCCGATAATTCGTGGACGTTTTCAAACTTAGCTACAACCAAAGGGTCACGACCTCGATGAACGTTTTCTATCCTAGACGAGGTCCGTGACCCCCTCCGCGAGCACCCCTTCGCGTATCTGAATTTCGACTTTGCACCCAAAGGGGTTGTTGATCGCTGTTCCCCCCATACGGAGCGAGAATCTGTCCGGGGACTGCCTTATCGTTCCTTGCCCCCTCGGCAACCACCCCGATAACCCCGACTTTGAAGATCCCATAAGAGAGAGACCCGGTGTTTTTTGTCAGAAGGCAGCGCGACAGGCGTTTCGCACGGACGAAAAGGTGTCCCAGGTGGAAAGGGTAGAGAAGGTGAAAAGGGTGGCACGGGTCCGCCGGCAATAATACGCGAGAAATCGTGAATTAGTGAGCGTCTTTTTGAGCGAGAGAGAGCGGACAGTGGAAAGGAGTGGCCGATGATTTCTCGCCCAATTAGAGTCGACCGGGCTATAAACTTCTTCGCGGATAAGATAGGACCTCGGTTTTCTGTGTTCCGTTCGTGCTGGAACCAGGGGGGAGGGAAAGGGCCGCGGGGAGGGGCAGCGTAATGTCCCGCTTCAGCCCGGAAGCCTTCCAGGTCGCATATAGGCCGGGAATCCGTGGCTGGTCGAGAAAAAGAGAGGCAGACGGTTGTCCGGGCGAGGGTGTCACGGG
Organism: Andrena haemorrhoa; assembly: GCA_910592295.1. Lineage (NCBI taxonomy): Eukaryota > Metazoa > Arthropoda > Insecta > Hymenoptera > Andrenidae > Andrena > Andrena haemorrhoa. The sequence continues at coordinate 934,407 of OU342944.1, read as the reverse complement.
GGAGAGGGAGGCAGAGCGAGGGAGAAGAGTGTACCTGAGCATTGGGACGGAGCTAATTGGCTCGTCCACTGACCATTGAAACCGCCGTCCCGGTATCGTTTTCGATCCACGGAGAACATATACGTGCCAACGTTTCAGGACGATCAATTAAACGGAAATGGCCGGGAGATATCCCACGAGAAACAGACGTTCTCGCACGTCCCGAGACGGCCGCCGGTTTCGAGCCAGCAGCGGCCGCCGCGACCAGCTTCCCAACGCTCACTGTCCAACACTTTCCCCCCTCGAGCAGGGCGACGCCTTTTTCTTCCTCCAGGATCCAGGCAGCTCTGCTCCTTTCCAACCGCGAAAACCGAAGTGCTCCTCGACGATTTAATTGAACGAACTTGCTCCACCTGGAAACCGAGGATCGCCCGTCGCATTAGACGGGGGCACGAGTTTAAACCGAGTCACCGCTTCTCGCGCCTGTACTTTAGGCAAATTTAAGCGACCTGTCCTGACCATTTCTCGGCGAGGTGCATTGCGATGATACGGACTTTGCGGAGCAGCAAAATGGGACGACGAGCTGGGGCAGTTAAGTTTGGATCAAGTGCAAGGGGATTGCGACCAACGGAGGCGTTCCGTCGCGATCGATCCGAGCGGAAGATCGGAGAGCGTCTTTTCTGGCGCGAAACGAGCGCAATTACCCGTTCGTAAAGCACCGTTCCCCACATAAATTCCGTTCGCATTACCGGCGTGTACGGATTTTATTTTACGTAATCAGTTGGTCCCCGGGGGAATACGCCGCCAGGACATGACGCACGCTCTGCTCTTTCGAGGGTAGCTCCTTCTCCCGGCCTCCTCTCTGTTCCTCCGTACACGGGCGAGCTCGCGTGCAAGCTGCGTGTACGTGGCCGGCTCGCGCAGACCTCTCAGCAGTCTCGGGCCGTGTTTGCGTGTGCAGTTGTGCACGTAGGGCCGGCGAGCGAAGTAATGGCGCAGAAGCCGACTCCTACTACTCTTGCGGCCTGAAATGAGTCGACTAGGATGGTGTCGACGTGATGTACAGCGACAGGGTTGATAGCGTTACAAGAGCTACTAACCCTCCTCCCTTGCCGCCCCTTCCCCGTCCATCCTCGCCCTTTTCTCCGCCACCTTCTCCTTGCTGGCAACAACCACCGCCACCTCGCCTCTTCCTCCGCCACGTTCATCGCCACTTTCGCCTCTTTCGCCTCTTTCTGCTTCTTCGGCAAGACGTGTTCGGACGCATCAGCGTGTAAAGCACGCTCTCGTGGTCAGACCGGGCCTCTTTCTCTTCGTCTCCCTCTCTCTCTCTCTCTCCCTCGATTATCCTCCTGCTCTCTTTTACGGTCCCTCCACGTCTCCCTATCTCTCGCCCGCTTCCTCTCTCACTCTCCCTGCTCGATACCCCTGCTTCTCCTTTAGCTGCCACCCTCTCCTTCACCCTCCCCCCGTTCCAAATCGTTCCCCTTTTCACTTTTCGCTGTCCTGCGACCATCCTCTCCCCCCCCCGTCTGTCCTCCTGCGTCCTCACATCTCGCGTACCCGTGTCCGTCGTTCACGTACGTACACGGAGATTTGTATAGGGGCAGAGTGTCGCGAGCAGAAAGACCGAGAGACCTATCGGGGACCACTAACTTATTATCGGGAACCGCCATTAGCATGTTTATAGAAGCGACTGCTCGACACGCATGCGATCGTGCCGCGGCCCGGCCGGGCCCTGCCTCGATTCTTTTGTATTTTCTGATCAATTAGACGGTGTCCCCGTGTCCACCGGCGCGGCGCAACACCTTCTGGGGATACGCCTAGCCCTGGAATGTCGCCCTTCCTCCTTGGCGCTTTTCGTCGCGCGATCGCTATCGCCGCGATCCCAGCGGCCGGCATACAAATGATTGCGTTATCAGCCGGGAACGTGCTCGGCCAGGAACCACCGACAACGGGCTATCGTGGCCGGGGACATAGGTGCCGCGCTGTAACGAGCGCCGCGGTCCACGCTAGTTCGTCAAGCGGACTCTTTACGTCCCACGCGATCCGAAGACACCTAAGGGCTATACATTTCGGATGGTATATTATATAGTTACACTCGAGCGCGTCGGCCGGAGCATGTTTAATGGATGCTTTGGAAAATGGATGGAAAACAGAGGAGCGTGTCCCAGATCCCGGCCTCGTCTGAAATAGCCCCAAAGCGATGCGTTGGTTACTCAATGGAGCACCTACGAACGTGTCGTGCCGCGTTTTCGAAAGAAACTCTTCGATCCCGCCGGCCGATAGTGTCGGTTGCCTAATGACAGCGATACCATCTCCGAGCCGAGCCGATTCTCGATAGGATTCACCTTCTACCTGGCCCCTCGGTCCTGCTCGCGGGATCACGAGTCCTATCCACGTTCTGTTACTCGCTCTCTAGGAAGCCGAAACTCGCCTCGATCGGGACAGTTGGCACTCGAGGCGACGCTAATGAATTTGTCCTCCAGCCTCGGTAACTCGTGATCCCTATTCCCTGCCTCGTCGAGACGGGAAAACTGCCCGACCGTACAACCCACGATGCTCGCCGTTGGGCGAAAGCTGGCCAAGCTTCCTGGAACGGATCATTTGCATCGTGACGGGACGCAATCGCCGCGATGAACCGTGACTTCGGAGGCATCCAGCGCTGTTCGCAACAAAGCGGGAAAAGCGCATTGTGCGCCGCGGCTAATTGCCGCGCCTTTTCATCGGCCCGCAACGATCGCACAATGCCGATCCCGGCTTCGGAATGAATAAAAAATTAGCCAGGGATTTGAAACAGAAAGACCAGCGCTCGCAGCGTTTCCTTTTCTAAAGGAACGCCTGAGCTAACCGCGCTGAAGATGCACAATGGGGCGCGGGTGTGCAGGGTGTTTGGGAAACGGTGTCGGGAAATTAGCGGGGCTTTCAAGCCTGTGGAGCTTTTGTTTCCGCGACGTGGTCTCTTTCAACGTTATCGTACTCAGTGGCGATCAAAGGGAAGTTAACAAACGATGCTACTACGTATTGCAACATATGGATATAGTGGTTCGTTCGGCAATATAAGCGAAAATAAGCTTGAAACGCCATCCTGCTTAAAACACAGGAAAAACAATAAAACATAAACATATTGCAACATAGCTATTCTTATTCTGTTCGTGGAAACCCTCTGACCCGATCCGAAACAGATAAGGACGTAGATCCTCCGCGTGAAGTTGCAGCGGCTCCGTTATCGTTGGCCCTTCCGAAACATTTTCTTTTCCACCATCATTGCGAGGCATATTGGAAGCGACGAGGCGAGGGATCGATCCGCGAGCGTTGCCGCAATTAGTTCGACACCGGCGCTCCGATCCAGGCGGATACAAACGCTTCTATGCATTATTCGGCGCACGGCCGATGCAAATCGGAGCGATCCCTCACGCGGGGTGTCGCGATTGCACGGCGATGCGATCTACCGCACACCCTGTCGGCTGATCGATTGCTGTCATATGTACGCGTGCTCGATGGATTATGCCTGGCTGGCGTTCGTGACGCGAAATCCAACAGCCCCTCGCGCCATCCAACATCTTTCCTACTGGAAGCTGCCGCCTTCTGTCGCGAACGTTCGACTCGATCGGTCGACGCCGACGGTGCCGAGCGAGTCTCCTCCCTACCGATCGATCGCGCAATCGTCGACGGAGATCGGTATCGGTCGGGCGAGCCAACGATCTCCCGAACTACCGTTAATCCCGCCGCGGCGAGGCGATCCAAGGCGCGAGAAAACAAGGGGCACGGGTTACGGGAGGAAATTAAAGCTTTCGAGTGGCAAAGACGGAAGAAAGACCCAATTATAGCGGGGCACGGAGTAAAGTGGCTATTAGAGATTGAGACGCGCGTCGGTCGATTTACGAATCCGTCGAGTCATCTAAATTGGATCCCACCGCGCCGGCGAGATCGCCCCGTGATTGGTAACTAATGCCCGAGCGAGCGGCTCTCGATCGCGAACGACAAACGAACGATCTCGAAGAGTGACTGAGCGTGGAGGTGATATCACTGACGATGGCAACGTTCGACGTGCAGGAAACACGTCGTCGGATGGATCGAGTACACGTGAACAGAGTCCCAGTGGCTTCTACTCGGGCTGGGGAGGATCGTGGATGGCGAACGATAGGCGAGGAAAGCGCGACGGAGAGCCAAGCACGCTGATACCCGATGTAAAATCAAAGGCCAGGGGGGGCGTTTCTTTTTTGCTCGTGCAAGTGGTTGCGGTAGTCGGGATCGCGACGTCGAAGCTGCTCCCGCATCGCCTTCCCCATCGCTCTTCGTCTCCCTCGATCGGCACTCGGCTCTCTCTCTCTCTCTGGTTCTCTCGGAGAGTTGTGTAGTCACCGTGGAGCCATTATCCCGCCAGCAAGTGGGTTTATTAGGAACGCAGCGGGGGTGGCCTCCGGGTAAGATCGACACCAAGCAACAGCAACAGCTTACAGCGCCGTGAATCGGTCAGCCTCGTTACCGGCCTCCTCCTTGTTTTTTCCATCCAACCTCCCCTGTCGAACACTGCCTACTGCGCCACCCCCTCTCGCCCTTCTCGGCCCATTATTACGAACAATTATTAATGGCCGACGGGCTTTCGCCTCGCCTCGTCAGGCCGACGAAAACGATCGAGGGCCCCGAAGTGAGAAGCTGTCGGCTGCTACTGGTCAGCCTAGACGCCTCGGCCAATTTGTTCGCCAGCCTACTCTCTCGCCCGAGACGCGGCAGCCTCTCCAACTTTCGCAATTCACTGCCGGCTATTTCGGCTGCGACCTTACAAGGTTTCCTCCAGAGATGGGCAAAAAAATTATTTCAAATAAAAATTTCATACACAAATTTTGATTTGAAATGATGTTTCGCCAGTCTCCGGCTCTTGCACCGTCGCGAATAAATACAGACGTCAGGCTAAAGCCTCGCGGTTTTAAGCCGATCCTGGTTCCTGATGTGGTAGATGAAAGATTTCGTCGCGCTGAATGTATCTGCGCTCAACATCTGCTAAAAGTTGCCTCGTCGAAGTGAGTCATTATCCGATTACCAGTTCATGTGCCCGACACTCGACACCACGTGGAATTGCCCGGTCCCCCGGTCCCCCGTTCCCCCGTTCCCCCGTGGCACGGCGGAAAATATTTCTCTACGCGCGCATAGCGTAGAGGCGAATGCCGGGGCGATCGATCGAGAAGAAAGGAGTGTCGGCCGGTTAGCCGCCGCGCTGTCGCGCTTTCGCCGTAAGGCTGCCCGGCGCGCCGCGGTATTTGAATAAAAGAGATCGATCTCGCGGCGCAATCGAGGCAGCGATTCGCGTCGCCGTGCAGCGGCTTAACGTCGTTACACGGTGTCGTGTCTCCCTTGACGAACGCGGCCGGCCAGCGGGGCAGAGGGAAGGGCGATGATCGCGTGCTTTTCAGGCCGGGGCCCGTCCGGCGCGATGGAAACAATCGAGAGGCGATGGCTAAGGTCCCTGTCGGCGGTGGCAACACCGGCGAGCCTGGTCTTTAAACATTTCCCCTGTTACGCCAGCCGGAATCTTGGACACGGAGTTATCGACAGGCCGATACGTGTCGACACGAACTGGGGCCCGTTCGGGCGCGCAGCAGAGGAAACAGTAGCGGCGCGGGTGCACGAAAGCCGGGGCCCAGGGAGCGAGGAGCGGACCCGGGGCCGTGGAACGGTCAACGATAGTCGGGTGGTTGCGCCGCGCTGGACGCGTCGGGCTCCCTTCAAGCCTGGTTGATCGTTATTAGTCGGTAGAACATGAACAAGACCGGCCAATGGAACATCGAGAACAAGAAGAAGAGGAGCGGTATCGGCGGGAGAGTGTAGCCGACGCCAAGGGGGTAAAGGCGAGTAGAAAACCGAGAAACCGAAAGGGAGAAAGGGAGAGAAAAAGAGGAGAGAAACCGAGGAGGGGGGGAGCGAGCGGCAGGGGCAGAAAGGAGAAGGAGAAGAAGGAGGAGAAGGCATTGTTCGATGGCTGGACGCGCGTTCGTGGTGGAGAAGCCTCCCGCTGCGCGAGTTATTTGCCACGATTCTCCTTCATGATTTTTACTCTAATTTGTAACGACAGGAACGGAGCACGCGAGCCGCATTCCTACTCTCTCGATCCTCCTCTAGCCCTCTGCCGCGATCCTCTACCCTTCTCCACTTGTCCCTGCTGGAGGGTAGAGGCCACTCTCTCTCTCTCTCTCTCGGACCAGATCGGGAGCATCGTTTCGAGAAGAACCTCTGCCTACTATTCCCCGGCCCGTCCATCCCGACCTTCCATCGGCTATGCCTGTTCGCGTCCATCGGGGGCCTCGAGAGAGGAGCGAAGCGGGCCACAATGGGCTCCCTATGATTTCGGTAGCGGTGTTTTTTGTCAGCGGCAAACAAGAGCCTGCCATGGTTAGCCTTGATCGATGGCTGAACTTAGCTGAGTAAGCCTCCGTTTAATTAATTCTTTAATTACTTTCCCCCGGCCGATGGGTAGAGAGGGATCCGGGGAGCTGATTCCAGATCACCGATACGGATAGGTATACCATCGTACGGTAGCGGTGACTAGGCCTGCTCCTTCAACGCTACCCACGGATATCGCCGCGATATTGTATCTCCCCGAGGCGTTCCTCGACCGCTACCGATTCCTCGGGGCCGCGATATTGCAACCTCCATCTTGCCACGCAATTAAACGCGCCGATCCTCGGACCGCCGGGCTCCCTTCCATACCCATCTCCTTGCGCGACGGTTCATCAGCGACAGCGATACCAGAGCGACACTACCTGCAAGGGGAAACCGCGCAACTCCCCCTTGCCCCTGGACGCATTGCGCGCTCGCCACACCCATGAAGACGCGCACCGACCAATAGAGAAACCCTGACAGATCCTCCTGACAGGTCTGTTCCGATTGCAGCGCGAAATCGTGCCCGATACGAATCGAGGAAAGAACGTGCACCGTCGCGGAAAAGGGGCGTACACCGACGCGATTTTCCGCGCAATTTGCCCGAGCGCGAGCGCACGGCTCGGGCGCGGCGGAACATGGCGGTGCACGCGCTCGCGTAGTCGAGTAGCCGTCCGGCACGATATTTACCACAACACGGGGATACCCGTAACATTCGTTATGCATGGTGTGTTCATCCGTCAAGGTGGTTAGCACGCAGGGGGCCCGTGCGGCGCGAAGAAAGGGGCCACGTCGTAAAATTCGGCAGGGTAGTCGATCATTGTTCTCTCGGGGCCCCGGGCCCGAGCCATTGCACCCCCCACCCCGCCAGGCCCAGCTCGGGGCCCGTTGGACAGCTAACCCGGTCGTTCCCTCGGAGCACGTCTCCACCCGTTCCTTTTAATGGCAGAAATTACTTATTCGAGCGGCCGGGAGTCGAGTCGATCGCGCGAAACGATCACCGGCCGAGTAGCCGCGGTAACGACCACATTAGAGTCAATTCAGACGAGCGATGCGGCGTCGCACAGCGGTCCGAACAGGGGTAGTAGAGAACATTCGACCCAAAGATGAACTTTCTCCTATCCACATCTGCTGAATGTAGGTATACTACTTCCTAAATGTTCAACGAAAATTGTCCCCAAAACTAAAAATATTAATAAAATTTAATAAAAATTGTAATTGGGACGAACACTTAAAGTTGGACATTTTAAAGATAGCATTTTTCACCAGAAAAACTGCTTCCTTCGTAGAGATGCTCTGATGACCCTTGTTTTAATATTTTCTCTCCGCGTTTTTTTTCTAGAATAAAGAGCATTCTTTTGCGTTAAGAATTATCACCGTTAACTAAAAATTACTGTTAATAATGTATTAAAAAAGTAATGCTCAATGAAATTCAGAAAATTGTCAAAGTTCTTTACAATTATCAAGAATATCTTTCAAGTTCCAGCGAGTTCTACGTTCTAGCCAATTGGAATATTTTCAGCACACCTTCTTCTACAGAATCGTGCAAAAATCATTTCCTCCTTCAGCCCGCTCTTTAAATTAAAAATGTTTAAAACTGTCAGCGTTACATCATTTTCTGTACCTATATGCTTTCGTATCCATCGTATTATTATTGTATTACAAAGGGTTTACACAAATATTTATGTATATTTTGTTAGGCCGCTAACGATAATAGAGCGGCGAGCGGGGATCGAGGAATATCGAGCGTCGCGACGCTCCTCGCTGATCCTTCCGGGTGAACGTATCGCCCCGGCACGCACGGTGCCCCTTTTTATCGGCGACTACCGTGCCACGAAACGATCCAGACCGCTTCCGTTCGCCTTTTCGAGCGCCGCAACGCCCGACGAAACGGTACCCGCCGATATTCAACCGCGTCTCCCGCGATCCACTTTGCTCGACAATAAGCGCGGCCATGTTTGGGCACGCGGCTCCACCGTTCCAGTGCGTATGCCCGATCAACCGATGGCGAGCCGCGACGACTGACGCGTACGCAACAGTAACTATGCGCTAACACGTAAGCGACAAGTTTAACAAGAACGTGCGAGGGACGTCGACGAGGCTCCGCGGTACGATTGCCATGCTCGCCTTTCGAGGGGAAACTAGGTAAGGGTGGCTAACACGTTAGTCGGCAAATTATTTATGGGCAAGAATTTCCAGTTGTCCGACGACTTCTATAGATACTATTAGGAAATCGGTAGCTTCTTCGTTAGAAGAAATCGCGAGCGTGGCAATTAAACGGAAGAAACAGGCTTGCCAGGATCATAGATCCTCGAAGGGGAGGAAGAAAATGTTCGCAGGCGAGTCACAGTAACCCCGTAAAGAACGGCCTGCGTGGTCACCAAACGAAGATCGTAAGTATCGTCCGAGGCGTCAGCCCGCGAGGACAGCCCGATCAGGTATTCACGGAGGAAGGTTTGCGGCGCGTACACCGTGGCCCTTGATAGTTCGCACGGTGCGCGCAATAACGTAGCAGCGAACGTGACATTCGTTTCTCTTAATCACGCGGCCTTTCAACGGCCGAGGGAAAATCATCGTGGACGGCGAAGCGCCTGGAAATCCAGCACGGAACGTATGTATGCACGGGCCGTTTACGTTTACGGGCGAGGGCCGCGCGTGTTGCCGATCTCCGGGGCTAAGGAGGCGTTAAGAGGGGCACCGTCGTAAAATAAGGCGGCGACGTGCTAGATACCAGCTCAACGGCGCATCGTAAAATCAGTCGGCGTCGGTGCTGCGGCATAATTCTTCGGGCGAACCCGGGGCTGTGAATTTCGCGAGCGCTTAACTACGGAGAGGAACAACCGGGCCCCGTCTTATCCGGATGTAATTGTTACGAGCAGATGTTCCCATTCACGAAGCTATTGCGGTTACGGCCGCAACCCGTCCGCGAGAGGGGGATGAACAATACGTTTACGTAAACGCGAAAACCGCGCGCCCTTCCTCCAGCAATTTCCACCCGATTCCTCGCTTTCACTGGTCTCCGTCATCGCGCGGTGAACGCGGAGTTGGTCGAGAAGTCACCCAACCATGTACGATTATGAGAAAACGAACTTCTGCTCCGTAATCTGCGACCACGAGCTTCCTCGGTAGCTGACAACGTCCTTCGCAAAAGGATCTCTACTCGAGCTCCTCCGAAGGATCGTATAATTGGATGTGGAAGGCAGGGAGCGTAAAAGTTAATCGGCTCTAGCAACCCGCCGGGTTTCGCGACTTTAAACATCTGCGCCGAGATGAACGGAATGACATTTAAATGCGATCGAATTGCGGGGAATCGTTTAGCCCGGGCGTCATAGAGGGCCTGCCAGAAAGCGAATCATATTTCATGGTTCCTACGGAGGGAACGCGACGGGTCCATCGGACCGCGGTAGGAGAGGACGCAGATGCCCGTGAAAAGGTAACGAAGGAAGCGACAGTTTTGATAATCGGTGTGCGCGTTCCGTATAATGCCGACAAGAGGCGTAGCCACCGTCAGATGGAGAAGATACGACACGACGCTTTAGCTCCGACTCGGGCTCATCGTCCCGATCTTCCCCTTATCCGGCCCGGATCTAACTTCTATCCGTGGTCATCGCCGCGGGCCCGTTTGTGTTTTCGAGTAAACGGTCCCCGCGCGAGAATCGGTTGGTTCGCGCCGCGCGCAAACGCTCCACGAGCGTCAATAAAGCTCCTCCGTTCGAGAGAACGAGCGGGAAGAAAAGGGCCACGGGACTCTCTCTAGGTAATCGAAAGGGACTGCTCCGCTGGACTGTTCCGCAACGATGGGGCTCGCGGTGAGACAGAAATCGGTGATCTCTCATAGAGAATCAAGAGAGAGAATCGTAGGCGGCCAAGAGGGAAGGAATAAAGATCGCACTTGGCTCTGACGCGTGACAAACCGGCGGTAACGTTTAAACGGAATGAATAGACGAACGACTGATCGGCAAGCTTCGCCCGAGATAGGTGCGCGAAATACGATCGTTTATAGTAGGTTGGGTAGACCGGGGCGACAGTAACAGATTGGCGATTGTAACACGTTAAATATCTCAGAACATATGATAGATATTAACACAAATTTTGGATATATGATGGAGAATGACATTTGGAATACACACATCCATGTCCTAGCCTAGCAGTATAGATACACAATAGACATGTATAGCGAAGAAAATAACTTTCCGATACCCCAAAGTAACTTTTTCTTGCTGATTTAAAATTGTAATATAAATACTCCCCTTGCAAGTACGTGTCTTTTCTTTTTTTTTTAATATCTCATCTGGCCACTTTTAAAGTAATTCTGATCGTTAGTTATCAGTTTTAAGTGTCTCGTTAAAAAAATTTGTAATTTAAGTTGAAAAGCCTGGCTGAGGCGATTGTTACATCGGCAGTCGGGGTCGGTTGTACCGCGACAGAACCGAATAGTGATAAAGAAGATGAATAATATTGTCTTATTTGCATGGAATCATACAGCACAGCAGAAGCAAACAAATGAAAAGTGGGTGTAATGTACCGAATGTAAGGATTGATCACATGAAGAATGTACTATATAGCCAAAATGTTTTCTATTCCTGCCACAATTGCGATACCGCATAATTGGTTATAAAGTTTACTTTTTTCATTTACTATTAGAATTAAAATTAATAAATACTTTAATTCTGTGACCCGGGGTCAGGGATGTTTGTAACACTTTCTTCCCTTCTCATTTTTGATTAATAACCTGGATATTATTTGACATGCAGCGAAACTGTTGTGTTCTCAATAATGTCAGATAAGTAAGTAACATTTTCGTATAAGAAGTTTTGATCTAACTGTGATAGCCCCCGGTCTACCCTACGATGGATCTAGAGAAGAGTTTAACCCGCGTTCGAGATGAATCGTCCTGGCGATTCGCGGCACCGGTGGCTCGCATGCACGATGACGGGATCGTCGATGCTTGAAAGGAGAAGAGAAGGCACCGACGAAGCCGCTTCACTCTCCTCTCCTCTCCCGTGGCGGGCCTGCGCTCGGCCCATCAGCCTTCAGCGTTCGCGTTCGCTCCGAGCTTGCGTGCCAGTCAGCATTGGCAAGTAATTTCTTGCACGCAATTGCCCGCTACTGGAATTGCCTGGTAGGCGACCTCAGTCCGTCAGTCATTTACTTTTTAAATCGAGCCAACCTACCTCTACCTGCCCGGCTGCCTGACGGACTGACTCGCTGCCCGTACGCGCGTGTGCTCGAGCACACACGGCTTCGTGCCGCGCTGAATTTCCCAACGTTCAAGCCGATCCCGCCCGATAAGCATCTTCCTCCTCGAAAACGCTCCGCGGCTCCTCTGGCCGGAAATTATTCCAGCGTCCTCCGAGTAATACCGGTTCGGGGATCGGCTCCTCGCCGCTCCGAATCGATCACTCGGCTCCGAATCCGCAGCACGCTTCCCACACCACCGCGCCGCGCGCGCGTTAATTGCACAGAGCGTTCCGCGCCCGTTTCCCCGGAGGAAACGAGCGAGCGGCGGCCGCTTTTACTCGCCGGTCGCGAGACGAGGAAGAATTCCTAGCTGAATCGAAGGTACCAATGACGAATAATTGCATGGTCGGGGACGGTCGTTGCGTTCGCGTTCGTGCGCGGCAAAGCCGAGTGTCCAGGAAGAGGGAGCGCGAGAAGCAAACTGACTACTTACTTAGGTATATCTTAATCGTCCCTTGTTATTGGCATTCTAGATCGAGAGCGTGCCACCGCTCGTGGGAACCCTGTGTCTCGCGCACAAAAGAGGAAGCTGCCACTCGGGCCGGCATGCCCTCGCTACGGCTCATCCTTCGCGAGGATGGCTCGATTCGGATCGACGCTGTTAGCGGCGGAACCTCCCTCAAGGATCGGCCGATAAGCGTACGCGCGACGCCTGAACAATCGTCGTGGATATATTTAAACGCGATTCGACGTCTAGTAAATCGATCATCGGCGCCCCAGAAATCCCGCTCATGCAAAACGAATCGCGGATAAAATCTGGCCGTGCAGCGGCGCGTACGTATGAGAAATTGCCTCTACACGAGCCGCACGTAAACCGTTTCTCCGCGTAACATCCATGCCCCCTGCGGGGAGAACTCAACCCTTCGCTGAATACAGGATAGGCGTAACAAACGCTCCAGATCTGTTGGCAAGATAACAGCAATTCTCCTTTTTTCTGCGCTCACGCTAACCCGGCTTAGCCTGATTTCCCCTGCAAATTCCATTTTCCGTCCGTTTCGCGTTTGACGTTTGACGGGAAATCCAGGGGGAGCGTTAATCGCGGGTGGCAGCCGTCACGCATTGGTTCGCGAGTCTTTCAAAGTTTCGCGAGAAGAATTCTCTTGTTGCGAAGAAATCTTCGTTCCTGTTAATCAAATTTAAATTGGATTTGAAAATTTTCGCGAGGTATCATCGAATACTTTCATTTAAAACAGTTGCGAGGATTTTAAAATTAATTCAATATGACTTAGTTCAATGGAAATTAATTCAATTCGACTTACTTCAATTAAAATTCATTCATTTCGCTGAAAGTGAAAAACCTCCTCTGTTTAATTATCACCCGGCAACCAAAATAAATACACTTTGCTACTTTTTCCAATTTCTTTCGCCAAAAATTGCTGCCCCTTCAAAATTTGCGGCTCTCAATATTTAGGTAATACGGTTTCCAGTTAGAGGAATCAAGCTGCACCTTAATATCAGTCGCTCGTATAATTAATCGCGAGCTAGGGTCGAAGGGTTTGCGAGAAGAGGGTGGAAATCCTCATAGAACGGCGGTGTGCGCCGTTCGAGGCGCGATAAGAAGAAAAATTTCTAGTGCGGCACAGCCTCTGGCCGGCGAATCATTTGTCACGGTCTAATGTCTCCACGAGCGAGTCGCTTATCGCGTGACACTACGCCGCGACCATTTTATTGCTTCTGCAACTTCAATCGCGGGATGGCGCCACGAACTGTTTCAACATATTTTGTTTAACAAACCAGTCGACTCGTTTTAAAATTGCACCACGCTGCGAAATACTAATATTCCAAGGAGAATTAAGTGGACGGAGCACAAAGTCTCAACATGGACGAGGGGGTCGAGCCAGTTGATCGGGAGGAAACAAGTCGTGGTGGATGGCTCGTGATAGGCGGAACTGAATACGCATGCACTATTGTCGCGGAAGCTTATCACCTCCGAAGAGCGCAGAATTCCTTCTTTCTCCAGCGACGCGCATAATTCGAGCGTTGGGCAATAACGATAGTGAAAAGTTTACTCGACCCCACTGTCGACTGCAAGATTCCAACACTCCGGAGAGTTATTTTGCCAAATTTTCCCGAAAGGATCGAAAATAGGTGGAAGTTGACGGAGCCTCTAGATAAAGTGTGCCATTCCGAAGAAGACTTAGATGTTCCTTCCACAGAAGGAACCGTGAAATTCGATTCTTTCTCGACTTAATAACAAACATTGCTGAACCCGCAATATCCATTGCAAAATGTCTCTGGGAGGTTATCGTGACGCGATAAGGAGGCATAGAAGCGTGCGAACGGTCTGACTTTTAGTGGCAAGCAGAGATTCGTCGGCATAGCACGCGACGAAAAGGTGCGCGCGCGAGTAATTCGGTGGTGATTGATCAACGATGCGGCATTGGGGCACAATCTTTGCACTGCTGGCGTGTTTTTACGTAGTTCTGGCTACTAACTACCGCTCTTTCGATAACTCGGCCGATTTTTCGGCTCAAGTCGGCAATGACACTGATCGAGTTCTGAACGTGATAATAACAGCCCCTTACAGGAAAATGGCGCCATGCCCAGTGGGACACAAACGGGACCGAAATGGCTCCTGCAGGGAAGTTTGGTGAACGTTTCCACAATTGCGAGGCCCAAGTTGGAATTGTCACCGTAACCCGAAACAGGTTCAGTTTTCAGTATCGGTAACTCGCATTGACGGTAAGCCTGATCGGCTGCGACCCTCGGGTTAGAAGCAATGTATTTTTTTTAACTGGAACTACATATTTTTATTATTGCCATTTTATTACGTATGATTTCAAGACGCGTCCAACGATGTGTGTGAACCGTTGGAACTGACGCATGGGTATCGACCACGTGTGTGAATAAAATAACTGGAATTTACCACAAATATTCATAAAGGTATCCAGTAAATTATTGTTCAAACCTAAGCTAAATAAACATCGTTGAACGCCTCTTGCAATGCGTAATAAAGTGGCAATAACAAAAATATATAGTCCCACTTAAAAAAATTACATTGATATTGAAATCTCTGTAAATAAAAGCTTGAGCGCAAATCCTAATATTCTATTGAGTTTCCTCCGTGAAATTTTCAGTAGTTAGAAAAATAACAGCGTGGGTACGAACCAACCGGGCATACTGCATATTAGTTGCGTTATAAATAAATAAATTACCTTCGGAAAATATACAGAATAATTGTTGCGACGTACTTATGTTGTAGGTCGTTCGTCCAACCCCTCGATGCAACTGCAATTTAACCAAAACTTTGCATGTAACGTCGTGGGTATAACTCCAAGAAGATCGTCAAATTTTTCCTTCAGAGATTGAAATTTAGATCGAGGAACTGAACCCTGCAAGTGATTGGCGTCATTGCATGCAAGTCGTTTCTTGGTCAAATTACAGTTCGCGTTGCAATGCGGGGGTGTAAGGGCAGCCATAGTCGGATTTTGGACGTAGAGTGTAAACAAATAGTGGAATAGCTCGTTCGTGGTTACTACAGGTTACAGTAACCTTCCATTGGTGACCGGAGTTTCGGCAGGGCCCGATCTAACTCTTCCGCCGTATAATTAATATAATTATTTTAAAAAATAATTTTTACCAGAGGGTGAAATTTTCTGTAGCTATTTGTTGAATGACGAAAGCCTTTCGTGTCGTAAAAATTAAATATCCATAAACTACCCCCAGTTACAATCCCTAGCCGCTGAAACAGTGACGCGACGCGCCGTGCGTATCGTGCGATAAGGCCGTTTTTATTAGAATCGATTCTGACGCTGTCCACCGATAAGATAATCTCTCGAGCCGCTCCCGCCGAGCAAGGCCTCTCACGATCCACGCGATTCCCGCTTCTGTGAATCGTGCGTTCCCGACCATCAGTGGGAAAGGAATGCGAGCGACGGCCCAGTGAAAACTCGACAGTGAGATAAAGCACGTTCCACCGCGACGGCCAGCGAGGAATCATACAAGTTTTTGGTCGGTAAGGATGACACCAGCCTGTCACGCCTTCGTCCGTCTGAATCCGCTTGGCAAAGTCGTTGGTCGATGCCAGTTGAGTAACGACGCTCCACCAACACTTCGACTCCCTCTTCAGCAACATTTCCACGGAACGGCGTTGCGCGATCTCGACGGGCCAGAAGAGAGCGAGTCGATCGGCCAGCTCGCACGCAACATGAGACTATCGTGGATCGTAGCACTGACGGTGGCGGTCCTCTTGATTCTGTTCCTGTGCGCGACGACAGTCGTCAGCTCCGCGCCGAATAAGGAGGAAAAACAGTTCGTGTCCTTCCACCCCGCCAAGGTCAACGCTGGATCGTTTATCAACGTCCCGGTCAACTGCCCGCCGGACAAAATAAAGATCGGTAGTCGATGCCGGGCTGTCTTCTAAGTGAGTACTTCGAAACGGGTCCAAATTCCTCGATACACGCTTTGTTTACAAGCTACATCTTAATACGTTTACGATGTACAGGGCCGGCGCGAGGCGGCTCCAGCGCATTCCCAGAAACCGACCCCACGAAAAGTTCGTTGTATGCGGGGCCCTATGCATAGATATTTAGGATTATAAAATTTAGAAGTATAGAAATACGGAACCCGGCCCCGCAAAGTTCACGCCTGCCCTGGCGATATATAGGAAAATTTGAAACGGTGTTTGAGATTCTTTCGTCTCCGCTCCTGTGAGTTCCACTGGACAGCCTATGACGCAGTTTGGTTTGATTTGTGTAGCACTGTTACGAAAGCCGAAGCGACCGTTCAAGACCGTTGTGAGAAAAAATGTACGATAAGAGACTGCTGATAGTTTAAATTCTACCGTTAAACGATAGAAATCGGGCGCGCAATACGGATTAACGAATTGGGGGGAGCACATTCAAGATGTCGCGTTTCTGTTTCAGATGCGCATTCTCTGAACACTTATCCCCACCATTCGATCCTTGCGGCTGGTGCTGATAAAGGAACCATGGATACTTCTTTCCACAGTGCAGCGTCGGTAAGCAAGTTTACACGATGATCCAACGAGCCCAGTAACAATATAAACGCAGAATCCGATGAGAAGATTATGTAAATGAGGATTAGACGCAGCTGATACGACATAATCGTTTGAGCTTAGGAAGCTGAGATTGGCCAGCTGAGAGGTATTGTCTGAAGGAAATTACGTTATCGATTGTTCGTAACTTCCCCACCGTCGCGAATAAATAAAGAAATATGAAATATGTTATATATAAAGTAGTGTTTTCGTTTCGCTTCGTATGAATCACACCCACCATGAGTGTAAGTACTGCAGTAATTATGCATTATAACGACGGTTTACCATCAGCAGGACGTAGCAGGACCTAGCTTACCACCTGAGGATAAGTAATTTACAGCAAGTAAACTTTTCTAAATCAAGTATGTTGTCGACAATAAAGTGTACTGCAAGCATCGACGAAGTATAGGATAGAAGGTCTATACCTGGTCTGTGGTGTCGCCACCCAAACAGTGTTACCGACCCATAATTTGAGAACTGAATTCAGCGGCCTCTGCTCATGAACAGCGTGCAACTCAGGAACTACTCTGAAATGTGTTGAAATGCTGAAAGGTGTGTGCGTGCTTGCATACGTGTTACTTGTTTAGAGCATTGAGCTCGTGCAAGCTATAAAATGCAAGATAACATTGTTTATTAGTACTTTGCGTGTAGTAGAGCCCTTTCACGTATCGTGCGCCGAAAAGTATTAAAAATTCACGCTGTTACTGACATTCCCGCAACTTCCTAATGCACTGTTTAATCATTCTAGTGAAGTAATAATAATTGGAATCTATTTCCCCCGAGTATTAATTTACCGCCGACATTGAAATTTACAGTTAAAGCGGGAGCGGGGAGCGGGGGAGCTATGTTAAATAAATTTGTTTTGCGTTAAATAAATCCGAATAGGGCAGCAAAGTTATAAGACGTATGTGTTCTTGTTTTATTGTGATCCTTCTTTCTCGGTCGTGGAACGGAATACGTTTATAAAACAATGTTCATGACAGAATCATTTGTAAATCGCGGGTTTGACCTAGTTTTACATGTGTTGAATTCTAATTCCTGCCACGCATAGCGTTACAATCTGTTACGAGACTTCACCGGTAACGTTGCATGCGACATTAAAATGGTAATGGTCCTAGGTGGTCCTAGGACTCGTACGACCCAAACCGTTGACAAAAAAATGCATTGGTTGATAAGTCTATCCTCGTCTGTGGTTAAATTTTCACAAAGTCCATAATTCAGTTTGTTTGACATGAACTCCCATAAGTTGTTAGGTTTATCCTATACCTCGTCTCTACTGCAACCTTCGGCTTTACTTTACAGAACAGAAACTTACAGAGAAAGTTTTAATTGGGCATGTACGAACCCCATGTACTTTAAGACACAAAATCATAATTCGACGAGATACTTCCCACCAACTGTTGTTCAGTGATCAAACTAAGTGATTTTCGAGAATCGAACGTCATACCCGCAGAATTCCAGCATCGTTAATGACCGTTTTATCGTGGCTGACGTAGAAAAAATTATATTTTCCACGATTATCAAATCGAAACCGCATTGTGCGTGAGGAAGATATGAACAGTAACCGCAAATTAGATGGAATCAGCAGGAAAGGGGAAGCGAAGTCCCATTAAAAGGCAAGGTATGTCGCCCGTGCCGGTCGTTAATATGTTATGTCTTGTAAAAATCCGAAATAGGAAGGGAAGATTCCTATGAAAATTATTCTAAGTCTACTCATGGTATACACGATCTGCGTCTCGTTACAGTAAGCTTCGGGTATGAAGATTCTACGCAGTTGCCTGGTAGAGATAATTACGTTTACTCGAAGTAAACCATTCGTGCATCGTTGATCACTCGATACCTTCAAGATCAAATACAATACTTGTATTTAATATGTATTCTTCTTTACTGTAATCATGAATATCCATGACTTGATATATATAAAATAAATTATTTTATATCGAATCACTGATCAAATATCGTGACTTATACCTTCTTTAACCGAGCATTTTCGATTAATAAGAGAATCATAATATAGTTGATTGAAGTTCTCGTAGTAATAATTATTATTCGGGTAAATGGTTGCCTTCAGGTGTTGGTGTGGCAGTAATAAAATATTATTATAAATTATAATATACATAAATTATATTATTATTATTATTTCACGGGTATCGTGCCCTTTAGTTTACAATGATAAGAACTAAAAAAGAAGGATCACATATAAACTAAAACTACAACTTAAACTATAACTAAAACTAAAGATATAAACAAAATAAAAATAAATAAAATAAAAACAATGCTAAACTAAAATTAAAGCTAAAATTAAAATTAACAAGGAGTATATAAATCACACTGTTTGTACTGGAGAAACTAATACAATAATACAAAAATATCAGCTGAAACTATAACAGTTTAGATATACTATCAATGAAATGTATGCTTAATATTGATTACAAAAGTATGTTGGAGGATACATAATCCAGTAAGTATGTATTTAAACACAGCTCTTATTAATTTTAGTGGAATGTCCCAGGTAAGTGAAAAGACAGAGCTAGTTTCAAAAGTTTATTTGAATCATCGCCAGGAATTAAATTGCGATTATGTGTTCTAGGATGCGCTGCAAAAAATTGGTTGACCAACACGCTTTAATATATCACAGTACACGGAGACCGAGTTATAATGCTCGGAATGTCTATCGTTTACGACGGTATGATTCACAAAGTGCTTTATGATGTTAAGAGTAAAATGAGAGCTGCGAGAGTGGAGCAATTTGGAAACAATTAGAATGGGCATTAAGCAATTCCCTTAACTGTAAAGCCAATTAAAGCACAAATGCTTCAATATTCAGTTCATGCTTCACCTAGAAACATTTCAAAGCATCCAGCTATATAGAGGAACACAAATCACGAGCATCTATAAAGTAACATAAAGTGTATCAAAAGATCACTTAAAATATTTGCCCAAGTTTCAGGAACAATTTTGCATCAAGTTACTACCTGAGACTACATAATATTTTCTGGAGACCAAAAAGAAATGTACTATCCAATCACGGTAACTAATCAACCAAGAGATCTTACGAAACTGTGCCTCATTCATGTCCCGAGTACTTTCACAATCGGTATCGCACCAGCTCCATCCGCGAACTCGCGTCCAATCTAACCGATCACGTTCAACTTTTTTAATAAATCGCTACCTTGAGGAATACTCGCTATGGAGGGCAATCCGAGAATAGCGTAACTCCACATGCAAATTAATACACCCACGCCCCTGATTAGACCCGTCCTCGTGTCTGAAAATCCACTCGTCCAGCGATTACCTTGCCTCTTAATCCACCGAATAATCCGCCAGATGCATCGTAGTCGCGAGTAGCGAGTTCATAGCGCAACGAGGTTCATTATCACCGGTCCATTACCGTAGCGCGTTTGAATGTACCGGTTCCGTCGGGAAAACAAAGAAAAATGGCATTTATCTACACCAACACTTTCGTTCTGATAAGGCGGCAACGGCGGCCGCGATAAAGAAAAAAGAGGATACCTACAAGAGACCGCGGTGGTACCGCGACGCGCCTGTGTGCCTCTATTGCGATTCGTACGTGAGCCAGTGTGCCGTGTGGCGCGTGTGTGTGGCCAGAAATACGCGCCGGAACGTATTCGCTTCGGCAGTCGATCGCGACGCGAGCAGAGGAACCTGCTCAGGTGCGCGCGTGTTTTCTCGCGCTTTTCCCCGTACGCATCGAGTGCGATGCGAGCCGCGGGACCGAGTGTCTCGTAAACAGGTGTATATCGACGTTCCAATCTTCGTTCCAGCAAATCACCAGCGGAGATACCTGTGCGCAAGATTACCCTCGATTGCTAACGACCTGCGGCCGTTCTTTCACTTTCTATCAGGTATCGTCCGTTCTTTGACGTTTCAGTGGAGACCGAACTGCAGCCAATGAACCAGGCCCCCCGCGCCACCATGCCGCAATCAACACAGAGAACCTTCGCCACCGTGATCATCGTGATGATGCTGGTGACTGGACTGGTGGTGGCCCAGAAGTACACAGGACACCAGGGTGACCCAGACAGCTTGGTGTTTCCCGACGACGAGAGATCGTACCCTTCGCCGTCGAACAGGCTAGGACGTGACAGCCAGTTATCGGTAAATCGATGCACCGTGATAAACCTGACAACCGATCCCAGTGCGCGAGAATCTCCGCGTTGCGCGGGTCAATCGCGAGGCGGGTCTCTGTTCAAGAGCTCGAGACTCGCAACACTCCCACGTTCTCCCCGTGGTAAATAGCGCAATTATCCTGTGCCATGCCGTGGAGATCGCCGAGGAGCGTGCAGGATGCGCTTGACAGCGGATAAGCCTCAAAACCGATCTTGGCGCGTCCGCGGAGGAAAGATCGTGGCGTCATTCGCACGGTTGACACGCGTCGGGACTTTTAATCGTTGGACTGCGGTGTTTCGCAAGCACGCGAAAATCGTGCATTACGCGTTATGCGAAGGGGCCACGGTACATACGCTCGGCTCGGCAAATTACGCGGAAGTCGGTCATCCGTGTCAGTTTCGTTGCCCCTCCTCTGTCCCGGTGCTCGTTAAAGCGAGCAACAATCGAAAGGCAGGTGCCGATTCCTTTTGATCGGCGATAGACGTCGGTGTTACGACATCCTTGTTATCGAGAACGCGTTCGTTTTCCCGTAAAGACCTAGGTGACGTCGAAGGCCGGGTAACACTAATGCCAAGGATGTAACGAGATCGAGGTGGAAACCTCGCCGTGCGGCTGCTCGCTTAGAGCGCTGGTCACGATGTCCGCGATTCGATGGGCAATCGATTATACGTCAGCTGGCGTCTGTGCGAATTCTTGGCCGATTACCTAGCGTCTATTGAGCTTCGCGGGGCGTTCGGACGTGAATCAGAGAAATCGGTAATTCGATAACGGAAGAGGTGGTAACGAAGCTGTCAGATACAGTTACGGGATAGTGGAATTAGTGGCGCACTCAGGATTTAATCTTGGGGGAGACGAGTTGAAAGAATAAAAACAAATTCTTTATAAAATTATGAAAATTTATTTAAAGAATAAAACACAGTTTTCTTTTCTTTTTACAAAGTCCCTTCTTTGGGGGTGCCAGAGACCCTTGTCCCCGCTCCCTCTGGGTGCGCCGTTGATTGAAATAGAAGAAACTCGAATTTATAATAGTCATCGACGTTCATGGATGATCGAGGAACCGTCTGCGACTGATTCGTAGCCGAAAGACGAAAGAAATTTAGGTTACCATTAATAAAACACTCGCACGACTCGAGCGTTGCAAGGTGAAGCCTACACTTCCGGCAAGGTCGCAGCAGCCTCCATTTCGCCGAGTTTAAGCAACTCCTATCACAATGCAATTATACGCCGTATTTATCGAGTATACTCGTATATACCCTGTATGTTGTAACGCGATTTTGAATCACGGCTGGCGCCGGTTATTACGGCCGACCTTTGAAAGCCGCGGTTGAATTTCCACGGAGCAATAAGCAGCTACCTGTTCCGACTCGGGACGTGACATTTCTCGATTATGCAAATCACGGTCCGCGTAATCTGTCTATCAGAATATTCGTACCGTACCGTTACCGATTTCTTGTATACAGCTGTCGAAATATTTAAACAGACACTAAACCCGTCCGAAAGAATTTTATTCGCCTAAGTGGGACAGCCGCGATTCGTGGTACCCGGAAAATCATTTCGATCGGGATTTTATCGGGAGGCACATTAACGCCAACAGGATAGCTTCTTAGAAATCGGTTCTTCGCCTGTTCGTTCCTTTTTCGAGTGTGATAGCGACTTGTTCGGAAACCAGTTCCAAGTCGAAGGACGCAGGTTTGAGATGTGGAAAAACGACATTGCACGCCCGAGAGTTAGACGCCCGTGGCTCTGCATGCATTTAATGGCCTTCTAAATATAGGCTCCGGGAAAGTGCAAAATTTTTACATTTTCCCAGATGATTGACCTGCGATCCGCTGGATAATCTGTTGTTTAACTTTAGTCACGCAAGCATCCGCAATGGGAGCCGGTGATTCACGGATCGAATGATATCGGGAATACCCCAATAACTTCGTCCAGACATATCTCGATCGGACATTCCCCTTTTTTCGATCAAATAAGCTCCGCTTAATCCTTTCTCTTAATCGTCAAACTCTTGCTTTCTGATTCCCCAAAAAGTTGAACTATGCGCCTGGTTAGTTAACCAACCAATCTTCGCGCAACTCGGTGGCTCGCGATATGCATGACAAAATAGGTACAGTGATTCTTAAGCAAAGCAGATTTGAAAGCAGTCGATTATCACGTTCTTCGTAGAAAAAATGTCGCGACGGATTGCAATAATACGCCAGCACGGAGACTATTCCCGATCAAAATTATCCATGACAATCTAAACTCAGTATCCACGAGTTATCGATTTGTCACTATCTCGATCAGCCGACAATCTAATCGACAATGCCGCGATACGCTACAAAGAACTCGAACTTTCCATTGATCATGCTTCCTGTATTAAGAATGCCCTGTTTGTTTTCCCAGAAAGAGCTGCAATTGGCCAAAGAAATCAGCACCCTCGACTCGATGGACGAGTTTCTCACCCTCGTGAAGGGAGTGCCGAAAAGCGAAAAGTCCTTCCTCAATAGTAAGTACGTTACTCAAATAACTTATTAGTACAAGATTCTCATTATGAATCTGTAGGAATTAATATCCGTAAGGAAAACCGGTTGACTGGTACGTGTCCGAGAGAAAAACATAAGCAGTCAACGCGATCTCGTAGACTGCCACTTCATTCGATCTCGTGGCAACTAAAAGTTATTACTTCGCAACCAAGTAATAAGTATAACATCGCATGATAATGAATTTAAAAACACACTGTGATGCTGATCAGGAAACCGTGCAGTACTAGCTGCCACGGTGAATCCCTCGATGTTTAATGAGCAAACCATCGGAAATAAATCAGTCTGCAACCGCAGCAAACATTGTGCGGCAAGATAAACCAGTTAAACCGACCGGTATCGCCTAACAATTTCACTGTTTAAACACAGTGAGATCATTCGATAAATCGTATATGCTATCTTAAAACGTAAAAATTAGATATAGGCAAGCGATTTTTAAAGAAAAGCATGCTAAACAACCCTACAAATAATCTACATAAAAAAAGAAAAAGACTAACGCGACTCGCGATAGAAGGAACCTGTGTTCTCAAGCTTTTGTTTGCTCGAACTCGCTTAAAAGATTCATCCTACACTTATTACTACCCTCGTATATGATTCAATGGATCTGATAGTTGAAAACGAACTTCTTCCTGTTAAGATCGTCACGATCGTCCGCGTTGACGCACGCCTTGTTCAAAACAAGCCTGTTCTCCGCGTATTGGAGATTGGAGGTCGGTTTAGAAGAGCCTTTGGTCGCCATCTCGATTCCAAGATTCTGTAGAAAGCTCTGGCGGTCCTCGAAGAAGTCCACGTGCTTGAGGAAACCCCCAAAATCGCTGGCATTCGGGACCAGTCTGTTACTGATTTCGTTGATCTCCTCCAAATTGGGCAATCTCACTTTCGACTGGCCAAATCGTGTGGCGCTCTTACTTTTGCGATGCGGCTCCATGCTCGGCGACTCGGTCACCGTGGAATAGGCGATTTGTAATTTGCACGGTCGTCTCCAATGTGCCCATCCCCTTGACCACACTCTCTCTTGATAGCTTTGACGGTTGGTGCCATTTCCTCTTTCAATTTTATTCTATTAATGCTCCGTTCGTCTCCTCTATGTTGGTCGACGAGATATGCAGCTTGAAAAGATTGCTGAGATCACCGTGACACAGATCCCCTTCGGGTCGTTTCGATTCCGATTAAAAACTGCTGCGACGTCGCGCGCCACTTCTGATGATTCTTGGAAAGACTGCTTGTTTATTTGATCGTCGGCGTTATCGTTATCGATATCCACGCTTCGGGACACTTGCGCGATCCATCTCCGATACGAGATGGATCTTACCCTGCGTAAAAATCGGAATTACTCGGAAATCCTGTAACTAATGCTACGACTTTCACGATGGCTCACGAAACGACTAATTCTCAGGTAGAATAGGAGAGAACGAGGAACGCTCGAGCGCAGAACGGCCGATTCCAGCGAAATGTATGCCGGAGTTACAGGCGGTTTCCTTGAAACTGGAAACCGATCCATCCAGCATCTACTACCCCTCGTGCACGCGCGTCAAGAGGTGCGGAGGCTGTTGCAGCCACTCGTTGCTCTCCTGCCAGCCGACGGCGTCGGAATTTCGTAATTTCGAGGTATGTCAACAGGAGAGAACCGGTCGGCGATAATCGAGCCGCCAGTGATTAAAAAATCCACTAATTATTCAAGGTGCTGGTGGTGTCGGTGGATCAGTCTAACGGATTCAACTACAGGAGCAAGCAGATCGTGCCGCTGGAGGAGCACACGAAATGCATGTGCGACTGTAGAATTAAGCCGGAGGTAATTTGAGGACAGCCGATAATTGGGATCTTCCTTCTTAAACCGGTACAGCGCGGTTCGCGCGGTCTTGTATCGCGCCTCGGTGTGCGCGATTGCTTTCGCAATGTGACGCACATTTCTGCGTGCTATCAGCAGTAGTTAGGCGTTTGCAAGTTTTTACGACGCGATTCGTCACTCACGAACCCGATTAACGCTGATGTTTTACTTTTTATGTCCTTAAGCCCGGCTTTACTTTTTCAGCATTGCAACAGCAAACAATCGTACGTGCCGGAAGAGTGCAGATGCCAGTGCAACAACGTCGACGAACAAAAGAAGTGCATCAAGAACAATGATACAAAGATTTGGCATCCAGAGCAGTGTACCTGCTTCTGCAGAGAAGAGCAGGAATGCTCCACGGGGTTCTATTTCGACCAAAACACGTGCAGGTGTGAACGGAAAGAACACGACACCTATTAAGGGAAAAGGGAACTTCCTTCTCTCAATACACTCTCCAATCTCACATCTCTTTTAAGCCACACGCGATGCAGCTCATCTTCTCTTCAATTTTCCTCTAATACCTAGGTTGTTCACGTTAGTCGCGAAACTAACAATTCTTTTCCTCCTTCACTCTTCTACGTCCATTCGCGAGTACGCTCAATTAACTTTCGCACGTGCATATGCGCTGACGCTTTAAGGTACAGAAACAATGTCAAAAGTATAAAACAAGAGAAGCATTCGTCATATTCTACAAATTTATAGGCTACTCAATACACACTGTGTTTCTTTCAAGAGTTCTAACGCTTCTTTAACAGTACTAACGGTTGGTTGAGGTTTGGAAGTGGCGGAGTTTCTTTAAATCCGCAGTACTTAAAACTGTTTTTTAGCTGTCGACAAATACCATTATTTGGGACTCGGTTCCCACCTACGAAGGGTGCAGATTACAGTTTTGAGCAGACTCAGAAGCCAGATGTGCCACCTGTAATAATTCCCTTGGACGCAGCGGACCCCAGGAGAAAGCCCAAAGAGGACCCGGAATACAAATAGGGAAACTATACTAAACACGAGACTCGCAAGACAGTTATTTAATGGAGCACGCTTGTAGCTCGAACCTCCACCCTCGTGCCATTTTATCACACCATGAAACATGCAACCATAGTATTTGTGAGATAGTATTAATTCAATATCGCGGGCTTGCAAGTCAATATATTTTTACATATCAAAAGACTTTGTGATATAACGGAATACAATTATAGTTACAATACAACATCTTTATTATATTCTGTAATGCTAGTTTCTAAGTTATTGTTACGTAAGTAAGATAATAATAATAATCTAAGAGGAATGCTTCATCACGCATATGTTCGACCACCCTTCCAAGTGCTGAACGAAGATTTATGAATAAGTTACATTTAGTATAAAACAATACCATTTTAACAAAGTATACGTGTTCCGTTGGTAGCCATTATTTCTGCTCTATTCTCGTTTGCTCCAAATTAGTTTGCAATTGGTCTAAAGTTGTCTCTCTTTGGCGTTTCTCAACGCTTTGACAATATGAAACTACTGCTTTATTGGCCTTTAAGAGAGCCCTTGTAACTCTCGCTTATAGACGTGACCGATGTAGATATATCTCCTAAAAGTTCATACTAAGCTACGTTACACCCTTCGCTTTTAAATGCCAACAAACTAGCTAACGTCCCCAAACGAAGTTCGAGGAACTAGCCTGGCTACATAACCTCACTTTCATTTTTAACGTAATGTATTCGAAAACGTCACACTTAAATTATAGACTCTTTTTGAGTGACCACAAGAAAATAATTATCGATGCATAAAAGTAATTACAGGATAATTCGATTCACTTACGAATATACGATGCTATCTCGTCAACCACCGATTCTTTTGTAGTTTTCAAACGTTTATGTGATTGCTCCATCGCAGCGATATTACGATTTAGACTTGAATATTTTTTCTAACACACGACAGCACTTACAAACGGTTTAAATCAACTGGAACCGTGGGTTTAGCCAAGAAACGTGTGTAAACATCAATTGGCGCGAAAATATTGAAATCAGTCTACTCAAATGCCTATAACTTCGGGAATTTTACGAATTTAAACAAATCCTTTTAAACATGTATTCTCAAAAGATTGAACAATCGAAAAATGAAATAAAAAAAATCGGTATTTAGACCGGAACCTCCCCTTAAGCTTAACATGCACAACCGACCTACTCTATCCAGCCACGTTTGTATGGTGACGTCACGACCGCCAATCCCGATAACGTACATAAGACTTAATTATTTAAAATATTTTGTAGCGTCTGTTTGCCTAAATTTTACTTAAAAGCGTGGCGAAATTCGCGGTAGGAGCAATTGCATGTCTCACTGCAGTGGAGCAAACCAGATTGACGCAGTTAATATGCATAATAGAAACAAACAAACAGAGCATCGGAGCTGAATAAAATCGTTAAAAATGGTATTTATCTATGTGCACAGCGGGGAATAGCCCGTACACCAACACCTTCGTTCTCAGAAAGCCGCAAGCCGCAACAGCGGGCGCGATAAGCAAAAGGGAAGAAGCAAAAGATCGCAGCAGTACCGCGACGCGCCTGTGTGCCCCTATTGCGGTTCGTACGTGTGCGGCCATAAATACGCGCCAGAACATATTCGCTTCGGCAGTCGATTCCGACGCGAGCAGAGGAACTTGTTCAGGTGCGCGCCTGTTTTCTAGCGGTTTTCGACATTCCAATCCTCGTTCCAGCAAATCGCCAGCGGAGATACCTGTGCGTACGATTATCCTCGACTTCAGACGATCTCCACCGCTCTTTCGCTCTCTATCTCCATCAGGTATCGTCCGTTCTTTGACGTTTCAGTGGAGATCGAACGGCAGCTGATGAACTAGACCCCCGTGCCGTCATGCCGCAATCAACACAAAGAACGTTCGCCACCAGGATCATCGTGATAATGCTGGTCAATGGACTAGTGGTGGCCCAGAAGGACACGGGATACCAGGGTGACCCAGACAGCTTGGTGTATCCCGGCTCCGACGACGAGAGATTGAATCCCTCGCCGGCGAAGAGGGTAGGACGTGGCAGCCAGTTATCGGTAAATCGAAGCACCTTGATAAAGCTGACAACCGATCCCAGTGCGGGAGAATCTCCGACGTTGTGCGGATTAATCACGAGGCGGGTCTCTGCCCACGTGCTCGAGGCTCGCAACACTCCCACGTTCTCCCCGTGGTTAATAGCGCAATTATTTTGTACCATGCCGTGGAGAGCGCTGAGGAGCGTGCAAGTTGCGTTTGAAAGCCTCAAAACCGATCGCGTCGCGGAAGAAAGATAGTGGCGTCATTCGCACGGTTGACAAAGAACTAGAAATGCCCTATTGCTTTTCCAGGAAGAGCTGCAATTGGTCAAAGAAATCAGCGCCTTCGACACGGTGGACGAGTTTCGCACCCTCGTGAAGTCACCCTTCCATCGCAGTGGTAAGTACATTAATCAAATAACTTATTAGTAAGCGAGATTCTCATTATGAATCTGTAGGAATTAATATCCGTAAGGAAAACCGGTTGATTGGTACGAGTCTGAGAGAAAAACATAAATAGTCAACGCGATTTCGTAGATTGCACTTTATTCGATCTAGTGGGAACTAAAAGTTGTTACTTCGCAACCAAGTAATAAATATAACATCGCATGATAATGAATTATAAAAAAATACTGTAATGCTGATCGGGAAACCGTGCAGTACCAGCTGCCACCGTGAATCCCTCGATGTTTACAGGAAACGCAGCAAAGATAAACCAGTTCGGCAAGATAAACCAGTTAAACCCAGCGGTATCGCCTAACAATTTCATTGTTTAAACACCGTGAGATCATTCGATAAACCGTATACGCGATTTTAAAACGTAAAAGTATCTATGTTCGGCAAACTGGGACCGTAAAATGGTCTGTAAGCCCAAAATCGGTATAGGCGAACGATTTCTAAAGAAAACCATGCTAAACCTTAAAAACTCAACTGTTCTAACAACAATTTCTCCCTGAAGAGTTATCTGAGAAAAAGTGAATCACTGACACTATCTAAATAAAAAAAGAAAAAGACCAACGCGACTCGTGATGGAAGGAACCTGTATTCTTAAGCTTTCGTTTGCTCGAACTCGCTTAAAAGATTCATCCTACACTTAGTACTACCCTCGTATATGATCCAGTGGATCTGATAGTTGAAAACGAACTTCTTCCTGTTACGATCGTCACGATCGTCCGCGTTGATGCACGGCTTGTTAAAAACAAGCCTATTCTCCACGTATTGGGGGTTGAAGGTCGGTTTGAAAGAGCTTTTGGTCGCCATCTCGATTCCGAAATTCTGTAGGAAGCTCTGGCGATCCTCAAAGAAGTCCACGTGCTTGAGGAAACCCCCGAAATCGCTGGCATTCGGGACCAGTCTGTTACTGATTTTGTTGATCTCCTCCAAACTGGGCAATCTCACTTTTGACTGGCCAAATCGTGTCGCGCTCTTACTTTTGCAATGCGACTCCATGCTCGGCGGCTCGGTCAGCGTGGAATAGGCGATTTGCAATTTGCACGGACGCTTCCAAGTGTGGACGTTCGACGTCGCCAAATAGTAAGCGTCCCAAGCATCTGCGATCGAATTAAACGGGGATATTTCATTATGTACCTACTAGTTTTCTAGCCTATCTTCGCCAGGCCTTAGTATCCTATATGTACATTAAGACGCCTAAGGTAAGCAGCACAATTTTGGTTGGAAACAGATTTTTCTAACAAACGAACAGATACCTTGAGCGTCTTATTATATAGGATGCCTGCCGGGGGATCTAACTAGCCTGACTCCCGAGATTCAGTGAAAGCTCGAATGGATAAGACTTAACCCTTGCCTCGTTTCCAAAATTTCCGCGAGAACTCTAGCTGCCCGTTAGCCTCGATGTACTTGACCGTGCTGTTCTCGACAACAGGAGGCCCATTCCCTTGACCGCACTCTCTCTTGATAGCTTTGACGGTTGGTGCCATATCCTCTTCCAATTTTATCCTATTAATGCTCCGCTCGATCTCCTCTATGTTGGTCGACGAGATCTCCAGCTTGAAAAGATTGCTAAGATCACCCTCGCACAGATCGTAGAACGTATCCTCGTCCATCGCGGTGATTCCCTTCGGGTCGATTTCGTTCTGATTAAAATCTGTCTCGACGTCGCGCGTCATTTCCGATGATTCTTGGAAAGCCTGCTTGGTTATTTGATCGTCGGCGTTATCGTTATCGATATCCACGCTTTGGGACTC
Source organism: Andrena haemorrhoa (assembly GCA_910592295.1). Taxonomy (NCBI): domain Eukaryota; kingdom Metazoa; phylum Arthropoda; class Insecta; order Hymenoptera; family Andrenidae; genus Andrena; species Andrena haemorrhoa. Next base: position 904,107 of record OU342944.1, on the reverse strand, counting down.
TTGTGCGCTCCAGCTGCGATATCTGGATCTTTTTCTGCGTAAAAATCGGGATTACGAATGGCGTGCTCTCCTGGCACGACCAGTAGCTGAAGGGTACCTTCTCATCAAACCCATTCAAAAGTAGATAATTCTTAGAATTTTATTTAAAAAAAGAATAAACGTACTAGAGTTAAAAAACTTTTTGGCTGCATTTGCAAATCTTTTTGCATATTTTATCTAATACTAACTGTTGGTGGCTGTGAATCGATAACTCTAAATCCTGAAAATGACATATTTTGGAGTGATTTGATGGAAGGCTACCCTTAAAACGAAAAACGAATCCCGGACGATTGTTCGGCCGCGCGATTCTCACCGACTCGAGTACTTCTTTTTGTAACCGATGCCAGCGGTCGGAAGAATATCCGTGAACATGTGCCTGCTGTTCACTTTGTGCTCCTGGATGAAAGCGGTCACGCGCCTCCTACCTATGATCCTCCTGCCGAACCAATCGAGGACCACGTCCTCCGAGAGGTGGTTCTCTAAACCAGAAGCGAGACCGTCGACCAGCGCGAAATAGCTGTTCGCCAACGAAATCGCTTGCCTGTGCTCGTCCATCGTTCAGCTCGCCTAGCTTCTAAAATTTAGAAAACGAGGCAACGCTGACAGTAGCAGCTTTCCAATCGAACACTTTTATTTCATATACCTACACATATACACCCATAATATGTATAACACGAGACCAGAGAAACCACACCAGGTCAGGCGTCAAAGGATTTTCAGAAGGAAACGGGTCGAAAGGAAATCCTCTAAATAATGCTACGACTTTCACGATGGCTTACGAAACGACTAATTTTTAGGTAGAATGAGAGAGAACCAGGAACGCTTTAACGCGGAACGGCCGATTCCAGCGAAATGTATGCCGGAGTTACAGTCGGTTTCCTTGAAACTGGAAACTGATCCATCCAGCATCTACTACCCCTCCTGCACGCGCATCAAGAGGTGCGGAGGTTGTTGCAGCCACTCCTTGCTCTCCTGCCAGCCGACAGCGTCGGAATTTCGCAATTTCGAGGTATGTCAACAGGAAAACCGGTCGACAATAATCGATTCACCAGTGATTAAAACATCCGCGAATGATTCAAGGTGCTGGTGCTGTCCGGTGGTCACTCTGGCGGATTGAACTACAGGAGCAAACAAATCGTGTCGCTGGAGGAGCATACGAGATGCATGTGCGACTGTAGAATTAAGGCGGAGGTAATTTGAGGACAGCCGATAATTGGGATTTCGCAATGTGACACACTTTTCGGCGTGCTATCAGCAGTAGCTACGCGTTCACAAGCTTTTACAACGTGATTCGTTACTCAAAATCCAATTAACGCTGACTGTGACTAACATTTTATTATTTATGTCCTTAAACTCCGCGTTACTTTTCCAGGATTGCAAGAGCACACAATCGTACGTGAGGGAAGAGTGCAGATGCAAGTGAAACAACGGAGATGTAGAGGAGAAGTGCATCAAGAACAATGATACAAAGTTTTGGAATCCAGAGCAGTGTACCTGCTTCCCCATGGAACAGTAGTAGTGCTACACTGTGTTTTTTTTCAAGAGTACTAACGCTTCTTTGAAAGTACTAACAGTTGGTTGAATTTTGGAAGTGACGGAGTTTCTTTAAATCCTCAGTACTTAATAATGTCTTTTCGTTGTCGACAAGTACCATTGTCTAGGGCAGGCCCATCCAACTTTTGCTCTTGCCTTCGAAAAGCAACTCGTGGTTGCTCGTGCAAGCAAATCCCTGGGCAGGCCTGCTTTAGGGAAACTATACTAAACAGAAGACTCGCAAAACAGTTATTTAATGGAGCACGCTTGTAGCTCGAACCTCAACCCTCGTGGCATTTTATTACACCACGAAACATGCAACCATAGTATTTGTGAGATAGTATTAATTCAATATCGCAGGCTTGTAAGTCAATATATTTTTACATATCAAAAGACTTTGTGATATAACGAAATACAATTATAGTTACAATACAACATCTTTATTATATTCTGTAATGCTAGTATCTAAGTTATCGTTGCGTAATTAAGATAATAATAATAATCTAAGAGGAACGCTTCAACAAGCATACATTCGACTACCCTTCCAGGTGCATAAAACAATGCCATTTTAACAAAGTATACGTATCCCGTTTGTAGCCATTATTTCTGCTCTATTCTCGTTTGCTCCAAATTAGTTTGCAATTGGTCTAAAGTTGTCTCTCTTTGGCGTTTCTCAACGCTTTGGCAATATGAAACCACTGCTTTATTGGCCTTTAAGAGAGCCCTGTAACTCTCGCTTATAGACGTGACCGATGTAGATATATCTCCTAAAAGTTCATACTAAGTTACGTTACACCCTTCGCTTTTAAATGCCAATAAACTAGCTAACGTCCCCAAAAGAAGTTCGAGGAACTAGCCTGGCTACATAACCTCACTTTCAATGTTAACGTAACGTATTCGAAAACGTAGCACTTAAATTGCAGACTACTTTAAGTAACCGCAAGAAAATAGTTATCGATACATAAAAGTAATTACAGGATAATTCGATTCACTTACGAATAGACGATGCTATGTCGTCAACCACCGATTCTTTCGTAATTCTCGAACGTTTATGTAATTGCTCCATCGCAACGATATTACGACTTAGACTTGAATATTTTTATTGATTCACGAAAGCACTTAAAAACGGTTTAAATCAACTGGAACCTTCGGCTTAGCCCAGAAACGTGTTTAACACAGAATGGCGCGAAAATATTGAAATCAGTCAGCCATAATCGAGAAGTGAAGCAACGCGCGCACACAAGAGATAACGTACAGAAGACTTAGTTATTTTAAATATTTTGTAGCATCTGTTTGCCTAAATATTGCTTAAAAGCGTGGCGAAAATCGCGGTAGGAGCATTTTCATGTCTCACTGTAGTGGAGCAAACGAGATTGACGCAGTTTATAGCCTTATTAACATGTACATATTAAAATTCGTATAAGATTCTTTTGGAGTTACCTGACCAGCAGCCTTCGAAGTTAGAATATGTAATACGAAAAACTCGTCTGCCACCTCGAGCCTCATAGGTCACACTAACGAACGGCATACTAATTACTAAATTTAACGGTTTCACCTTGCTCACGCGTTTTTTTAAACAATCTTCCTATAAAAACTTTGTCCCCGTGACCGAATTCGTAACGCAAAACATACCCGCGACCGAGCACTGTGTATACCATTCCACCGCCATCTACGGATGGATGACGGAACCTCGAAACTTTTGAATAATGTCCCTAGAAGTCGCCACCAGGCCGATACCGAAGAGAAATTTCACATGTATGCACGAGTCCAAGTTCCAACGAAAACCTATTTCGTATCGCAATTTTTCTGACGCAACGAAATCATTTTTCATTCCTAACGATAACTACGAGCCACCACGCTACGTTATAGAACCGCTCCTGATCGCCAATAATCCATCGAAGCTTCCCCAGAAGTCGAAGATCGATTACATCGATCCTACCACGCAACTGCTTATTGCAATTTCGTAATTAGAGGCTTAGCAATCATATTACTCTACAGAATTGCGGGCTCGAGGTCCATCTATCATTCCCCCGTGTAATCGATCCACGTTCAAGACTTCGAGATACAAGGATCGGTTCTAGGCGTTTCATTACCTAACGGAGTCCCATCTAACAATAAGATTTCACGTTGGAAGTGTGCATAGACGGTGATTCTACATGGAATTTGATCCAAGATTCAATTGGGACTACCGTAGCTCGTGTATTTTATCGAGATCGCGTGAAGAGCTGACGAGATCGCCGCGGAGAAAGGCTTCGCGGGTAATGTTGCGTGTTCCAACGCGTATTGGACGAGCAGTGGGAGAGAGCGGGTGAGTAAGAGGAGAGGAGACAGAGAGGGAGTGAGAGAGATAGAGGAGGGACCAAAGAAGCGGACGAGGCGCCGTTTTTTTTTTTGCGCCACCCGTTATAATTGCCGGGGCCTTGTCACTTTTGCCGCAGTGAAGTATCTCGTTGGCGCGTTGCCCCGCGACTTGAGCTCGGGCGGCCGTCTCAAAGCGGTCGCGTCTCCAGCTCGGCGAGGACGCGGAGCAGGCGGAGAAGGAGGACGAGAGGCCGTGGACAGAGAAAACAAAGGCAACGGGGCAACTTCCGAGCCGGTGTTCAAGGCACTCGCGTCACGGAATTGTCGTCGGCCGTGGCACGTGAGCGGCTGAATTTGCGGGGCGCAAACACGTGCGGAGATAAACGCGTCATCCGTTACTTTCTGAGCTCCGCCGTACGAAACGTATCGCGAAACAACACCCCGCCATTGCCACTTGCATATTCCACTATTCCCAACTTTCGAAAGGGTTATTACGCTTTAATAGACACGAAAACAGAGAAATGATCGCAAGCTATACACGGTAGTCGACGAATTTGCTTGGACCCGCTCGGAAGGGAATGCCCGAAGTCGGGGTGGTGGAATGAAAGCAGCCTGGACACGAATGGCACACAAGGAGCCGCGCGTCTCGGAGCATAATTATACGGCTAGGTGTCGAAGGCACCCACGGCGCGTTCGATGCAATTCAATCGCGTACGCGTCGCACGAATTCAATTTTTTGTGTCCCGGCGCGCTGGACGCGCCCGGCTTAATTGCATTCGGTAGCGAGGAAGATTTAAAATTCAGAGGGGGGACGGTAGTGGGCCCGGAAAAAAACCGGTATACATATACCTCGCCTACGTATTTTACGCCACTTTCTTGCGTGTACGCACGCGTGTACGTACTGTCTCGCTTCATCGCGCTCCTCCCGGCGTCTCTTCCTCAAGGACTCCGCTCGGAAGGCCCCGTGGTAGCCAGGCCAGTAAGAGGCTCCGTGATCGTAACACGGTAGCCAACACGGTGGTAGGTTTAAATCATATTAAAGCGCGTCCAGGCACCGGGGACCGTAAGCCCCGGATTACTCCTACAAATCGTCCCGTACGGGGAATTCCGTGCGCCGCGTAATTCGATCGCCCCTAAAAGTCCTGCTAATCACCACCCCATCGCTTGCTCCGGACACCGATTCTGTCATTCTTTTTTGCAATTGGTTCGTCGTTCTTCAACAATTTCCTTTCAAATTCTGATCTGTAAATATACATGGATAATCAAGGGGTCACGTGATTTCTATAGTTTCGAGTTTTGAAAGGCACCGGCGACGGTGGAGCACCCAGCGATCTGTAACCTGTTAGAATTACATATTCTAGTGGAAGGAACATGCTCGTAGTGAACCGGGCGATCCTTGCCAGTCTATCGCGAGCCGAGAACAACGAGAGGGACGAACCGTACATGATAAAGTGGTCTCGTGGAAAGTTACGAAACAACGTGGGCAGCGACAGTAGAAAATGGCGTGGGTCGTGACGGGCCGAGACCAGGTGGAACGTGTTTGTACAAGATACGACCTGATAAGACACCGCCGAACGCTCGGCGGAGAGGCTCTCTATGGAAGACACGAAATGACCAATGCCCGAAACCGATCGGGAAACGCGAACCTATTTCTGGAGCTACGAACCCCGTGGACCCCGACTAGTTTAGAAATTCAAATTAGCTGAGAATTTGGGGTGTCCTACAAGGTCGAACACATTGCGACTAAGGTCACCATAGACTTTTCCACGGATTTATCAGCCAAAAGTTAAGGCTGCTGGTCAATACATGGGTCACGATTTTATAGCACCCATGCAGGAATAAGCCTATTGAGAGGCTAGAGCTTCATAGGCGACTCTCGCCAGATTGGACAGGCATTCCTAGAGAGTTATTGTGATTAGCCCTCACCCAGAATTCAATCCGTGAGTCGTGACAGAAAGAATGTATGCCTTGCTTTCGTATTAACATGTCTTTGGGCGTCCTAGATCTTGATAGAAGTTACGCGTTATATAATTCGGGTCAGTTATAATTAATTTCCTGCCGCGTAGCCCTCTTTTCTCTGTGCACGGCCATTTTCAAAATCCCACGTAGGTGCGTTAGGTAAAAGGAAAAAAGTGTTCGGCCGGCCGGGGTAGCTTTCGACTGACAAGAGCAACAGAAGCGTTCGCGGCCGTGCCATCAATTTTCCCCTCGCACCGTAAAAATATTCCAGCCCACTTTGCCTCCGTCCTCCTTCGTCATCGCTCTCCTCTCTTTTTCCCGCTGCACGGAGCACCAGTAGCACTGTTGTATCGCCTCTCTTTCCCGCTGCCTTCTGTCTCCCTTTTGTGTTCCCTGGTGCACGTTCAGCTCCCGTTGCACCGATTGAGTGTTGACCCCGCTGCGTCACGCTTGCAGCGTGCAGTTTGCCTGGAACGATACGCAACCGTCGTCAGGAATGAGCCAAAAGCAGAGCTATCTCGTGTGTTGTTCAAAAGTGAGGAAAAAGGCAGGAGATTAGGGCAGAGGAACAAGTTGGTGGTTGCTCTCGGCTTTTAAACTATATACGCGATCCATTTTCATTCTAAATAGACAGCAGAGAATAGCCGCGACGAGGATCCTTTTGTAACCTCCGTAGCCCCGCGCGGAAAGCTACAACGGTAGCTCACCGAGTTTATTTGGTAAGCTCCATTCATCCCCGGCGCACCTGTGTCGTTACTTACGTATCCAATCAGTGCCAAGTATCGCCTTGGATCATAAATTGACAACGAAATTGGCAGCACAATTTACGTTGCAAGGGTATCGAACACTTTTGATCTACACTCGCGATACCGAGGCCACTTACGTGGAATTGAGAAGCGAGTAAAAAGAGAGGAACGAAGGGAATGCTGATCGGGATCGGCGTATTTGCGATTATTACGCGATTCTTTTTCGTTTCGGGTGTATATGTTAGTCGCGCAGGGGCAGCTGTTCGAACGTTCGAAACACTTGGGCGAGAGAAAAGGAGCAAGATCGCCCGGCAAGGTACGGGCGACGAAAAAGAAAGAAAATGACAATCGTACTCAATTTAAACGGGTCCATTGGAAGAAAACACAATTATAAGGCGATCGCGTTACTTACGCCCCTTTCTTTTTCTCGCAAAGGCGAACGTACGAATACGCGGCCTGCAAGAGTGAAATATTCATCCTTCGACGAGGGGAAGGTGCCACTTAATACTTAATTACATTGATTCAGATATTCTTTCTTGCACGCTTGTTATTCGTGTGCCTGAATGGAGGCGAACGCCGACAAAGGGGGATAAGAAACGGGTGGCCTGCTTGATTGCGTAAAAATTGAGGAGAACGCGTAAGAACGGAAGTTGCTTACCCCCATACGCGTACAGAGAGGCAACGGAGAATGGCACAAAACCATGTATCTCTTCCCTTCCCCGAAGCTTTTAAAAACTGTGTAATTGCTGTGCAACAATCGATCATGTTCAGCAAGCGTAGTCTAAAAGAAAAAGCCCGCACAAAACCCTTGGGAACTATGCGGATCCACTCGAGACGTACCACTGAATGCTCCCTTCTACTATTTAGGGGACACCTAGAGGACTTTATCCCAGGTATGCTCAGGTTTATTTGCGCGTGTTACAGTTCCGGTTCTATGGGTCACCTTGCCCGTCAACAGACCCTTAACTTTGATCTCTCGCGACCTTCTTTGCTCCATTACAATTTTCGTCGTTTCAGCCTCGCTTCACTTTTTCAGGCCTCGACTACATGAATGTTACTAATAGGAACTACATAGTTAGGTACCTACGTCGTGCGCGGCAAGCAGCAGGGGAGTTAATTTCGTAATGAATGACTCCAGGAGAGGCTAGAGTTCTTTGGCAGTCTTGTTGCCGATGCCAGAAGATCGTCCGCTTCTGCTTTACGCGCCGGCGCCGATGACGCTAATGGGGCCAGCAGAATTACGAGTGCGTTCTGTTCAAGGTGAGTCCGCGTTGAAGGGCTCGCTGGTGGAAATCGCGGCGTTCGCAACCCGCTCAATAAGCGGGGCCCTCGCCGTGGTACCGAGGGATCATCCTTTTTCTTCCTACGCTTCTCCGCGACGCTATCTACGAGTCTATCCGGCTGGCTTACAGCTTCATCGAGCTTACTTCGCACGAGCCACTATCCGTATTAAGAGGGTGGCTTCGCGGTGCTCGGCAAGTGCCTGCTACTAACGAGCTAACGATCTACTCCTTTCTCATATCGGGGCCGTTTTACATGAAGCCTAACACTGATACCCTCGTCACGATCCATAGGAATCCACCTAAATAGGAATCCACCTTCCTCCAGGACTTACTGGACCGCCACCCCTAATGCGTCCTCTCCGTCAAATTGATTCTGTTTCACCTTAACGCCAGACAAGAGTCGAATCTTTCCACGTAGCGATTTCAGCTTCCTTTAAGGCGGTGAGGATGTACAGAGAGGGTGCTTTCTGTGGGATTTAGAAATATTGTTAGAATTAAGGCGCAGCGTGATTTTTGAGTCAACATTTTCGTATTTTTCAATCTTTTAACTTTTCAATGATAAATTACTCTAATAGTCTTTTTCTAGAAATCTAAATTTTGATATGTTGAAATTTGTATTTGAAAAAATAGTAATGAATAAAAGTGATTTCTTTTTTGTTAAAATTCACCAAATTTTTAAATTTTAATATTGAAGTCTAAAAATTTGCAGAAATATTGGCGAAGAAAAATTGCCCGGGGTGCGATATTTACATATCCCGAATCCCGTCTACTACGATCAGGGAAGACTGCAAGTTCGGACGTCACCTCTGCGCGTACTTTGCGCCATTTAGACCAGAATGACGCGAAAGCAATTTATTCGTCCAACGTAGTTTCGGTTTACCCTTGAGACGAATTAATTTTTTCTCCATCGAGGGGGAACGTCCAGGCGAGTACATATTAGCCCGTTTTACGATATTGGGAACGCAGGTGACGGTTCTGGAAGCCTTTTCTCTTCGAGTAAAATCGTTAGGAAAAGGAGGAGAAGGAACGTTGAGCTGAGAATGATCCAAGAGATCGAGAGTTTTGTGGATCCGGATCCGAGGGTCGAATTCGATCCTGCATCTCGCGTGTCGAGACACGCTTCGCTGTCCTTCCTCTCTCGCCGAGCATCTCTCGGGCCTCCCCCTGCATTGCCGCGCCGATCATCCTCCCTCTCATCCCTCCCCGTCTCTCTTGCCGCTCACTGACTCACTTACTCGGCTGGAAACAAAAGGAGCAACTGGTGTGGGCTGCAAGAGGAAAGAAAAGGAAGCTGGATTGGAGGGAAAAAGAAAGAGTGAGAATGACCCCCACCCACCTCACCATTCTCTCTCTCTCTCTCTTTCCCTCTCCCTGCAGCGCTCTCTGCCTCTGCTGATGGAGGGGAATCGTTGAGCGGCAGCGAGTTCGACGGAGGGACGAGGAGACGCGACCGGGGCGAGGACAGAGGGATAGAGGGTGGAAAAGAGAAGGAGAGAACGAGGGAGAAAGAGGAAGGAAAGAAAGGCGCAACAAAAGTAGCCGTGACGCCGTGCAAAGCGAGCAAACCGAGCGGACAGCCGTAGAGGAAAAAGACGAAAAAAGCGGCCCTTCGTGGCAACGCAGAAGGGCGGGACGAGAGGAGAGGAAGACGAAGAAGAAGAGACCGGCCAAACGAAGAGGGGACCTCAGGGATGTAAGGTGGAGACTTTCGTGCCTCATACGCGGTTGCCATGGATTAGATCGATCGCCCAGGGGGAATTGGAAGCTGCGCAGCTATACGTCAACACCCAAACAATTCGAACAAATCAGAGGCTGACCTTGCTACGTTACGCTCGCGATATTTCCACGATCGAATGTTCGATACGCGGTGGGGCCTTTTCGGGATCACAGAGCAGTTCGTAACCAGGAAACAGCGAGCCCCATTCGCCTTGCATGTCGGGAACACAGATTGACCACGAGTCTCGTTTCGTCCCGACGGTCGTACAACCGCAACACCCGCCGGCTTCCGAGTAATTCGATCGATCAGCTGCCAGATGGTCCCCCGACCTGTGACTTTTCTCCCGAGCAGATACGACCACATACTGCTATTCCTCCTCGGAAATCCTCGACCAATTAACCCAGTAATTAGGCTGCTCGCCCGTAGTGCTATCTATATACTGGCACGCGTAGCCGCTGAAAAATCGAATTCGCCTCATCAATGGAGCCAGAAGAAAAAGCAAGAGCGGGGGACGCGAAACGCGAGGAGTCGGTGAACCGAAACAATTGTAAACGACCCTCGGGAGAGCCGATATTCGGTCGCTACGTCCCTGGACCGTGGCAGAAGAGATAAAGGAGGTGGAAGAGAAAAGAAGAGAGGACGAAAAAAAAGGGAGAACTGGCAAAAGGGGCAAAACCACGCGCACTCCGGCCCTCTCTCTCTCCTTCTTCTGGCCTCTTTGGTTAGCCGTGGTCGTCGTCTATACCGTATAGAACGTAGTAACGTACAGCGCCACGGTGCGCGCATTCGACTTTTCAGCGTGCACGTGCACGTGTGTCGAGGGGCATAATGCGCGCCGGGGCCCGTCCTGTGTGCGGCCGTGTACCTGCGCGTGTACCACTTTACCATCATCCTCCTCACGAGCACAGCGAGGCACCCAGGCACCGAGACAACCTGGTAATCGCCGGATGTCAAGGTCCTCCCTGCGCCGGTAGCCGAATCTCCATTGGCAACGGTTCGCGTATTCGCTGATCCGTGCCAATTATTGCCTCGATCCAACCTCGAGATACGTATCGAGAAGCTGCGCCAACGGGGGGGCTCGGAGGAAATTTCGAACGGTCAAACTGTGCTTAAGATCCCTCCGCGATTAGTCACTGTACGCTTCGCGGGCAACTTTCCCCTTTACAGTCGGAGCAGAAAGCAGTTCTATGGCGTTACGCAATGGCGAACTAAAAGCAAAAGATGGAAACGAGTTGCTCTGACGTCAAAGGCGCGGATATCGGAACGGTGGCTACTGGATGAATACTTCCAAGAGTTCCAAGCCACCAATTGCCGGTCGCTCAGCGTCTCGTCCAAAAACACACCGACACACGCGGCTAACGATGCCCATTTTGTCGAACGCTCGCGTTAATCGAGCACGCATTGCACCCCCCGCGGTTACTCGCCCATCGATCGACTCCGTTCCGACGAAGCCTGCGGTTTAATGGAGCGATCATTGCGCGGCGCGATTCGTTTGAAAAGTTTCGGCCGCAGTACCACGAACTTCACGAAATATGCAAATGAATTTGGCGACGCGTTCGTGCTTCCTTACGCTTTCAGCGAAATTAATACGCAGCGTGCTTATCGAGGGCCTCGGGCGAGGGGGGCTGGGAGGCTTCGAAACGGGTTGATTTAAATTGCCTAATTGTAAGTTCCTCCCGTTCGTCGTCCGCTGGGTGGAGTCGATCGGTAGTTGTGTTCCCCGCGGTAGCCGTTGCACGTAATAGCATTCGGAAGGAAGGCAGGAGCAAAAGGAGCGGAGAAACGAGAGACGAAAGAGGAGCGCGACGAGCAAGAGGGAGAAACGAATAGAGGGGGTTGGGGGGGAGAAAGAGGAATAAAAAAAGGAGATCGACGCATCAGGGGGACGAGAGAGGCTTACGAGGGGGTATACATCAGAACAGATTAAAATCGTCGAATCTTCCTCCATCTAGGGACCTCGCCCATCGAAATTACAACCACCCCCTGCCCCCGACCATGTCGATTCCGTCGCGGTTTCTCCGTCCCCTTCGGGGCCATTTCGTTCCCATCAACACCTACGAGCCGCGCCTCGCTCGAGCTGCATAAGGCACAGGCGTCAAATTAACCCGAGGCTTAAATAAATATCCGCGCGCATTAGGTACCATTTATAAACCGGCAACGGGGAGACTGATACACGCCGTCCATTACAGCGTCATTAATTTAAAATCACAAACATCGCCAGGCTTCTGCAATACAGTTGGGGCATCCTCCGCCTGCCTCCTTCCACTGGGTTATGCTAAGCGGACCGAGGAAACTCGAAGAAACCGTATTCGATCCCCACCACCGTCAGGCTTGAAGCGCACGAGCCCGAGGAATCCTCGCTGTAAACTTTACGTTATTACGTCCCTTATCGGCCCTTACTCCTCCTCGCATTCAGATGTTCGCGTCTCGATATCCTCGAGGGGGATCGTTCCTCTTTGTTCAGCGCGGCGTACGCGCCGCTTATCCGCCGCTATCGCCAACAGGATTCCGATTGTAGCCGCGATCAGGATCGTTCCGTCGATTTTATCGCGCGACCGCGATAGAGGCGCCCGTCGAATTCGGCTGTTCGCGGACTGCCTCGCCGTGGAAAAATTAAACGGGACGCGGCTCGTTCGATTCAATGTACTCGAGCTCCGAAATGAATTCCCCAGGCCGTCGTAAAACCTTCGGGGACACTTTAATAGCTCGGCCGTATGCGACAGGGGATCCTTGGCGTCTCGCGTTTGTGATTTACACGTCGTAAAGGCTACGAGCAGAGACGCGCGGCTTGACCGTGCGTGTACGTCCGCCTCTCGCGTCCAGATTTGGCGCGACTGATTGTGTGCTTACGCGCTACATGCCCGTACCCTCGTCGATGCTGTTCGACCTGTTCGCGTTGTAGGTTGTAGGCGAGCTGTGTGCAAGGGCGCTGACGTCACTGGTGCCGTGCCCTTGCGGAAAGGTCGTCGAGACCCGAAGAGAACTATTCGAGAGACGCGGGGACCTGCCTCTCTCGCCCGATCCTCCGGGCCGAACGTACCTAGCGATCTCTCTTTCCCGAATTCCCATCGCGCTTCAGTTTGTTTACAGGTAGTTTGTGGAACGCGTTGAAGCTGAGACGCGGCGTAATTAATCTCTGACAGCTCGGAAGGTTTTCACGCCTGACGCGCGCACGGGACGCGAGGAAATAATAAAGGTGCCGAGGGTGGATGCTCGCAAAATGAAAGGAAAGAGGCCTACCCTATCAAACGGCTCGGATCACGCTCGAAAGATTTATTGGGGCAGGGATTTGCATTTTAAATACGCGAAGTGGCGCTGGATGTTAAGCTGATCGAAAAGAATATTCCCTGCCTCCGTCTCCGCCGCCATTATCCCTTCCCCGTCGCCGACCTTTTTTCCTTATTTTCTGCGCGAGGGCTGCGGGCCGGGGCCCCGTCGCGACGAAAGGAAGCCAGGACCGTAACAATTATCGGAGTGTCGTGAATGCGGATCGACGGAAGAAGCGGATACCTAAGCGTATGTACAGCTAGAAAGCGAAGTTCAAAGCGATCCACGTCTATTTTTGCGAGGATTCCAACTGGTTAATCACGGGCCAGTAATCCCGCCGACAGCTGACAGGCAGTTAAGATTCATTAAATGCTGTGTTGGCAGCGATTCAACGGCCGCGAGGAAAAGAATAAATTTCTCGCGCGACAAGAGGCGCAGCGCTCCGAAGGGAACAGATGTCCCGCAATCAGAGCACGGAGGTAATGTGTATCCCGATCTGGTACACGGCGTGAAAGAATCGCGTCGACCGCAACCTGTAACCAGCTACAGCAATCGTAACGACGGCGGAGGACGTCCGCGACCGTTTCCTTTCGGTGAACGCATAACGGTTTATTGAGAATAATGGAAGGAAGAATGTGACGGGCGAAAACGATGCATTGAAATCTGACAAGAAATCGAGGGGAGAGAGAGTCAAGTCAGAATGCGAAATGCAAAGTTCCGGGTACTTGGATCAGCCCTTCAATCTTCTTTCGTTCCTCGTATCCCTCAGACTTTTTCCCCGCCGAATCTTCCTCCTCTCGGCCGCTTTTTCCCCGGCTTTATCAAGGCGCAATTTCATGCCGACACGCGGGCCGAACTTAACGTTTTTAACGGGCTACGGAAAATCGATTCGAGCCGCACGCCATCGCTGCCAATTCATTCTGCCACGTATCGCGAGTGTCTTCTACGCGGTGCACAACGACAGAAAACGGTATGCCCCCCCCTCATCAATTACGCGGTTTTTGCCGCAATCTGTTCCGCCGCGGCGACCGATTGCGTTTACGCTACATTTGCCCGAAACGGTGGCGCTGCTCCACTGTGCGCGTTTAACTGTAGTTCGGACGACAAAGGGATAGAAGGAGAGTAGCCCGAGAGCACCGTGCATGGGCAGAGATAACAAGGTGTCGTGTACAGCGCGGCCGCGAGGATCGTACCGATCACGATTATGAGAAAAACGTAATCGGATTCCCCCTAGCAACAACACTGTCGCCGGAGGTAAAGCTAGACGTCGGTGCTCAGCGCACAGAGGGTGTCGAATGACAGGACGACGCGATGACTATCTCCGCGCGGATGATCTAGCCGCGTCACGTTTCGCGAGATTCAATGCCTTCGTTGGAACATTTCAATGCCCCTCGTTTCTCTATCGCGGGACCTCGAGCTCTTATCTCTATTTCCTCCGATCGCCCGCCACTCTTTTCATCCCCTCTCCCAATTGTCCCTCGCGGATTTTTCCACGTTTTTCTTCATCCGCCAAAAAACACGGTCGCGACGGGTAATGGCCACTGTCATTAGACGATTGCCATCTCGTCCTGTTATCCTGCGAAAGGAAACGACGCGGTCCGACCGACGCGACTGGTCGTACAGGAAGATCTACGATTAAAGTGTTTGCGCGAGGAGGAAGCGCATGTTTTTGCGGCGATCAAGTGCGACGACGGATGGAAGGCGGGAGGGCCCTGTCCTAGAGTTTACACGACGAAGGGGAAGAACGTTCCTAGAAAATCTGGCGACAATTGCTCCCACGAAACGCATTCTACGCGTTATGAATTCTTTTAGGAATCCCTTGGATGCCTTCTCCCCTTTCCATGCTAGCAACTACGTACAAGGGCCTTCAAATCTGCCCGCTGCGGTAGTGTCCGTTCTTCAACTCGGCTCTCCTGACATCGAACAAAGCGACGGAAACCGAACACGGACCTCTACCGTCAAAATTGTTCGGCGCACCGTGTCCACCCCTCCGACTTTGACATCCGACGTTGTTTCAGCTTGCATGACAAATGTCTCCGCTATTAAAATGGCCTTGCTCCGAGAAGAAGCGTTCGTGAACCGAGGGGACGGGGGCGAAGCCCGGATCGTGACTAAAAATGGTGATGCAGGTCGAGCCTCTTGCCGAGGGCAGATCGAGATCGAAACCCGCGGATCATCAGCTGCACTCGTTTTCACGGTCGTCCAGATAAATCTGATCGACGAGCACCGCACGCACATGGATCATTCTTGCAATATCGATAGTAGGTACGCTATCGTCGCGGTGCATCGTAAGAAACATTGAAACGCCGCTACCAGCGATTGTTCTGCGGTCGTTCGCTGCAATTTTATTATCCTATTGCAAGAATTCAGATCTCCCTGGAGCATTTGCGATTTCACCCTCTTTGAAAAACTATCCGGAGGATTCAAATGCAACCTCCTTAACCCTTTCAATACGGCGAAAAATCAGTCCGAGTGCGCCCCATTGCCGGGATCAGTTATTTCTCCTCCAAGCGATTATTGGATAAAATAACTTTTATGCCTAAAAGGTTGAAGGTCTTGGAGACGCATAAACGTCCCCGTAACAGCGCACCATCAACAACAATGATTTCACAACCTTCATTGATGTAATATCAAACATTTTCCAGATTGGGACAGCGTATGTCCCGTCCGGTGCGGAAGGGTTAAACGGGAATCCTATTTTTTAGAAACCAGCGATTTTCGTTTTTAGCATTTCTCAGCAAAACGCCATTTCATTTTCTATTTCCGATTACCTGGAAGCGGAATTAATAAAAAAAACTGCAACCTCTTCAAAGACGCATAAAAACATGGTCCAAATTTCAAATGAATCGAATCGCTAGTTTCTTAAAAAAAAAATTCCCTTTTGATACGTCTTTAGCCCAAAAAATAGGATTCCTCCTTAAGAAGTAGGAAGGATGTACCAGATACTCCGCCCAAAGTTTTATGATGCTATTTCCGTAGAAGGGCGGACGAATGTCGACGGAGAATCTGGTTTGGAGGCTGGCCACCTAATCATCTATCCAAAACAGTAGCGGCGACGGAGGGCCCAAGGATATTCCTCGAGAAACTTATCCGAGGATAACGGTCAAGGCGATAATACCTCTTTCAGAAAAAACCTTCCTTGGATATCCTTTATCAATGAGAGAACCAAAAACAGTGCACCCTTCGCAATTCGTGAAACTCCCCAAGCGATGTTTCTTGCTCGAACAATACTCCCCGTTAAACCCCGTGATTATCCAGATCGCCGATTCGAAGGAGAGGGACGAGGAGGACGCAGCCCCCGAGGCTGATGTACGTAGGTTTAATGCGCGCTGCAACTCGACCGCGAACTGCATGCACCACAGGTGCATCGAGGCTCGGATACGTTATTAACTTTGCCATGAAAAACATTTTTCACTTTGCGCTGAGATAACGAGAGCAGAAGTGGACTGGCTGCGCCTGTGCGCGCGCGTATCCGTTCACAGTGAAGGCCGAAACGTCCTCTTTGTGGTACGCGTTCACTCACACCGACGTGAAAAATACATTGCAATCTCTCTGGTGAAATTATGGATGTCCTTTACAACGCTGCGAGTGGCAATAGAACGCGATATGGAATGCGTATATTTACGGCGCGTTATCTACAACCACAGTCGCTAAATTAAGGGAAAGACTTTAATGGCGTCCCCTGAATCACGCCGGTAGCATAACGACGAGACGTTCTACTGACTGCTTTAATATTTTAATTATCCCCTGCACGTTGCGGCGTCTCCTCGTAACGAATCCGCCGCGGATAGTCGCGTTTCCTTGATTACGTCCGCGTATTACGACTCACTCGGCTCTCATAATTTACAATCAAGTCACCGGCTGTAAACCAGCACTTCGCAATTACTTTAATAAACTAGGCGACTCTGGCCAAGATACTACTTTACGTCGTTCCTCTTCTCTGGCGTAGGGGCACGTTTAGAATCGTCGCGATGATCTACGAAGCAGCCTTTCTGGAGTTCCGCGAGTGCGATCGAATCATTTCCGTTACGGGGCCTAGGGCCAATTCAAAGGTCAGTTCCACGATTTCTTGTTCGAGTTCCAGCGTGTTGTACCGCCGATCGCCGGCTCTCCTCCCACGAGAGCGTTCGCGGATTGCTGCACGCTCCTCGAACCTGCGTTTCCACGCCGCGGACGGGGCAATTTCAGCAACAAAAGTCACTGCCTGGCAATTACTGTTTCTTACCAGAGGCCCCTAGGCCACTCTGCCCTCCTCCCTTCTTCCTTACCTATTCCTGCCTCCGTGTGAACGCCGGAGGTGTTCCTGCCTCCGGAAGCTCGTCCGCGAAACGCTTTCCTTTTATTACCTACTGACGGCTTTACGATCTTTATGTAATATCTCCAGCAACGTATTCGCGGGATCTTCTGCCATTCTTTCAACCCGCATCCACTCTCGCGGCGTCCTTTACCAGGCTGCTGAAAGTGCTGATCGCCAGGCAGTGGTTGATGCCTCGAGAAACGTTCCCCGGCTTTCCCCGAGCATGGGTGCCCAGACCAGGATACATCGTGGAGTTATATTGCTGCAAGTGGTAACTTCGTGGGCCCTCAAGGCTACCCGTGAACATCGGCTAACAACGATGCAGGTCATTTCTCGGTCGTCGACCCACCGACGCAGGGTAGCAAGGAACAAAAACTTTTTCGAGCTACCATGTACCACAGAGTGGCTGTACGCTTCACGCCGGCCGGGCAAAGTGTTGTCGGTCCCCCAGCTCGCGTTTAAAAGGGGCTGTGAAGCCTTTCAGAACGCGAGGAATTCTCTAGTGTTCACTTAAAGTTGAGACTTGAGTGGCTCTGAGACAAAGGTCGTCCTTCACTCAAAGATGAGAATTTCTTTTCTTCGTTCCATTTCAGTAGACAAATGTAGAGTCTGATACGGTGTCGCGTCTGCTTCGTTGTGCAGCGTGTGCGCGTCAGATAATGTTGCTGAAGCCGATGGATACCCAGAGTGCAGGGGGATAGCAGGCTTCGAAGGAACGTAACAATGTAGAAGTAACGTGGAGGATGTTTTACTGACCGGGGGTCGGATAGATATACGATCCCTCGGAGGAGCGGTTCGCTGCAAATTCTTATACCGAAGAATTTCCGTATTGCTACCCGACCAATCCGGTGTTGGAACCTAAGTTCCAGTTCTGTTCTAACGTCGGGGGGGGGGGGGAACGCGGAGGATGCGTTGACGAGAATGAAGAGGGACGGGTTGCGTGGTGCCCAACATAGTAGACATGGGGGACCCTTCTCTTCCGAAGGTGACCAAATTATTACAGATTACACGCCCGTATCCACCAGCCGAGCCTACAATTTAGATGCTGAAATCCGATGCACGGGATTACGCAACAAGTTGTGTCGAAAAAGCAGGCCACTAATGTCGAACACCATTAATTTACCAGTGCGGTGTTCGGCTCCTCTCGAATTCGTCCTCGCAACTCGCAACCGAGTTCGCGCGACACAAAACGAAGGGCAGAGCGAATTGAAGCAAGAAAATTCACGGGGCGAGGAACGAAATTGCTTCTCGGAATGCAACTCTCGAAAGACACTGCAATTGCTCTTGACCGCGGTGCAACCAGCCGAGATGCTCCCTTTCTGCATTAATAAAACCTCGAGTAAACGCTTCAGAGAAAGCGAGGGGTCTTCGTTCCTCAGGGGTCACTTTGCACTTCCTTCTGACCCAGCAATCTTCCCTTTTTCCAGCTTCTTGCAACCGAACAGTGCCATTTATACCATTTGTCGAGCACACAGTTTCGATTGCTTCCAAGAATGCAAAGTGTCTGCGCTCTTGGAGTTCTGTACTAAGTTTTCTCTTTCGAAGCAAGTTTTTTAATGGGTGCAGTGATCCGTGCATAATCGACGCGCCGTGCAACAACGTTCGGGTTCCTCTTCCCCTTCGACAAGCTTCATAATGGATGTGAACATCAAAGGGGTCGACGTCCCTTTCGTAAACAGATCGCTTACGCTCAAGGCCGTTGGTATAGTACACTAGGCGCAGTATTCGCGTGCGATTATCACTGACAGACAACAGCATCGATATAATTCAGGGAGTCAGTTCCTCGACTTGGCGTCGATTGATTTTGGCGCAACCCTGATGACGCGACGAACCAAACCGCGAACATTCCGTAATGCCTCATGAAACTTCCATTTCAGGATCTTGATTTTTTTTATTTATTGGGGAAGACCCCATTATTTACAAAAAGACATAACAAAAAAATGCAAAAATTTTGCAGCAAGAGGGTCAGCTCCAGTTTACCAACTTCAAGTAAATTAGAAAAAGCTGTTTATAAAATTATTGCCTTCACTTTAAATCTGAACTCTTTTGAATTTTAAGTCGAGAGGTTTTTATTTCCATTTTTGAAAAATTTTTCAAATCTGAAGCATTTGTGTTACGCAAAACAGTAATGGGCGCAGATTCAAAATTTGCAATAAATATTGCACGTCATAACTCGGAAAAGTGTAAAAAATGGAGCTGCATCCCTCTTGCTGCAAGGTCCTCGTTTCAGGATACTAGCGAAGAGCACCGTTTTATGATCGCTGCTTGGGTGGATAGGTAGATATCGTGGAATAATAAACGCTGGGGGAAATTAATGACCTACTAAATCTATGCCGACTCCGGGATATTATACGCGTTTATATGGGCGATGAACAAAGATGGCCGCGATAAGCTTGACGCGGAAAATGCTAATGACCGTCGTTACTCTATTATCAGGCGATCGTCAGGAGGGTGAGACTTGACCCTCGATGATCGTTCGTACGTGGAAGATAAGTTGCACCGGCACGTACCAATTACGCCGGCGACTAATCACCGTTACCGCGATCCGAATTTAACGACAATAAATTCTCGGTACTTCTCGTACTTCGGGACGGTTATCATTTATTGCGAAAGGCTTCGTGCCACCTCCGACGAGTCGTGGCACGAGAGTGTTTCGCGAAGCATAGCGATCCGCCACTTTTACATACTTCCCGGCAACAATTCTCGGAACAGGCAAAATTGCATCGCCACCTCGGCCAGTGGTCTCTTTGTACGGAAGATGACCGCGTACGTTGCAGGCGTTTTTCATGCTTGATATTTGGCCCCCGAGACGTGGTAGGTACCATCAACGATGCTCCACACGGGGAAAATAATGTCAGGTTTGTCAATGGCCGCGTAATTTCCGAAGGAGGAACCGTGATCTCTTAATTGAAGTTCGCGTAACCGGTTCCCTGCCCAGTTTCGTACGCGATCTTCGCGGCGGCTATCATTTCCCGCTCCGCCGAATTTACCGAGTGTTTTTAAATCGCTCGCGCGAATCGTGGATACTCTTCCCTGCAGATTAAAGAAGGCGAATATTACCCTTTGTTTCCACCATATAATTCTGTGATTACTAATATCCTCATGTTTATTTTGACGAATACCGTGCAGCAGGTACGACTGTGCGTCACGCGTGTGTGTGTAATTACCCCCTCGAACACGCTGGAGATCCCACTATCTCGGAGGAGATCTGAAATCATCCATCCATTTGCGAGAGAGCCGTGAACTGTAAACGCGTTCCGCGGAGTCACGGCGATTTTCCTCGGTCACGATCTTCCCGCAACTTGCGGGGAACGTTATTTCCCCCTTTTCTATCCTGGACAGGATCGTCACGGACTACCGTGGAACGGGATAAACTGGAGCGTCGGGGTAGCGATCGTCGATTTTTCGTCATCGTTACCCGGTTGTATCACCTTTCCTCCGGGCAAGTGGAGCACGTACCCATCGTCCTTTGGTGCTGCCCTCTACGGTTTCCTTTCATTGGCCCCTTATCTCCGAGCACTGGTGAATCACCGTGGCCAGCACGATGCCCAAGAGAGAAAGAAACGGATGGATGGAGCGGAGAGTGGAGTGGAGTGGAGAGGAGAGGAGAGGAAGAGGTCCACGGTGATGCTTAACACGCGTGCGTGTGTGCGTGCTGTGGTGGGCATGAAATAACCGAGGTATATACACGGTGGGACAGCCTCGAGGGTAGGGAGGCAGCAGGAGGGAGGGAGGAGAAAAGAGGGGAAGCATCGTGGAGAGACAGGGAGAGAGGGAGCAAGAGAGTGGGAGAGAGAAGCATGGGCATGGTGTTGACCGGGCTTTGAACCCTGATCCCACTGGAGTACTACGCCGTAGTACGGCCTCAGCCCGGATTGGTTGGTCCACTCTCTTCTTGGTTTACCACACTATCAACCCCACAGCCTCCCCTGCAACCCCCTGTTTCGTGCTTGCATCAGCAACAACCCTTCCCACCCGA
This sequence comes from Andrena haemorrhoa, assembly GCA_910592295.1. Classification (NCBI taxonomy): domain Eukaryota; kingdom Metazoa; phylum Arthropoda; class Insecta; order Hymenoptera; family Andrenidae; genus Andrena; species Andrena haemorrhoa. The sequence continues at coordinate 882,986 of OU342944.1, read as the reverse complement.
TACACTCCGATCCTGGGCCTTCTCTACGCGCAGCAAAGCCGCCCTAAGGGTATCATAACTACCACATAGATCAGGAGGCGCCGTGCGCTACGATGCGCTCTTCGCGGATGACTGCAAATGTTTACAAACAGTTCGCCTACGCCCGAGGAATCTTAGCCAGCTGTCGTCGGAATTAACGGTAGACGCATACGAGCGCTGCATCGGAGAGATAGGACGAGTATCGGCGATTAACCGGTGAGATTTTTCTATGGCACGTTGAGATATAGTAAGATATAGCGAGAGGAAGGCTGGAAGTGATTATGATGCAGAAGAAATTGGGACGTTTGGTCGAGGAAAAATGACACGGTGAAAGTACCGATACAATCCGACCGTGGACTTCTGTGAAGCCCGTCGAGGTGCGCGGAGAGATGATAAAGTGGCAGATAGAAGCGATTGCGGGGAATAAAAAATTCTCCCGCGGCGTTAGGGTGACGGGACGCGCAGGGCAGAAGGCTCGGAGGAACTCGAATGGAGCCGGACGGGCGCCGCGTGTGTATTTTACGAAGAGAGACACAGGTGAGCTCCTCGTCTTGCGCATCCGCGAGGAGGCTTGGGCGCACGGGCAACTACCGCTTTGTCCTTACTTGAAGAAGCCGACGACGGTAGGGGATGGGATGATCTCCTCGCCGATGGTGGGGCAAGAAAGATGGGCAGGGTAGGAAGGTAGGGAAGGTGGAGGACCGTTGCACTGACCGGGCTTTGAACCCGCTATGTGGTAAACAACAGGTACGTTGCACCCGTGGAGCAATTTGTAAGAGGCGAATCCGAAGAAGACTTCTTCTTCCTCAGGAAGCCGTCGTCCGAAAATAATACTTAAGACCACTTCGAGTAACGGCCACCCCCCCTCCCTACCGTTCGCTTTCTTCTTCTCGTCGGTGTAATCCAATGAAAACCTCGGAACATCGTATTGGTAATTCAGAAGTGCACGGAATCGCGGCAGGGCAACGTCCAGTGGCTCCGAAAAGAAGGAAATAAAATTACGAAATCGCAGAACTTCCACGTCGGCTTCGGTTCGCCAGCAGGAGAGCTCGGAACTGTCGGTGGAATTGATTCGGAGGACGATTAGTTGAACGACATCGACGCTGCTTTCCGTTTTCGTGGCGTTCGTTTGATGTTCCCTAAGGAGGAAGTGGGCTATCGGTTCTAATCGCAGGCAAATGGTATCTGGATAGCACAGCATCGTCGACTTCCGGTTTACGAAGGCAGCTGGAGCCACGCGATCGAACCTCCGCGCTCCTTTTACGAGATTCCGTAATATTTCCCGTTATCCACGGGATAATTACGAATTGTCTTGCCTCGACGGTCGACGATTGTTTTCAGCTAGTGGAAAGCTCGTGCATACCGTGGGAAAGCGTTCTATGACCATGGGTATTGAAAGCTCCAAGTCGGAGTTCATTACAAAAAGCTAGAATTTTGTAATGTGTAAATTCGGAAGGAATAGCGGCCAGAGTGGAATCTCTTTTGTAACATCCCACCACTGACGCGTGCTAACCTTTTCGGTTCCTAAAATAGCTTCGGAACATGACGTTTCGACACGCTGCTTGAAAATAAATCAACACCGGTTTACGTAATTTTATGTAAATTCGAATCTCGGTTTGTTGTGAATCGATATCTCGACCAATGGGCCTAGTTACCGACATTCCCAGTTCCCTCGTCGACCACTAACTGTCGCTAGCATCGCAGGCTTCCCAAGAAACCTTTCTATTTTAACAGCAATCGCCTTTTTTCTTTTAAATTCAAAAAACAAACCGGCTATCTCGGATCTACTTTCCCCCAGAGACTCACTGTAGGTAAATTATCGCGGGATTACATACTCGGGTTGCTCCAAGGATCGTAAAGTAACGTCCGAAGCGTCCACCAGCGATATACCGAGCACTACGACGATGAAAAACAAATTCTGTTCGTTCCGTGAAAGAGTGGTACGATAACATTGAAATCACAAACATCCTCCGACTCGGCTCCTCGAGATTTTATATACCGATTCTCACGGTAATAAGCAGATAGCAAAATCGGGGTCACTTCCGGTTTTCATCGCAGAGGCCTCCTTAAATACGAGGTGTAATTGTACGAACGAGCAGTGATTAATGTTCTTCTTGTCAGGAATTGTCATTCTACTTACAAATGCGTTTTGTATCCGCCATTCTATTGGTGAATAATGAACGGCTCTCAATGCTAATACAAGGTGCTTCCTGCGTTCCATATTTTCGACCGCTTTTATCTTTCGCGTGTAATTTTTGCAACGCCGAACGTGTACCTTCAAAATTGTGAGGCAGCTTTGAAGAAATCTAAAAGCATTCGCGTGTATTTGCGGCCGTTCTGATAGCGTGCGTGCCCCGTATTATTATCATAGATTCTGGCTGCGTATCTTTTCTGTTTCTTTTTTCACGCAAATCTGTACCAAAATCCGAGAAATACTTACGATCGTATTCGACCAGGCCACGGACAGACGCAGCACTCTCATTCAAGAATGAACGTCGAAATGTGAGCGTATAGTCTAAAAATACTGTCGGTGGGCCGAGGTGCGCCTAGCAACAGAGATTGCATAGAAGCATAACTATAGTGAACGGGCGTGTTTATACGTCGAGGCACAACGAGGACACGAGCCACGGAAAAAAGGAGCCTCCGACTGAACGGACGCGTTGCTTTGGCTTTAAACGATTTTACAGATTACGATAAAAAAAAAGAATTCCATTAGCTATGAAATTTTTAATCCATTTATAAAGTTCTACCTTTTTTATTTTCTTCTAACCCCGATATTAATATCTACTTGAATAACGGGAACTATGACGTTGAATAATTACAATGGAGCAAGAAAAACTGCTGGTTAACGCAAGAGAAAATAATTCTAAATGTACTTTGGAAAATGTTAGTGGCACGTAGATTGTAATAAGAAATTTAAGGCCAACGATTTCCCTAACGAAAAGGGGAATTTTCCCGATGATAGATGCACAAAAGCATATTGTGCGACAGAAAACAGAAGGCGTTTTATGCGTGCTTCTCGAGGTTCGGGCCTGAGAGCGCGCATACCGATAAACATTCAAAAGAGCACAGATTGCAGAGGGACACGTGCACCGCTGTTCGAAGGAGCTGCTTGAGAGGGCCACGTGGCTTTCTGAATAGAAACGACATTCTTCCTCTACATTTTCCCTCATTCCATTCTTATAAAGATACAAAATATGTGTATCTCCCCCTGGTTGCACAGAAGAATATCTGATCTTTCCCAGATTGTGCCTGTGTACATTAAAGGGCTCATTCGTCAAGGAAATTCTTGCATAATTGCCTGACCTCGATTTCATATCCACGTGGAGATACAATAATTCAAATTAAAAAGAAGCCAGCGTATCGTTTTGACCCAAAGTAAACACGTACCTTTTTCTTCAAAACAACGCTTGCAGAGAACCTGCTGCTACTTTGTATTCAAGCTGCAAAGCTTTGTATCGACATCCTGCGCGCAGTGATAATTTACTTGCAAATTTGACCGTGCTAAGCGCCGACTTTGCTTGCACTTCGCGCTTATAATCGTCGAGGCTAGATCTACGCCAACGAGTAAACGTTAAACATTGAAGAAACGTGACATATTCAATTCTACCTCGAGAGGCGTATATGCTTCTCAAATTATATGCAAATTAACTTCAGTTTGCCGTCAAAGTCGACACTTTTCACTAGGGGTGGATTCGAAGCTCATTTTTAAATTTTCGAGACTCGAATCCGGAAATTTGTAAGGCTCCGAAACTCTCGAAACATGAAGTGCGGATTCTGTTTTGTGAGTGGAATATTTAAGAACTGAAGACCACAATTTTTTTGCATAAATCTCACTTGACCATCGTTAAAGGAATACTAACAAACAGAAATATACAAATTCTCAAGACACGCTGCGAACGATTCTCTATTCAGTAATTTTATACTTTTACCTATCTGTATTTCGAGAGAATATCGAAATCCCAGAAAAAGTGCAAACTTTCGAATTATCGAAACTCGGTTATTTCCTTGGGTTTCGTCGCTTCGAGAAACCCATCCTTACCTTCCAAGATCGATGCATCCTCGTTTCAAACCTGGTCCGTTTGTATCCCCCAGCGGGGAAGGTTTCACCGCAGCGACCGCGAGGAGTGGCTGCGCTGCGGAGTAAGAGGAAAAAGGAACGGGGAAGTAAAATCGAAAAGCGACTCACCAAAGGTAAATACTCGCTGGTCCACGAACACCTGCTTATCCTCGGCCTCGAGTACTCTCTCGCGTATGTAGCTTCCACCGCACCTGTCTCAATTTTTCTCAACGAATCAAATTCTCTATGCCACTGGGATCGGCATAAGGAGGATGCACTAGGATTCAAGGAGTACTTAGGACGGACAGTCGCGTGGTTTTCTGCTGTAACAACGAGACGACACGCTTTACGGTGGATTGCAAAGGATTGTTATTTGATAAACAATAAAGTGAACAAGGGTAGGATTACGGAAGGCACGTCGAACGTCACTCTCAACAAAAAATACCCATACTTTTGGACGCTCTACGGTCACATCTACCAATTACATGCACACGTAGGAAAGTACGCAGGTATCAGGCACCAGGTGCTCACGAAAAAAAAAGAAACGTAGATGCAGGATGTTTTGTAGATAATTCTTTTTTTTAATAAACATAGGCATTCACTTATGTAGGTTAGTTCTTTTAGACTCTCTTACGATTACGGTTTATATAATAATATATTGTCGTTACACATATAATTCTTACACGAATACCAACTGGAAGTGAGGCACTGGGTACTCCTGCTCTCCCTTTATCTGTTATTTTTTTTTCTTACTTTCTCTCTACCACATCCACCCGCGCAGACAAACACCATGCACACGTGCTCAGCCATATGCAAAAACCTTTCACACACTTTACTGGGGGCCTTGCGTCACCTTTCGGACGCACATATACATCTACTTATTACAAATAAGAAGTACACGCTAAGTTATGTTTACTGAGATCATACTAATACATCACAGGGTTACATAGACATAAGATTATTCTCTTTCATTTTTCACTATTTTTTTTCTTTCGTTTATATCCCGACGGCAGACTCCTTTGCAAGTGTGTGTCGCGACCTTTTCAGATCTGAAGAGATTCCACGTGTTCTTTTTTTCCTGTACTGCTCCTCTTTCTGTTTCTCTATCTCTCTCTCTCTCTCTCTCTTTTTTGGTCTCTCATACTGGCAGGTGAAAAGTATAATTTTGACCAGTCTGCCGCGTGCCTCCGATTAATGCCAAAAGTTCTGACGAACGTGCGCGCGTTTAGTCGTGGAATTAAAATAATCCATTGGATATAGGTAAAAAAATAAGGGAAAAAATTCAACACGCTCCGCACGATATTTTTTTCTCATTGCAATTAGATTCCCCGGCCGCGAGCGCGACGCGACCGGCATTGGGACAGAAAAATGAAAACGATCATTAGAATTCCTCAACGAAACGATTCCTCCCGCTCGCAGCGCACTTCGAGCCAGTGTCGATTACGAAAAAAATAGCTTTGTAACCACCAGTCGTATTTTTGAACTATAATCTCAAAGAGGGGGAGCAAATGAACGGTAAGAAAGTGAGCGTACCGGGAGCGGGGTACGAGATTAAGAAAGGTGAGGAAGGTTGGAGGGCAGGGGGGGTTGTGTGTGTGTGTGTGTGTGTGCGTGTTTCAGAGAACGGCTTTAACCAAATTATTATAAACAAAAAAAACTTGTAATAAACAGCTACCATTATAAAATCAATATACCATTTAAAGATATACAATTACATTTACATTAATGTTACGTTTCATTTTCATTTCTTGCGTAAATTCATCCGCGATGAATTCAGTTGACGAAGGAGGTTTTGGTTCGTTCCAAAGTCTCTGTTTTAAATACGCGTGTATGCGCGCGTACCTTTGAGCCACGTACTCTCGTTAACACGGCATAAAAGAAAAAACATTCAGATACAGATGCACTAGTGCATAATTTAACGAACCGTTCAAAGGCCTCCAGAAGCTAGCCGATTTTTGTACTCCGAAACGATCTACGTCCGTTCCCCTTGCACAATTGGGAATCGCGCCGATTTCAACATAAGTAAATACATACCTAAACGAAAGTATGAGGATTTCTCGTTAGCCTGTGGAGAACTTTCAACGGTTTTTTTTTCTTTTTTGTAAGAAAACTGTACCATCAACGTCCAGAGGGGTCCGATCGTATAAAACGTTAAAAAACAGGGGCGGGGGGATCCTTCGCGATAATTTGTACAAGAGAATGCAAACTCATCGGCAAAGCTGAACGAAGATTGCGCCGCGCGCGATCATCCAGATCGAAGCTGTGATTGTGGTTTCAAAATTTAATTGCAATCTTCGCAGAAGCTTCGGTGTTCCAGAGGGCGCCTAGAACTTAACACCGCTCGGGGGCAATGAGGCGAAAGAGGAGAAAAGTCGGAGGGGAAAAGGTGGGACCGAGAACGCAATGAAGGTTCGATCTTCGAAGAGGCGTGTATAAGGGAAAAGAAATCGCGGGGGGTGATTTGGCATCGGCTGTACTTTCTTAAAATCGTACAGGAGATCAATGCTTAAACATGGGTAACGAGCTAGGTATCTAAATCATCGTATCTTTCTCCCCATTTTATTGTTCTCGAGACTGGTCTCCTTCCGGCCACAGAAACGCCGCTGCGTTCCCTATCGCGATGCTCAGTCGTATAAAAGAATCGTTATCAGGATTTCATCGTTGAATTATAGACACTCGAATACGGAAACCAGCGACCGGCGAATCGTCGCGATCGTTTCAAGGACTCGGTCGATCGAAACTACCGCGAGATTCGGTAACGATCGGGAGCAGCTGGTACACCCGCGCGATCAGAACATCCGCGGGTCTCCATCGAGGCTGAAGCTCGATGACGACCCGCGGAGCCTGAAGAGCCGGAAGCGGCCTCTCTGCTTCCCGAAAGATCTCGCGGACCAGGCTCAAGCGGGCTGACTATTAGCCCAAGATTCCGATAAGAAACGCAAAGTGCACACACTCTCCGCTTAGCAGCTACGGATCGCTTAAAATCTACGCTGTCGTATCCTAAAAAATATTTATAGAACCTTTTTGTCTCCCTCGCGCTTTAAAGTGTACGTGTGCAACGACCTTGTCACTCGCACCTTCCCTTATTTGATTCCTCGGGAAATCGAATGAATATATATTACATTAATTAATTTCGTGAAACCGTTGCTCTCTCTATCTCTCTGTCTATAATATACATATATCCTAATCATTACTCTGTCTCTAGCCTAATACAAAAAAAAAGAAAAGAAAAGATAACGACACGATGAATTACATTTTGTATATATATATATATATATATATATACATATATATATATATAAGAAAAGAAATAAAGAAAATAGCAACAAACGTGGCAAAATCGATTCTACCGCTGTCCCTGGGTCCTTCGTACGTGTCCGGTCGTCGTCTTTGTCCCGTGTGTGAGTGTGTGTTGTCGCTACTTTGTGATTTCCGTGTACGTGCGCGCTTGTGTCTGTATACATGTATATACCGAAGTGACGAAAAGACGGCGGCTCTCCGTGCCCTGGTCTCCTCGCCGTTTTCGCCTACATTCATGGCGGATAAATCTACGTGAATGGCACAGCCAACGGACCTCGCGCCTCCTGCCATAGCTTCTGCCTTTCTCGTTCCTCCCGGCAGTGATGCTTTTGCTTGCTCGGTCGCTTCATGCTTCCGGTCCCTCTCTGGCGCGCGCGCGCCAACATGGAAGAGGACAGCGAGGCTGAAGGAGGAAGCTGGAAGGCTCTTTAGCTGCGTATCTGGCCCGCGTTGCGGGCGATCTTCTCCGGCGGCTCTATCATGCTCTTCGCGCTACCGTTTAGGCTACGTTTACGGCTCTTCATGAAGTCTGAAAGCAGAAAACGACCAGGCATGTATGATACGCGAGCCCCGAGAGACCCCGAGATAAAACACAATATTTCCAGAGGATGCAAAAGCCTGCGAAACGTGGAGCATGCAGAGAGAGGGGCAGTCAGAGATCCGAGGCAATTATTAAATCGACAACTCTATCTGTTATCGCGTGCAACATAAACTTCGATTTCGCGTACGATTTAAACTTGGCCAGTGCATGGATACGCGATAACCCCTGGAATATCGCCTCACCGTGCCTGTTAATTGTATATCGGTGGCAGATAAGATAGACGCGAATCTCTATGGAGCTTGGGAGAAATTCAACCGTGGTATAGATCGGGAATAGCTCGCGAGAGGCAGGCGTACATAACGAGCGGCGTGCAACCGCCCGGGAATAATAAGATGCATGCAATTCTGTTCCTCCTGTGCGTGAAACGTTGTTTGCTAACCTTTAATGAGTCACGATATGGGAAGGTCTGGACAGAGAAACATCCAGCACCAGGTTGACTCGTGATAGTGACTCATGTCCCGTTGTATTCGCCTCTGAATCAACCACAAAAACCCGCGCCCCCTCTGGCCGCCCCGTTTCTACGGAACATTTGGCGAATTTCCACGGGAAAAGTCGACGCATCTGTTCGATTTTCCCTCAGGCCCCCCGCGTGCCCTTTCTAAGCTCGACTGCGACGGCACGCGACAGAAATTATGGAGATCGTGGGACAGCTGTGTCAATGGTCGCGACCCCTCCCTCTAATCTCACCGCGACGTTAATCGGCAGCGAGAAAATTAATAACTGCAACCGGCGATGCGGCTTAACAATCTCTACCCCCGCATATTCCAGCCCTACCCTCCGTTCCTTTATGCAGGCAATTCCAAAATGGGAATCGCTGCTTTTGGACTCGCACCGTGGAGTGCGCCACCCCGTATCCAAGGCATAAGAGTGCTAAAGTAGCTTTACCCTTCGTCCCTTCGTCTACCGACACCTACCACTCGGAGTTCCATGCGATTTCATCGGGCGCAAACGCACCCCCCGTGCGCAATTTAAATGGCTGAAGGGTGACGCATGCGGGTCGAAACGGTCGCGTCTGGCAATCGTGATTTAAAAACAGCAATCGAGTCGGGCGTAGGGCCATCCACCCCAGTTTGTCAGGGATGCGCCGCACTGTGAGCACAGCTGATACCCCCATGCGCGCACGCTCCCGCACGAAGGTCGCGCGCCTCGACAAAAGCTCGATGACCTGAGGTGGTGCGCGGAAAGGGAGCGGAGAACGGGGGTGCGCGCACAGGGGGCAGCAACCCCATATGGACGGGCACAGCTGACCGCGCACGGCTCATTAATAACGTACGTTAGGAAAATCAGTCGCCCGCCCCTATTCGCGCTCACGACGAAAACGAACGTTACGAGCACGCTCGCTCCCTCGTGTGTAATGCCCGAAAAACGGGGGAGGCAGGGTGGACTCGTCGGGACGGCTCGTATCGAGAGATCAGAGCGCGCCGCGGTGTGTATCGATCCGGTTAATCGAACAGAGACCGTGTCTCGAGCGATATTATCGTTAAATAATAACGGTCGCTGTCACGCGTCGCGCACGTCCGCTGAAAGCCGACTCAGCGGCACGGGCATTTAAAGGTGAGCCCAATTACGTGTAATCGCGTGCAATTAACCGATCAACGGGCACGTCTCGGCACCAACATTCCACTCCGCTGCGGATGGGCGACAAAAAATTGCAGGATTTCAGGATGAAGATCGAAGAAGCGACTAATCAATGTGTCCGGGTAATATGATTCAGCCTGTGTAACGAATGCTTTGAAGAGCTTCGATCTGGGGTGGATTCAAGTGCATCGACTATTCTACGCGAGTACCCTTGGATCCAGAGCGTTGGAGCGGAGCTCGGGGCTGGAGCAATGGGGTTTTGCCACTGATCCAATTTTTTCTATTATTTGATTTTTCTTTCATTTTATAAGAACAGACGAATTAAATGTTTTCAATAAATACCAATTCTCAATTTTTCATCATTGAAAAAATATTATATCGTAGGGTCGCGCAGCCCGGTGTTCAGGAGGCATAGTACTTTCTTTGCCCGAAAATTAAGCATTCTTTATGAATTTTTTTCTATATGGAAATGAAAAGCTAGAAAGATGCGTTTTGTTGCAAATGAAAGATCACTGTTTGAAACGATCAAAAGAATTTTTATTTATAAAAAAACAGCTGGAGCAAGTATTTTGATGTCGGAGCGGAGCAAATAAAAAATTGGTCTGCTCCACCCCTGCTTGGAACGCCCTTCCCCATGCTCCAAATAAAATTGCTGATAAAAAAATCGGTTTTGCCCCCTGCCGTCCGATTTTAAGCACCCCTATGCAGTGCAGCAGTAAGTTTCCTCGGTTTACTGTCCCGAACAGACGCTGTCTGCTAGCCAGACTGTTTTCCTCTTTTTTGTCTCCTTTTTGGTAGATCTATATCGAACGAGCGACTTGGTCCTCGCGGGACACAATGTGATGCATAAACAAAAGAGGGTCGCGTGCTGCTGCGGCGCGAAATGTGTTTACACGCGTGTTAGATGCATGGGTGCGAGACAGATGACGAGTCACGTCCAGAAATAGTCGCGTCGCGTGGGTGGTGGTGTGCACGCCCGAATAATAAATAGGCGAAAAAAGGGGAACTAGACCGTGAGGTAGCGGAGACGAGCAAGATGGCCGTGTGCGAGATACAAACACAATACGGAAGGCCTCACGTGAAGGAAGAACGCGTCCGAGCTGCAACGCAAGATAATTGGCGGAACTCGAGCCTCCAAGACGATCCCACGTGAAAAACGCGTCCTAAAACGTGAAAAAAAACACCTTTCGCAAGATCGGCTCCCCTGTAGTCGCGCCACGAAAGGAGAAAACATCTCGCATCTCCCTCGGTCTTTAAGATAATCGATTAGAGGATTTACTTCGTAATAATATTTATCGTTATGTCATCCCTGTTTACGGTCTTGAGCATACAATTATCGAACGATCCTTATCCACGGTGCAAAAATATATTTGCTTGGATTTTGTTCCGAAGCTTATCGCCAACTATGACGAGCATGATAATTTATCTACTATTCCCGTCCGTAGGAATTTTTGTTATTGTTCGATAAAGGTGTCGATCCGTGGAATTATGATTAATCGACCCATGTGCAGCGCCGCGAATTCTAAAGGACGCAGTAATTCGGTAAGAAACAGTGTTGCTGAATATGCAAGGGCAATACGGTATGCACGGTGAAGCGTGTCGCGGCGGTTGCAGTTCGTTCTTTTTATCAGGTGCTTACGTAATTACGTAAATTGCGACGACCTTGCCCGACGGTCGACGAATTAGATTGACCTAGGCTGTACGCGCTTCCCGTATAAATAATGCCAGTCAATTACCTCCGATAACGCGTGTTAATCGAAAGGAATAATTCAGGAAATCTTGCGATTCGTCAACCAATTATACAACATTTCTTGCAGCGTAACGGAGATTATTATACGACCCAAAAATACGGTAAGCTGGCGTTTCCTTCTTTCTTTTCAGAAGGAAGAAAGTACATACGATTTAATACTGTAAAGTTGTAAGCTTATAAATTCAGAGAGTGACCCTTGCGATGAACGCTTATGGGCGTTCAAGTAGTTGTGAAAAAGAATATGAGGAAGGGTTGAAGCAGTGGCAAAGACGGTAGTGCGTGCAAAACATGCAACTTATGCGCACTCGATACTTGTTATTCTGACGGTGAATTTAAAAGGAGACGTGGGAAACTATTTACCTCCTAGCAGGGACCTCGAATTTGAATTTCCAATTGAGATAAACCATAACAAAATTTGAGTACCCCTGCTAGGAAATACCACGAGGAACAAATCCTTCACAATGCGTAGAAGAGTCACCTCGTGTTACTCAAATAATTAACGCTTATCAGCACCGAGCCAACAGCCCAATCAAAACAAGCGGTTCATTCAGAGAAGGAACAGTTACTAGGCATCGCCTGCTTTTGAAAGAAAGGATGGAAAGCAGTCGGCTGGTGAACTGGCTCGGATTACCCAGACCCAAATCAAGATTACCAATCAACTCCAAGGCGATTCTACGTGAATGCATAATAAAGCTAATCTGGGCATACAAATACAGGGCTCAGCTTCCAGGGCTAGCTTCAAAGATTTCCAAGTAGCGCAGAAATTTACATCATCCCAGTTTCATAGCATAAAGGTTACGCAAAGAGGGCAACAATCACTTTATATCAATCAGCCGAAAATGTACTTCTCGCGTGTCGAGTTTCGAGATGGATTAGAATCTTTGCTTATCGTTACTGCGAGACAGATTGCAAATAACCTAGGGTAAAGCGAAAGAATTCTCAGAAGAAGCACACGTGTTGACGCCGGCCGGTATGCTAGCGTGCATGTAGTATTAAGGATACAATGACGAGCAATCAGAGGCAGACGGATAGGAGGAAAAAGCTGTGGGTTATCGCTTACCGGTTATGGAGGACTGTTTCCTCGCGGCGGAAGTCGAGAGAACGGGGGTAGTGGGTTCGACGATGTACATTTTCTTGTCCGCCTCGAAGTCGAACATTTCGCTCATGGTGAGCTCGCCGATCTGCGGGACCCTGGGCTCCTGCGGCGGCGTCCTCTCCGTCTTTTGAAGGACCGGCGTCGTCGGGGACTCTTTGCGAAGCAACCGGGTGGTGGGCGAGGAGTCTCGCGCCTTTCTCGGCGTACCGGGCGCGTGTTTCCTTAAGTAGGGCATACCGCGCAGGGCATAGGGCTCGGGCACCACGTCCTGCGGCGTGACCAGCTCCCACTCGTACCTCGAGTTCGCCCTCGGTATCTCCAAGTGAAAGTCGAATCCCCATCTCTCGGCGTCGAGGATCGATTGGGCGCGTAGCTCGCGCTCCGCCAACGCGCGGGCCGCCGCGTGATCCACGGGCCCGAACAGATCCCTTCGGACGCGGGCTAAAGCTGCTCTGCTAGGCACCGTTCGTCCTCCACCCAGATTCCGACTCATTTCCGTCATCATCACCGGATTCAACACCCGTGCGCTCATATTTCGTCGGGCTTTTCGCGCAACGGCAACGTCGCCGTTCCCCTTACGCGCAGTTACCAATATCCAGCACCACTACCGATGTTTTCACCAAGAAACAGCTTCTCTCTGTTTCTCTCGCACGCCGGCGGCGTATCTCTCTCTCTCTCACCGATATGCCTCTCTGTCTTTGTTCGTCCCTTTCCTCGTTTTCAGAACGCGGGCTCCGGGCACAATAGTCCACCACTGCCTCAACACGCGCACAGCACGAGATTCAAGATCGTCCAGTTTCTCATGGATTCTCGATAGGTGGTTTTCACACGCGTCCCATTTATGAAGATGATTCCTTCCAGGAATCGTTCACGAAACGTTGAAATACTCGCGGCCCGCGAGGACGTGGCAACGTCGCGTCGTGGCGCGACCCACCGAATTTCGAATAATGGCCGTGCTTCTCAGCGTCGCCTCGGCACTACGCTGATCGTTGGCTCGCTCGCGATTCCACTGAAATATTCGCCAAAGCAATTATCAATGGTGCACATCCGCGAATTAGTGGATAAACAGTGGATAGTAGTCCGTATCGTCGATCGTGGATGGGCGGACGGGCGACTAGAAAGTTTGGCAACGCGGTAAACACACTATTGCGCACCACGGTGTATGAGGAGAGAGAGGGAGAGCGGCAAGATATCAAAACAGCAACACAACTCCTGTTCCTCGTATTCTCCCAGAGTTCGGTGCACAGTTCGATAACAATCGAAATGATATCCCAGAGGCGATCATGGAATCGGATTCGACTCTTTATTCTATCCTCTTCTCACGAATTCATCGCTCATAGCCCGCGGGAAGAACGAGCCGGCAACGTTGCACGCACTTGCGCGTGAGCCTCCCGAAGAGACGGCGAGAACGTGTTTCGACGTGTTCCCGCGAAGATTACGACGACGATGTTGTTTCGAATCTGACATCGGCCGCGTACTCCGCTATGCCGATTTCGAAATGTTCGCGTCTACACGTGATAACGGGCAGCAGCGATATCACTCGGGACTCGTTTAACCACACAGGAAATTTTCGCGGAAAACGTTATTGCACACGGCCCGAAAGCACCAATATGCTGTCCGCTGGTACGGTAGGGAAGCACCGGATCCACTCCGAAGACGGCTAAAATTCAATAGAGAACGGTACTGTGCTTCCCGCCAAACACACGACTGTCAAGACACGCGGCGCGTGGTTCCAAGTTCGGCGGAAGGTCGTACACGATTGCGCAGTTATGTTGACGCCTCGGCGATGTGCGTGCGTGCGCGCTCTGCGACTCACGGAGTTGCGCGAAGACACGTCCAACACGTGTAAAGCGCTCTCTAGCGACTGAAGCACGCGCCTCCAGTTGCAAGCGGCCAAGCCTCTAAAATACAGCTCGGCCATTCCCGGCCATCCTCGGCCGGTTCCGCGCCGTCCCGTGCCCTTTCCCTCACCGCGACCGGCGCGCGTCAAGGAAGAAACGAAATAACCGCCATTTGCAGAGTATAGTCCCTTCAACCTGAGCGCCGAGCTTCGTGCCTTTGAAAATACGCACGAGAAGGTTGTACAGTTATTGGCCCCTTCCACAGAGACGCAAACGAGCAGAATGCTGATCCGTAGCCATTGGACGTGTCCCAGTATGCCAAGCCCTATGGTAAATAACCTCCAACTTTATTTTTCTGCGTCGGGGGTACTATGGGTGAAAAGCTCGAGGAGGCCCGATAGGCCATGGTTGCTCACTTAACCACTCCCTTTTTCAGCAGAAAGGCACAATTGTGCTTGAAACGCGATCTTACGCGCGATCCTATTCACGATTACGCGTAGTCGGAGTTTAAGGAAAGTTCGAAATGTTTTTGTCAGGATAGATTGCCTGTCGCATCAGACGAATCTCTTATTTATCGCGTCTGAATTGCAAAAGGAATACGTTTTGTAACGTGTTATGTCGAACGACTTGTGCTTCGCACGCAAACAATGCCAGGCACTGGCCGATCAAAAAAAAGAAAGTGAAGCGCACCGCTTATTGACGAAGGGGCAAAAATAAACAAGTCCAACTTTCAAAACAACGGTCGTAATCTTATCACGGGCACTCGTACGTACGTTTATTCGGTGGATTTCCATGTTTGCACGGCAATACGTTACGCACAGTGAATTTATTTGCATAACGCCCAGATTATCGTGCACGTTTAATTTCGAGTGATAGAAGCTACCGTAGCGCGAACACTATGGTGAGAACGAGAACACCGTGTTTGAACAAAATGTTGAAAGTAAAATCTTATCTTAAATTTGCACCCATTTGCTAAACGGGTGTACGGGTTTCTATTTCTATGTCTTTGAATCTACGTGCATTTCAGATATTTAAATCTACTGTTATTCTCATCTTCGCCGCGCAAGCTCGAATTATGTTTAATTCGAACCTTTCGTTCTAATTCAAATATTATACGAAATTTAATATACGTCAGCGTAAATATACAAATTTATTTATTGATATTATTGCAAACGCAGTAGGGCCAGCTTTCGTGAAATTATGTTTCTTTTGCGACGGTGCTTGTCAAGCAACAGATGCTTGTTGCCGTGCCGCTAGGAAAGGCCCGAGTTCAACGAGGTGAATCGACACTTTTCATTGATAATTGTCAATTTACCTCGTTGCTGTTCTCGTGGCCTGAATCATTTATATCTTCTGCAGAAGGCAACGGGGAAACGTTTCTATCTCGCTCGACACGCAACTCGCGTCGAGCGGATCGTACACAAGCGATCGCAACGGCCAATCAGAGTGTTTGTTTGCCACGTAGCGTTCGGTAGTGTTGGTGCGTATCCGCTCGGTCCAATATGGCCGACCAGGTGGCGCTACCGTACACTGGCGGGAAACTTCGAACCATTCAAACGTAGCAAAGGCACGACAGCTCTGTCTATAATAATATTTCGTGTCAGGGTCATCACATTTTCTTCGCTCACCCTCGATATTTCATCTAATAATTCTGTCGACGAATATTTTCCACAAAATTTCCGTAGCGTCTCTCTTATCGTCCCAAAATTTATACTATCACCCGAAATACCCACTCCTTTTACCACCAACAAAAAAAGAGAAGGGTCGAATAAAGGACGCGCGAGATGATCGGCGGGGGAGCACATTCTCATGGGAGGATCGTAACGCGTGTCGTTGGAAATGAAAATCCCACGCAACATCCAGGAAGTGGTGAGGGTGGCACCGGATGCATCTCAATGAGGGGAGAACGGAGCGAATGAGTCGCGTAAAACAATCCTTTTTGCGTTTCGCCGAGGCTGCCGTCTCTCTTTCAGCCGCGGTTAGGTGGGGTACTCGTTTAGCAAGGTATTTCGTTGCACAGGTGTTCTCTCATGGCTCGCCGTAGACGAAGGATGGAAAATAAACACCGCGTCTGCTCCCCCGTTATAACGTCTCCTCCGTGTATCCACCAGACGACAGGGCTGTCCTAGATTATTTCTCGAGGAAGGGCCTGTTTACACATCCTGAATGTAGACGGCCGGAAGACGCGTGGCCGCATCTGCATCGCGTGTTTACTATCAAGAGAGGAGTCACCTGTTTCATCAGTAAGAGAATTTCGCTATCAAATCCGAGTTTACCGTCCTTGCGCGTTATCTCGTCGCGCGCACGCCGCTATACAGACGGAAAATGTGCCCGCGATAAATTATCTTTATCGGGCTCAAGGTGGTGGATCGAGATCGCGCTCGAGAACAAGGGTAATGTTTTCGCGCGATACGATAACGATCGATACCTAAACAGGTCGATGGTCTGGAATCCTGAAACACCGTCGTCTCTCTCTCTCTCTCTCTCTCTCTCTCTCTCTCTCTCTCTCTCTCTCTCTCTCGGGTTGACATCGTTCATTAGCGATGTGCGCTAGAAATCCTTCAGCGTGGATGCGTTCAATGGTGCCCCGGGACAATGAAGGTGGCGCGCGTTATACACGAATATCTTTTGTCGTGTTCGGGATTGTGCCCGCTTCCGTGGGAATTCGCGGAACGGAAGTGCAATTTCTGGCAATGGGTACACCGCCACCGTCGTGGCCAGCTTCCATGGCGCGCGGGCAACATGAAAAAAAGGCCGATTCTTAAGAAGCGATGCCAGGTGCACCGGCCGCCTTCTCACGAGAATTCGAGATTAATTTTAAGAAATCCTGATACTCGTGGAATCGAGATGCGCCGCGGCCGGTCGCGCTCGGAGGGGAAAAAATAAGACGGCCCCGCGGCGCGATTGCACTTGCGGCTGCAAGTCGCCGAGGATTTCTCCAGGAATGATCGTAACGTGAGCTCAGTGAAATTTGCATAATTCTGACGTTTATTGCCGACAATAAACTCTTGACTTATGTACTTGCGCTTATTTGCATGAAGTCATCCTTCGAGAAGCGAAATGTTTGTGCCTCCTCCGGAGATGCATTAAGCAGATGTGTCATCTCATTCTCGTGGCTAGAAATTAGGTCGCGCATAACTTAGCGCCTCATGTGCTCGGGAGCAGCCGATCCTTCGGCATCAGTCTCGTATTACAGCTGGGTTTCCATCGTTAATAAGAAAAGGAGGAGGGTCAGGATTTCGGCGCGCAATCAAACATTCGTTTACAAATTTATAGGGAAATATATTATTACGTTTATCCATAAATAAAAAGTACAAAGTCATCTCGTATAATCTAGTCATATAATATCAATCGTTCGCTGATCACGCGTATTGCACGCCGTTTCAATAAATACCCAATTAAATACTTGTATAAGATAGTGTAAAGTTAGTATAAATAATGCAATAACAAATATCACGACATACGACTTGGGATTTTCGAATTGCCACTTTGAGTCGAATTATCTCTTCGTTTATGTTGAGAAAAACAAAAAGGAAGTGTAACTTTGGTTTACTAGCTCTTGGGGGGGGGGGTCTCAAGCGAAGCTCATTTTGACTAGAGGTCTAATCAATCTTCCCTTTCGATTAACGATCATTTAGAAATCGTAGGTTACACATCAAATTTCCGATCCTTTCACTCGGCGAATTTCACTACATCAATTTCATCGTTCCAAGTTCCTAGTAATTTTCGACGGAGGAGCCTCGTTTCATATGCTGTCAGTCATTTTGTCGTCGTCCTTATCCTCCTGCATCGTAACATCGTCGTCCTGCGCGCTCTCGTCCTGCATGATCTGCAAACTTTTCACTCGATTGTTCGTCTCCAATGGATTACTAATCTCGTTTCCGTCTTGATCGACCTTCACCCACACGTAACGGCCAGGTAGCGGTTCTTCTTTCTCAAAATCGAAGTTCCATCTCTCCTTGGCCTACGCTCGAGCAAAAAACATCCAGCATAAATAACGCGCGATACGGAACGGTGTATCGAACGTGCTCCCTCCTACTCGCTGCCAGAGCGAGTTAACGATTTATTTGGCTACTCACGTTCTCCCGGTTCTTCCGTGCCTCTTCGAAGAAACAGTTCACCAGGTTGTCCTCCACTCCGGAATTTCGCTCCGAGTCTCTTTCGTTGTCATCGTCGTCGTCCTGGAAAAGTTTCCTCCGCACGCTGCGAACACTTCCAGCCTCTTGTATGTCGACGTTGGGATGCTGCATCGCGAGCGTCACCCTGGCGAATTGAAATCAGGTTGCGTCAAGGAACCATTCACCCCCACTGGGAACAGTTAACACTCCTAAACGTTACGTGAAAAATCTCAGCAACAACTAAATGCAGAGATGAGATTTTTGAAAATATATCACGAAACTAATGGCAAATTAATAAAAAAATAATAAAATAATGAAACAATCTTTTGAAATGAAACGAAAACTTATTTTTCTCTTATCGTGGATTTGCACGTTAAAAACGATTAGACCCGAACGTGCGGATCGCAACTAGATAAAAGAGTTTCCTGATAATGCATGGTGGATCGTAGACAGTGCTCCATTGTGGTTTGTAAACAATGTGTATATGCAGCGAGTGACTCGTCGCATTGCAGAGAGCTCGGAGTCGCTACGCGTGCATTGGCAAAAGAGAAAGACAGAACAGCAGAGAAACCCGTAGCACTCTCGGCCAATGTGCCGTTGAACGGATGTATCGGAATGCATTTCACTTCCTGCATGAACGTACGGTCGCATACCGGATAATAGTTATTATTCTACATAGAGGCGAGATAAACTTTCACGTGTGGAGCTGAATCCTCCGCCGACGACTCCGCTCACGCGAACGTTTCCTTTGATGCTTCTAATTGTAGGTAATTACGAGTCTCGTGATTTATCATGACGATTCTACTTTTCAGCTTTGAAATTCCGGTGAAATTACAATCGACGCACACGCGATGGAAGCTATTTTCGCGACGCCGGTGGCTTTAAAATTCAAATGAAAACTCTGTTTCTTAATCTCTCTTCGATATTAACCAGCAAAGTCGATCCCTCGACGTTCTCTCTACGCGAAAGCTAGAGGTTCCAGGTTGCCTTGCTATTTTGTTCCTTTATTCGGAGGCGAACTGGTTCTGTATCGGAACTTTCGCTACTATCGAATAAACCTCGCTTTAATCGGGGGACCTGATATAATTACGTGGCTAGACAAGTGGGAGTGTATTTTTATTCCGCACCTGCCAACACTTTTCGCTGCGATTTTTTCATCAGGCCAGTTGCGCGGGAGAAGACATTAAGAGTGTGATAATTGTTGAAATTATGGTTAATTTAATCGGAGCGTGTCGCGTCAGCTGACTCGTTTAAGCTTCAATTATTCTTGAACGTCGTTAATCGCAATTGCCGCGCTGTCCAGCGCCAAACATTTATATCCTTCACTTTCCCCGACAGAACCGAGCAAACTGGTTTACCCGCGGTTTCTTGGGAAACGAGCGCGTTCGAGATTTTTCACGATCGCCCAGCGACAGCGCCGCGCGTCAAATGATCACGCGTAAATCGGAAGGGAGCGTAATTTCGTCAGGGTGCATAATCAGCGGTTACGTAAGATTGAACCACCTTGCGCGAAACAAAGAGTCCGCGCAGAGGAGCGTGCACCAGCTTGAGCCTCACATCCGCCGTTTATAGCCCCAGTAATTCTTGATATCGTGTCATCGTTTTTCCGAGCTGCTGCTCGAACAGCAATGTAATCGTGCTGCTTTTTATTACGCATACATGTCCTTTTTGCACTGCTAGAACCGCGTTTCGTTGAACATTATCATGCAGATCCCTTTCCCTAAAACAACACTGTGTTTCGAAATTCATTATTTCTCTCTGGGTACCTTTAGAGAAAATATTCACAACCAGGGGTCGAATGAAACTGTTAAGATTTTCAATAAATTATGGCGTAACTGCAACTTTATTGCTATTATCTTGTGTGTTCCGAGAAAACTGTTATAAAATGTAGTGTGTTAACTGAAACTTTTATTCCATAGATTTTTGTGTAAATAAGAAAATTGTGACAAACAGATTTCCTGAAAATGCTGTACGGTAGATAGATCTGAAGTTAAAACCCTAGAACTCGGTGAAAATAATTATATAAAAATCACAATGTGCTTTCTCTTCTATGTTTGTGCTGCTTCCAATTCCTTAAAAAATACTAATTATACAAATATTCCCAACCTTTATATTCTACCCTTAAATATCTGTTCAAAAGTATATGATCCTCCGGAACTTATATTAATCCAGCACGAAATAACTGTTAAAACTGAATCCTTACGGCGGAGTTAAAGGTGTTAATGTACAAAGTTAACTTAAAGCAGAAAATAAATGATTTAACAGTTAAAAGTTCGATAATGTAACTTTTATCTATAAAAGTTAACAGTTTCATTCAACCTCCGTTCACAACATATGGTTTCTATTTAAAATAAGAAAATCGAAGTGGGGAGTGAAAGCTTGATATTCTAGCGTCTACTGACCCGTTCTTAGAGAACATTAAAATTTTCTGGGGTCTTCGGCGACCCCTCAGTGTCGTTCCAGGGTTAAGTATGTATCGAACAAGTGCGCAGTCTCTCCCACGATTCTTTTGTTAGATTCGGACGGTAATGATCCACAAAACAGTGTACTAATCTAAGCAGAACGCTCGAGGGTATCGAGCTGGAGTCGCAACACTCACATCTTCGGCGTGACTTTCATTTTGCCAGTGGGTGGTGGGTAGAGTCGCCGGAGACTAATCGGTAATCCGTTCTATCACAAGATCACAGGCGGACGTAAGCACGTAACACGGTTCACTCTTGCATCATCGTGGAAACGAGCGCGCGAGCTTTCCTTCCCTGGAAACGCGTCCCTACGGTTCACTGTCAGCTGGCGAAAAGTTCTTGGCTTGAATAGCAACGCGATCGATAATCCCATCGTTTTCGTCGGGGGTGTGGACTGGTACTAAGGCACGAGGGGGTATTTTAGTGCGCGCGCACGTTGCAACGAGAGATACTCCGTCAGTGCGCATTCGCACGGATATCGATATTTGACACTTTGGACGTGCGCCACCGCGCCGAGACCATTCGACTGTCGGGTCTCTTATTTTTAAAGCACTTGACGCGCCTTACCGTATTATCGCGTTTAAGATACACCAGCTCTTACCAATGCTGTATCGCTCCGAAGTTTCACGCGGTCCGAGCCGATAATTGCGGAGCGTCGGCGGACGCGCGGCTAGGTCAGGGAAGAAAACTTTAAATCTAATCGACGGGCAGCGCGATCCTTACGTAACACCAGCCTCGAGTCTCGATCCCCGCCACCCCGATACTCGAACATAATCTAATTCTATCCCGATTCTCCGCGACACGCTTCGCCGCCGACTTTGAAGCCCGACACTGACGCGGGATCGTCCGCTCGGAAGCCCGGGCGGAAGAGGTGGCGTGGCGACCACGCGATCCGCGGCGAGCCGACAGAGAGAGGCGAGGCTGCAGCCGGTGCAAGGCTTAAAGTGCGACTGGCGGAAAGTCCGAATAGTCACTTGCATCCCAGGTGCAGCTGACTAGCCTAGATTCTCTTCGGAGACTATTAGTCACGAGCGCATTGTGCAACGGACGCATGCGCATTGCTCATTCCTCTAACCATTGTGCTGCCGTTCGTCTCGGATCCAGGGATGCCGGTCACTCGGCATGAATTGTTTCCCTTGAAGTGTTCTCCTTCTCCCGCACCGTAGACGTCATATGGGCCAGCGCGCCGCCATTTATCCAGCACGATATCCTTCCGCGGAAGAATCCGCCGCTCCTTCCGTGAATCGATCTCCTTCGACGAAGACGGCGAGGTGGAGCGGTTAGCGAGAAACTCCATCGCGAATTTATCGACCATGCTCCCTCGTCCGCGAATAATATCTATCTTCGAGGAATCGTCGCGTACAATAACAACGCCGGGGGCAGGGGGGGTCGTCTAATGGATCCCCTTCCTCAGCGGGGATCGATTGTTCGATATACCATCGTATCGGTGCGACCATTGCCGCGTCTCGTATCGTCGCGTCGTTGCCGAGCGATAAACCGATCGCCTGAAAGCTGTCGATCAATATTTGCCAGGCGGAATGACGTAGACCGCGAGCTCTCTTAGCCGTGGAAAGGTAAGACGGTCGGTCGCGTTGCCAGGGGAGAAAAACTGACACGTTTCCGTGAGAGTCTGGCTGGTAGAATGACGGGAAGTAGAACGGTAGGAAATTCTCACATATTCTAGATACACGTTATTCTCCCGAGGATTCTTCGTTAGCCTGTAAAAAAGGCGGCAGCTGGGAGGAACTTTCCAGCGGCTAGGTAACCCCTCGAATGTCTTCTTTCAGTTCTTTCTGCTTTCCCGTAGACTTCCTTCGACCTCCTTAACGGCTCCGAAGCAACCCGTCGCTTCTTACCGTTCCGCGCCGTAACTTCCAAGGAAATTGCAGTACCCAGGTTCCTCCATAATTTCGTCTCTTCCTCTCTCCGCCTAAATCATTCTCGCGCTAGATCATTCGTCCCCTAGCAACCCACTCAGCTGTCGATCATCGTCGGCCAGCGAGCCTCGATGGCTGCTCGCAACCGGTGCCATCAATATTTCGCGCTCCCGGCGACAGCTGATAAATTCGAAATTTTTATGTCGACCTCGGATCTCGAATTTCGGCAATCTCCTTCGAGGAGAAGGGAAAGGGGAGTCTGCTACTCGAGTTTTCTTCTCGAAAACTGTCTCGAATGTAAGCGTTTGGGAGGAAATCGCGAGATTCTTTGATCCGTTCCGTGCAGCCACGCGTGACACCTCCGCGGAAGGTGATTCCTCGAGCGAATTCGCCAGCCTCTACCGCCGAGGAGGCTACGAAATAGTAAGAAGTCGAGCGTGTTGCTATCCAGTAATTATTCCGCTCGAATTAGCCGAACAAACGGGTGGCCCCTTAACGCTCGACAGGAGCCCTCTCCGGAGGATCTTATTCGCCTCGACTCCTGACACGACGCAGATCATTTGCATTTTTCACTCTTCGTTGCTCGCGGACTTTGGTTATGGATCGCTTGGGTCTCGCAGTTATCGAGTCACGACGGCCGGAACACGGGGCACGCGTGTTATGTCGAGGTTGGAAAAATTCCCTATCGCTCGACAGAGGAAGTCGATCATTGGAAAGCGTCCAGGTTGAAGTTTGCAGCGTTCGCGATCAGCTAATCGTAGGACGCGTGTGACCAGCATGAACGCGTCGAGCGACCGCGAGCCAGCCTGCCTGATTAATATTAACGCTACGGAACCGAACCGTTACTAACCAAAAAAGAAGCACAACTGTAAATCGCCGATCGTTCTTTTCGCCCGTGCCTCGGCACTCGAATTAACTCCGGGTAGCCGGTGAATTTTGACGTAAACGATTTCGCGTTGACGGCCAGTTTCGTGCGCGTAATTTTTACGAGCGTGCCGATCTGCCGTTTCGTAACCATGCAGATTTCGTAACGCGTCGAAAGCTAACGAGGCTGACCGATATTAAACTGCTTGCGTTACCTTGAGCGCGTCCTTGACTCGGTTCGTTATCGCCGTCATGAAAATTGCATAGTTTCTCCGCGCACCGTCCGCTCCTTATCGTCGATGTGTTTTGATACGCAATCGGTATCGAGCCTGTGGGCTTTCCCGGATCTTCTGGAAAATATCGCCGTTCCTCGGAATAGCGGGACCAGGCGGGACGAGTTGCACCTCCGATGTTCCCGTCAACGGCGCGAATTAACTATGACAGGCGTTTCACATCTTCTCGGAGTCACTTGATCAAACATCGCACTGAAAGCGTTCGACTTTGGTCGCCGTTATCAATAATCGGACGGGCACGGCAAATTTGCCTTGAATCAGCGGCGCGAGCATGAATTATTATCGTTGCACGATAAAAATAATTAAACGCCGCGGAGCCGATAATTTCCTTTCGAACGCGTACCAGCTCCACGATCGGGAGCGAGAGCGGCGGGCCTCGTTCTCTCTTCGGGCACGCTTATTACGCCCTTCCGGTAACGGGGCATTTCAATCGGCGATCATCAAAGTCGCGCACGCTTTCTAACAAACCGTGCCCCGTCCACCTCTCCGTCGAATGCCCGCAGACAGGCAACCCCGTGCCGATTCCAGTGAATGGAATGCATATTCATTCATTGCTTCACGGTATCGTCGCCGTATGCACGTGTTCCTCGCCGCGGATCCCGACATATGCTAAAATCTTTCGCGCCAACTGTCGCTTCCTGCATGTACCCACGGACCCTGAAATGTATTCCCGCGAGAAGGAATCACCTCGGTCACGCTCCGTTCGACGAGGAAGCGCGCTCAAAGAAAGTGGTCGCCCGGCCATAGGAGGGAAACCAGAGCGGTCAGCCCGAATTCTTTCCATTTCTTCAAAGGGGACAGTGTGCCTCGGCGCTTCCTGCGGAACGCTCCTAATGATACACGAGGTGCAGAACCGCAGACCGCGAGCCACTTCTACGAATCTCGAACCCTGTGACACTTCCCAAGCTAACGATCAATCGGAACACGTTTGCTCGTTTCCCTCTTCTTCGAGCGCACTCCGCGTATGAATATCTACAGGCTCAGTGTAGCTTGGAGAAAAAAAAAGAAATAAATAAATCCAACGAACCCCAGCCATTAGGGACTAGACTGTTCGACCCGGCGACACCCTTCGAGTCCACTCCCTTTCCCAGACGCGTGTGCGCTTTTTAAACGCTGTCTGGACCGTTACAGAGGGCCCCGTCCGATTCGGAACACCCCCGGGTACGCTTCCTGTCGTTTTCATCCGGCAGACGTGTTTCCAGGGGCGGAAAGCCGCGCGAGAAAAGCGGCGCGGCGTCTCACGTGCGGCCAATCTGTCTCCGCGGCGTCGGCCAGACAGACATTTATAGAAACGGGTCGGCAGAAGACGAGCCCCGGGGCAAGAAAGAATACCGGGAATGCGCGCAAAAAGCGAATCAGTGCGAATCCATTTGAAGCCGTTGAGATCGTTGAAATTAATTAGCCCCCACGGCCGGGCACGAGAAGAAAAATGAAGGATCGCGTTCCCCAATGCAGAACCCACTAATCGGCCTCGCACCTGTTATAGGTACTAAACGATTCGACGGCTTCGGACGTTGATACCGCCTTGGACTGCGCGATGAATAATGGCCTTGTTACTTTTGCAAATCAACGGCCCGAGATTGCCGGCTGTAATTACCCGCGCTTCGTTAGCGGAAGAGTTTTCATAGCCGGCTGGAAACGCGCATGGGAAAGCCACGCTGCCTGTTCCGTAAACAGAGTCGTGGAAAGTTCGTTAACCGCGCGGGCCTCGCATTCCTTTTGTAATAACAAGGAGGAATCGGTACAGGGTACGCCGTGTACGGGGCACCACTCCTTGCGGCAGGGTCCACCCTACCCGCGGCAACGTCGACGATCTTTATCGACTTAATTAGTTTTGAATTCCGCGTGTAATGTGGAGTCGCGATGCGTGCTTGCTTATTATACACGCTGTATCTTCTGTATGCACAGGTAGGGGAAAGTGGGGTAGGTATAGCGTGGGTCGAACCGAGTACCTATCATTGTTTTTCTAAGACAAGAGCTGCGATATGCCGCAAATGCGTGGTGTCACATTCGGGTGGGACCTCGCCACGGTATGAGATTAATCGCAGAGCAATGACCGTCGTAGTTTTTCATCCAGAGAAGTTTAACAATTTCGCGTTGAAAAGTTCCAGTGTTGAGGGCGAGCGACCTTTATTTGTGATTTTTGTTTACTAGATGAATTAAAATATATTTATGTGCAAGGTAATATTTGTTAAAGTAACTTTTTTTGTGACTTGAGAAAAAATAGGTTTTTAATTATATTGTATTTTACGCGGATTTTTATAGGCACCCATTTACCCAATAGGGTAAAACCGGGTACTTTCATACTTCCTAGAAATCTTGGTTTCCTGTGTAATTTTTTCAAAGAAGGATCCTCATTTTCTGATTCTGCAAGATCCAATTAATATTTCTACCATCGTCCAATGTTTATTTTGCCATCTGACTTTCTGCTAGCAGTAAAAATACATTGGGCTCCCGGTTTGGCCGCACTTTCCCCTACGTTACTCGCGGGACAATTGTCGTGATTGTTACTAATCTTTTACGTAGGTCACGGTGACGAGATTCCCGTACCCTTTTGATCAGTTTCTTTTTCTTTCGTCGAGATTTGATGTTTACTGAGCTGTTTCCCGCCGTTCCAATCGTAAATCCATGACAACGGAATGTTTCGTCGGAAATAGGTTAAAGCCACCCACTCCTCGACGTGGATCTGCACGCCTCCACGGCTTTTCCATCGTTTCCCTGGACGAGAATAGATTCACGTAGGTCGCGGGCGCAGCTGCGGATTTGCTATCTAGCATTTATTTCGTGTTTCACGCACCGTTCCCCATTTGCGGCAGGTCAGTGACGTCGCCCGGCCCACGTATCGGCCAACAAAAGACCACTCTTCCATGAGTTTTCTTCGTTGAAATACAAACAACTCGATGGCGACGCCTCGATGAATCTTACGGCCGCGACGGCCTATTGCCGATTTTTTTTACCTATGGAGGCATGGGCTCTTGGCTTGCCAAACATTTGCCGCTGGTCGAACGTCGACGGGGACACACGGTGTAAACATTCGTCTGCCCAGTGTCCTCAGTCCTAACAGAATTGTTGTCGCGTCTACACGCGCGCGTACCTCGGCCGCGAAACTAGCTCGATGATAAGTGATCGTTTGACACGGAAGAAGAAAGCGAAAGCACCGCGCGAACAGTCCACTCTTGACCTACCAGACTGTCCTGTGATATGCTCGCTTGCTATCGCTGTGTTCCATTCCCTTTCTTTCTCCCCTTCTTCTCTTTCTCTCCCGATGCGCCGCGAATTTCAGTGACGAAGACGCGTCGCCGAGGCTGGATTAAGAAATTCGAGAAGGGGAGGGTCCTCGTGTCCCTCCCCGTTGCCATTGTTCTACCCCGCAGTGACAAAGCCCGTTTGGATACTGTTTTTCGCCGCGATCGTTATAATAAAGAGAAAGGTGTCTCCTGCACGCTGTGGGTGCATTCAACCTCGCCGGAATTTAAAACCCTGCGCACAATAACCTCTCCGTTCGTACGCAGAGAAATCCAAGACTCCGCCGGTGAACTGGAGGAGCACAGGAAAGGCCAAACCAACGATGTAACGTTACACTGTTAAATCCCGTATGTAACGCTAGTCACCGGTACGCTCATTCCCTCGCCTCTCCGCCCGTGAGTTACCGGATGGAGGAACGACCGCAGCACGGCAGGAGGATCTGTGGTGCCCGGAGGGATGCGTCCTTATCACGGGGGGAGAGCCGGCGTGCAGCGTCCAAGACCCACTTGAAGCGTGAAAGGTATGTAGGTAATTGCATGCGTCTAGACCTGCTCAAAGGTCGGATGGTCTATTCCAAGACGTTCGTGAGCTTTCTCGTTATAACGGCACGACGGAGAGGGCTCGTGGGTAGCGAAAAGCTGTAGCGTGGCGAGCATACACTTTCTCGACCGAGTGTCGGTTAGCAAAGCGTTTCAAGCATTCGCGACATGACCGTGCACCGTTATCGCCTCACCTGTGTCCCGCCGCCAGCATGTTGACGAAGGTCCCCTGCGGCCGAGGCGTTTCGCGAGGTGAGCCCGCACCGCGCAACTTTGCCACGCGAACTGACGACGCCTCGGCGCCGCGGCGACCCGACGCGCAGAACGCCGCCAGCGCTTCCACGTTTTCAAGCCTCCCGTGCATCGAACTGCATTCCGCGCTCTTAATCCATCTACGTCCGTCTATTTATAAGTGAGAAGCGTGTATGGCCCTCTATTCCCCCAAGTACGCCCGCGTGCTCCAGCATACTCGCATCCGCGGACGTATGGGTGCCGTGGACCGTGCTCGTAAGCTCGCACACGCCGCGCGGATGTACGTGCACGCGGTCGGCTTGACTGGAAAGGAAGTCTATTTCCGGAAATGAAGGGAGTAAGTCGAGCTGTGTAGCGAGGGGCGGCGAGAGGAACACTCGGGGGGTCTGTTGTGCCATCAAAGGGGTGGTCGCATCGGCGAGCCGAAATTTGGATAAAAATAGTCTGCTGGCAAGTGCGTGCTGCAGAGAGCGTTCGATAAGGAAAGTGCAACGATTCCGTGTATCGTTTAATGGAAAATTTCAGAGTACACCCTTAACTGTTCACCGCGCGGGGCACGTCGGGTATCGCGCGCTGAGAGCTCGCGACGTGTGCACATTAGCCAGAGTGGCGGAAAAGGACGTCTCGCCGTTTCGCGATAAATTTGAAAGTTATCTGAAAGTGGGCTGCACTTTCGGCTGAGCAATCGAAAATTCACCGAGACCAGCCGCTCTCGAGTGGTAACGGAGTTCGCGTCGCGGTGGGCTTGGAATTTTAAGTGCCCGCCGATCGTCCGACTTGTGTCGCAAGTCTGCGTGCGACTAGCTTTCTAGACGCTCGTCAGTGGGAGGTGTGCTGTAAAATTCCACCAGTCCGATATTCCGCTATCCCTGCAGCGAGTTCTCACGATAGAAACGAAGCACAGATCGCTGGAAGACCCTCGATTCGCTGTACGAGGAATCGCCTTCGCGGCGGTCACGATGCACGACTCGAGGCCTCCGCGTACAAGGGGAAGACGGCCGGCAGGCGCTTAACGATTTCCAAGGCAGTGCCGGAGGCGGTGGTACGGAACGACCGAAACACAAACGGACACTCGCTTTTTTCGCTCTTTATATTCAGACTGGAAGTGATTTCACGGTTCGAAGGACCTCTGTGCGGCCTCCAGACAGGATCTAGGCGAGGCATCCTGTCAGCGAGCCTCCCTCCGAGGGGCGAGCCTCCTGGCCAGGCGTTAACCGCGATAATGTTTCTATTTCTTTCTTTTCCGCCTCATTTTCCCCGCCTGCTTTCCCGTGGCAATTTACGCGCGGCGTAAACGGCCGTGTGATCGCCGGCGCAGGCGAAGTCGTCGCGTTACCGAGTGAAGCATGGGAACAGAGGGATTTGAGCGTCTCTGTGGTCAGCGCGGCGCGATCGCCGCTTCGAGACGGCGATTCTCACAGCAAGACACTCTGCGCGTGAGATATAGGGCGAAAGACGATGGTCGGTGGACATAACCCCGCGCGGTTCAATACGGTCGGTGAGTTTTTGCGGTGAGTTTTGGTCCAGCGAGCAGAGGAATCGGAGGAGAGGAGCCAGCCCGTGGGACATTTGCTCCTCGAGCCCTACGCTTACTTGCAAACGTACTTGCGTCTCGTAACTGCAACTTACCGGTCGTATCGATCCGTCGAAACTTCGTGGACGGGGGGAAAACTGGCCCGGTTGAAATTTCATCGGGACGAGACGCGGCTCTCCTCCGCAAAGGATTTTTCTGCCCTCTCCATCGTCTACCCTCCCACTTCCGTCGCCGTGCTTCTTCCTCTCGATGAGACGCAACGTTCGATCGCAAAATTCACCTCGACCCGGCTGCAGACAGTGCACCGCCTTTTTCAACCGTTCAATGATTCCTCTGTCCGTGCATCCCGCTTGTTTAACTCCCGGCCCCCGTTCAGACCCCTCGCTGACCGATTTATGTGGCCTCGCAACAGAGTTACTGTAAATCGTAATGGCGCACTTCGAGTGGCAGCCATGTTGGTGCACCATCTGCTCCGTTGCAGCGGCGATTTATTGTATCGACACGTATATAGACGATTCGTGCCCGCACCGTCATCTTTTTGTCGCCCTTCTTCTCCTTGTTTTTCCTCCGCGCAATTTCGACTTCCCTTCGACACGTGCACCTTCTCGTACGCGTATCCGGCCACAGCCGGCCAAACGTGCGCTCGCGTCCCTTAAAAGGAGCTAATTTTAGGCTCGCCTCCGGTTAGCCTCCGGCGAGGGTTGCACGGATTCGTGCGCGACGAAACACTTGGTGTGAGACAGTCCCTCTGCTCCACGGAGGCTGGCCAAATTTGCAGAATTTGACGGTCCCGACAGTTACGGCTTTCGAGGCCGTGACGTTGCACGATGACCAGTCGCGCAGGAGCAAAATGAAAGGGGGACAGAAAGAGGCGAATGGTCCTCGCGTGTCGAAACGGTCATCAGGACCAGTTTTCGCAAACCTGGGTGAAAGGGGTCGAAGGACGAACGTACGGTAGCCACTCGATATGAATGTCCTTTAATTAGAGTAGTCGGTTGGTCCCCCTTGAAGCTCGTGTTTACAGGGCATTAGTTAATATGCCGGGGACTGACGGGGCCCGTGGAGCAAGGAAAACGAACGGGCGCGTGCTACCGTTGGAAAGTGAAATGCCACTCGGCAAGTTCGTTAGGCTATTGTGGACATCATTTGCTGGCCCTCGATCGGACATCACCCCACTCATTTACCATTCTTCGATCCGCTGGAAAGATCGTAATTTATCGCCGCTCCGGTTACGCCGCTTTTTCTGCCGCCCCACTGGGACCCAGTTGTCGGTTGAACTTTCGAGAGCCAGACGCGAGTGGCACAATTTTTTTTTTAAATACTCGGACACTTCTTTCAACGAAGAACTGAACTGTCTGCCGCGGTCGTTACGTCACGGCGAGTTTCTTTCAAAGTCAATTTCTTTATCCTCGATAACGGTTAGTATCTAGTTTAATCTGGAAATGGTAATCACAGAGACTTTAGCCGATTACGGACGGAGAACACCTTTCTTTGAATGGGAAAAATAGTCCATCGCGTGGTATAATAAAATGCCCCCCTTAAAAATAAAAAGAAGAAGGTGGAAGGAGCCTGCATCAAATGATCGCTAATGAAACCGTTGGCGTATAAAAAATGATCGATTGACTTTGGTTTCGGTAAAGAAAGGAAGTTTGATCGATCGACCGGGGCACGACGATCCATCAAAATCGATCCAGTGGAAGTTCGCTGGGGTCAGGTGTAATTTCGATGTAGCCCCGTTTCACGACTAATTCAATCAATTAAGCCTGCGCCGGGGCTCGGCGTACACGTGTTCCCTCGATAAATACTCATTAACCCTGCGTTCAGTGGCGCACCTGGATTTCGCCTCCACCGACGGGATTCCCTGAGAAATGAAAATTTGATCCGCGAAAGTCGAAAAGTCGCTTCCTCCTCCTTTTTCCTATAATTCCCTTCTCGTCCTCGCCATAATGCGCGGTCCTTCTTTCCGCCTTATACTCGGAGCTTCTCTCTTTTCCCGAGTAATTGGATATCGCAACGACCGAGGACCTTAACGATCTTGGATACAATAACGCGATGAGCTCACGTCCTGTTTTAGGCTTCCAATTATACTCGGAACTTGCAACGAAAGATTCGAATGCTACCGCCTGTCGATATTACCGTGCTCTTTCTTATACGATGACGTTTCAGTGTGAAAAGCCGAGCCCGTCGGTTGCTCTTTGTAACGGTCGAAAATCATTAACGTGGGTGGGGGTCGTTTAGTCGATATTCGATTTAACACGAGCCGTACAGGCCTCGGGAACCAGCCGTATTGGTTACCATTATCGAAATGACCAGCTAGGATGACAGCCATTAAAAGCATGAACCAGCTGCTTCCCTTCGTACGGCTCCCCCATGGCAGAAGACCCTATGGTGCATCACGCATTATAATTAACCGTGTATATACCGTGTTCAGCCACCCCCATGTCCGTACCGCGTCGCAGATAAGTAAATGCTCAGACACGCGTCTACACAGGGTGTGCCCACAAAAATCTACCAGCTCCCGCTGCTTCGTTCCTTGTTGCCATTTTTTAAAGCGCCCTCTGCGTGGCTGCGGCGTCGATCGATACGATATCCACCTTCCTCCAGCGGTGTGTTTGGTCATTTGGTGAAATAAGGAAACAGGGAAACTTTAAATTAGACGCGGGAGTTCTCGTTCCTCCGGCTCACCCTGTGGTTTACCCCACACGTGTGCTAGAGACCACCATGACTCGAGTCCAGGTGGATAATACAAAATGTTCGTTATAAAATGCCATCCGTGTTCCTCAGCTGCCTAGGTCACGTTGATTCTACCCGGACATCGCGTGTCTAATGTCGAACACGACATCGGTGTGTTCCTGAATCAACTGTGCGCCACGTTTCCTCGCTATTTGGTTTCTGACAATATCATGGCTTACTTTCCCATTATCTTCTTTTATAATTCAGGATCTTCCAGCAAGAGGGATGCAGCCCCATCTTTACTTCAAGTACATTAGAAAAAAAAGTGAAAGCAATAATTTTATAATAATTGCTTTGACTTAACATTAAAAAGAGAACACTAATTGAAAAGTATTTATTTTCAGCACTAAAGTAGTAGTTATTGAATCGATAAGTTTTTATTTTTAATTTCTGCATTGCGAAACGCAGCAATGGGTGGAGATTCAAAAATTACAATAAATCGCTGATTTGTTATCGGATTTGCATCAAATGATGTAGAATTTTTTTACATAACCTCAAACTGAAAAACTGGTGAAAATGGAGCTGCATTTAGTCAGTCACAGGAATGCTTTAAGTCAGTCACAGGAAGTTCACCGAATAGGTTTGGGAAGGGAGTAATTAGAGTCAGGCTGATTATGTATGAAAGCACGATCGTTTATTATTCGACTTCGCTTAAATAACTAGGTGACTAGAGTTTTCCATAATCCTAAGTCGTTTGATATACATAGGACTTGCTCCACTGTCTCATAGCACGAGACCTTGGAGCGCGTAGCTTCATCTTCGTATTCAGTTATTCTTTGGAGGCGCTGCATTGTTGCTCCATCGAGGAACCAACCGATTCAGGCTTTCGACCACTCGCCGTACTCCGAAGCGCCTTCGCCGAGCGCAAAACACTATTCAGGCTCGTTGACGGCGACCTCGGTTTTCGACCAGGACGAAAGGATTCCTCTGTGTCTCTCATCGAGGTCAAAACGCTTCGTCCTTTTTCCGCTCGGCTGATTGTACGAACTGAACGTTAATTGCGCCTGGCGGGACAGCGAGCTCGTCCAAACCTCCATGAATCACTTGACGCGGTATTTACAGGAATGATATAGCTAACAATTCGAAATTAACGCTAACGAGGACGCGCCGACGGTTGGCCAGCTGGCACCGGCGACGTATATCACGGAAGAGCGACGACAATAAATATACAGATTTCGCGTATCGCGAACGGGGCAGTCGTAATAAATAGGTCCCGTTGCTTCCTCAATTCTGCACCGGTTTCTTCGACGACTTGGTGGTTTTCGACACTTCGCTCTGCTGCTTCGCGGCGTCCGCCGATGCTGCGAGGGGCTTCTTATTCACATCGCACACCTTCCGCGCCCGCCAGTAATCTGCAACAAGCAACAGAAACGGGCCAACGTTCAGATTAGTATGCACATTTGTCGGTTAATTAGAATTTAAATTGCGACGTCGGCGGCGTCCGGCGCATAGCAATTCCGAGCCTTCGAAATTCGCGCGAGTGACCGGCGTGGCTTTTTCTACGGGACAGGCGTAAAAGAGGAGAAGAAATTCCAAGGAAAACCGTTGCGAAACGCTGGCTCGCAGAACGGGGTCGTGGGGGCTTCGATTGGGCAAGACCGAAGGCACACTTGCAAAAGTCGGAGGGGTCGGTTTGTTGCGACGTAGTTTTAACCTGTATGGGGGAACGCACCACGCGAGAAACACGAAATTTCCACAACAAAAGCCACAGGGGCGAACAAAACGTCTTGCGGGCACCCTATTTTCGATCAGGTAGCCACCTGAGTGCGCCCTGCTTCGCTGCTTTCCTTTTTACTCGATCTCTCGCCCTTTCTCTGGCCGGCAGGTGCGATTTCGCGTTAATGGTATCACGCTGGCAACTTCTTGTTTACATTGTTCGGGGTGCTCGCGACGAGACTGAAAGTAGCTATCGGGGCTCGACCGTACGTACAGCGTCGCGTAAGATATCGAGGCGTTCGTCGATAAGAGCGACGGGGCCATTTATTGTTCGTCGATAGTAGCAAGTGCGCGGGTTTTAGAAAAATCGAAGACGGAACAGAAACGGCGAAGCAATGGCCATATGTCGAGGACACGGTGATCCTTTCTCTCCCTTGCTCCTCCCGTTTCGCACTGGTTCGCCATATGGCGCGCGAAACCGAGCTTTCTTAACTAACGCGTCCTCTGGTTTCTCCTCCGCCGAGGATTCCGTCTGTCAACATCTGTTTCCACGCGCAGCCACCGAGGATCCTAGAACGTCGGTTCCCGGAGGGGGCGAGACGTCTACCTGTCCATATGCTCCGAGCCAGAGATTCCGGCACAAAGATCGAGATTACCTTTGTCCGTGGAACGCCACGGACCCGTCTTACCTACTCCGGCATTTTTCAATCAAACGAGGGATTTCCACCCGAGGAGTCTGAAAGGAGGTCAGTTTCCTTTCGATCCTCTAAAAAGAACACGCGGGGAAGAACCTCAGTCTGTCTTCTATTTCGAACGCTCTAGAACTTTCCACGACCCTAGGGGATCTGGATTCTTAGATGATTGGTGCCGTGAAAGGAAAGCGATGGGATTTAGTGTATCTTTTTCCTGAAAGAGTGGAATCGAACTCGCCGAGCGAAGGAAGGACAAGGATTCAAATTAATTAATACACGAAGTGGCTATTTACTAGAGCGAAGTATGTCTCCTTTCCGAGCAGGTAGATTCTTCGAATGAATTTCCTATCGGGTGCCATTTATTCTCAGCTTCTGTCCACCTGTACGAGGAAAGCATTTGCGCGACCTGAATCTACATTTCCCCGAAGAGGGACATGCGGGTCGCCAGTGTGGCGAAAGAGTAACCGGTAGAAGGGGACTAAA
This sequence comes from Andrena haemorrhoa, assembly GCA_910592295.1. Lineage (NCBI taxonomy): Eukaryota > Metazoa > Arthropoda > Insecta > Hymenoptera > Andrenidae > Andrena > Andrena haemorrhoa. The sequence continues at coordinate 847,993 of OU342944.1, read as the reverse complement.
AGGAACTGGTGGCTAGAGTGTTTGCAAATGCAGTCGTAAGAAAGCGCCTATTGCGACAGGTGGTGCACGACCTTCGGAAGGTCCCGTTGCTGGTATCGCGTGTTCGCGAGCCTGATTTAATCGTGGGAAAAGACAGTGGAGTCGTCATAGTTCCGTGGCGGGGGATAACAGGTGTTGCTGGAAAAGGGCTCGTTGCGATGTCTCGCTCCGATGACTTTCCACGGGCCTCCGTTGGTCTTCTGCCCAAAGGAACTACCCAAGCAGCTCGCTATCACGGCGAATCGCGGCTCTTATGATACGTCCGACAGCAGAAGCTTCGTTCTACCACCGATCCGACCACGAGTACTTTTACGTGGAAAGACAACCCGAGCGATGTTGATCCCCGATTAGAGCTCTATCGCGGGCTAACGAAGACGTTAGCGGTAATCGAGGCATTGTTCCGCGAACGGTCGCATGCAAACCGTGCACTTGGTCGATAACATGTGATGTCCATTGTGCGGCGTGCGACCGTCGAGGGGTAGGGTTAAGCGTGCAGGCAAGTGGGACCTTTGGAATCCAAGGAATGCGATCGTAAGTTCGTCTTACTCCTTGAAAACTGGGGCCCTGCGGATGAGTCAGAGGACCCTTCAGGTATTTTGTTCGCTTTCAAACGCGCCTGACTCATCGGCGTGATTCATCCGGCGACCTATCGGGATACTTTCTAGACCTTCCAGCTCGGTGCATACCGTCTTCGTACTTTCAGCGATTCGTCATCCGAACTCCTACGTCAAGCCTCAGATATGCGGCTGAAAAACATGTCTCCGCTTCCCCCGGTTATGACGAACGCTGCTTAGATCGTTAACCAAGGGATCGATACGAATCGTGACTTTACGAAGAGAGGAGGAGGAGGAGAGAGGACGGCCCGTCTGTTGTTAGCTTTGTAATTTTGGAAAGCGATAGTGGCCAGGGCCGAGGGGCTGGCTTAAAGTTTCTGGATAGCCGCGTAAAACCAGAAGCAGGGAACGACAGGGGTAGAGGCAGAAGGAGAGAAGGCGGAAGAGGCGAGGAGGAGCGAGGCTAGACTATAAGAAAACAGGTCGGAGCCACGCGACCGGCCTGCGCTCTGCGCCTGCGCCCCTGCCTACCTTCCTTCCCTTTCCTCAGCGTACGCCGTCGCTTTCCCGCCAAAAACCTCTGATGCTCTTCCCCACGAGACGCTACGCTTATCAAATTTATTTATACACCGTGCACTGCTCCAAATCCCACCTCCCCGCCCATATTTCCGACAGTGGCCATTACTCTAGTCACGCCGCTGTATTCTCCTCTGTAATCCAAAATTCTTTACCAGTTTCTCGCTAAGCACAGACAACTGTGAACGTTTCCTGTGCCCATATTGTAGCCACGGAATGAATCCCTTTCAGAAAGATGTAACAAAATGGAGTGGTTAATTGAAGCAGGCTAACTTGTTAGTGTTCATAGAAGGCTATAGAATTGCATGGTTTTGGTGAAGTCTTGAGTCACGGTACTCGAATTTCGGAGGCTTCTAGTGGAAATCTACCGCGAAACTGCGACGTAGAAGCGAGATATGCGGACTCACCGTGAATACTCGTCTGCCTGGAGTACGGGTTGTTCCGTTTCTTAGGCGACGGCTCGTGCTTGTCGTGGTGCTTCCTCTGGTAATGGTTCTCCTTATCCTCGCCCCGAGGATCGACGCCCCACCGTTTCGCGAACTTGCTCCTCTCCGCGTCCAGGGCCTCCTGTAGCATCTCCACGGTCTCCCTGGAGTTCGGCTTGCCGAACAGGCAACGTGGTACGCGGGAGGCCATGGTCGTGCTGGACAACACCGTGAAGTGAACTTCGCGACAGATCGAAGCTGCCAGCATCTCGATAAATTCTTATGTTTCGACGCGTCGGGGCGAGCAACCGTGGCAGAGACGGCGATTCACGGTCCAATATCCGCGTTGTTCGCTCCACGGAACGTTTCACTGCTGCCGTGTCCTCTTAGAGAAGACCGATGACGAGAAATGGAAGGTGCGTCGCTCTTCAACTATCTCGATGGAGTCCCGTCGACTTTTCTGTCAGCTTCCCTCGAGAGTCCGCCTGACGATAGTCACGTAGTCACCAGAACCGAATTAGATAACCAGCAAGGAAGCGTGGTCTTCACCGCTCGACGGCCAGACTCCTTCTGGTCGGGTCTTGAAGACGACCAGGCACGGTTTCGTGTCCACCGTTTCGTCGTAGCCACGAGGTCCGATGTGGCCCTTCCACCGACCTCACGAATTCAAATCTGATTGGTGCGCGGCCATGGCTGCGCGGTAAAAATGGCGCGCACTCGTCGTCGCTCTGTCCCTGTCTCTTCAAGGTGAGCTCGCCTCTTCTGGCCCGCTGGCCCCGCTATTCTCCACGCACCCCGCACCGTCTCGTTCCCTCTATCGCGCCACGAACCGTCCAACGGATTATGCTAAGCGATTTTGGTTAGGGAAGGGAAGAGGCTCGCGCCATAAAGCCTACCTTTTATTTTTTTCTAAGTAGCACCGCGTATACAGCGATCACGATCGCGGCGAACGTTCTCTCCTACGAGAACGTGCTGCGTGATTCCTATTCCCTGAATCATTCGAAGCCCTTCGTAGTGGTAAGAATCAGAGAATTTCCCGCTCGATGTTATCTGCAGGAGTTGCCCCACCGTGCGCGGTATCACTTCATAGGAACTGATTACGAAAATCTAAGCCGAAGATAAGAGCACCTACGCGCGCTTTTTACTAAATTCCAACGTCGCGCCTCTTTTGCCCGCGCGATTCTGGAGAGCGCTCGGGGAGCAAGACGTCACCGAGAGGCGATTTGGGGAAACAGAATTTCGGGGGATTCTCGAAGGATGCGTCAGGTTACAGGCGCTCGAGGGTCCCGATCACTTTGAATTACCGAGCCGCGGGGCAGAGGGGTGGTTCGGTCGATTGTCATGAATACACGGCACGTATATTTTCGCGGGAAGTCCTGCATTCGGCGACGAGAGGAAAAAAACGATCGTTCGGGAGCAGGTGGACTGGGCAGAAAAAGAGGGAGGGACGAGGTCGGAACGAGTTTCGCGCTGAAAATTGACCATCGCGTCATTGCGATTCTTTTTGCAGCATCTCCGGGCATCCTTGCAACAATGACGGCGAAATTGCTTTGTTGCGATGAAACCCGATACATGGCCGGATCGTTTAGGCCGGCCCCGGACAAGATTCGCAATTCTCTTCTTGTTTTTGCGCGCGATCATTATTGCCCGGCGACTTTCGGTGCTTGCGCTACGTCGCGATCCGCAACACGATAGGGGTTATGTTTTCTATGGCGTATTGTGAATGTCAGCCAGTGAAAGCCTCCAAGGTCAAGGTTTAATTTTAGTACAAGGTCTTGCGCTTGATACCCCAATAAACTGGACGGTTGCGAATCGGTTCTTTCCCCAATTGCGCCCCAGAGATGCCTGCAACTATCCGCGATCGTTTCATAGAAATGCAATGGATGTGTATTGAGAAGGGTAGGCAACCGGGAAATACTATCAGAAAATTATGCAACTGTGTGTGCAAGTAGAGTAGTTGATCCGTAACACAAACCTAATTTTTGTTGGTGCCATGGTGCGGTTTTGGGGGGTGAAATCACCCCATGGAAAAAATGCAGAATTTCCTTTTTCTTTTAATATCTTGAGATCGGTAAGAGATATCGAAACGAAGTTTAAACAAAAATTGCATCTTCCTTTTGTATCCACAAAACTGTGTAAGAATAATTGTCGAAAAATCGATACTTTTCAAGTTACCTTCACCACCAATACTTAATTCGAATTCGCCATAAATTCCATGCTACTCTATCGAGCAGTGGAAGATCAGTAGTGTGCTACATTGCACGCAGGGATGCTATCATCTTCCCCGCTCCGCCGTCCGTTTGAAAAATCACCGTACCTCTTTTGTAAGGCATTGGAGTACAAGCTGTAGCAAGCTTACGGGTGGAAATTGTTCGTAACCGTGTTGAGCGCATGGTGCATGTGCGTGTGACTATAATCACGGCAGGGCAATGTTGCGATTTCGAGCAGGCTGCCACGAAAGAAACACCATTTCGTAGATCGATCGCGGCCCAAGGACTCGTGCTTCGTTGTATCACGGTATTCGAGCGATGGGGGTAAATTCGACCGTTACAGAAAGCGAGCTGAAAAACACCGTGCACTGTAGATCATGCGGGCAAGCAGGCCGGTGTGCGCCGTGTACGTGCAGCGCGGCTTTCACTGTGTGCGAACCATGGACAGGTGAACATCGTGACCACTATGGTCAGCCGCCGTAACGATTATTACCGAGGTTTGTGATTGTTTTTGGAGATTTCTTTGTGACGCTTGGGTACTCTGGCCACTATCACCTATCGCGCACAATCGTCGCTGGGCCCTTTTATCATATTTCCAAAAGAAGCGCGTGGAATGGCAGTGCAGATGGATAGCGCTAAACAAAGAATATTCAATATACTCCTTGGACGAATTGGGCGGTCGGTTTTCTGATTTCGATTCACCCTCGCTTCCAAGAGCGAGCCGTTGGGGTCCCCGAGGGAACGGCGACTTCCTCCTCGTTCCTCGTTTAAACGCGGGAACATCGATATCCGTGGGGGATTTTTAGTTCGAAGGCTCCCCAACGAGCTCGTTGCTTCCGGTCCCGGGCACCCAGACCGGAACACACGGGGAACGCGGTGACGTCAATGCGATCAGTGCATCGTCGAAAATTAGAGAGAAACCGATCCGCAGGGGTTCTGCCTCAGGATGTAGTTAATGCCCGCGACTTTAACTCGACCCGAAGACGATTACCGGCCCGATCATTTTCCACGCGCCTGAGCACCGTAATAGATAATAACGTTTAACGGCAAGACAGGCAATTCTTGCGAAGCGCCTTTCACCCGTAACGAACGAATTTCGACCGTTCCATCGACGAATGGCAGATTGGAAATATTTGAATACACTGACTCGGAGGGAAAACGATCAGCGGCTGACGCACACACGGATGAACCTCGGAGGAAGATGGAAACTGAGCGCAGAGAGAAGTGACGAAGAATGGACTTTGAAAATTCGAGACTCAACCCTTTGGCCAGCGGTCCGAGCAGCTGGCAGCATATGCTCCGAGCGAGAGAAAGAAACGAAGCAGTTTGCCGCAGAGAATAGCCTGACCAGCGTTGTCCTTTCCTTTTCTGGTGAATTCTCCCTGATCGAGAGACGTTGCTTGGCATCGTCGTCTAATATTCAGCCAACGATAACGATCCGATTATTCCTCATCGAAGTGTTTCGATATTCCTGCGGCGCTCTCTTTTGACAGAAAGCGTTTAATTATCAGATGAGTATCTCCCGGAAGCTGATTGGGGTCTCGGATGGGGGAAGGACGGAGACGAGGGGAATAGAGGGAGAGCGAACAAAGGCAGACGTGTTCGCGATCACCTGTGCGCTCAGGTATCCTGGGGCGCGCGTAGGAAAACAAAGCTGGCTTTCCACGTGCACGCTGGCCACGAGGAAGCCGAAAACAAACAGAATCCTCGCCCGTGTATAAGTGCACCTTTCCGGGGAAACTCGATCCATTCGGACGCGTTTGATCACCCGCCTGCCACGAGACACTCGGCCCCCTTGGTCCTCCCAGTGAAACTCGTCGCGTACGTCCACGACTTTTCCCGATTCTAATGCTCGTCGAGGTACAATCCTTTCTCATTTCACTACCTGGACCCAGGAAACACGTTCATCTGTGTATTGCACCCCTCCCACTCACGGTTCCGTTAAGCGGAGGAAGGGCCATTTTCCCTCGCCAGATGGAAATTTCTCGTTTGTGTATCGCGCGCGTCCCGGAGGATAAGCGACGAAGGGGGTGGGCCAGCTGCTCTGGATGCAGATGCTCTTGGAGTCGTGGAATTTCGAGGACAGCGTAAACGGCACACGCCAACTGGGGGAGAAAAAGTATCAAGTAAACTGTGGAGTGAAAATGTCGTCGCAGGGACCGCAGAGATTTCCTCTTGATTCTGGTGACTCGTGCTCGAGCACGGAGGACAGGGTCTGTCAACGGCGGAACTCTTATTCTTCCAGCCAACGTTTAATATAAATAACGCCTTCATTGCGAACAATTACACGTCCGTGCGTTCGCCGTCTAGGTAGGCACATTCACGAACTGTTGCGAGTAATTGAGCTAGTTTATCCACGGCACAAAATTCGTGCGTGCAACCGAACCACGGGGGAGGGGAGCGTTTAACACAGGATGCTCCTCTCCACTTTGTAGCCGTGCGTGCAACGCCGTGCTCCGTTTATTTCCCGTCTTCAACCGTCCGTGCGATAAAGTTAAAGGATGGTAGGAAGAAAGGCCACGTCTGATGGACGTTCGCCTCCGTTCCATGAAAGGATTTCGTGACCTCTTACTTGGACACGTATCCCACCGTCCTCTATCGAATCCACGCGATATAAAGGTCCGTTCTGATCGAGCTGCGTCACACGAAAGCTACAACTGTGGGTATCCCTTTCGGCTTGGTATTCAAGGCGAAGGAGAGCCCTGTGTGGACTTGGCGTAAAGAACGTATGTGCAGGGATCTCTGGTAATTAAGCTTCGAAAGATAGCACGTTTTTGGGGGCGAAATGGGACGCTCGATCGTGGAGAAATCTTTTTTAGAGGCAAAAGGGAAGAGCGTTAGATACGAACAATGCGGGGGCAAGGCGTGACGGAGTGTTTTTCGAGGCTTCGCCAGATCCAGCTGCCCGTAGGTACCTACCTTCGCCGTTGCCCTCTCGAAACCTCCTCCGCACGATAGTTTCTTCAGATAGACCGAATACCAGCAGATCTCCCGAAGAGACGCCCCGGAGGGGGTGGAACAGCTGTTCCCCGGTTAGAAACAGAGCCTTCGCGTGTAACGACCCGTGATACTTTCGCGATTCCTCGCCTACCTCGTAACGTCATCGACGTTAAAATTTAAAGATCGCCCAACTTTTACGCTCCCCGCGCGTTTTAAGGGCCCCCTTAATTTAATACTCTTCCAACGCAGCTGTTTCGACGGTTCGTGAGGATTTAGAAACGCGCGGATTTCGGGCAGCACGTGAGTTGCCATTTATTAGGACACTGTCGTAAATGTCCGGGGATATCTGTCAGTTTAGTTCCGAAGCTGCGGTCGCGTTGGTGGCTGTGGGTGGATGCGAGGGGAGAAAAAGCTCGCTCTGGAAACGCAGGATCGCCAGATGCCGAGGGTAATTAAATCGCCGCAAACAGGAGCAGGACCTTTCACGTTGCTTGACGGATGGCAGCCCTCGAGGCTGCTGCCATCATCGAAAACCAGATCGTGCGCGTCCTACAGCACGCGAACCAGAGGAGAACGGAAATTCGTGGCCGTTAGCTTGTAGATTGAATCCTTTCTCAGCTCAATGGAACCGAGGATCGCTTGGATTTTAATACTTCGCCACCACTGCACGTTTTGGGCTCGACTACATTGGCCGGTACTCCCAGCCCCGTTTTTTACACTTTCGTATTATACATAGCGTGGACGATGACTGTTAAATATTGTGCCAGAGCCAGATGTCGATGGCAATTAAATCGCTGGCTGAACTTTCGTTCAGGTATTAGGCGGCCTCTCGTATTTCTTTGGGCCAACGAGGAGCAGGAAGGACACATCCGTTAGGCGGAAGGAAAAGCTACACGTCGAAGGGCACTCGTGGATGTGAGGAAATTTGATCTTTCAAACGTTGGACTGGCTCTTTTTTGTTCAAGGAAATAGTAGAATTAGGTGGGTTCGATTTCAATGATAGGATACTTTGAATGTTGTTGAAAGTCATCGTTAACGAAAGAATTCGCGGATACTTGGCGTTTGGAGGAAACGTAATTGGAAACAGAATGCCTGGTCGAGTCGGCGAGAGGCTTGGGAACAAGGTTCCCGCCAATTTCTTAAAGTCTGCTCGAGGCAGTGTAACGGCCGTTGGTCCGAGATGCCTGGAAAGTGGCAGGTGCAACTCGGGCCAAACTTCATTAAACACAATCCCATCTGCGCCCTCATACTTCCAAAACGTCTTGTGGCCGACGCTGCTCCTCGGGACGAAGAAAGGAGAGGAGGAACAGGAAGCCTGGAAGCTCCAAAACTGACGGTTAACGTGCTCCAGCTTTTTTTCTTTTACGGAAGCGGGCGTAGCTCGTGTCCCGAACAATTTTCATGTACTCGTCGTAATTTCAAGAAGGAAGTACCTACCGAAATTGAGCCAACGCTTTACAATCCACAAACTATTCCAAAACATCTCATCGCATCACGAAAATTGTTGATAGATGCAGCAGATTTCGAAAGCTCTAGAAAAGTTAGACGTTCTAACTCGAAACTCAGCGGAGCTGCTTCAACGCCCAAGGAAACAGCCTCGGTTAAAACACAAATCGTTTCTTGGAAGGAAGACGCAGCCACGTGGCTGATCCTTGTGGCACGCGTGCCCGGTCCTTCGGCCCTCCAAGATTTATTGATATTGGGAGGCTGTCTACCGACCAGCAACGAAACAGGATACGAATCCAAATTAGACCATTATCGACACCGGTTTCCAGACCTTTTTCTGGTGATTCTCCAACGTGGACAACAGAACTTTTCGAATGCATTTGTATCTTCAGTGTTTCAATGAATCTACCTACAATTAGTGAGAGAAGTAGATTCCTCGTGATTCTTAACTACTTATTAAATGATTCATTTATGTAAAAACCGACAGTTAGTGGTCTTTCTCACGGTGAAACCAGCGGAATATTTGCATAAAGTTCTCGACAGATTCGACGATAATAACCGAAGCGTGCACCATACGCCCAGCGCGCTCCGTGCACCATGCGCAGAGCACAATGCAATGAAAGGAACACTTGCCGGGGCCACGAAGGGCCTCGGCAAAATCGTCCCTCCCCGTTTTCCCATGAACTTGCCGTCTTAGAAAAAAAGGTGGTGCCTAGGTATTTTCCGCAGCTTACGATCCGCAGGACATCGTAAAAGGGAACCCTGCTCGAGGAACGAGGTGCATAATAGGGTTTCCAGGACCTTTAAACTTTAAAGAGACGACCCTCGAACAGCTGACGCGCCCTGAGGTGGCCAGGTACTCTCTCTCTCTCTCTCTCTCTCTCTGATAAATTCTCGACACATTCAAAAGATGTGAAACGCAAGCAGTGAGAAATGGCCCCCGCGGGAAACGGCTAGAAAAGGCGGGAAAACGCGTTCCCGCTACGCTTCGACCGTTGCCGATTCTCGAAGCCCAAATAGGTAGGTAGGTACTATTGCCAAAAATCGGGGGAGTACTTGAAGCGTCTCCCATTAAATTCAAACATCTCTACCTACGATTCTTCCACTCGAATCCTACGGCCTCGTAAATCTCTCCATTGTCGGGCCGGCTGAGCTTAGCTTATTTAGTTTCCAAGGATCTGAGAGTCTCAGGTAGTCGCGACTCTGGGGTATTTAAATTTTATTGCACGGATAACGGCCACCCTTCGTATCTCCTCGCTCGCCAGCAACTACGGGGCATTTAAATTCCTTTTAACCAGCACACTCCGCTGTCTCATGCAGAACGGAAAGTGGAGTACCCGTTATAAAAACGGCGGAATACGAGATATCCGCGGAACCACGGGGGATCGATGATCCAGAGCTAATTGCCAGACGTGGGAAAGCGGAAATCGCTGTCGATATTTCTGCGAGGGTGGGCAGCTCGAACGGTGCAATAGATTCTTTCTAATTCCAGTTCCCACGGGGAACAGGAATTACGTCTGACGAGCAGCTTCGCCCGACGATCGTAAACATTCCTCCGCGGTAATTAACAGGCTGATAATCGTGGATTTCACCGCGGCATCTGCCATCCATGATACTAATTTCCAGGTGCTAAATGGGGGGTGTGTCCAGCGTTTGATACTATTTCACTCGGAATCGCTATGAAATACGATCGTTTTCCGGTGGCGAGCGAAGTAGGAAACGGGTTCGCGTCCAGGGACATTTTCCGTCGCCTATCCCTAGACGAATATCTACAGTCTACGCGCTGTGGAATATCGGGGAGCGTACTTTCGCAGAGAATGGTCCGCTTGCGTTTTACTTTACACTCACTTTCAGGTGATGCACAGTGTGCTTCTAATTGGATCGTTGCTCGATCACGAGCGTGCAAGCCTGTCGCTCGGTTTCACGATTTCGCATTCAGATCGATTTCCGTTCGCACGGTCGCGTGCATAACGCAATAGGTATCGGTGCCCGGCAAGTAACAAGATAATTGGGGTGGGCGTAACCGTGACGGAACGTGGAAGGGTGGCCGATGCATCGAATTGTTTCCTAAAGCGGGATCATTAACGAATGTAGTTTCCCAGCGCCATATGCAACCCTGTTGGTACGTATCGAGCGAGATCATGCGCCCATTTCTGGCGAACGAGGGGGGCTTCGATTACGACCCATTGCATATTAAACGAATTTATTATTCTATTATACAGTGTATTGACTATGTACAAATTCAGCTCCGCCTATTTACTACCTACATTTCTTCCTCCATACCACGATCACGATTGTGATTATAGCGATCAGAGCAACACTTCCGATAACGCCACCCACGATCGCCCCCAGGCACATTGGTTTGAAGAGTGACCAAAATTCAATTTCAACCCTCCGGAGCTTCTAAATCCGCATACCTTTGATTTTCCAGATGAGACGTTGATTAGATATAATATTCTGGAGACAAAATTACGAAATTTTATGCGATTCTAATTGTTTTAATTACTCATTATAGAACATCGAAATACGTGTTTGTATTATAAGTACAGTTATATAGGTAAGCAAGTGTATTTCAGTTATTTATTGATTCTTTTCTCTCTTTTCCTCTCCAGTACGGGTATGCTTGTTACAAAAATATAACAGGAAAAACCTATAAATATTTAATTGAATTCTGTGATAAAACTTGTGCGGAAAATTGATATTCAATTTAACCGCGAAAATATTTTTGTTACTAATAATAGTGTTTCTTTTTCAATAATTTACGCTAAATAGTCGAATTATATAATAGAAAATGAATTTGCATTGGAAAAAATCGAGATAAAGATGTTTTTGTTTCTGGCTATAAATTTGAATGCGCCATCTGGAATTTTGAATTTTTGGTGTCAGATTCCTTAATTACCGTGTTTCAGAAAGATAAAAATGTTGGCCGCTAGAAGTAGGTATCCAGACCACTGTGCCACGTCAGCTCCAGAGACGTTTTCCTCTAAAAGTTTGTCAAATTTATTGAATGTGGAACGCGGAACGTAAGTCTCGTAAGCTTATGCGCAATTCTATTTACCTGTTCTCGTGACAACACTGCCCCCGGTGTTAAATGCGGCTAAATAATAGCCGGGAAAGGTTATATCAACGTCCACAGTACTCGCCGTAGTTTCGGGCTCGCATCTGTGAAGCCCACCATTCTCGGACACGGAGAATTCATCATATCCGCGCAGCTCGCATCCAAATCTCTTCCCTGCATTCAAAATTGTGCATACAATTTTCGCACAGTTCATTATCATTTATTAGTGCAATACGAACCCTCTTGTATCGCGCCAGGAAAGTTTTTCCCGTCGATGTATAGTTCGTAAGCTATGACATGGAGGGAGAATGTGATATGCCTGCTGCTGATCATAAGCGTAATTCGGTTCAGCGTCCCTTCTAATGTTGGGTCTTCCCCCCAAATCAACTCCATTGTAGGGGCGACGCCCCTGCATGTGCCCCTTACTTTGGCTGTGGGTGGAATCTTCAAAAATGCTTCCTTGATCTAAAGCATGAAAAGGGATGAGATGATTCGTGCGCACGGTAACGAAGAGTGTGATATATCTATATCAGATCAAGTTCCTCGCGTACTTACATCATAACCCACTGATATATAATTTGCTTTTATGGAAATCGACATGTCTACCTCAACACAAGCCACCCCGGTTTCTGGATCCCTCACAGTGTATAAGAACTCAGTGGCAGAATGATCAGGCGAAGGTAACGTGGCAGGATTGACAGAGATTGCAGGGTCGGTTGTATTTCTGCTTGTAGTTGTAGTTGCAGTGGTACTTATAACTGTGGTGTTTAGGACAGCACAATTGGTTACTGTAAAATCGAGATCACTTACTCACCGTGATTGCATATCTATCATTGTCAGACACTGCCTCACCCAGAGGGGGGGGGGGGGGGGGGCAAGGAGCTAGGGTTTAAAACCCGTTTTTTTTATATAAATGTGTAAAATTCGAAAACCGGGTTTTAAATTTAAAAAACTCGTTTTAGATAGATACTAGAATGAATATGTAAAAATTGATCAATTATTTCATTAAAAACGCTAATATTTTGACTTGAAATCGCCCTGGGCACAAGCATATTGTAGTGAAATTTTACCGGAAAACTAATCTTAATAAGATCATATTTGCTGAAGAAAAATATTAAATAACCGAGAATATTTTAATTATATTTTTTTGTTTAAATTCGAAGACTGTTGTAATCGATTTTTGGGGGATACTGCAATTTTATTCGAAAACCGGTTTTTTGAAAAGTCGGTTTTTGTATAAACCCTATAAGGAGCCCTGGCACCCCCAAAGGAAAAGGAGAGGAAAGGGGAGAGTAATGTACCCACGACTGAAGTAATTCAAGAGCTTTGAAAAAAGAAAAGAAAATTGGATATTATTCTTTAAATAAATTTTTATAAGCACCTATTGAATTTTATTCAATTTGCATTAAAAATATTTGTATCCGTTCAACTCGGCTCTTCCTAAGATTAAATCCGCACATACAACATTAACTTACTTGCTACCACGAAAGTCAATAAGACCAGCAACTGCACACTTTGCCGCCCCATATCCTCGTCAGAACCGTATCCTCCTGTTCGACCAGATACCAACACTTGACAACAACAAATGAATTCGACAAATGGGTTTCACTGCTTGTCTGAAGTGTCAGTATATAGGGAGGGGATTAGAATAGAGTGGGGCGAGAGTGCGCACTTAAAGTTTAAACTTCCCTGAAATCCTTGGTATTACACTGATAGCACATATCATTGTGTAAGAAATAGCTACTATGCATTATTATTCGATAGGTAGACAGTGAGTCACTGCCAGTGACTTCAAGTAAATTTACGTATCGCAACATATATAAAATAAATATTGCCAAGAAGTGTGAACTTCGAACTTTTACCCAATATGTGGGGCAATAGTTCGCATGTTATGGGGTAAAAGAACGAAACGAGAAATTTCCACAAAAGGGTTTTATTTTCCTACATACAATATTTGTGGTAACATAGCAAAACCTCTAATAGTTTACAATTAACTTTTTTTTTCATGAAGGTAACAGTAATCGCACATAACATTACCCTCATCTTCGTAGTGTATGCAGACATCAATCTTCTACATAGAGGATCAGTGTATTCTTCTTCACACGCAGGACAAATTATTTTCTTCGTAAATACAAATTCCGTAAATACATTCCGTTAAACAAATTTATTAATCTATTAAACGAATTATACATATAATAGCAAATGAATCTGCATTGGAAAAAATCGATATAAAGATGTTTTTAATTTTGGCTATTGAATGCGCCATCTTGAATTTTTAATTTTTGGTGTCAGATTCCTTGATTACCAAGTTTCAGAAAGACAAAAATGTTGCCCGCTAGGAGTAGGTATCCAGACCACTGTGCCGCGTCAGCTCCAGAGATGCAGTTTTTACAAATTCAGTTTCGCCTATTTACTATCTACATTTCTTTCTCAATACCACGATCACGATTATGATTATAGCGATCAGAGCAACTCCTCCGATAACGCCACCCACGATTTCCCCCACGTTCGCCTCCGTGACACAGCTTTCCTCTGAAAGATTACGCAATTTGTTGAATGTTGAACGGACAACGTAAGTTTCGTAAGCTTATGCTCAATTGTACTTACCTGTTTTCGCGGCAACAATTTGCTCTGTGTTGAACGCGATTAAAGTAACGTTGGTAATGGTTATTTCAAAGGCCCCATTACGCACCGTAGTTTCGGACTCGCATCTGTAGAATCCACCATTCTTGGAAGCGGAGAATTTATTCATTTTCTCCAGTTTGGTTCCGAATCTCTTCCCTAAATTCAAAATTGCGCATACAGTTTTCGCGCTGTTCATTATCGTAACGCCACAAGGCTGATTAATTATTGCAATACGAACCCTCTTCAATCGCGTTAGGGAAGGTTTTACTGTCGATATATAGTTCTAAAACTATTTCTTGGAGGAAAAATGTGTTATCCGTGCTGTTGAACATAAACGCAATTCCGTTCTGCGTCCCGTTTAATGTGGGGTCTTGTGCCCATATCAACTCCATGGTAGGGATGGCACGGTCCATGCAATGGCCCCTTACTTCGAGTTTGGGTGGAATCTTCAAAGTTGCTGTCTCGGTCTGAGGCATGAAAATGGGTGAGATGATTCGTGCGCGCGGTAACGAGTAATGCAATAACTATATGTATAACGGATCAAGTTCCTCGAGTACTTACCCTATAACCCATTGATCTATACTTTGCTTTTATGGAAATCGACATGTTTGCCAAAATACAAGCCACCCCTGTTTCTGGATCCCTCACATAGTAATTGAACTTAGTTACAGATGGATCAGGTTGGGGTAACGGGGCAGGTGTAAGTTCGTTGTCAGACTCGCAGTTTTCCTCTGAAAGATTGGGCAATTTGTTGAATGTTGAAGGCGGAACGTAAGCTTATGCTTGATTTTACCTGTTTTCGTGGCAACACTCTTCTCGGTGTTGAACGCGATTAAAGCAACGTCGGTAATGGTTATACCAAGGATTAAATTACCCACCGTAGTTTCGAGCGCGCATTTGTGGAGCCCATTTTTGGAAGTGGCGAATTTATTAACCTTCTTCAGACTGTATTCGTATCTGTCACCTGCATTCGAAATTGTGCATACAGGTTCCGCACTGTTCATTACGTAACGCCAGGAGGTTCATTTATTATTGCAATACGAACCCCTTTGTACCGCGTAAGGAAAGTTTTTCCCGTCGATGTATAATTGTAAAACTATGTCTTGGAGGAAAAATGTGGTATTCGTGCTGTTGAATATAAACGCAATTCCGTTCAGCGCTCCTGCTAATGTTGGGTCTTCTGCCCAAATCAACTCCATTGTAGAGACGGCGCCATTGCATGTTCCCCTTACTTTGGCTGTGGGTGGTATCTTCAACAATGCTGTCATGAACTGAGGCATGAAAATGGTTGAGATGATTCGTGCACGCGGTAACGAGTAGTGCAATACCTATATGTATATCGGATCAAGTTCCCCGAGAACTTACATCATCACCCATTGATATATACTTTGCTTTTATGGAAATCGACATGTTTGCCAAAATACAAGCCACCCCTGTTTCTGGATCCCTCACATAGTAATTGAACTTAGTTACAGATGGATCAGGTTGGGGTAACGGGGCAGGTGTAAGTTCGTTGTCAGGCTCGCAGTTTTCCTCTAAAAGATTGGGCAATTTGTTGAATGTTGAAGGCGGAACGTATGTTTCATAAGCTTATGCTTGATTTTACCTGTTTTCGTGGCAACACTCTTCTCGGTGTTGAACGCGATTAAAGCAACGTTGGTAATGGTTATATTAACATCTACACTACCCATCGTAGTTTCGAGCGCGCATTTGTAGAGCCCATTTTTGGAAGCGGCGAATTTATAAACGTTCCTCAGAATGCCTCCGAATTTCTTCCCTGGATTCGAAATTGTGCATACAGGTTCCGCACTGTTCATTACGTAACGCCAGTAGGCTCATTTATTATTGCAATACGAACCCTCATCATTCGCGCCAGGGAAGGATATGTAGTCCCTGTATAGGTCGTAAACTATGTCTTGGAGGAAAGATATGTTACCCGTGCTGCCGAACACAAACGTAATTACATTCTGCGTCTCTTTTAATGTTGGGTCTTGCGCCCAAATCAACTCCATTGTAGGGGTGGTGTCGCTGCATGTGCCCCTTACTTCGGCTGTGGGTGGAACTATCAAAACTGTTGTCTTGTTCTAAAGAATGAAAGGAGATGAGATGATTCGTGCGCACGGTAAGGAATAGTGTAATATAGTATAACGGATCAAGTTCCTCGAGTACTTACGTATGGTGTACGACTCGTTGATACATATCTTACTGTTATGGAAATCGTCATGTTTGCTAAAATACAAGCCACGCCTGTTTCAGGATCCCTCACATAGTAATTGAACTCAGTGATGGAAGAATCAGGTGGGGGTAACGTGACAGATTTGTCAAGGATTGTAGGTTTGGTTGTACTTGTGCTTGGGCCAGCACAATTGGTTACTGTAAAATCGAAATCACATAATTTTTATAAGTAAACTACTCATCCTGATTGCATATCTGCCATTGTCATACAGTGGCGCACCCCGAGGGGGGCCAAGGATCTAGGGTTTGTCGGTTTTTAAAAACCGGGTTTAAAAACCGTTTTTTTTTCATATAAATGTGTAAAATTCGAAAACTCGTTTATAAATTTACAAAACCGGATTTTAAAATTTAAAGACCGGTTGTATATAGGTACTAGAATCAATAATAAAATTGATCAATTATTTAATTATTATAAACGCTAACTGTAAAACTAATCTTCATAAGTTTATATTTGCTGAAGAAAAATGCTAAATGAAATAAAGATTTATAATTTACATTTTGTACGGACTTTAGTTATTTTAGTTCTTTTTTATTTGGTTTTGTATCGAGTATATTTGATTTTCTTATATTTTTGTTGTTTCATAAATATTAAATGATCCGAAGAACTGTACGGATTTTAGTTGACCTGAGTTCTTTTTTTATTTATATCGTTTTGTATAGATAGATTACATTTTTATACTGTAATTCTATAAATATTAAATAACCGAAAATATTTTAAAGTCAGTATAAATATTTGTTATTGTTTTAATTATGTTTTTTTTTTTGGAAAAAATCGAAGACTAGTGTAACCGGTTTTTTGGGGATTCTGTCGGTTTTTGTATAAACCCTATATGGAGCCCTGGCACCCCCCCCCCCCCCTCCCAAAAGGAGAGGAAAGGGGAGATTAATGTACCCTCGACTGAAGTAATTCAAGAGCTTTGTAAAAAGAAAAGAAAATTGAATTTTATTCTTTAAATAAATTTGTATAATCATCTATTGAACTTTATTGAATTTGCATTAAAAATACTTTTATCCGTTCAACTCGGCTCCCCCCGAGATTAAATCCGCACATACAACATTAACTTACCTGCTACCATGAAAGTCAATAAGACCAGCAACTGCACACGATTTCGGCCCATATTCTCTTCAGAACTGTATCCTCCTGTTCGACCAGATATGTACTACCACTTGACGACAACAAATGAATTGGAAGAATGGGTTCACTGCTTGTCTTAAGCCTCAATATAAAGGGAAAGGATTACATAGTCCTACTCCCAAACGTATTATCGCATCATCCCCTCTTTTTAGACTAAGCGAGATAAAGATTTTTTCGCGGAATACGACTGCGGTGTATTATAAAAATTCAGCCTTACTAAGGAACGATATGCATAACATAATCAAATTTTGCCTTACCAATCAACCGAAAAAGTATAAAACACGTTGAAGAGTCCCACGACCGAAATGATTAGCGGACATTGAACGTTCTTCTGGTCTCAAGCGGCCCAAGCGCCAAATTTAATCAATCACACAAGGCTAAACATACGTTCAGCGTTCCTGGACACCAACTGATCGATACAGTGGCAAAAATGTTCTCGTTCCGTACCACGTGATGCGATAAGCCGAAATCAGTGAGGCTAAAGTTTGGCCATCTTGATCTATGTAGATCGGGAAAAAGCAATTTGTTTTCGCACTGAAAATGAAGATCGAGCAGTGCTACTTGCTGATAGCGCCCGCCAATAAGCGTATTAAGATAACGGTCTGGCGATCGAACAAATCGTTCCCTGGTCTATCGATCCCGATCACCAGCGTAACGCCTTTTGGTCGCAATTCTTCATATCTCCTCTATCACGTTCACGGCTTTTGTTACCGAATCGCGTGCCCAGCGCACAGTGGGGTATTTGTCCCGAAACCCGGACATGGCTATTTTAAAATATTCAAACTCCCATAACTTTGCTAACATTCATCCACAGTTGATTCGGGCGATATCGTGCGCCCATTTCTGGCAACGAGGGGAGCTTCGATTACGACCCATTTCATATTAAACGAATTTATTATTCTATTATACAGTACAATTTACAAATTCAGTTTCGCCTATTTACTATCTACATTTCTTTCTCAATACCACGATCACGATTATGATTATAGCGATCAGAGCAACTCCTCCGATAACGCCACCCACGATTGCCCCCACGTTCGCCCCCGTGACACAGTTTTCCTCTGAAAGATTACGCAATTTGTTGAATGTTGAACGCCGAACGTAAGTCTCGTAAGCTTATGCTTAATTATACTTACCTGTTCTCGTGGCAACACTCTCCTCGGTGTTGAACGCAATTAAAGCAACGTTGGTAATGGTTATTTCAATGTCCTTAGTACCCACCGTAGTTTCGGGCTCGCATCTGTAGAGCCCACCATTCTTGGAAGCGGAGAATTTATCAATTCTCTGCAGTTCGGTTCCGAATCTCTTCCCTGCATTCAAAATGGTGCATACAGTTTTAGCACTGTTCATTATCCTACCTAACGCCTGGAGGCTCAATTATTATTGCAATACGAACCCTCTTGTATCGCGTCAGGAAAGTTTTTCCCGTGGATGTATAATTGTAAAACTATGTCTTGGAGGAAAAATGTGGTATTCGTGCTGTTGAATATAAGCGCAATTCCGTTCAGCGCTCCTTCTAATATTGGGTCTTCTGCCCAAATCAACTCCATTGTAGGTACGGCGCCATTGCATGTTCCCCTTACTTCGGCTGTGGGTGGTATCTTCAACAATGCTGTCTTGGTCTGAGGCATGAAAATGGGTGAGATGATTCGTGCGCGCGGTAACGAGTAGTGCAATAACTATATGTATAACGGATCAAGTTCCTCGAGTACTTACCCTATAACCCGTTGATATATAATTTGCTTTTATGGAAATCGACATGTTTGCCAAAATACAAGCCACCCCTGTTTCTAGATCCCTCACATAGTAATTGAACTTAGTTACAGATGGATCAGGTTGGGGTAACGGGGCAGGTGTAAGTTCGTTGTCAGGCTCGCAGTTTTCCTCTGAAAGATTGGGCAATTTGTTGAATGTTGAAGGCGGAACGTATGTTTCATAAGCTTATGCTTGATTTTACCTGTTTTCGTGGCAACACTCTTCTCGGTGTTGAACACGATTAAAGCAACGTTGGTAATGGTTATATCAACTTCTACACTACCCATCGTAGTTTCGAGCGCGCATTTGTAGAGCCCATTTTTGGAAGCGGCGAATTTATAAACGTTCCTCAGAGTGCCTCCGACTTTCGTCCCTGGATTCGAAATTGTGCATACAGGTTCCGCACTTGTCATTACGTAACGCTAGGAGGCTCATTTATTATTGCATTACGAACCCTCGTTACTTGCGTCCGGGAAGGTTTTGTTGTCCTTGTATAGGTCGTAAACTATGTCTTGGAGGAAAGATATGTTACCCGTGCTGCCGAACACAAACGTAATTACATTCTGCGTCTCTTTTAATGTTGGGTCTTGCGCCCAAATCAACTCCATTGTAGGGGTGGTGTCGCTGCATGTACCCTTTACTTCGGCTGTGGGTGGAACTATCAAAACTGTTGTCTTGATCTAAAGCATGAAAGGAGATGAGATGATTCATGCGCACGGTAAGGAATAGTGTACTATAGTATAACGGATCAAGTTCCTCGAGTACTTACGTATCGTTTAGGACTCGTTGATACATAAGTTACTGTCATGGAAATCGTCATGTTTGCTAAAATACAAGCCACGCCTGTTTCAGGATCCCTCACATAGTAATTGAACTCAGTGACAGAAGGATCAGGTGGGGGTAACGTGACAGGTTTGTCGGGGATTGTAGGTTTGGTTGCACTTGTGCTTGAAGGTGTATTTGCTGTGGTACTTGTAACTGTGGTGGATGGGCCAGCACAATTGGTTACTGTAAAATCGAAATCACACCATTTCTATAAGTAAACTACCCATCGCGATTGCATACCTGCCATTGTCAGACTGTGGCGCACCCAGAGGGTGCCAAGGAGCTAGGATTTGTCGGTTTTTAAAATATAATCGGAATGTTTTTTATTTATTTGGTTTTGTATAGATAGAGTATAGGTATTTTTATACAGTAATTCCATAAATAGATATTAAATAACCGCAAATATTTTAAAATAAGTATAAATAATTTTTATTGTTTTAATTATATAATTTTCATTTTTTGTGTATAAATTGGAAGACTAGTGTAATCGGGTTTTTTGGGATACTGCAATTCGAAAATCGGTTTTTGTATAAACCCTATAAGGAGCCCTGGCACCCCAAAAGATAAAAGAGAGGAAAAACGAGATTAATGTACCCACGACTGAAGTAATTCAAGAGCTTTGTAAAAAGAAAAGAAAATTTAATTTTATTCTTTAAATAAATTTGTATAATCACCTATTGAACTTTATTGAATTTGCATTAAAAATATTGTTATCCGTTCAACTCGGCTCCCCGCAAAGACTAAAACCCCAGATACAACATCAACGTACCTGCTACCACGAAAGTCAATAAGACCAGCAACTGCGCACGTTTCCGGGCCATATCCTCTTCAGATCTGTATCCTCCTGTTCAACCAGATACCATCACTTGATAACAACAAATGAATGCGTTCGTGGTTTGTCTGAAGCCTCAATATAAAGGGAAAGGATTACATAGCCTTACTCACAGACATGGTATCGCATCATCCCCTCTTTTCAAACAAAGCGAGATAAAGAGTTTTTCGCGGAATACGACTGCGGTGTATTATAAAAATTCAGCCTTACCAAGAAACGATATGCACAACACAATCAAATTTTGCCGTACCAATCCACCGAAAAAGTATAAAACACTTTGAAGAGTCCCACGACCGGAATGATTAGCAGAAATTGAACGTTCTTCTTTGGGTGTCAGGCGGCCCAAGCGTAAAATTTGATCAATCACACAAGGCTAAACATACGTTCAGCGTTCCTGGACACCAACTGATCGATACTGCGGCCAAAATGGTCTCGTTCCGTACCACGTGGTGCGATAAGCCGAAATCGGTGAAACTAATGTTTGGCCATCTTGACCTGGATCGGTAAAATGAAATTTACTTTCGCTCTGAAAATGAAGGTCAAGCGTTGCTAGCTGCTGATAGCGCCCGTGAATAAGCGTATTAAGATAACGATCTGGCGCTCGAAAACATCGTTTCCGGTGCTATCGATCACGATCGTCAGCGTCGCCCCTTTTGGGTCGCAATTCTTCATTTCTGCTCTATCACGTCACGGCTTTTGTTAACGATTCGTGCGCGCAGCGGTTAGAGCGACGTATAATGGCTCGTTGGCCAGCTCCCCTCTGATTTTTGCCGCTCGTGGGTGGTTGCGATTTCGATTAATACGCGGATCGGACGTGGGCGTAAGAGCCGAAGGGCGAAGAAAAAAGAGCGTGGCGAGCGTGACAAAAATTGCACAGGATGTGGTTGCACGCGCCCACGAAAATCGACATTAACCGTGTATTAAACGAAACGCAACCCTTCGCTCTCCTTTTTCGCCGGCATTGTTCCCGGCAGCTGCCTAATTCACGGTTTCGCCCGATTTTCTTCATTCTCCGTTGGCCACCGGTTTGCGCGAAACGCCAACTTGTAGGTACTGCAGAGCTTGCTGACCGGAATAAAATGTCATAAAATTCCCAAGTAGATATTATCAATTTCGGGAACACTTGTAGCGTATCAATTTTGAGTACAGAGTCGATAAGCATCACTGATGCCGATGGCCTGTTGCTTGACTCATTATTAACATTGCGAGCCGCCCACTTGTGCAGGCTGAAGTGATCCCTAGATTCGGCAGTGTCTTTTTTCCGTTCGTCCTAAACTGTGAGCAGTGCGAAATGTAGACGTGAATCTGCAGAAAGAATTATCGTGTTTCTCGTTCGGGAGGGCACAGATGTCGCTCGTCCCTTTTAGGAGAATCCTAAGTAATTTCGTCTTTATCCGTGGACGATGAATCACCGCGAGCCCTTTCGACGGCTCGATGTTTGTCCTCCAATAAACGGCCCCGACCGTTCGGAAATAATGCCGCGGAGGCTGGCGAACGGAACGATCTCATTGTCGAATCCTTAAGCGTGACCCTTGCCATTGTGACCGTAATTTTCGTTGTGTGCGATTTGGCAAATTCGCCGAGAAACCGCCTCGTCGCGGGGATGCTCGTTACGCGGCCGACAATCGGGCCCCGGGTATTTCGAAGTCGCTGCAGCTCTCTGTGTAGCTCGCCGATCGCCGAACAACGAGTGCCACGTGCTCCCCCGCAAGCTGCAACGGGCCTCGGATCGCATACATCATGCGGATGTCTGTAATTGGCGGCGGTGCGCGAAGGTGAAAAGCTGAAACGCAACAAACGCGCATCGAGTCGTCAGCCACCAGCCGACCGTTCGTTAACGACCTTCAATGGCCCTTTATTTATTTCTCGAGCGTGATCGGCGCGCGCCCGCCTGTCGTGCGCAAGAGAAAGGAGAGAAAATGAGAAAAGCACGCGTGGAATATCGAATGTGCAACATGGGGCACTGCCGGCGATATCGATGCATCTGCTCGACGGCGCGGCTACCCCTTCGCTATTTATCTGCCGATCGTCATCTGGCGATGTGTCCAACGATGGCAATCGCCCGCTCCCGCTCGAGTCGCAGCCGCGGTGATTTCGGCAGATCGATCCTCCCGATCGACCATCTGCCAAAGACACTTTCCAAGGGTTGCCAACCCCTTCGCGGACCTCCGGCGGACTTTCACGGACGAGCGGTTAGCCACAATACGCCGCGGAAGGTAGACGAACGAGGGGGATGAACGGATACGCCGATTGTTCGACGCCTGACAACGGACTTCCTGTGTATCGGCGCGTCCATCCTGCTCTTTCGAGGAGGACCAGCCACGCGAAGGCGGTGATTCGAGCTCGAGTTGCGAAATGGAAAGAGAAAGGTAACGATATCGGTGACGTGGCCGAATGAATCGAATAATGATGAATTTCGTCGAACACGGAACAACCAATTCATCCCTTTTCTGGCTCTTATTAAATAACAGGGTCCTCGACCGTGCTCGCCTCACGTGAACCGTGACCATACTTTTCCAACCTTCCGTCGCGAAAGACAATGCCAAAAAACAAGAGAGAGAGACATACGAACATCCCGCTCATGACTTCCTGCATTATCTGATATTACCGCGAGATAGCGGCGTATCGTCCGCAGCCATCGCGTAAATTATTGCCGCGTCCGAATTTACCGTGAGCGCCGTTCTAGCCGAGCACGATGCTGTGCGCTCGCTTTAGTCCCTCGATTCTACTGTGCAAATAAGCTTCCGAGCGAAATAAGTGCTTTCGTAAAAAGAAGCAGTCATACTGGTTATGCATCGGTCATCGGTAGCGTGACGCATGCGAAGCGGTGAATAATTCTGATTTCGCCAATACCTATCTGCCGATTTAATCAAAGGTCAAACATAAATGACCAATTGATATTATCAAAAAATTCTGACTCTGTTCGTCCAGCCGAAGCTCATCGTCCGCCAACTAATCCTCCCGCGTGTTACAATTCGATCTACACATCGATCATATCGGTCATTCAATGAAGTGAATTATCATGGATCATTGTCACTTCCTGCAGAACACACTAAATACGCTTCCTGCTGACCAGCTCGTGGTGCAAGTAGGGTTGTCACGTTTTGACGGGGAAATATCGTAAATTTGCTTCCATGAATATAAACAAGTGCGCCCGAAAACACTGAAAGCACATTTTAATCTTATTTGTGTTTATTTCTGCCAAACATATTTTTTATTCCTTTCAGCATTACACAGCAACTTTTCAACTGTTTTAAACAACTCAATGGCATTACTGCACTCAATATTCATATTAAAGTATATAAATAATTTTTTGTTTATTAAATTAAGGGCGGCCTTGTGTCTCTCAGCCCGCCACTTCACATTCATGGCAGAGAAAACTTTCTCAATAAATGCTGAGGTGGCAGAAGTGGACAGAAGATAAGAAATTAGTTTGAGATGATCAAAGTTATGCACGCTTGTTAACTACATTCAATAATTTCACGTAATATCATTTCATGAAATAAAGTATTTTCGCATACTTTATTGTTATTCCAAAGTATAGAGTACATTTACGTATAACTAGCTTTACCCACTACTCGGTTTCGCCCGAAATTTAGATTATGATTTCGTAAGAAAAAAATTTTTTTTTAGTTTGTTTTGTGAAAAATGGATTATCTGGATCAATTCATCTGGATTATTCAAGCATAATGAGCTGAGGCACATTTCGCGATCCCAGAGTTTATCGTTCGAAAGTTTTTAGGCGACAGACAAACACACAAACATATAGGTGGAAGCTTTCTGCTTTATATATTAAGGTAACGGAAGATACTTTATTATAAAATACGAGTAGCAACCCTAGGTAGAAGGAACGCAGCAAAGTGCTCTATACATATAGACGAGACATCCGAGAAATAACGGAAGTATCGATGGCGTTCGACGGACGCTGGCGGTTGCATCGTGCAACTTGCTTGGCTCCTGTTTCAGGAAGAGCAGGGTCGAGGAAGGTATCGTTTAATCGCGATGATTGCTGGCTGTCGCGATACGTTTGTCCCGCGCGTACGTGCCGGCGGGAGGACGGGGTGTACGTGCACGCGTACTTATCCACGGGAACGCGAGAGGAAGTTAGATTAACGAGGGAAGACACGGAGCTGGTCGCGGGAGGGAAGCGGCTCAGGCGAGCGGTATCTGGGATATGCAAATCCGTAATAACGCTTTACGGCCGCGTATTACCGCGCGCGGAACCCCGGCACAGGGTGGTCGGTGAAATTTACCGGAACGAAAGCCGCATCAGATAACGCTATTACATTATACCCTCTATTTTTCTTTCGCGCCACAACGAGTCCGTATTGGCTCTCCAACCATCCTCGGCAATTACTTCGATGTTCGTGGAATCATGTTCTAAACACCCTTTCATGCATGTAGAGCTATGTTATTGGCGGCCATAACTGTTGGGGGATGAGTTGACCGTATCGAATTAATAGAAGCCACTCTTCTACTATTTTTCCATGCCTCCCTATCAATTTCATTTTAGTACCTACCTACCTACCTACCCTGTTTTAGAAGTCCAACTGCTCCTGGAACTCGGCCGCTTTTCCTCGCACGATTGTTATTGCAACGAAATTATTTCTGCACTCGCAACCGGGGGGTAGAAGAGGTTAATTTCTCTTGGGCCACGGGCAATTACGCGGACATTAACTCTGGCGTTAACTAAATTTCACCGTCCCCTGGTCGTAACGCGGTGGATTAGCATAGGGCGGTGGCCAGCCAAGGAGCAAATTGTGCGAAAGTTTTCGCTCGCTCGCCAGAGACACCTGCGAAGACGCGAGACCAACGACGTCGTTCAAGTCCCGCGTAGTTTATGTTCCGTGAAGGAACCACCCTTGCAGAACTTTTTCCTTTGGCCACTGCCGTGTGAAAACGACCCGCGACGATCGTTTATACTTATTCTTTATTTCCTGTTCGGCGGGAATTACAGAGTGTCAACGTTCTCCACGTGCAACGTTCCGTTTTGCATTTATAATTGAAAATATCGCGGCCGCCCGGCAGGAAACGGCAGAGGGAATCCTTTGAGTCGCTTCCTCTGGCATTCGCTTCCGGATTAAAGGACGATCGATGGGCACGTGTCTCTTCTGTCCGCGAAAAGGTTTCGGATACTCATTTTTGGGGATATTGGAACCACTCCCCCAGTGTTCCCCAACCTTTTTTGAGTCGCGATCCCCTTTTATAATATTCAATTAACCTGCGTCAAAATAAGGTAAAAAGAATACATTAAAAATAACTATTTCAGAATATAATTCTTACTCGATAATGTTGAAACAAAATCCAAAAAACCGTGGCGACCCACAGGTTGGAAATCACTGCATTACCCTTAACAATGCTATTTTCTAGCGAGCAAATTCTTCTCTGAAAGAATTCCTTGAGTTCTCTTCGTTCGAACCGTCATTTAAAGAACGTCGCTTGCATCGTTTCAGAATATCTACATACTATTTCGAAACAGTCGTTATCTCCGTAAATGTTATCTAAATCGTTCTCGTACCTAATATCGTAAATTACTTAACGACACCGCTAGCATCGTCGGTTGCCGCCATCAAGGTCGATCATTCCTCGATCCACCGAGGTGGACAGAAAATATTTTGCGCGCTCGTTACGGGCACGGCCGTAAAACGCGTCCATCCTTTCGACAGGGTCTTCTTTGTGTAACCGTGACCCATTACTTCCATGCTGGGGGCACGTGAACCATATGGTCCACGTGACCGGCGATGCACGCGTTCTCGATACCCGATCGACCTATCGAATTCACGAAATTCAAACTTTGCACGCGCGATCAGTTCCACGTAGACGCGCTTCGCTGGCTTCATGGGAAACAACGTTGGCCGTCTCGTGTCTCTGCGCGTCAATTTTTTTCCCCCTTTTTATTCGCTCCCTCCACCCTCAACCCTTGCACCAAAATAGTCGGGTTTCAGGCCCGCGGCGCCCCAGTCCCGGCGATTTTGCATCCGATCGAGCCGGCGATTATTATTCAAATCGTGTCACGATTGTTTCGCGCAATTTAATATACACCGTGTTCTAGCTGTGGACGCATGGCAATTAGCTCGGAGGTTCAGCAACCCGTGGCGTTAAATATTAATGTGCATCAGGCTTTGCTGGCCCGAGAGGTTCCACTCGGTTTTGGTCGCTGCTATCTGATGATCCACGCGAATTTTTTACCCTCTTCCCTTTCATTCACTGCCTTTTTCCTTTTAGTTTAATGAAAATTTGGAAATTTTAGGGATCAATTTAATGAAAATTTGGAAATTTTAGAGATCAAGTTTAATAAAAATTTAGAAACATTAGATATCAGGTCTAATGAAAATTTGTAAATTATAGAAACCACTTTTTTTTTAGAGGACTAACGCATACGCGTTTCAAGGAACTCTTTCTTCTATGGGGCTGGGCATAAGAGTTAACAATTAGCTATTGTTGAACACGCGTTATCGTGCTCCAAGTGTAAGTTCTGGGACTGCTCCTTTTTTGCGACAATGAAAAGATTTCATGGCCGAGCCTGTGGACTCCGACCGTTACGGGAGCGGGAATCGTTCGAGGCGTTCCGTGCATTGTTCATTGTGCAACGACGCGCACCTGCGCTTTACGATTGCTAAAAGCGGAAGAACTCCCCCGTGTGCATGCTTCACCTGTGCTTTTCTGTACTTTCACGCGTGCACCGTGTGCAATAAAAACTGTTAACGGGTGGCAAGTGCACATTCGTTACGAACCACCTACTCGCCAATGTCGTGTTTCACTTTCAACCTTCAACTGTGGAAACGCAGGTGTTTCTTATGTACCTGGTATTATACTACTAATATTTGCAATAATTTATCACCTCCGTAATTACAGAAGTGAGTTTAATTACATAATAGCCTTACGCATCTACCTAATTTTTAAAGCAACGTAGAGCAAGCTACTTTTCACAATGTTAACATAAAGTTAGTTATAAAAGATGAAGCTTCCGAAATTACAACTACTGCCTTATTGGCGATGGATAACATTTCTATTCCCATCCGACGATAACACAGATTTCTACCCTTCCATGACTTAAAAAACTGAATCAACCGGTATATTACCTTTCTACTAGTTAGGTGTCTATCCGCCAGGTGGCGCTAGCACGCGATTTTCCGCAAGAAAAGAAGCAGCAAGCTATTGCCGCCATTAAGTGTCATTCCCGGTGGTGGTGCGTGACGTAGTAACTTTCTCCAGCAATTTAAAGGTAACAATACGCAATTATCAAGTTTAATCGCGAAACCTTGGTATCTCACGTAGAACCGATAGCATCGCACAAGCTCGTTACACCGGATACGTCACAGCCTTAATCGCACAATGAAATGCAACAAGTGCGTTTGTGCGGGACAGTTTCATTAAAAAACGCATTCGGCGTAACACAGTTTCACTTCCCCCGGGAGGCGCGCACACGAATCGCTGTAGCTTCTTTCAAGGACCCCCGTTCCGTTAGCGATACGTTTAGCCAATATCGATTGCTTTATAAAAAGATTCAAGGATCGCCGTTAAAGAAACAATCGCACGAAACAGGCAACAACATTTGTCCGTGACGTGACGTCGCGTCCGGGGAAAAACACCGGCGAAATATCGGCGGCGTTTGATCGATACGGTCGAGACGTGTCGCGCGTCCGGACCAGGTTTACGCGCCCCACCGAGAAACGAATGCTAAT
The DNA here is from genome assembly GCA_910592295.1 of Andrena haemorrhoa. Taxonomy (NCBI): domain Eukaryota; kingdom Metazoa; phylum Arthropoda; class Insecta; order Hymenoptera; family Andrenidae; genus Andrena; species Andrena haemorrhoa. The sequence goes on along the minus strand of OU342944.1, from coordinate 819,653 downwards.
CCAACTCGAGCCGAGTACGGCAAACTTATTCACGAAAATCAGGAAGTCTGGTAAGCCGGGAAACGGCGAGGCGACGCGGCCGCGATCTTCAGCTCCGATAAATTTATCATTCTCGTCTATTTACATCCGAATCGATAATCGATGTCTCTGGGCGCACCTTTCAGCGAGGTGCACATGACCATGCACATGTACGCCCACACCCGCTGCTGCTTCCGTCCGTGCACCGCGCGTGTTTCTCCAAGGATTCGAGACACTTTATCGCGGTCGAATCCTTTTGCCAGTTTCCGTTGGAAATAGTTCCGATTGGATAGGGGACCTCCGATAATTGGATAGTTGGACGTATTTGCAGCGGCTCGTGTACGAACATAGGGGATCTTACGAAACCGATCTTTTGTCCGAAAACGTTATTCAAACTACGAGAGTCCTCCCTCCTCCGACGCACCGGTTCTCGTCACGAGGCCACCAGGTGTCGTCATCCGAAGGATTCTTATCATTCCCCACGCGCCCGTCCCACGACCTCACGAAAAACCCCCTCGCCCTTTGACCTCCGCCCTCCTTCGCCCCTCCCCGCGGCCTTCCACGTTCTCGTGCCGTCCGTTTCTTCTCGTTCGCGGCACGAACGAGTTCGGCCCGCTTTCCTTTCGACCCGTCCGACAGAACTGAGAATTTCCCCGTGCCTTTTTTAGCCAGCCTCGACGGCCCAGCCGCGGGGAGGGGGATTAGCAAAGCTGAAGCCACACGTGAAGCAGGAAAACTGAGATTACAGGAACTCTGGCCCTGGGATTTCCAGAGTCCCTATTTCTAATACTCTGCTTTGCCTCGGGCGCTCGTCGCCCGCTGTAAACATTCGGGTGGCGAATTGTTATCCTTCTCTGAACAATTTACAGGACTCGTGCTGTTCCAGGCGGCGTTGTTGCGTAAGCGGAAAGAGAACTTAGGAGGGGATGAAGGGGAATAGATCTTGGAGAAGAAAATTCTTGGGTTAGGCAAGCATAAGCAAGCTTCCTCCGCCGTTTCGTCATTCGTACCTAATATGCCTAGTTGTTGGTCGGTTCAGTGACCATCCGTCGCTACGTGCTAGTAGAGCCTGCTTCCTCTTGCTCTTCCGCCCCTGCCCAACTGACGAGACATTGGCATATTTTTGGAACACTTTGCTATACATATAATATAAAAATTAACATTTTTACATTTGCTGCAGTATCCTATCGTAACATTGCATCTTTTGTGAATGCACTACACGTGTCAAAATGCTTACAATTTTTTCCCTTTTTCTTTTTAATAGATGTGAAGTAGATACCAATGTTACCCCGTACTGTCAGTGTTCCCCCAGTTTACGGTACTTTAGTAGTTCTGTTCATTGGCAAGCAATGGTCCTAAAGTGCTGTTCCTAAAATGACAGATAAATAGTGCGCGGTGAGCCGACGGCCGACGGCCGACGGCCGACTTTGAGATCGCGGTCGACTCGGTCAAGCAGGGTCACCGCTTCCGCGACCGTCCTACGCGCGAACGTGGCCGTAGCCACCTGGCGCACACGTATCGCCGACGTGACCGTGTATATATATATATATATATATACACGCACCTATACGTGCACGTGGCTTTGATGATAGGCGAGCGTACGCGCGGGGTCGTTCGTTATTCGCGATCAACCCGCTGGACTCGGATCATTTGGAATTTCATTCGTATACCTATACGACCGCCCGATCGCGGCTCCCTGCTGATTTAATTCGAAGGACTGTTGCCGCTCCGATGGCTGCATAATACATACGTATAGGCGGGAGGCGAGGACATTGTCTTTTGTGTCTGTCGAGAGGGTGAGACTGTTTTGTTCGTGTAACTGACGGGGATGGATAGATGTTTACAAGCTTTTGTTTATTATTAGGACATTCCATAATTATCGCGGTTCTTTTCGGTATATCGTCCGCGTTTGGAAAGGTTAGCGTTACGTGGCAGGTCTTTAGGTGACGGTGGAGCGTAGAGTGAGTCGAATTCGACTTCTGGATTTATTATTAAGTAGTTGATTTTGAATTTTTAAAAGCCGAATATTTAAGACGGGGTCCAACTGGAAACTAAGCATACTTATGCTATGCTATAAAACATAATAAAAAACATAGCACAGCTTAGCTTGGCTTTTGGTAATTTTGTTTAAAACTTATCATAGCAAAGCTTACCTTAGCTTTCAGATGGATCCACAGCTTTACGTTAGTATATATACCTACAAAAGATCGCGATGATTTGTATTGTTGACCCGATAGTTTCGCAGAAGTTTCTTAGACAGATATCGTGGTAATTTTCAAGTTCCTCGTAATGCACCAGCTGAACAGTGCCCGCTCTTCACGCAGTGCAGCGTAATGTAGCGCGCTGCGCAATTGCGCGCGGGATATCAACGTCTCGAGGAAATTGATAAGGTCCGTTTCCGTAGGAAGCCGACAGGCTGGTAGATTGGCAGCCGTCGCAAATCCGACGGCCGACCCAGAAGAATCCGGCCTGCGAATTGGCCTCGGTTTTATCCATAATAAAAATATGTACTCCTCCGGCAGGTAACGCGATTAGCTTGGTATCGATCGTGGATGTGCGTGGATGGTGCACGCCCGCATTTGCCCGCGCGTGTATCTTCGAAACGAAACGATATGAAATAGGTATTCCCGTTTCGTGTTCCGTTTCCACCCCCCTGAAACGCGATTCCAGGACGAAATCTGGCTCGCTGTGACGCCGACCGACGTCACCGTCCACGGTTCACTGGCCCCGTGTCTATGGAGGGCACGGGGAGAACAAATTGTTATCAATTGCGGCATTAATTCGCCGTCGCGGCGCGTTCGCCACCCAATAGCTCTCGGGCACCCTGCGAAACTCCGTCGAGGCGCGAGAAAACCTGCAGCAAAACTGTCCCGGTGGAAACTGATTCGGCCGAATCAGTTCTCACTCTGAAATTCCTTAATGTTCCAATGGAGACGTTTTTCTGTACGTCACAAGTGGATCGGATTTTCGTATCTCGCCTCATTCGCCGAAAAGAGCGACGTTAATCTCGAGACGAACGAAATTTCTATTTACGTAGCGCGACGCGTATATTTTTTTGCCAGCCGAGTGACGCGCAACTTCGAGCCCTCTTTCTCGACATTTTCCGGCCGTTTCGCTTATATGTACGGCCTACCCCTCCCGCATTTCCAGCGCGCCAGTATTTTTCCGCGCGAGCTGTGGCGGCGTCGTAAAGATCCACCGAGATCGACGGCAAGCTAATCGAAATTAGATCGCGTTCAGGCGAGACGTCTTCCACCTCCGCCGGACTCCCACGATAGTGGCTTCGATACGGCTCGTCATTTCCCTCGGATAGTCGAATTTCGATTTCCTTCTCGGGAGAAGCCTCGAATTTCAATGCCGCTGGGTGGAAGCACGCGACTCTCGGTGCGCTGTAACATGCGCCTACGTGCGGTCTAAAATACAGAGGAATCAGTAGATTGAGCTTGATAAAAGGAGATACGCGACCGACGAGGGGTTAAGGAAGCATGTAGCCGGTACTCGATCGCTTCAGTGACACGGCCCGCGATAATTCAGGTCGCCATTTGAAGAAAGGGAGGGTCCGCGATATAACAGACAAAGGTATTGGAAAGTCGACCCCCGGTGTCCAATACACCCCTGTCAGGGGGCCGTGTATTTTTATATGGGTTCAATAAATTCGGTGCCCAATAGCCGGGAAGGGTTTTTACCTGCTCCGAAGGGAAATCGGGTCTTACGGTCGGGGTTAACCTGGCCGGTGGCCTGCTCGAAGAAAGAGCGGCCCTGGCCAGGCACACACAGGCGAATGCAAGCAGATACCCCTGAACGCGGTTTTATTCGAAGCGCAGCCATGGGTCTCCTTACCAGCTGTTAAGTTTGACGCGTTTCGGTATTCCCTGGCGATTTTTCTCGGCGCTCGCGCGCGCGCGCCTCGTCCTCACTCGAGATTCTTTTCTGGGTGAACGGTCCAGGGACGCCGCTCGACGGGCGAACCTTCGAGCAAAACGACTTTCAGAGCCCCGCAGTAATGTACTTTCACATTTGCAAGACCGAGGCATTGAATCGTTGGAAACTCGTTTCGCATCGCGGGTAGGAAAAGGATCGGTGTACAGGCGACGAGAGAGAGAGGGGGGCAGAATCGTCCGTCGACGGGAATGATTTTTCGCCCCGACGAGCAGAGGTGTGTCCGTGGGCTTTCCCACGAAAATACCTAACCAGCTGATATCGCGGCTGATTTCGAGCGGAACGGTTGCGCCCGCCGACGTTCGCCGTCGCGGCGCAGATCACCGTCGCGCCAACCCCTGGCGAGGCTCGATCGGAGAGAAATCGTTCCGCGGGGAATCGTTCGATACCTCGAGGATGGCCGTCACCGAGTTTCGCCGCGGCCTCGCGCGTTCCCGGCTGAACTTTCGAGGCGGCTGTTGAACACGTAGCCCCGCGGTACTCTGATATTTAGAGAGCGATCTGTATTCACGTTCTCGCGCGGGACAGCAAGTGCAGTGACCCAGTGACACGTGGAAAATCTCTCGGCCGCTCGGTGCGTGCACCGAGGCGGACTTGAGCCTGGCTAATATCGACGATGACGGCCGTCCCGGAGGCACGTATAGCATAGCCGTTTGCCAAGGAGAGAAAAAAAAGCTCCGTGGCCGTGGTCGACTAGCGCCACGACCGTCGCGCAAATAGCCACGATTTTAATTCTCATCGCACCTGCCAGACGCGCGCGTGCTCGCCCGCACGCTCGCGCGACTCGGCTTCGTTTCGCCCGCTCGACTTTCCAATCCAAGCGAGACTCCGTCTTCGACGCAACTTCCCTGCTATCAAAGAGAAGCTCCGTCGTGGTCGATGCCGATTTTTCTCGCGCGATTCCATCGCTGCAGTTTTCTCAGAAAGCGCGAGAACGTCACCGCGGGGAAGGAGAATAACGGGCCGAAGTGACGAGAGAACGGGAACGAGAATCGGACAACGCGAACGGTAAATGAATTGAAATCGAAGAACGAAAAAGCGGTCGAAATTGGGGCGAGGAAGAAGGACACGGCACGGGTCTATAGCAGAGATGGGCAAGAATTTTGCTTAAATAAAATTTCGAATAACGAATAAAAGTTAAAAAAGATTATTATCCGTTGCGCGGGTATGGAGTAGCGCCCTCGACGCTGCTGAATATAAATAATAATAACAATAAAGTAACGGATAGAGACACCAGGGAGGGCGTGAATTTTCGTACGAAAAACGGCTGGCCCCAGGCTCCTGGACCCCATTCACTCTCTCTCTCTCTCTCTCTCCTTCCTTTTCTGTGGCCATTTTCGAAAGCACTTCCCGTGAAACCGTTGAGGGATTTTAAGTAGGGTGCACAGAGAGCGCGGGCACGGGTGGGGCGCACAACGTGAACGGTTTGGTTCTCTTTATTGCACCCTCCTCTGGGTCGGCGCTGTGGACCCAATTCGAGAACCCGAGGACCCCGGGCGACGTTACCGTCACGCATTGTCGCCGGGGGATTTTCTGAATCTGTATTATAAAATTCAGAGGCGGCCGAGAACCGCCTGTCCTTTAATGGCCGGTGACGTAGGTATCGCGCCGCCAGGTACGCGATTAGAACCGGCCGACTCTAATAGGATCGTGACGCTCCACGTTCAGCTGGCTTTATTACTATCATTACAGCTATTATCGTGGTTATTACGAACCACGGGCCGATCCCTTTAACGCGCGCACATTTCGGACTCGCATACAATACAACCGAATTCGTGGTACTCCGATGCAGGTCAGCAGGAACTGCAACGTACCTCCCCCCATCCTCGGGGCCCCTCTCTCCGGCGAGAGAAGTACTAAATAGGAAACCCGTTATCGATGTACCGTTGATTTTTATTAAGTTTGCCTTTGGAAAGGTATAGAATCCGTGATATTCTCTGGCACGATCGCTGGTGGAGGGCGGCTACACCGAATCCAGGCTTGTCCCGCATAAAACCGGTGCGTCTGGTAACATCGGTAATACAGAATAGAGCGTACGGGCGAAGAAACGAGAGTCGCGTTACGACACATTGATAGCGGAGGTGGGCTGTTGTGTACCAAAACGAAATAGCAGCAAAGAATAGCGGAAAGTACCTACATAATTTGGAGGCAGTAGACGATCGCGAGAAGTGGGTGTCCCTATTTCGATGTTGAAAACATCCTCGTTTTCCGAGAACTTGTTTACCCAGCCTTCGATTACCGTTTCCGTAGAAAATTCTCCCTGAATGCGGGCGGTAGCCTTCCGCCGATATTAATTATCGAGCTGTAACCGCGACGGCGCGATCGCGCGCCGTTTCGTATAAATACGAGAAAAAGCGCGGCTGTAACTTTAGACCGCGCTCGACGCAGAAAGATCCGGTTTCACTTGGCTCGAACGCAACGGGATTCTCTTCTAATCTAGGGGCCGAAATTTCTCGCCGCATTATCGCCTACTTTCGCGGGGATTGCTATGAAAGCAGACCTATAAGCTTCCGATCGGCCGGGCGAAACGATCCCGTGGATCCCCGCAAGAAAGTCGCGGCGACGAATGGGCGCAGCTCCCGGATACGGGCGGATCGGCAATGCACGAGGCAGACGGCTATTTTTATAATTCACAAAAAGACTACCGCCGCCACTGTTATTAATACTCCGTCACTCGAACGAAGTAGTCGTAAAGATATCGCCCTCTCCGGCGCACGCTCGGCTCCCCGCGCGCCGTCTCCCGATCGCGCGCGCTCTAAAAAGGTAAAGTCGCCTTCGAGCACTACAAAGTTCAAGTTCGATAAGCCGCGGCTGGCATAGCGTCGTTCCATCGACGACTTTATTGTTTCGCCCCGACGCCGACGTTGTCGCTGGAAACGATCGAGACTTCGCTCGAAAAAGAGACGGCCGACCTTCCTTCCATTCGTCGTAGCTCGATTAGATTAAGGATTAATCGTAACGGCCGCCCCGTTCTCGGCCGTGTCGATCGCGGCGCGGCCGTGAAAGTGCTCCGGTCGTTTGGAATTTTACCCGTTTCCGTGGTCTCGCCGCGATGGATACATATCGCTGGCCCCGCCACCCGTATAGACCGTTGCCTTGTCGCTTTTTCCCGTCGGAAACTGGCGTACAGTGGCAAAACGGTAGTCTGAGAAATCGATGGTGAAAACGATTGCGTGAAACGGTGCGTTGCGTACGTTGCAAAATTAACCGACCAGCAGGCACCGGGATACGTCAGAGCTTTCGCGAACGCACCGAGTATTCGCGAAGGATCTCTCTCCCTCTTTAAGCGGCAAACAAATCTTCGGATGGCTGGTGTAATACCGAAAGAGTATTAGTGGCTCGCGTCACGCGTCGACGTCACCGCGATTCCTCTTGGACGGGACAAGCAGACGCGAAGCGGACCGAAGAAACGCGTGGCACGCACCTGGAAATGCGCGAAGTCGTGGCAAGACCAGGCTGAGCGATTCAATTTCGAAAATGAAGCGTTCTGCGCGGCGATTGCCTCCTAAAAATTGTAGAATATTTGGGAGGATAGTTAAAACAGAAGAAATTATAGTTTCTTGGTCAAATTCGATATTGACAGTCGAGGTGAAACGGGAGCGCTTAAACCTTGATCGTCCCGTTATTGCTTTATAAATAAATTGGAGTCAGGTATCGCCCACGTGCTAACCCTACCCATTCATTCATATATTTATTTGCCCGTGCAAGCTCTATCGGTATGCAATAATCCTATCCCATCTACCATTCGATGCATGTAACTTAACGAACGAATGCAAATGTTGCAGGTTTTTCATATGTCTAATATTTCTGTATGCCCCTTAGATTGGAGCGATAAACGGGCCGGCGACGGTTTCTCAAGTTTGGTCGGCGCGGCGTTTCGGGCCGAGTGGCGTATACATATGCATAGGTGTATATACGTGAGTTGTCTGGCATACATGAGTCACTCGGGAGGAAACGGTGACGGGGCGCCTGATGCGCCCACGATATCGTCGCCCCTGCGCGGAAAGTGAGCGTAAACTGGCGAGCAGAGCCGAAGATGGCCGAAGGGAGGCCGTCGTGCGGCAGTCGAGCCCGAGCGATCCCCCGATCGCGGTCGTGCGTGGTGGTGCCGCAGGTACGGGCAGCCAGTAGTGGATTAGCGGCAAAGGGAGTAGCAGTGACGGTGTCGCACAGTGTCGCAGCAGCGCTAGCACACGAAACGGAAGAGAAGGAGGAGGTGGAATGATCGCTCGAGTGATCGACCACGGGATACATCGTCGCACGGGTAAATAACGTCATCTGGCCGTGTTTACCCCGGGGACCGTCGCGGCGTAAACCGGCGGGGGCGAGACCCAGACCGAGACCGAGAGGTGATCTGGAGGCGAACGCTGGCTGCTCCACGGAATATGTACGCGACGGTGGTGGGCGAGGGCCGTGCGAAAAAGTGGCGAAGACTGTGAGAGAGGCGCAGCGGTGCCTCCACGTCGGTGGCAGTGGCGGTGGTGTTCGTAGTGGTGGTGTGTGGTGGCGCGGCGGTGTGGCGTTACTGGTGCTACCTCGGTGTGTGTATGCGCGTGTGTATTGGTGGGACACGCACTTCGCCGGGGCCGTGGTACTCGCGTTCACGTTCGCGCTCCTTCTATCTCCCTCTGTCCCCTGGTCCGTCCTCTCGTTGCCTCTCTCTCCGTTTCCCCTCTATTCACCGCGACGGCTATCCACCTCTTTGTCGCACGCACGGAGGCCATCGTACCGAAAGCGACCGAGCCAGGCCAGCCACTACGCAAGATGGCTGTGTGTCGCTAACGAGAGGCCGACAAACCAGACGGGGAAAAGGCAACCCGGGGATAAACGGAACATGCTGCTACGTGATCGTCGGGCCCGTCCCTGAACAGAGAGACACTGGCCAAGAAGCGAGAGGTGAGTACCTATTTTCATACTTTTCAACCTCCCTTCGTTGCATCGCGGGTCTCGCTTTGTTTCCGTTTCACGCACCTTTTCCCACCCGACTACACCGATCGCCTTTCCATCCCCATCGCACGCGACGGAAAAACCCTGTGCTTTCCTCGAGGCTGTTACGGTTGACAGGTCGCCAGAACCTACCGCGATTCGCGTGTCTCGCGCGTTCCCTGTCGCTCTCGAGAGATAGGTAGCGACGGTACCATGTCGCGACACGTACCTCCACACACGCACCTTTCAGCCGCCACAAACGTAAACAAGTCGAAATTCTAACCTCCCCGGTATCAGTCTCGAGGTCTCCACGCTCATCTCGATCCTGACATTTTTCGTCGCAACGATATTCTACGTAATACGCGCTGCCCATGCGTGCGTGCCTCTGTCCATTCGTTTATATATAACATTCGGCCACGTAACAGCATGTCAGCGTAAATTTATTCCATCGCGGCAAGTCCAGTCCCGTCGACCGTACAGCCGTCCACGAGATGCTGCCCGACGGGCAATCAAAACGGGAACATCTGTTGCCGAAAGGCTGGAAACGTCGAACATAACCTCGAAACCTATCGCTTCGTGTAGCTGCGCCGTGCCTCGTCTGTGTTTCTCATCGACGAGCCTCTGCCGGCGGCGTACGTGCGTGCGCGCGCGTGCGTTTGAACCTAATAAACAACTTTCATCGGAAACTTGGCGTAAACTTTTCTAATCATACCGGGGGATCGTTTCGAGCGTGGTTCTCGCGGGATGAACACCGTCGCGGAGAAACGTGTTGCGTCGGCAAACTTGCAAACGCAATTCCGCCATGCGGCCGAGAAACTTACCCTAGTCTACAGAGTATAGTTTATCGTAGGGAAGAAGTTTCGACGTTTTTAAAGACGTGACGAGGAACGTTCGTCGGGCTGCGTCGTATCGACTTAGCTTGCGAGAAGCGTCGCGGAAACGTTCCATCCCTGGATCGTGATTTCTGCATGTATGCCAGTACAGCCAACGATCGTTTACAGTGTACGTACGTACACGATACGTATGTGGAGATTGTACTGTTGTTGGTTTCTCGTTGGCTTCGTCGACGGTTAATGCGCGCGTAAGCTCGTGTGGAAACTTTCCATCCAGAGCGTCGACGTGTTCGTTTCCCATCGCGGTTCCAAACGTATACCTGACCACTTACCAACGCGACCACGTTTGTCTCGTATTTAACGTACAATAAGTTGCGAAATTTTTGCCACTGGCGCACTTTTTAGGCTCAACTCTTTATCCACCTCTGCTACGCAATTTTGTGCAACCGTCTGGTCTCGTGGCATTAAATTCCCTTTCATGATGGAATGCTAGGTTGAATCGAAAGTCGGCGGGCTATTGTAGGCATTCCGCTGCAGTTTCTAATCAATATCTTCCGTTAACAGCACTTTGAACGTACGGTTATTGTTTGGCAGATTGATAGGGGTGTAATTTCGGAGCACTCTCCACGCTACTTCATCGGGAACGGCTTTATCAGAAAAATACCCGAGCATAGTATTCCCGTTAAGTCTCGATTTCAAGCTTCCTTATCAAGTTTCTCTCTCTGTGCCAATAACTTTTTGCCTCGTTGCATTTCACGCGTAAAAACCTGCATGCTCGATGAAAAAAAGGAAAGATAGGTATTGGACGGGAGGAGGGCCACGTTTCAGCTCGTATTATTCCACATCGAGGTTTCGCAAGTTCGTTCGCAGTGCCATTTATCAATACATCACGCTTTTTTCTGCTAAAAGGTATCGTCACGAATGCGAGCGATATTTCATAGGGACGAGTTCGTGCGCTCAGTTGTTCCCAAATTCGGGGATTGTATCGTAGCGATTACTAGGGGTCCGAAATGTAATTCGATCGTTACCCAACGGTCTTCACGAGATCGAGGGAAATTTCACCACTTATACAGCGCACAGTCCATCCAAAGAGAAAATATATTTCAACGGACAAACCAATAGAAAGAAGAAACAATAACAGGGAGACTTGGGAGCACGTTACGTGCCAGTCGAAAGTGTAACAAAACAGCTCGCGGAGCGTGTTCTTTTTGCGGGACCAGAAGCGAGGAGGAAGCGAGCAAACGCGATTTCGAGGAACGAGAACAGTAATCGTGGAATCGAACGGTTTTTCCTCGGAACTCCGATTCGAAATCCAATTAGCTTCATCCGTTCCCCCTCCCACCCTGGATCGATCGGCGCTCTATATTTTCGCCGTCTGATTATCGTTTTCTAATTTACGCCTGGCAGCCCGTTAAGCCCGGAATAATCATAGACGGCTGTCGCGATCGAGGAACGGTTTTATCTCTCCGCTCCGACTGGCTTTTCTGAAACGTGTGTGGCCTTCCGACTGGCCTTTCAGCCGGAGCCTTGCTTCATGACTCGACACGTGCGCACTTTTTCAGAAGGACACGCCGTATGCCCGTTGGCGCATTTTTAAACACCTCTTTCTTCCCGCCCTCCTCTGCGCGCTGGTACGCGCGCCTGTATCTCTTGCTTCCAACCAGGCGCCGAAAGTATGTCATCCAAATCTGTCCCCCAATGTTTGGTCGCTTATTCCTGAGACACCTTGTGTTTTCGAGCCACTGTTCCGCAGCCACAAAGACAGCAACTCCTTCAAATGCGATAGGCTGACCTTTAGCTGGCCTCGATTAAAAAAAAAATACGTTCCTACCGAGCATTCATGGAGTTCCAAACAATTTCGTCGCCAAAGTAGAGAAAATCGCTTTTCCGAAAACTGCAGGTAAAGAGAAAGGATCGACTAATCGAATTTCTGGGGCCAAATCCTAAATCAGTGATTCCCAACCGGTTTCTTCTTAATATTAACATAGAATCATATTCTAAAATACCTATTTTTAATGTATTTTATTTACCTTACTTTATATTTTGGGAGGAAGGGGCGCAGGTTATTTGAATAATATAAAAAGCGGATCGCGACTTAAAGAAGATTGGGAAAGATTGTCCTAAATTGAATGTCTCTCGTGTGTCGAATCAAATGGTTCCTGTGTCTCGAAGCAACTTTTAAGGAGTGGCTACATTTCACGATCTTTATCAAAGTCCCTGGTTCTCCACGGTCCCTGCGAAAGGTCTCCGAAGGGAGGGAACAGTGAATTTCTGTTGTGTTTCGTACTGCACGTAGGAATCGCGTTGCTGGGGAAAATACGGGGTCCGCGTGGCGCTCACGAAATTTTTCGTCCGCCTGAACTTTCCACGGTTCGCAGCATTCCATTTAAGGAATAAGCTGTCCCTGTCAGAGAGAATAGTTGTATTTCCGGTGAAAGCCTCGCTATGGCTCTCCCTCTGCTATTCATTTACCGGCTTATCCATCGTTCATCCCCTTGGATCCTCGTTTCTGCAAAGGACTCCTGGAGCACGCTTTTCGGTGCCGCTCTCGGGTCGACCTCGTGAATGCGCGTTGTTACGAGGGCCGCGCGACGTGGACGGAACAAGACACGAGGCACGTCAGACGCGTGTAACGTTGTTTGATCGATAGGAATACTGGGGGATCTCGTTAGCCTGTTTCTTCGAGGAGTACAAACGAGGTAGACGAGCCCCGACGATTGATAATACTCCTCGTTGACGCACGCCGTTCCATACCTCGGGAAGTTTGTTTCTTTGAAATGAAACGGGAGTATCTCGGGCCGTGGACTTTATACTTGGTCCAACTAGCGAGGAATTTGCCCCGCGGGTTCCTTGACTCTGCCAATTTCCCTCGAATGCCTGCGAGCAGTGATCGACTTTCGGGCCAGATCGTCTTATAACTTCTCCGCCGATCTGTCCAGGATCTACGGCAACGATTATTAAACCCTCTTTATCCGCAGCCCCAGCGAGTCCCTCCGATTCTTCACTCTCGAGATCCTTATCGTTAGGTAGAATAGAATTCGAAGGCGCCTTTCTTCTCGAAGCGCACGTTAAAGTCACATTGCGAATGTTCGTCGCGCAGGAGTGATTCTGGTAGCCTTTTAGAAACGTAAATTTACCCTCGACAAACAGTATATCTTGGTTCCTACGTGGCGATCCAGAAGAAACAAGTCTCAAAGGGCAGAGGGCCGATTTAGAGAGCGTTGATTAGAAAATTCTGTCTCTGCGGGAATGTTATTGTGTTCTACAGGGAAGAACGTGGAATATTACAGGGGGATAAGCCGGAGAATCGCATAATATATTTACCGCTCGATAATCTCGAGAATTTTACAGCTCGGTGTGTACGATTCCGCGAAAACCCGCGGCACGCTGCTCTCGTGAACTCTTCTTACATAATATTGAGCAACGCGTTTCTTACACACGCTCCGTTGATTATTCGTTACGGCGCCGTATTCGCGCAAAAATTATAATTAGACCCCCGACGGCGGCGATACCTCGTATCGGGGAGTTCCTGGCCGCCCAATTGGAACGCAGCGCGAAACGCGAACGCGCCGTGGAAAATGCATAAGCAGATATCGTGATTTTCGTTCGAGAGAACTTTCGCGAACGGGGAGAGAAGCGTGAATACTGTTCGGTCCCTTTTCGCGTCGAGTTGCGAAGCAAGAGAGCCTCATTTTTTCCGCGGAACGCTCCGAAGCACACGCCGAGAGCTTGGTGCGAAGGCGCGGAATTTGTACTCGAGACTCGTTATCTTTGGGGGAATCACGTAGCTGCTAAGCTCTGTCTTGTGCTCCTGGATGTTCCATACTTGATCCAGGGTCGACGGTCGTGTTTGCTTGCGATTATCCTGCTCCTTCGATTGTAGCGGCGCGGGTTACCGCGCAAATGAAGCCCAACGGGTGATCATCCAATTTGTCGGCGAACTTTTATGCGCGCGATTGCAGGTTATAAATACGGCACGTAACAGCAGACGTTTATGATCGCGATACTAGACGCTTAATTTACAACGGACTGGCTAGCTAGCCCTCGATAGACTCGTTTCACTTTGAAACAACACGACGCTCCGCAATGTCCGCGCCGCGTGCGATTCCACCCTCTTTGCAGAACTCGATACGCCGCCGTTCGTCCCGCAAAAATTATGATTTTATCCGAACTATATTTTCTTTCCGTACTACTACACTAAGCCCGTTTTTATTAAACTACCCCCCCCCCCCCCCAGAAATTGGCCCTTCAGATCGTTTGCCATCTGGGCCTTTTCCCTTAAATCCGCCACTGACTGATTGGTTACGCAGCATAATCACAGGTTATCGAGCATCTATTCTCTAAAACTGTAATGCAGTGCCCCGACCCGAGGCTAGTGATTAATGTCACAAGTTCGCTGCTTCTAATAAATTTGCCAGCGCACTACTCCTACCTCCAGCGTTAAAGCAACGAAATTGCTGTGATCGATGCTCCTCGGTCACCCTGCGGAAATAAATCCCCAACAACCAGCGCTGAAACAACGTCACTTTTATCTAGTCCTGCACCGTAGATTTACTCTGCAAGGAATCAGCGGGATTTACAGTTCTCCAGGCGTCCATACTGCGGGTCTCCGTAATTTTTATCTCCCCCGTAGGAGAGGTTGTCCAGCTCGCGCAACTTCGCCGTGATTCATCGTCGTTCCATTGTTCCCTTCGGCCACGCTCCTGGAAACGCGATTTTCCAGGTAAACCGCCGCCGCCGCTTTCGGGCTTTCCCGTTTATCAAGCGATCAGCTTGACTCACCGCCGGCCCCGTTGCAGGCATAGGCCGGCTGCATGCGATTATGCCGAGCGCGCGAGGTCAGCTTAGGAGCTCGATGGATCGGAAGCGCAAGCTCGCGGGGGCGAACTTTCCTTGCTCCCTTCGCGCAACATCGTCGGGGATGAGTCACCGCGACGCCGGCCGAGCAAGTCTCTCTTTTAGCCGGTGCTATCGCAATGGAAACAATTGCTATCCGTGTTTAGAAAGTCACAGCGGCGGGGAGTATCGTCGCGCTGCGGTGGTTGTTGGCGGAGTAGTCAGCCGTAAAGAGACGCGGATGATTTGCAGGCGACGCGCGTTGTTTGCCGCTCGGATGTTATTGGTGCCTTTGTAACGATCATACCCGTCGCCGAGCTGAGCCTTCGGATACCTTTGCAAGTGACTTTGCATCGCAATGCCTCGCTGGCCCACCGCTGCTGGCGAGGGCGCGTTTAAACGCCCAAGCAGTGGTGGCTTTTAACGTTAAAGTCGATATAAATTCCACGCTCAATTGCCCCTAGTTATCCTTTTCATTCTACACGAGCTACCATCAATGGCGTACCGCTGTAGTTAGATGTAGGCCACTGTATTCCGTTCGTGATCTCTCCTTGCAGCGGTAGAGACGGTGACAAGTGTGTCCACCAGACGAGACTGGAACACGAAACAGCGAGCGAGCAGCAGAAGGTGGGAAACGTGTGAACGCGTGTTAAATAATGGCCGGCGAAGTTGTCTATTGGTACGGATGCTCGTTTCTAAACGCACTGCCTGCGGCTGCCCCGTTGCTCCGGCAAACTGAAACATCTTGTTCGATCCGCTATCTTCGACGCGCAGACCCTATTACGTAAAGTTGCTCCTTTTATTACGACGTACGTACGCACGGCTTGGACGGCCCCGCGTTGGAAAGACGCCTCGCGCGCATCCCACTTTTTCGTCGCTTTCCGCCGGCGTCGTTTGGCGCGAGGTAGGTACGCGACGCGCCTTCCAATTGTCCCGAGACAAGTTTCATGTTGAGCCGAGCGGAGGCCGGCCGGTGGAAACTCCTACGACCTACATTTTATTTATTTATAAATGGCGTTACTCCCCTTGCTTGCAAACACGCCGCAAGGTAATTGGCTGTGACTGGGCGACTGTAAATAATTGCTTTTTTACCGAGCTGCTCTTTTATCGGGACACCAAGGCTGTCCGCTGGTATCTGGACGGAGTATCCAGCGTCTCGTTGAGTAGGTTTCTGGGTATTGGGGAGAAATTGAGAGAATTAACACCGTGGGAGAGTTTTCTTGAGACGAGTGATCGGAATGTTTAAAAGGGGAAGGTGTGGGCAATTTTGAGGGCAGTGGCGCACCCTGAGAGGCCCTAGCACCCCCGAAGGAGGGGCTTTGTAAAGAGAAAAGAAAACTGGATTTTATTTTCTAAATGAATTTGTTACAACCACCTAAAGAATTTTATGGAATTTTCAGTAAGAATATTTGTATCCCTTCAACTCGGTTCCACCCAAGATTAAACACTGAGTGCGCCACTGGAAGAGGGGGAAGAGAGGAATATTTTTGCGCGTGTGGGGAGGGTTGCTAAGGATGGCCAACGTGTGTCGAAAGTGTGGCTTTCAGTCTGTCTTCTTTAGAGAGTCTCGGGAGAGTACAGTTACTTCAGAGAGTTGAGCGAGTTTTTCGAGTTTTAGCCTCTCACGTATGCATGGGTTTACGGCCGCGATCTATGGTCGTGCGCGCCTAGAAACTCAATCCTATTTTACATTTGATCGGTAGTACAGGTGTGTAATTGCCAGACCTCGAGCTTAGGTGTGATACAGTCATATCTCCAAGCATCGACGAATAGCAGACGTAGATTGATTCAAATATTACACCCCGTTCTCCTATTTATTCTCTTGTTTATTCGGCGATCGCTTATAATATACTGGTGGACACTATTTCTTGCCGACCGGTCACGCGAAAATTGATATAAGAGAAATTAAGAATTAGTGAACAAGTGACTATTCAAAGCGACAAGTCGCAATATATTAGCCCTCGTTATAAGCTTTCTAAAGTTGTATGTAAATTTCGTGTATTCAAATTCTTTTCTCTGTCCTACTTACTTCTCACATGATTTTTAAGAAAACTATACATGTCTTTTCTTGGAAGTTTAATTTTCAATTAACGTGTAAATAATAATATACTCGCCAAAAAATAGTGTCCAACGGTATATCTTCAACGATACCGAGAATATTGTCCGCCCTTCGAGCCACAAATTCCTTCGAGCCCAATTGGGGCATGCAAACGTTTCGTCGAAACGTTTTATCTTTACCAGCGACGAGGTAGTTCGTCTCTAATCCCTCTAGGGGAGTCCCGCGATCGTCGAAGGTGCACGAGGAATAGCTTGGCACACCGACGACGACGCGACAATGACGAAGCTGTTGGACCTGGCCGCTCCGTGCATCGCCTCGAACGAATCGCAAACTCGTGCATTCTGCGGCGAATTCCTCGAGCGGCCGACTTTGCCCGCACCTCCGCGCTGATCCCCTGTAGAATAATTTCAGATCCATTAGAAGGATATCGGGTTATCCGCGTGTACCAGTTTTGCAGTATACTCCCCCTGTTTCTCTCTCTCTCTCTCTCTCTCTCTCTCTCTCTCTCTCTCTCTCTCTCTGCACGCGTCGAGACGGTTAACATAAACGTAACTGTACTTCGCGGTACCGTAGATCGTTCATAATACCGAGCAACACTATTTCTGACAAGCGGCACTATAATTAGAGCACGTCGTGCGTGCGGATGAACGAAGCCGCGTGGAGGAAGAAAGGGAGAGAAAGAGGCGGTTGGGGCGAGGGGTGTACAGCGGGAGCGGGACTGGATCACAGCTATCGAAAGTTTCCAAAACACTCCGATCGATCCCCCGTCCCGCCGTTCCGTCGCGTACCTGTTTGCAGACGCCGATCGGCAAACTTACGTGCGTCGATTCCCGGGCACGTGCAGTTTTTTCTTTTCGCGATCGATAAGGGCGAAGACACAGCCGTTATCTTATCGAACGTTTAATTTCGTAAACGCGGTATCGCCTCGTTAAACTTTCCAGAGATTAAGTCCCGTCGGGGCACACAAAGTGTCGTAAATTTTCGGAACCTGTGGAGGGAGTCTGTCGGAACCAGGCGACGGAGATAGCAAATGTGTTAGAGGCTTTCCAAGAATTTATTCGATGGGAAAAAGGAAAAATGTTTTTCATTATAATGTGACTGGTCTTGTTCGTTACCACGCAGTAGTCGATCCGAGTGGAATAACCGGGGCTTTTTACAATGGCTCTAAAACAAATTAGATAGATAAGATTGAGAAAGTAAAGATGGCAGTGAGCGAGTGGAACGAGAGGTTTACGCGTCTCGGATTTCGACTGCCAAGGGAGTTCTACTTTTGAGAGCCGGCCCGAAACAGCGCGGAACCATACAGAGGCATGTGAAGGAGACACTAAAATATTCATAGTCGTCGTTGGTCTTAGCCCGCGTACTTTTTATATATCCCGCGCCGCGCGATGCTTGGTGGCAATAGCCCAGCCCGTGGGTCCTCCGCCCGAATCAGAATAACACGATCCGTGTTCCCTCCCTCGCCCAGCTCCCATTTCGACCGTCGAATCTCCCGCTGCTCGCAACAACCGCGTCCAATAAAAAACCTTCTGAAATATAGCGATGCCCATTTCTCCTTTCTCCCTTCTCCCTCTATTTATACCTATTTTATTCGGTTTCTTACCATAGTTGGCGCCTGTCTCCCCGTTCTTGCGCACTCCAATTCCTGCCAGCGGTGTATCCGCTTCTTACAATTAGATGACGTAGGAATAGAATTATAGGCGCACAGTCATTCTGCTCGAGAGTGATAAACGCCACCGTCCCGACACAGGCGGCAGATTCTGAAATATATCGCGCCCATGGAGAAAGAGTTTACGACTTTTGTTTGCTAGGGATCTCGCGGCGAAAATCGACGACCTCGCCCGAGCGACGCAGGGCCACGAGTATAAATGGCGTGTCCCGTTTGTGATTGCAGGGAATGTGTGACATGTTCATCCAAACACAGCAGACGAGTAGCGTCAACGGCAGCAGCAGCAGCAGCAGCAGCAGCAGTAACAACACCGTTCACCACCACAGCAAGAAACGCAAGTTGGAGTACAACGTGAGCCAGCCGGTGATCCAGCACGCATTGGTCCAATCGACCGGCGACTACCAATTAGACAATACCGGGCTGCAGCAACGGTACTCCGTGAACGGTGCTAATACCGCGTTTAGCACGCTGCACAACAATAATGCGCTGCAGAAGAGTAGCCCGAACCAACAGACCCTGGTACGAGCCTCGACGATCAAGCTCTTAGACACGTACCAACGCTGTGGCCAGAAGGTTGGTGCCACTTCCTGCGATCTCATCGCGCCGATAAACGCTCGCTAACTTTTTTCTTCGTCTCCGTCTGACCCGCGCGAGCGCGCCAGATCGTGTCGAGGGTACGCTCGACCCGTGCCCTCCTCGCCCTAGGCCCCCCCGACGTTAACGCTTCCTCTCCACCCATCCAGCCGAGATGCCACGTCCAAGATACGCTCCCGCGCCGATTAGAACTTCATAATCGGGGGATGTATATCACGTATTCGTGGCCGATCGCCTCGATCTGCTCGATCTCTACTCCCTTGGCAGCCTTGGCTATCGATACGCTCGATGGTACCGCTGGAAACGGCTATAAATAAGCGTTAACGACGGAGCCCCGTTCTCCACGATCGAAAAACATGTCCGCTGGAGACTTTCTTCCACGACTCTCTGTCGCGCTCGACCGTTCCACGTTCCCCGATCGAAGGTGAACGAGCAAACTCTGAACGTAGTTCTGTTCTCTTAGGATTAACAAGTTTATGAGTAATTTGAGGATTCGTATCGAGATACGTTCAACTGGAAACCCTAGGGGCCATTCTTTTAGATGTTTCGTATTCCCCCAACCACTGTCGCCTTCCTCGCGATTCAGTCCTGTAATCGGTTAACAAGCCACCGTTGATTCTCGCGTCTGTGCATTTCATTTCGCAAATCTTCCACTGTACCTGTGTTTTCCTCGTTTCCATCGGCCGTTTCCGCTCTCGGCCCCGGTACGACGTTCTGGTCGCTAAAAATACAGCGTGCTTTTTGCTTCCGCTGACACACAGTCAGTCCGCCGTCTTTCCTTTCTCCCGTCGATGAAAACTCAGCGCCGCAATCCTTTTATTGCGAGAGTTGACCGTTCCCTCGCAAGAGCGGCGAGTTTCGATATCGGCCCTGTTCAGAGAAGAAAGAGCCCCGATCCCCTCCCGGTCAAGAAGTCGTTCGACTCGGTGAACGTACGTATCTGCAGGACGATAATCGTTGCCATCCGGCGGCCGGGAATTAGCATTGTCGGTGGACCAACTTTCACGAAGCCAGCCTTGTTCCGCAAACTCGTAAAGCACCCCCGTCTTTTGTTGGTGGCCAGCTACCTTATTAACGGCCGCGTGCGCTCGCGTTCATCATCCTGAGGAGTGATTACCAGCCGAGGCAATCGGTCGAAGGTATCGCGGGCACGGATGAACGATCGTTCGCCGGGCGACTTTTCCGCGCGGCGTAGTTGCGTATCGATTGCCTCGGAGGCCTCCCATTTCATATTTCATGCCGGTCGCCGTGATCGCACTTCCGCCGGCCGAGCGCTTTCCCGGCGACCACCGATTCCCGGCTGAACGGCGATCGATATCGATGAAGCGTCTTCGACCCCGCTCCGTTACCCTGCCACGACCTGTAACGTCGCCTCCGTCTAATCGACGAGATCGTATCGGGTCCCTGGTTGGTGTGTCACACTTTTCGAATCCATGGATTTGCGTGTGTGGCGTGGCTGTTTGTCGGTGTCTGCTTCTCGGGGATCGTGTTTCCTCCGTGTAGTCGTCGCTCGTCGTCCCTCCCCCAAACAATAGCTGGTGGCCGCCACGTATGATCGCTGTTAACGTCCAAAAATTTTTTTGCATAAGGTGTGTTCCTCCTACAGAGAAAAACTTGGTCGAGAGAGGGTAATGGTGACGGCTTGGCAGTCCACTCCGCCAACGCGACGAACGCAGTGGGCAGTACTGTAGTGTCGCAGCACCATACGCAACAGCAACAGCAGCTGCAGCAGCAACAACAACAGCAGCAGCAACAGCAGCAGCAGCAGCACAAGCAGACAGGGATGACGGCGCACAGCAAGCAAGTGACTAACGCCGCCAACGGAGGAGGCGGTGGTGGCAGCAACCCCCAGGGCGACGGAGATTACCAGTTGGTCCAGCACGAGGTCCTCTACTCAATGACGAATCAGTACGAGGTCCTCGAGTTTCTGGGCAGAGGTACTTTTGGACAGGTACGAGCATTTCGTGTAGGCGGTAACGTTAGGTAAATAGGTCTCTAAAGTTTCATCACGTGCCCCTTTTCCCCCAGGTCGTAAAATGCTGGAAAAAGGGAACCAATGAAATAGTAGCCATCAAAATTTTAAAGAACCATCCCTCGTACGCGCGCCAAGGTCAGATTGAGGTAAGTTATGCGAGCATTATATTGATTTACGAGCGATTTATTCGTGGCCACGTGTGAACGCCATCTCTCGATCTGAAACAGGTCTCCATCCTGTCTCGACTCAGTCAGGAAAACGCGGATGAGTTCAACTTTGTGCGCGCTTACGAGTGCTTCCAGCACAAATCCCACACCTGCTTGGTCTTTGAAATGCTAGAGCAGAACCTGTATGATTTCCTCAAGCAGAACAAATTTTCACCCTTGCCGCTCAAATACATCCGACCCATCCTCCAACAAGTACTCACTGCTCTTCTGAAGCTCAAGGTGAGTCGAGTTATATATACATCTCTCACAGATACATCGGCGCGTGACTGGCGAAAAATCGTCGACTAATTATGCGTATGTACGTTCGCAGCAATTGGGGTTGATTCACGCGGATCTGAAACCAGAGAACATCATGCTGGTGGATCCAGTACGTCAGCCCTATCGTGTGAAAGTTATTGATTTTGGGTCCGCCTCCCACGTGTCCAAAGCTGTCTGCAACACATACTTGCAATCGCGATACTACCGCGCACCCGAAATTATACTTGGACTTCCGTATTGTGAAGCGATAGATATGTGGTCGCTCGGCTGTGTGGTTGCGGAACTGTTTTTAGGATGGCCTCTATACCCTGGTAGCTCGGAATACGATCAGATTCGATACATTAGTCAGACGCAAGGCCTACCGACGGAGCACATGTTAAACAATGCCAGCAAAACAACTAAATTCTTTTACAGAGACATGGACAGTAAGTAGCGCGTTTAACAGGGAAATTCTCATCCACGCTGCGTATCTGTACTCAAAGTCGAATCTCTCTTGCAGGCACATATCCCTTTTGGCGATTAAAGACACCGGAGGAGCACGAAGCTGAAACTGGCATCAAATCTAAGGAGGCAAGAAAGTATATTTTTAACTGCCTCGACGATATCGGTCAAGTTAATGTTCCGACTGATTTGGAGGGCGGTCAACTTCTGGCTGAAAAGGCAGATAGGAGGGAGTTCATTGACCTCTTGAAGAGGATGCTCACAATGGACCAGGTAGTAATATCTAGTTCATGCTTCGAAATTACATGCGATGATTCGCGCTCGTCGGTATGTAGAGGAGGCACACTTTATGCACTGCCTGTGCTCGGTTTTACAGGAGCGCCGAATAACACCCGGAGAGGCTCTGAACCATGCCTTTGTTACTCTGGCCCATTTAGTCGACTATGCGCACTGTAACAATGTCAAGGCTTCCGTCCAAATGATGGAGGTTTGCCGACGAGCAGGTGATTTCACGGCGAGCGCGGCGCATCATCAAGCTCCTCCAGCGCCGCAACCGCCTCCGCCGGCGTCATTGGTAGCCAACTTTGTGCCGACGACGAACGGCAGCGCTGTCACTTTCACCTTTAACAACCAGCTGACCAATCAAGTACAGCGATTGGTCAGGGAGCATCGCACCGCACAAACAGGATACGACAATCTGGTTCGTAATAAACATCTCACCTTTACCGTCCAAAAATCCGTTTGCAACTTCTTCACTATGTATATTCTCTCTTTTAGTATCAAATATATAGTAACAGTAGTCGTCGCGCGACTCAGTACAGTAGCTCGTCCAGTGGATCGAACAGCGGACGAAGCGGGGTGCACGATTTTCCGCATCAATTGGTACCTGGTCTACTTTGCCATCCACCCAGCTATCAAACGATGCCAAGTCCCGCAAAACACGTAGTTGTTGCTCAAGTAAATGTGATACTGATTTTCATTGACATTCAACGTGCTCGTTTCTTTACTCGTTGTTATTTAATCGTGCCCCGTGTTTTACATAGCCTCCGCAAGCGCAACAAGGTCCGCTGCAGATTCAACCATCGATCATATCGCAGCAGGCTGTTGCTGCCGCGGCCGCGGCCGCACAGCAACAGTACGCGGCGGTCCCTGTGTCTATGGTGGAAACGGGACGGCAAATGTTACTGACGGTGGGTGTGCGTACAAATGATCAAGCACGGTAACGCTCGCAAGTATCGTATAATAATCCTGTCGTTTGCCCACAGAATGCTGTACAGACTTCTTGGCCGGGTGGAAGTCGCCAGATGGCTGCTATCGTGCCATCGTGGCAGCAGTTGCCACCGCAACACGCAGCCATACAGCAGCCATTGCTGAGCGACGCTGGAGATTGGGGAAGGCCTCTTATCGTCGACAGTTCTGCTATTCTGCAGGTAGGCCTGACGAAAGAAATCTGATGCACCGTGCGGACCGAGCAATCTTTTAACTGATCTCCCTTGTTTTGGGGACGGATCAGCGGCCAGTATTTCCTGTCACGGAAGTCTACAACACCAGTGCCCTCGTGGAACATCCGTCTCAAAGTTGGGGCAAGCGTAGCGTGACGAAGCATCATCAACACCACGTGACGGTCCCTCAGCAGTCCCAACACAGGCACGAGCATAAGAAAGAGACGCAACAGTTAAGTCCTGTGAAGAAGAGGGTGAAAGAGAGCACGCCGCCGAGCAATATGAGACGGCACTCGCCTGCCGGTGGCCATTGGCAACAGCAGCCTATGCAGCAACATCACCACAGCAGTAAACACAGCAGTAGTCACAACGTAGAGCACCATCAAGTGACTTCCGGTCGGCAGCAAACCATCACGATTCACGATACACCGTCGCCAGCGGTCTCCGTTATCACGATCAGTGATAGCGAAGACGAAACGCCTGGCAAATGGTGAGCTGCCACTTATTGATCTAACTAGGGTAGACCGTTAGAACGTAGAAGGAAACGTAGCCCGTTATCATAAAATTGATCGAGAAGGCAGCTTCGTATCTGCCGCGAACGTAACGCGCGACCGTTACATCCAGTCGAGCAATTCCATTAGTTCGCTGTTGTTTTGCTTCTCTGAAAGTTTCGCACAGCTCGGTCGATATGATTCTGTCAACTACAAATTATTCGCCAGACCATGTACAAAGTATAATTATTCTGTACGTATCGAGTCACGTAAGAGATCCGTCTATAGATTGCAACCGAGCGTCGAATATATTTATTTAGTATGTTATTAGTAGAATAGAAAGTAGTGGAATCATGCATGGATATCATTGACAGCTGTGGAGATCGCCAGTGCGGAGCCTGTCAAAATTTGGCAACTCGCCTGTCTGGCGATGGGCGTCCAGTCCGCGAGGAAGTCATCCGAAGGTACATTACCGTAATGTAATAATCACAACGCAATCACCACACAATAGTATCGACTAACCAATCGTTAAGAACCTCATGGCGTAACACACGAAGCTTGTAAATAGTTGTGGAGTCGACATTTTACGCATTAACGCCGCGTGCTACGAGTTGCGAATCAATCTTCCAGGGTATATAATCCCGCGCAATATGACATACGGGCAAATTCATACATACGGTTGTGGGAGCTTGGCGTATCGATTGTCCCGACTGCGAGCTAACAACACTACATCTTACAGTTCTAGCGTTTAATATCATTCTCTCATACTCTACGTAACCTGCTACATGAATTCTGCCCGGGTATCCAACACGGCAACTAGTTTGTGTGGAACTAACGTTACCTGTTTTCAATTTCAGTACGCAGTCGACACCGCGCGTGGTCCAACCGATGCAGCAGACCCATTCGAGTAGTCAGTCTCATACCAACGGGCACGTAACAACGCATAGCAGTGCTTCGCAGAGGACGCAACGGAAGAACATCATCAGTTGCGTGACAGTCGGTGACAGCGATGGGGAGGCTAGCCCTGGCCGAGCGCATACTCATCTCTACCAACATTTACCGCAGCATCCTCAGCATCAACAAACCACGCAGTTAATTAAACACGAACCCCAGCAACAACATCACGTCAGCAGGTAGTAATCACCTCGGACGCTTAACGTTTATAATACCATTGGAGACACGTGCATCGTATGACGTCGATCTTATTGTTCGTTGCAGCAGTAGCTCCGGATATTCCTCTCAGTCGCAAAAGAAACGATTACTGGCGAAAGTACAGTCCGAGTGCAATATGGTAAATGTTGCGACGAAGCCAGAGCCCGGTGTAGAGTACCTTGCTCCGCATCCGTGCCACGCGCCAGCCTGCAAAGAGCCACCGACCTATCAGGTTAATTTTACATTTAAATCTCCATTAGTTTTTCTTCCAACTACGTCGTTTCCTTTCGTTCTTGTTTCCATTACGCCGCTCCATATACTCCACGGCTCTCTATTTTCCATTTTCTTTTACTGCCGTTGGTCACAACGAGCAACTGCTCCACTTCTGGCCGTGTTGAAGAAACAACGACGACGACCCTGCACTTATTGGTTTATACCCCGTTCCCCCGATCTTTAGTAATCTTTCTTTTGAAAATGTTTTTCTAGGATGATGCCTATGACATGCATGACTACTTCTTGCAGTATGTGACCACGAGTAGCGCGCATCCGCACCTCCAAGAGCAGCATATCGTGTACACGACCGGCACGGACAAGCGGGTCTCATGGCCTGGAAAGAGGGCGGAGTACAAGCACGAGTACGTTCAACCGCCAGCTGCTCATTCGAGAGACCACCAGAAGTGGGCGGTGGCCAACACTGTGCATCAATATAGGTGAGCATCGTGTGTATCGCATGATCACGTTTGAAATACACTCTCACACAAACACACATACGTACGAACATCCGACGCATGTAGTACATACACATAGATCTAAAACAAGTTAGATGACAAAGAATAGACTAGATACCGAGTGAGTTTTGTGTGCACGTAGTTATCGAATGCATGCAGGTTTTCTCTTCGAATGAGATATGACCAAACCGATGACGAGCTGCTCGTGTTGTACGCTGTCGAGACTGGCTAAGTATACCCGGGCAGGTAAACTGCATGAACTTCTATGTTATATCAAATAACGGAAAAAAGGAAACAAAAAAAAGAAAAACGAAATGGATAGGGAAAAAGCGAAACGAAAGGGCCGGGAGTCGACCGTTGGTACTGTCGGTTTGGTCTCTGGTCCTCTGTTTGTAGAGAGACTTCTTACAGTAAGTAAAAGGACGCATGGGAATTGCATAACGATGGGTTGGATTTTGTTTTGGGTTTTGTAGGCAGAGCCAGGTGGTGGGTTCGGCAGCCCATCCGGGTCATACCCACAGTCATCATGGGCATCCGGCCCACCTGAGTCCTGGGGGCGGCGGCGGGGGCAGAAGTCCTGCAGGGGGGCCTGTAATAGGAAGTGCCCAGCATCTGGGACAACCCCTGTACCAGGAGTACGCCCATGTGCGTCCAAGAGCCCATGCCGTGCCACCCCCGGTGTACGTTACCGCTGCGCCTTCTCAGGCTCCCACTGCTATCCAGCAGCAACAAGTGCCCACCTATCAGGGATTCACACCCGGGTGGGTACCTAGACACCTAGTTGATGCATGCATGTGTGTACCATTTATTATATTTTCGTTCTAGCGATAGTGTGTTACGTTCGGTATTGTTGTTACTTGTGATCGTACGTAGATATGTTAGCATCGACATAGTGCAATTGTTCCCGTGCAACTATTTTACTCATTCTATCCCTATGGCATGCAACGAAAACCGTTCACAACGTATTCGATCCGATTGTCGATACTCTTATTCAAGGGACACGGTGTCGCTTCCATTGAATTAACTCACGTCGCCGTTACAACGGTTGTATAGAACGTTCATTGCCTGCTTACGAGGGGAGGTCACGTCGTGAGTGAGCGTTTTTTCTTCTTCCTTTTGTTTTCGATGGAATCGAGCATCGATAACTCGTACGAGTATACCCTAGGAGTTATCGGTACTCGGCAGCCTCGCTTTATTCTAAAAACCACCAGGTTTATTCAGGAAGTTCTCGTCCAGGTCATGACCTCGCCGTATCAGACAATTGCATCAACGTCTCGTAATCGTACCTGACCCTATACTATGCGTATAAAGAAAACTGCGTAACTGTCGATTACTAGAGTCATCCAATGTACGACATACTTGTCTTTCGTAAAGCCGCGTGCGTGTAGAACGAAGGAATTATCTTTATAAGAAAACAAAATCAATATGTTTCATTTCCTTTTTTTTAGAGCTTTATGGAGAGTTTCTAACGTTCGTTATCCCGTTTTTTACAGCTCGTCTCCATTAACGTTGTATGATTCTAGTCGAGCGTTGCCACCACCAGCACATCACAGCTCGGCCAGACCGTTGCTGGCGAGTCATGCAGCGCATCCACTGCCTGCGCATATGCAGCCGACGGCGGTTTACGGATTGGCCCCGCTTTCACCGGCCAAACATCAGTACCAACCTTCTGGTTTGTGGTTCACCGAGTAAATTCTATTCCCCTCTGTATCTATCTGGCTCGAGAAGAGATTCGAAAGCGGCGTACGAAGTTCACTTCGCCGTCTGCGAAATTTACGAGATCGTGCGTGCGTTAGACATTTATACACAAGAAGACGATCGAACGAAAAGGAAAAGAGAACCGGCCGGATCCTAATGCGTTCATCCTCCCTCTTGGGCGTGTCTTTTTACTAGAGAACGAAAGGGGGCCTCTCGCGATGCTTGTTTATCGACTATGAAGACACAATGGAACACTAGGCTTATATTGTTACGGAACGGATAATAATCATGACTGAAAATGACTCGACGGAGTCCCGAGGTAAGACAGAAGTCGCTCTTCAACGTTTCACTTTCTGACAATCCGTCCTAAGCAGCGATTGCTCCTTTCTAACTGCCCCGTCTGTATGGAACTTGCGAAGCACAGAGGCAGACGCACGAGCCAGGGGGCCGAGAATTTTCGATAATGAACGAGCGTTGTCTTTTTCATTTCGTTCGATGGGAGAAGTCGCGTCGAATACGCAAAATTGATGAAAGTACGATAGAGGAAAACTGTGACGGGGGAAGGCTTTCGTACTCCCGTCGCGCAACAGTGTTTCCTCAGTGAACCATTTGCTTCTGATGATTTGTATTGTTTATATTGATTTTCCAATTGTTACTTGGTATTACACGGTCGACGTACAATTTTGTCCGATTTAGACGGCGCATATGTTTATATACGTGACAGTATATATATTATATACTCGATGTTTAGCAAGTTTTCAATGAGAGCGAGCGAGCGAGAGAAAGAGAGGGAGAAATAGAGAGAGAGAGAGAGAGAGAGAGAGAGAGAGAGAGAGAGAGAGAGAGAGAGAGAGAGAGAGAGAGAGAGAGAGAGAATGTTGTTGCGCCAAAGAGAATTTTATGGGGACGCATGAAAAAGACAGGAGAAGGTATCGTCAAACTATTTGTTCGGGCAGGCAGAGTTGAGAAAGGAGATTGCGCGCGGTTCAATGAGAGAGAAGACCATCGATGTCGGTGATTTTGGGAAAATTGTTCCGACTCTAGCGCCGGGGCAGTTGGCGGGTATATATTTTATTGAACTTTGGTGTTGTAACGGGGATAAGTTTGCATTTCTTTTAATGTGATATGTCGGGCGCATATCATGCACGTTGTTTTTAATGCTCTTCGACAAAGTTATCTTAGCCCGGCAAGATTCATGGCCACCGAGCGCGACGAATCACGTTGCTTTCGACGGTCGAATCCCGACTTGGCCAAGATCTTTTGTTGTCGTGACACGACGCTTCGATACTTTTTAAGCGTTCTCTTTTTCAAACGGGCTATCGGCGTCGATGGCGATTCCCGTTCTATTTCTTGTAGTGTAAAGGGAGTTTAATCAATTATACACGCATACACACACTCATCCACACAATCATACGCGACACATTGATTAGTTTGTAAAATGTGTTCGGAGTTTTATCGCTAAGATTTATTTCGTGCTGTCTCAAGCACTCCGATGTATAATAATTTAGGCACTCTTCCGGAGGAGGATTCATTGTTTGGAGGGGGTTCAAAATCGAAATCTTCTGTTCTTGATTCGAGCCTGCAATTAGCGAACAGGAATTGCGCACGGTTACTTGTATCTGACAAAAGCTGTGCCTCCTCGCAGCGGTCTTCACTATTTATTTCTATTCTGTATTAGTCTTATCGTCTGATCGTTGTAACTATTACTCTTATTATTGCTATTATGGTTATTATTGCCACTATTATTATTATTATTATTATTATTATGATTGCAATTAGGCATCGCCGTCTTTAAGATAATTACCAACAGTTCGGAATTCTTTCTTCTTCCATAGGTACCGCGTTCTAATCGGAACGTTGCATTAGCTTTCGTTGGAGAATTAGGTTTCGTGCTTGCGGCATTAACACAACACTTCCTCATCGCGTGTCATCGGTTCTTTTACGTTTCGATATATTTTTCTGCATTTCATCATGGGTTATAGCTTAAGAATGTACGTATACGAGGTACGTTGCACAAATCTGCAGTACACAATTAGTAGGCAAAGTTAACGTTTCAGGAGAGACGTGATCGGGACGATAACTCTTCGTCGCAGACATCACAATGTCGGATTGCACATACACACACACACACTTTCTTTAGCGTACATTCGATGCTTCCTCTTTTACGACGAAACGTGTCAATGGTGCAACGTTTTTCTTTCTCTTTTTTCTTCAATTTTTTTTCTAGCAATTTCTGTGTTTGTATTTGTTCTTTTCTTTGTCGAATCATGATCTTCCTTCTGGCACTTTTCCACGTCAGTATAAAGAAAGCGATTTCTAATGTCTCTTTGTAAAAAGAAAAAGGATAATGGTAGCGTTGAAGGGACTTCGGTGTACATGCACGTGGTATGCTCTAACGTCGATTTGTATATAATTATTACGAAAGCTCTCCTCCTACCTTCGATGCTGAAGCAGCTCCAAGGATGGCGTCGCGCACGCCATTCTTCGACACGCGACACTTTCAAAGGGGAGGGAAGCCTCTTTTCCGCGTGCTGACGATGTATCTCGTGGTTTTTAATGGAATGACGCTTAGGCATTGTTTTGCTAATTATTTTATATACATAGCTGTACGGTAAAGTGTACGAGACAGTAGTTGTGGTACGTTGATTAGAGTGATCCATGTCCAGAGTTTAATTAGAAGTATTTTACACGTAGAGCGAGAGTGTGAGTGAATGAGGGGGAGAGAAAGGACGCGAGACAGAAGAAATTTTAGACATGTTACCACGAAAGAAAGAGAGTACTTTCGATGTTTCAGATGAACAAACACAACACGGCGGCGCTGCTAATCCTCTACTTTAGACCGATACACGTAGATCTAGATCACTGTTCTATAGAGACAATTTCTTACAATACTGATTCTCTTTTTTCTGTCTCAGTGTTCCAAATTCGCGCAGCGCGCCCACACAAATTGGCTTCTTCGACGTTTCTCTTCCTTTACACACTTACACACACGCGCACACACGGTATAAAATATAGAAGCGAACAAAACTACATGTAACCAAGTCGATGTGCCTGTTTAACTATTAATCATATTTAACGTTTATATTTACTGCAAACGAGGGGAGAAAAAGGAGAAAGATGGTGACGACTAAAGAAGACAGAAGTGTCTTTCTTCGGTGGGTCATAGAGGTGTTGCAGTAAATAGAGGGAGGGAGAGAGAGAAAGAAGAGAAAAAATTTACAATCAACATAAGTGTTGCGTGTTATGACGACCACACGGTACGAACAAACAATTATAATTACACAAGCACGTTTGCGCGCCTACATGTGTTTATATATATTATATATATATATGTATGCTTCCACATAGAGCGTAGGGGGTTGTATCGCGTAGAGAAAGTCTACTTACCCTTCTCTTGTAAATCGCGGGGGGAAACAAAGTCATATCCTTAGATTTCACACATTCTATTACTAAAGGGAACCGTTGTTAATGTAATATATACGCGCGGGTGTACGTATAGAGAACATTTCTTTCGTTCGCGAATCGATTACATGCACAAACACGATCACACACGCTCTGTACACGCGACAGTCGTACACATTAGTCATACCACGCTTCATCTTCATCCCTCCTGAACGAAACACGCATCGGAATGTATTTAGATGCGATATACACACGTTGTCAGTAGATTGCATAGTCGGGGGAGGGGCACATTTCAGTCAGGTTTTCGTTTTCATATCCAAAGAGCAAGTCTTGACTGACGATTATATCGTAACTCGTAACGCTAGCGTAAGGAAATTAACCGATCGCTGAGCCGATCGTGGAATCGGGTTTAATCGTTGACGGCACGTTATTCTTCTTTATTTTTCTTTTTTTATTATTAACGTACACGTTGTTCATAGCGTCGGATACGATGTGTGTCCGTGGGTGTAGATTCTTTTTATATAGAGATGGGTGTTTCGGTGTTTCTGTAGTCGGATGTAGATTACTCTCTAACAAGTAGAACGTAAAGTAATGATCGTCGTGGTCGATGTTAACGCTAATTACTAATCACGGCTTTGGGTTTAAAAAAAATAAACGTGTATACGCCGCATCGCGCATGGTCCTATGTTATATAGTTTCTCTCTTAGATGTAGCGATCGTCAGTCAGTACAAGCTCAACAGTCACGTTTAACTCCAGTCATCTGTTACTTTAACGCACCGCATAGTTTCGCTGTGTTTTACGGATTTTTTTTAGTGGTAAGCGGCGCGTCACCGTACGCGAGGGAGTATCTATTAAACAGCAAAGTGTTTAGAAGCTATTAGACGAAACGAAAAGGGAGGAAAAAATGTTGAGTAAAAAAGTAACCCGTAACTTGTATCGATGGTTCTAGTTGTGATATTTTATTAATTGTATAGTGTCGATATTTGCACGGCGTTATTTTGGTCAGGCTTATCGGAAGGCCAGCGTGTACCATAACGCGTATGAAACAATATATATAAATATATATACACACACAACACACACACAATCTTGGCGTTAGCAATCCAGAAGGTTGTACGTTATCATAAATTTGCCGTCCCCAACTGGAAGATACGATCGTTGCTCCAGCTGCTCGTCAACGCCTGCACGATCACAGTTTCTGTGAATCCCCGTCAACGTGGCTTTAGTCCTTGTATCCTCGAATTAAACGTTTGTTCGTGGCTTTTCTGCCCGTTTGTGATAGGCCCCATTACTTCCACATGTCATTTCAAATGATCCACGATCCCAAGCGTTGACGAGCCGCGAGCGTAACAACTTCTCTCTATCCGTTCGGGGGAGGAAAATTCTTACACACTTACACGCCTCGTGCCCGCGGTGGTGCACAGGGGTCACACCCATGTACATGCATACGTATACACCGAAAGCTATAGAGATACAATTATTTTAATCGTTTTTAAATTTGTACATACGTTTCTTATCGCATCAGGGCTGGGAGGGGGGAGGGGGGCGGAGTGATTTATTAGTCTAGGTGTAGTGCCTAAAATGTTATAATGAGATTGTGTCCAATAGTGAGTTTATTTAGCGTGGAATCTCTAGAGATGGGTCGGGGGGGGGGGGGAGGTGCTCGTACGAGAAACGCGAAGCCTCGCTTGATTTTGACTTTGACTTTCGAACGAAACCGGCAGGCTAATCGAGGAAAATATGGGCGGAAAGGGTGCCTTCGTGGATCGGACCTTTCTTGTACGAGCACGCGGATACGCAAAACGGACATTCGGTGAACGAGCGCGGTACTGTTGGAACACAGTTACCCCGTGTCTGATAAAAATGGCCAGAAACGAGGGAGAAAAAGGGAACGATAATGGGGGAGGGAGAATGGAATCAAAGGGACATCCACGGATAAGGATGACACGTTTGCTCGTGGACGTTAGGGTTTAACGGTTGGATCGCGTTGTAACGGATAGTTGGTATGGAAATTCTATTATCACTGTAAACAAAATAACAGACTTTTTGCGAGGAATAGATAATTTAGTTATAAATATAGGAGAGAATAACATATTTTTGGAGTTACTACTAGAGAATTGATATTGTATTGTGCTCTGTGAGTTCTTAAAAAAAGAAAAACGTCTGTCTTCTTGCGTTCTCGGTCTTCAATCGTCGCGCCGTCGCTCATCACGTATCGGACCACATTTACACCGCGCAGGGACAGTGGTGGAGGAATTAAACGAATCAGCCGGGCCGCCGGCACCGTAGCCACGACGACACACAGTTCGTTGCCCATGAATTTCGGCCCCGCCGCGTCGGTAGAACTTTGCTCACGTAGATTAACTGACAGTTGCGCTAGCGCGAGACAAATTAACAATAGTCCGTAGTTTTTATTCGAACCGCAACTTTTCTCTCCAACGGCTGGAAATTAAGGCCCCCGTGTAATACGGCTGGATTGTTGAGTATTCCTCGTTTGTACATAACAGGAGGGTAAATGATGTCCGATTAGGGGGTAGCAAGAGGGTCGGACGATAGATCGCGCGGGTAATTAGGATAGAATCGACGATTCACCTATTTGACTGTTCTTCGATGTTCTTAATGTTCACTATTACACTATGGTAATACCGCAAACTAATATTAACGGTGGTACTTGTATTATACGTTCTCGTCGACTTACGCATAATGCTATACGATTAAGGTAATTAACTATAGATTTAAACGAGACGGAGGGGGTGGGAAAATAAAAGTACGGTGGGAGAACACTCTTGTAATAAAAAGAAAAAAACACATCACTGCTTAGACGTTGTTGGATCGTTAACAGTTTTCATCTTTACTGGGTGATGGATTATTTAGATGGATAAATTAGTCACGCCTTGGCATAGCTGGACGTAGTGTTCGCTGCGGAAGAATTGTAGGAAATTTCGTGTTTTTCAACGTTCGTACGATTTACGATAGTATTGCTTTTCTTTCTTCTTGGTCCTGGCGCACAGACGTTTCGATCGTTTCGTTCGTGCCACGTAGTAGTATCCTACTTTGGACTGTCCTATACGTAGGATCGATCAACTCTTAAGCGATGCAATCGAGTAGCAGGTTTTTCTATATCGTCGTTCTAGGAATAGTTGGTCGTTTGTTCACTTAATGGGGGGGGGGGGGGGGGGGGTAGTTACAGTTCAGAGGAATTTCGAAAGTCTTTGAATAGAGATATCTAATTTCACCTGGGCTCCGCCTGTTTCTTTGCGACGGTCGTTGAAGGTAGTTGGTGAAAGATAGTGAAAAATCGTAACGAAGCTAACCACAGGTCTACCTAACAACTTGTAATTTAGAGAAGTTTATACGATTGTACGAATAAGCCGAACTTGCTATATACAGACTAAAGTGACTAAACTATCGCTGTACGGCTATACTATATATTTGTACCATATATGAATGTTCGTCTTTTGTGTATTTTAATTATACTATGATAGTAGTAGCGCCATTTATACAATTATTAATAATCGTTCTAACACCGTTGTGGTTTACAAATAATATTGTTTCTCGTCGACATCGTACGGGCTATTATATATCGCGTGTTTCTCAATCTAATACGTTCACTTAGTTGCGCACGTTCGATTTTTCTTGCGTCTACTAAATCGAAATCGGTCGGTCGGCGTCTCGCAATCACAGAGCCGTGTTTCCAGGCCAGCTGAAGCAGATCCTTTCGTTCGTCACGCGCGACGACGCTCAATTAAACGTCCCGTTCTTTCGATTTCTTTTCTTCTGCTGAGTTTCCAAATGTCTTTCTGCGAAGAATTCTCGTAGCATTGCCTTACCGGGTGTATTACTATCGATATGTATAATAATTACACGCGTACAGACACACACACGCGCGCGCGCGCGCGCACACACACACACACACACACACACACACACACACACACACACACACACACACACACACACACACACACACACACACACACACACACACACACACACACACACACATGTTTACACACAGCACACGGGACACACGTCGAGTGGAGAAATCCTTCGTGCCGTCGATTAATATACTGTTTGCCAAACCTCTTTATCCCATTTAACGTACGGATACAGCTGTATAAATGTATAAATTGTAATTCCCGCGTGCCCTCGAGTTTAGGGACGTTGAATGACGTCGAATAAGTATAACCGGGAATGGTGCACGATGTTCAAAAGATTTCAACGATTCCTTTCGATCTGACGCTTCTTTTATCGATTTTGGTGAACGAATAAGATTAGCCAGCAATTCTAATACTTACCAATTGCAATTCTTATCACCTCTATTGACCGTAGCTGTACGAAAACCATTGACCATCGTCTTTTAAACAATTACCCAGAGATCGTCGATCTCGCTTTTTACCCTCGGACCTTCGTTGCCACTTTGTACAGCGGTTATAATTAAAGACGTCTTTAAATCTCCCAAACTCGAGTGCACGCGGACGATTCGTACGACCACGCATCTAGCAACATAGTAACCCCGATCGATCGCCAACGAGGCGAGCGAAATAAAGTTTCTAAAAGGCGGTATTTAGTGTAAAAAGAAAAACGAGGACAAAAACGAAAGGGAAAGAGG
Organism: Andrena haemorrhoa; assembly: GCA_910592295.1. Taxonomy (NCBI): domain Eukaryota; kingdom Metazoa; phylum Arthropoda; class Insecta; order Hymenoptera; family Andrenidae; genus Andrena; species Andrena haemorrhoa. The sequence continues at coordinate 784,352 of OU342944.1, read as the reverse complement.
GCGAAACTAAGAAGGGGGAAAGGAAAACTGTTTTTTAAGCTTTCGCAGGAAGTCTGTCTCAAAGTATTAAAACTCTCAGGCTGCGCCGATTGTCTTAGCCGCACAGTCGCGCGGAGTCGTCGAATAAAGAAATGGTGTCCACCGATATCCGGGCGACGAGCCCGCCGTGGACGCGACTTCACCGCTAGCTTTCCGTTTCCTTCTGGTGGAGGGACCCGCGGTCAAGTCCCCCTGAGTTAACCACGAAGGAGGACAGAAAACCCGCGGTTCCCTTCTCGTATGATTTCGAGCAGCGCGAGTTCTCGCGGGCTTTTGCAGCCTCGCGACGAATCGCTGGAAGTGCTAGCAGGCGAGATGTAATCAGTTCGTTTAACAGTAGAGCGTGCCTTATATCGACGATCCTCGCGGGATCACTTCTTCTGGGATTTCGTTTCGACCGGACTAATCCGTTCCCTTTCTCCAAAGCAAGCCTCGCACGTCCGCGGGCTCTCGCCCGGCTATCCCATTGGACACCGCCTCTATATAAATATAAATATAACTATAAATACGAATATACGTATGTACATCTATGCATAGATACATACATACGCGCATATACATATACAAAATACTATTATGTAATAAAAACGGGGAAGAAACAATTGAGATATTCATAGGTCGCCGCGTGCGACGAATTATTTCAGGGGCCGACCAGAGTACAAAGCGTAGGTTTAGTTTGGTCTCGGAAATAGTTCGCGCACGCAACAAACTCGTAATCGAATGTCGTCGTCGAGCGTTAGAAAACCGATCGAAATTAAGCGTAATGAGAGCAAGAGAGAGAGAGAGAGAGAGAGAGAGAGAGAGAGAGAGAGAGAGAGAGAGAGAGCGAGAGAGAGAGAAAGCTGCGCTAACAATAACGGCGAATTAGTAGCGTTTTAAAGTACCGAGAGCGCTGCGTTACGTCCTCGGCATTGCGTCGACCGGGGATGCGTCGAGTGCCCGTCGTTTGGCTTCTTTTGTATCCGACAATAAAACGGCAGAAACGCGTCGATGTGAGTGAAGAGAGGACGATGGACATGGAGCAGTTGTCAAGGAGCGTGAACCCCCTCGACGACCGTCGTGAATCAATTATCAGACAAATCAAAAGTACTTAGGCTTAAATCGCACCGCGGCGGAGCGGCTGAACCGAGCCGTTGCGTTCGATTCAGCCACCGATCGCGAAATACAATCGATACCACGGCTCGTCGCTCGGTCCACGCAACGTCCTTTACCCAACGAAGCGCTCTCGCATACACGTACACACACCGAACACACGTTTAACGTCTAGGCAACCAAAAAATTCTAATCTCATCGCGGCGGAGCTCGCTACTACCGCAAACGATCCACGAAGATCCAGAGGTGGTGGCTCTTGATCCGCGAAGGCTCGCGAGGGCGTCGACGGTTCGAGGGCCCGGAGTACGGAGAACGGCTTTTCCTTCCGTTCCCACGGGGTTTTGGTAGTGGCGAGCTGCCCGCTCTTCCGACAACAGGGGTCTTAACTAATCGGTGACGACTTACTTAAAAGAAAAAAGAAACAAACGAAGCGTCTCTCAATTTTTAAGTCGCGCACCGGCATTTAGGTGCATATATCCTTGGGGGCAAGAAGTCTATTTGATATTTATATTTTAATATACACGGGCCGATTATATTTAGCGTATTGTAATTATCGAATATTAATCGATAGCGCCGTGGACTGCTCGCCCGACGACCGGGATCGCGATGAATATGGTGGAGGCACGATGGAAGGAGAGGTGGCGGTCGACGGACGAGCAGACCAGCGGCGCGTCAAGAACCACGATTTTCTGTATATTACTGTAGTATAATAATCAAACACTAAAGACTAATGCTTAAGGTGATCGATGAGAGTTTCGACGGGAGCTCTTCGAAGCCGCGTAAGTGTATTTGAGATATTACTATGCGCAACCTGAAAGAAAGGGCGACTACGAATGCGAAGAATTATGAATGTGTAATTAAAATGTTTGGACGACATGACAGAAAGTTTGAGAGAGAGAGAGCGAACGAGCGAAAGAACGAAAGAGCGAAAGAAAGAGAGAAAGGTACACGCAGCGGTACAGGCGTCACTGTGTTTTAAATGGTTAATAAATGCAGATGTCCGTGTATTTCGCTCGGACACTTTTTGAACTGAGTTGGCTGTGTTACGGCTGTATTCTTTTATCAAACGTTGCCCTTTTTGTCGCTTCAAGCGCGCACCACGCGTCCCATCATCCAACGTCTGTCGTACCTTTCCGCCGACGCATCCGCTCTCAACAGATTTTGTAAATTCCACTTCCTGTTTTCTTTGCTTTCTGTCGCGATTCTCTCCCACGATATCGATATATATTCGGCGTTACAGCAGAAAGAGATAGCAGAGACTTAGAACAGGTGACTGGAGTCTGGACGAGTAACTTTTAGACGCAAAAGAGACAATGAGTACCGATCACTCTTAAAGTATTCACTGCTAATGGTCGCCCATTAGCGGATAATACTTTGCAACCCATTGTTGTTCATCGACTCGATTTCATTGAAATAAAAAGCTCGTCCAGGCCGCGAGGTCGTGTTCTGAAAAACGCTCCGACATCTCGGTTCGGTCGTTAGAGTCTAAACCGAACCGTACCAAGCGCGCAGGATCCCGGGGGAGAAGCTTTCGAAAGAGTTCACTACGTGCAATTGCGTACCTGTTGTATTATACTACTTTAAGCCCGCAATCAAAGCGAACGTAGCCCAATCGAGCACCGGCATCGATCAACGCGGAACATTTGATCAAAAGAGCCTCGCCGTTTGCAAGCCGATAGACCAGACCACGTCAGACATACAGCAAACAAATGATACGTCCCTTTTTTATAATCTTTGCGAATCTACTTTTAGCGAGCACGTACGCTGTACGAATTTGTTCTGTCGAACGGGGGCGACTGTAAATGGTGGGATATCCGTAGCTGATAGAACGCGTTAGATCGTTATCGTAACTGCGTCGAGAGAGCAAAGGATTCGTAGGGCGGAAACGCTGCGACTTTGTACGATAAAACTGTATCCTTCGACCTAACTCCTTCGCCGTAGGTTCTTGATCGTTAGACGCTAAGGCTATTCCTCTGTCCTAAATAACCGACCAAATGGACTAACGTTATCTTCCAAGAAGCTCGCGATGATAAGGCGATCGACCGCCAGCTTTCAGTTTGAAGCAAGGAAATGCGCGTGATCGCGCGACGCGGCCCGAGTTTCTTTTTCTTTCCTAAACGCACCCTCCGACTGATAAGTGATCAAGAACGTGGTCCTTTATGGCCAGAACACCAGAGCGTGTCTGGAGTTCTGCGTGCCAATTTGAGAAAAGAATTCCGCCATAAGAATGAAGAAACATATCAGCGTTGCGGCCGCGAATGGAAGATCGAGACGGTCGTGCTTGCATCGGGAAGATTTCTAAAGAAAAAGGAATGCGTAGAGTCGCGGCTCGAGGATCAAACGCGGCGTTCCTTACCTTTCGTTTACACTTGTTCTCGATTCCTCGGAAGTATACCGTTCACCTAGATAGTACAACAAGAGTAGAAGTTCCTCGCAAGCGCGTCAAGAGTAGCGGGACTGGTTTTTCAATCGTAAAACGCATTCTAAGTGGCTCAGCGGAGTTAACCGATTATTAGAAGTAGCGAAACGCGCGAAGCAATTAGAAAGAAATTCACGGTAGCTAGCAGTACATTTATTGAAATACGCGGAGAAGTGCGGGAAGCTTCGAGGCACGATAATTAGAATACAGTTGCGGTGTTCGGGAAACGAAATAGACCTTTAAAAAGTGGGTGTCCGTTCCCCGCGTCTCGCTGAAACTTTTCTTCGTTCGTTCCTCATCCATCGACGCTATCGTCAAACAGCGCGTGATCTCGAGCGTATTACTTCGACGAACGATATCTAAAATACCTTTAGTTCAGGATCAAAAGACGGATCACGTACGGTTCAAAGCATGCGACTGAATAATCAACCTGAAATTATTACAATATCGCGTAAAAAGGTAGACGGATTTGATAGCGAACAATTGTATAAAGAGCACTGTTATATATAGAGATCTATGTACATGTATACTTGTAACAATTGATAAAACCAGGGTAAACGATCACTACTATCATCTGTGTGTAATAATACCCGAGCAAGAATCGCCCCCCAAAACCCCCACGTGTACGCTGCAACAGCGATGCGTGTTCGGACTTAACAGATTAAACTGAGAATGTACATTACACGATAGCAGTGATAACGATAGAGACGCACGGCGACGCATCTTATTGTAAATAACGGTTATAATTACTATTCACGCTCGAGTGCGTTCGCGTGAATGCGTGGAGAGAATCAAGACTAAAGAAGTGTGAACGGGAAACCGTAGCGTTGCGTGTAACGTCGAAAAAAAACATAGAGAAGAGCAAAAGAAAGCAAGTGACTCGTAGACTGTCGTAGATTTTATTACTCGTTACTGCTCCTGCCTATTTCGCAATCTTTGACTGTAATATCTTGTATAAACACGTTGGACCAAGTCGTTGTGAGCACTAGCCGTAAATTAGAGACAACCCTTCGGCCCCAAGTTGCGCCGTCGTCGTCGGCACACATACCAGATTTAGTCCGAGCTCTGGTAGCCTGTATCGAGATAAATACTTATTGCTTCGTCGTATTAAAGACACGGTTTTGTATAATCGACAGAAGTACACGCTCTTTGGACAATTGCGCAGAGGAACGATGCGATAGCGATTACAGGAGAGGTAAATCTTATTTGGTAAAGCTAATTTTTCAATGATCGGGTAAATTGAACAGGAATACAGGCTACGAAAGCATGTTATGTGCACGCGACGCTCACATCGGCAAGGCTTGCAAAACAGAAGTCTACGTAGACGTCGAAACGTTTGCTAAATTTTACTATCTGTTACCTCTCGTGAACCGCTTAATTGAATTTTAATAAGATCGTCGAGTTGGGCCGGTTTTTGGAAAGTGGTAAAATTGCAATTAGGAGGATTGAATTTTCGTAGCGATAGTTATCTTCAAAGCACTTGTATTTCGTTTGTCCGGTACATATACCGCCTAGGACGATCGCGGGGCGTTTCCGCGACGCTCCAAAACAGATTTGAGGGAAATGATTTTTCAACTAATTGGAAACTCGTTCGCTGACGCGCCAGTGTCGCGTTCTTTGTATATGTAGCAACTAGTTTGAACAGCGAACGAATTACTACTGTCCGTGGTATATATGTATGTATATATACGTATATTGATAGATCGACGATAATAACATAACGATACTACTACAAAGTGAATGTTGCCTTTTGTCATATTGGTTAATTGTGAATAAAGAGAAAACGGAGATAACAAATGTCGATGAATTACGATTGTATTAACGATGACTAATAACGATTACTATCTACTGTATTTACGAGTACTAATTAAATGTGTACAACGTGGAGATTCGTACGATTGTAAATGATATGTGTTGAGTTGGTATGTAAAGCATCCCTGTTTCAACACGGGGGCTGTGAAAATAAATCAACCAGACACTTTGTTCGCCTTCTGTATTGCCCTGACACACAGAAATATTATAGAAATACTTGATATACGATTGACTGAACGATGTTTTTTATAATAAACACTAATGCCTCAGATTTCACGGTTCTCAGTTATCTTCATTTATTTTTCGATTCACAGATATAAATACTACTTTTAGTTTGCACGAAGACGGAATTAACAATCAGCGGACACGTGAGATTTCATTCTATCAGTCGGTCTTTACTGAAACGATTACACTCGCCGACTTTCCCGGCTATTCGGTTCCGCGGTAGTTGGATAAGTCACGACCAAACGGTTCGAGGTATCGTTACCCCGCGGAGGTGGTATGTACAATTCCTTGTGCAAGTTCTTTCGCGCGCATCGTAGTAGCCACGTGCTCCGCAATAGACGCGGCAGCCACTTTCAATGACGAGCCGTGAAAGAAATACGACATAAATCCTGCTGCCAACAGGAGATGCATTCCGAGAATTGCCACGATGTATATTATCCTATACCTGCCTGGAAATCGATTCACTCTATAATTATTTGGCCTCGTTAGCGGGCCCGGCTCGAGCCTTTTTTGCGCCCAAGGCAAACTTGCAAAATTCCACTCCAACTGAGCTTTTTGATGACCTTACTCTGAAGTTTAGTTCGCAGCTTAAAACATTCATAGCGCGACTTGTAATATTTCACTTAAAACTTTACTTTAAAAAAATGCCCACAATGAAAAACCATTTTGCACCCATTGTCAACTTTACACCCTAGACAGCTGCCTAATTTTGCCTGTAGGGACGAGCCAGGCCTACACATTAGTGTAATATATCAAACCTACGAAGCATTATGTTTCAACATCTACCTGCTATTACAGGCAACAGAGATCTTAATAGAACTCCACCGGACAAGAAAGTTGCTACTATAGCCAGAGTCCATTGTAGCCATCCAATCTGTATTGTCCAAAGGAAAGCCACTGGAACATAGATGGCTAGAGAGTAACCGTAAAGACACAGGAGTTCCAAGAGGCCAGGTGTTGCGACAGTCTAAAATAAAAGTGGTTCCCTGTGAATCATTGTATGGTATCGTCCAGCAATTGTATAGAACACCCTCGAACCTCGATTAATTCCTCGTCTGTCTCTCTCATGCTGGTGGTCCATTTCAGGGCACCCCATAAGGTGATTGGCAGTAACCACGCGTACAAGAATATACATGTAGCGGCGTAAGATACTACATGAAACTCGTACCTCCAGTGGTACTTGCTGGAATTGGCTGTTTGCAGATAGTCAGCCAAATTTCCGCTGACGGCTATAGAAAATACCAGTGTGACGCAGATCCAGAACGGGCCATAGAGATCTGGATTCGGTCTTATGTGGGATATTAAATAGTTCTCGCTGCCGTGTGGAACCATGGACCGTTTAACTCGTTCCACGACATCGTTCGTGTTTACGTTGAAGAACTTCTGATAGTACTCTATCGTCCAGAAATTGCGCGGTGACGTGGCTGGAATAGAAATATGGCTTTTGAGGAGGTACGCGAATACTCAGCACCGTCGATCGTGATATTAGTTGATTGTTAAGCTGACAGTATCGATCGAACAGTCATACAGGGTTGAAAGAAAGCTTGCAAAAGCATGAACCTTCGTCTTTATCAGGCATCCCCTGAAGATCCTCGATAATGCCGATTCCCGTGCTGTCATTTGGTAGGTTAGTGAAACCTTGATGAGTGGAAGTATTGACATTCAATTGTGCTTGACCAATATCCCCGTCGTGGGTTATCGAGGGAAAATCTTGGAAGGAGATGAATTGCTGATCATTGACGTTCGCTTGATTCCCATCCATAATTAGTTACTTTCCACTCTTCTATTGTGCACAACTTTCGCATATAATAACAACAGATATGTATGATGTCCTTCTTTATCAACGAAAGAACACTGTGGCCATCTATCGGTGACAAGAATTAGTTGGGTCTTGGGTTTGCTAAAGCTTTATCAATTTTTTCAGAATCCCAAAAGGTAGAGGTTAATAGTTTATATTTGAATTTTTGACATTTTCTACATTTTCTACAATTATTTACTTTTTTTACGCGTGTCACGTAGTAAACCCTTAGTAAACCCACCACTGGTCGAGCGTCGGTTACGTGATTGTTTTTGACGCTTGGGACTATTCCTCAATGGATGGGAACGTTATATGGGCTAAATGATGGAAACCTCAATAATGAAGGCAAGAAAATAGTGATTTTATATAACCAAGAAAGTGAAATTGAATATTTTATACTTTATTGTAACACTGTAAAGGTCTTTTATGCGAATAAATTGAGAGAAACTTGGAGAAAAAAACTGTATTATTATTCAGAAATACCTTTTACGCAGTCCTATCCAAATTCCAAATCTGTAATTTTAAATATCTGCGGTATTTCCTTAAGTCTCACGAAAGGCTCAGCTCTTGTTCGTTACCTCTTTGCGGTATCATGTTCTCCTGATACATTGCTCCAAAATCTGGCCAAAATTTTCAGAACGCTCTAAAATTGAGCTTCGTAACAGGAGAACATGACGTCGAAAGAGGTGGCACAAAGTCTCGTCTTTGGAGAGAGAATCTAAGGCGGAGAACTATTTGACAAAGAGGTTTCAAAAGGCTTCGACACTGAAATGTAGTTAATTTTTACGGTAACTTAGTTTAGACGGATTATTTAATACCAGCATTCAGGATAAGTTTAAGTTATCATTTTAGGTGTTCTTTTTAGCATGTCTCTTATATACGATTTGGAATAGGAAGGAGAAAGTAGTGGAAGAAAGGCTCGTTAAATAATAATACTCGTTTATCACTTAGCTGCATTTTATTCAAATAAGTGAAATGCAATACAATCGAATCTTACATGTATCGTAGGTACATGTGGTAAGCAATTGATAATTCAGATGTAGCAATATCTTGTGCAATTTTCGGATCCGTGAATACAGCCAACAATGCACCCGGTCATCACATTTAACGCTTTTTATGTAAAAATTCCTTATCTGTGACGCAGAAATGTACACGATTATTAATAGCGAATTCGGTAACGCGCACTGACTCTGCACTGGTGCCAAAAAATGACTTGGATTGGTTGATTCTTATAGAGCTATCTTCGTTTCTCTCAGAAACAACCAATCAATGTAATTTTCTGGCACCAGTGCAGAGTCAGTGAGAAGTACGGAATTCCTTACTTATAAGGGTCCTCCAGAAGCGGATACATCCTGATGCATGTTGCAGTGAAACATTGATACACGCGGTCAGCATGAAATCGCACCTTAATCGAATACCTTCCGCCGGAAGTTGATTGCAGTTGATTGGCTCAACGCTCGTGACGTCATTGCGCGCATGCGTGGACGTGGGTAGCTGTCCCCACTCCAAAATAGCTACTGTCGGTAGCCACTTTCCAGGCCACCCTGCATAAGAGTGAGGAGTCGACCAGTGACGTCACATTCGTTTCGCGGTGTCGCCACGTGGCTGGCTTGGCGCTGGCGTCAATTCACGCACACATTACCATCGCTCCTGTAGGTGTTCGGCTCGGCCGGAGTCCTCCGATGTGCTCCGATGCCCGAGCGATAGCCAGCGACGGTGTGTACTAAACGTTTGAAGAACGTCGCGCGAGAGATGTGAAAAGTGTTTTTTTCCACGCAACCTGCGAGTAGCTGGCCTGCTTCTTTTTTTCCGCCGCGTCTCCGGTTGGACGCGTAGGGCGCTCAGCTGTGGTGGAGGTATGTGGCGGAGGATGTTTGGCTGGTGAGGATCTCTGCGCCAACTGTATTTTGACGGGAGGCCGCGAGCTGTCATTCGCTCGGATCGACCAGCACCGTGCCCCCGACGCGAGGCAACGGGGAAACAGGCGATTTAGGATGGGGACAGGACCAGAGCTATCACGCGTGAAAATCGTCGCGATTCTATAATCGACGGATCGGTGCGCGCTGCTCGATAGACGACGTCAAAATGGGAAATTGCTTGAAGCGCGCTGGCGGCAGTCATCAAGACAATACCACTTTGTTGAGTAATAATCCAGATCCTACGTTGACGGGCGCTTCGTCGCAGGAAGGCCTTGGACCTCCGATACCCTATAATGTAATTCCATTTCTTTTATTAAATCCGCCTGACCGCGATTCTGTCCTTCCTACGCTTTATCCGTCACGAATCTACGAACGCCTCGAGTTCGATATAGCGTCGTCCCCGATTTCTCTTTCTGTTTTCTTTCGTCGCGATAAGATTAGCGTTCGTGTAACAATTCCTTCTTAATACTGTTTCAAATCCGAACTATGCAGGATACATGTGTTTTAATGGAGGGATGGTGTTATCGGTGATTGAATGCTTTGTTCGATTCATTGAAGTATGACTTTCATTTTGTTCTGGCATAGGAGGTGATTGGCTCCTATTATCCACCAGTCTCTACAAGGGAGCGTCACCTACAGTCGACCAATTTAAGCATCGCTCGTGGCATCGGCGTCGGCGTCACTCTAGGGCCAGGGAACGGAGGTATTCTGAGCGAAGAAGAGCAGCAAGTGCGGATCGCAAAGCGCATAGGACTTATCCAGCATCTGCCTATGCGGGAGTACGATGGGACTAAGAAGGGAGAGTGCGTGATATGCATGATGGAGCTAGTGGTAGGGGAGAAAGTGCGTTATTTACCGTGTATGCACACTTATCATGCCGGCTGCATCGACGATTGGTTGCTGCGCTCGCTGACATGTCCGTCGTGCATGGAGCCGGTAGACGCGGCGCTGATTAGCTCGTACCATCCCACCACTTAACGTCATACAGGTGGAAATTGGAGTAGCTAATCGGTAATCAAACTATACTACCATGATACAGAGCAACTGGGACGAACCGTTTACTTTACTATCGCGTATAATGGCTTCCAACTAGCAAAGGGGCCTTCTCTCGTTAATGGCCAAGTATATTCGCCATTGTATTCGACGTATTCACGCACGTGCTGAGTAATAATAATTACCTGTATTATAAAGAGTCGCAAATGTCTTCTCCATATGTCGCTCCCCCTCTTACAGGGTAATATCCTCCACGTGGATCAATGTAAACAGAGCGAGGCGGTATTTACAGTCAAAAAGCAATCACCATAGCCGGTTAGTACCCTGCGAAATCTGAAGTAGCCTTTCTTTCTTTCGCGCAGTTGAAAAGATGTTCTATTTTACGCTCGTGCAAGCGGAGCAACTACAAAGTATAAAGGCGCGCTGCTGAACGAATATTTTTCGGTTGGATAAATTAGCATCCACTTGACTCCTGTTCGGCCAAGTGGCGATAGACGACTATACACATTGTGAATATATCGTGAGCAATATGATTGTACTACAAAATATCACACTACGTATATTTTTAACCATAATTGCAATCGTTTCATATTTCCAGATACTAAGAAACATATTTTCAGATTATATCTTTCGACATATAAAGTTAAACTCGTTATTTTTAAATACGATATCTATTGTTTTAACATGATATCTTGAAATGCATAGACGGTCATTTCCTCGAACATTAAACGCGGCGTGGTTTAAAACACCCATTGTATATTCCAGGGTGGACTAACTGGTGGCTCACAAGCCACCGGGAGCACCTCCGCCTTGCTGCCACGCTGAACAGCCCCCTCCTTACCTCCCAGACTCTGACGATCGCAGTCGATTCCTCCTTCTTTCCTTCTCTTTTTGACTGCGATCGTCAGAGTCTTGGAGGTGGGTATGGAGGGGGCTGTTCAGCGTAGCAGCAAGGTGGAGGTACCCCCGGTGGCTCGCGAGCCACCAGTTAGCCAACCCTGGTCTATTCGATTGCACTCTAAATTCTTCTGGGCAGAAACAATGGGCCATTTTTATTTTACTACTTACCAGATATCGTCTGTATATTCTTTTTATGTATGTATACATATTGTTCAATTGTATTTGTCCGATGCGACAGTTCGCTGCGTGCATTGATTATGTTCAGCAAGACTTGCACGTAAATACAGTAGGTATTGTACGTGTGTTGCGTTGCTAGTGCTTTTGTACCGCAAGCAGTAGCAGCGCAATTAATCGAGTCATTAAATTCTACGGATGGGTTAAAAGTACCGTATTTCAATGGTTTGTCAATGACTTTGCCATTAGTAATATGCTTATTTATCGCAATAAAAGTCAACGCGTAATAGGCTCTTTATTTTTATAGAAATGTTTGCAAGAAATCGTGTATCTTGAACTTTCTTCGCGTGGTTAAATTCGAGTATCGGATTTCAAGGCAATTTCGACCAGAGAGAGATTACAGAATGCAAGTACTTGTATTGAGTTTCAGATTGATCTCGAGTTCGGCAGAATTCTACCACGAGGTTGAAAGTTACAAGAGAGATGTAAAGTTTGACTTAGATTTCGATATAAAGTCAAACCTCGTGAGTAAAGTTCTTTACGGTGATGAAAACTATCAGCCTGTGACCATTATCATTGGTTTTCAGTGCACGAAATTATATACCGAAGATTATTGAGAAATATTAGTCGGTTTGATATGATGGATACATATATATTATGTACGTAAAATGATTTACATTTAAACATTTCCTACAGGGGCAAGCATATTATAATGTTTCATGAAAGCTTTGTATGTAATGTTACTGATTTGTTTAAAGAGGAAAATGATGCTGTGAAATAGTGATTTATTGACAAAATGTACGAATAGCGATTTAATACAAATATAAATATTTAGTAAGAACAGATGTGTTTCAACACTATTCATGTGCTCCCACACAACTTACCACATTCTTATGCAGTGAAAGGCGGAAATCACGTACGCCCGTACCGCTAAAAGCGGTGGGGAAACGGCTACGCATTCGCGCGATAGCGCCTGTTCTTATGCTATATATCTTACACTTTGCAGCAAAGTATTAAGTGCTATAAACAATGCGAGGGTTAGGCAAATTTTTCTTTAAATTGTAGCTGTTTTATTAAGAATTTCGAAGAAAAGTGAGTATAGGTAGTTCTTTTATCATATAACAAATTTTTAAACATTTTCTTGGTGATGACGCATTCCGCATCAAAAATCTGTTTTACCTTCGCATTACCGCGTTTTCGCGGTTTTCACGTTTGCTCAGCAGGAGAACAATTGGCCATGCGTTTCATCTGGGGATATTTAAGATCGCTGCTAAATGTATTCCAGATTGCATCAAGTTTGATAAAACATCATTTGTAGGAATCAATTAAACAAAAGAAACGAATTCTAGAATATGAAAATTGTGTTAGCACAGTGGCTAGAATAAGTTAACTTTATGTTTAAGGTTAGGTTTCCAATCTAACCTAGACAATACTTTCCCGCTGACACGGGATGAATGAAAAAGTCAAGTTAAGACATTAAAAGAAAATATGACAATAATGTGGATAATAATACAACAGTATTACAGATTTCGATATTAAATCTCGTAAATATGGCCATTAGCTGTTATATAGTGAGACCAGCAGAAATGTCACTAGCTAGGGTCGATTGCCAGCGACTCGGGCGGTTGGAATGTTGCGCGTAAATAGGGAGAGAGAAAGAATGGTCTCGGGGGCAATCATCAGTCGGGGAGTCTCGCATCGGTTCTGATCGGTCCGTAGGCGTCATCATGGTGTGTGGGACGGAGCGTTTTCGTGAGGCGACCAGTTTGTTTTGAATCGATAAGACCTGTGGGCATTTTCGTTTATTATGGTGATGCTGTTACGGGGAGTGGCGTGGTCGTCCTACGAACCGCTATGGGGAGAATCGTCGGCGATACTGTGCGCACAATTACGAAATGAGTTTTAATAACGGAACGATACAAGACCGACGGCCGCGTACGATGTCGAATTCGGGACGGGGCATTTTCGTACGTCGGCTGGAGTGGAGGCGCGAATGGACGACCGTTTTGTTACTAATACTGTGCACGATCCCATTGAACCTTACCAGTGCCGACTCGATATTATACAGCGCTAAGGACAATCAGTGTCCCGTCGAATGTGCGTGCCTTGGAAATGTGGTCGACTGCAGCAGCTTACAATTGATCGGAGCACCCAGCGGGCTACCACCATGGACAGAAATCTTGTGAGTAAATAATCATCGCTCGTTATCCTATCAAGAACCTGCCGCGGGAGAGACGCCGTTTCTCCGCGACTAATCCCACTGCAATTGGACCCTCGGACCTGCTCGGACCCTTCAACGACGGTTCGATCGTCTTTCACGTCCCTCGTCCCTTCTGGTCCCTTCGTTCTCCCCCGTACATGTTGTTATCCCGAAATTTTGCGCCCGTTTTTTTTCTCTCCATTGCTCCTCGATCGGGTTACGCTGTTCCGTTGCGCGTAACGAATCGTTGAGATTTAAAATTGAAAGCTACGCACATTCGGTGTAACATGATCTAACGTAGATAAGATAGGATACAGGAATTCCTAACATAAACGTTATGTTAATACAAGCGATAACAGAGCTCGTTTTACCGAGCGGAAAGCGAGCGATTCTTTTCCACGGGAAAGGTTATGAGATTTTTCAAGCATTCACTCGTCGCTGCTCGGGCTATTTAGAATTTGTTTAGGGATATCGTTCCGATCGAATGTTTAATAAAGCGTGATTTCGAATGATTTACCAGGGAAAGCAGTAAATATTTAAACTAAAAATAACTGACAGTATAGGATTTTATGAGAAAGGTGATACCTGCTTTTCTATATTATTTCTTTCCTGCTTTGGGATTCGAGATTAATGAAAATGAGGTACATTAATACTTGGGGAGAATCTTGTTCTTATTTCTTGAATGGTGAAATGATAAGGGTAACCTGTGGTTACACGTACGTTCAGAGCAATTCCTGACCATATAAGGTGATATGCATGGGGACAAGACTATTGTCACTTTATAGAGCTTAGAGTCAAGGAGAGCCAGATCTAGATGAAGAAAACCTTACCTTTAATGTTGTAACCCAACTTGTATCTAGCAATTGCCTTGTACTTACGTTTATAGACATGAAAATTTCAAAGGAACGCGCATTCCCTTGGCAGAAAGTAAGGAGAGCTACCTATGTTTCTCAAATAACACGGATCATTGCTTGATGAATACAAAGGACAAAATGATAAGAGAAATAAATTACTATCAATTGTGTTTCTTTACTTTGCAGGGAACTAAAGGAGAATCATATAACTAGTTTGGAGTATAATGCATTATTACATTTAACTAAGCTCAAAGAATTGTAAGTACTTTTCACTGAAATGCTATATTCAACGTCAGTTCAAATGGTTAATTCGCTTCGCTAATAAAAGAATTGTAATTACTAACAAGTGGCGATAATGATTCTTGCAGGGACCTCAGTGCCAACAAATTTGGAGATAACTTTACAATCGCCTTATCGGAAAGTACACATTTACAGAGCCTTAAAGTGAATAAGAACCAGTTAACACAAGTGCCAGATCTGTTTTTCGTTAGAAACTTAACGCACCTTGCATTGTAGGTATATGGTTTCACTAATTCTTCTCAGAGTAGAATCAATTATATCTATAGAATAATGTTTGTTTGCTCGTAGGGCTCATAACTCGATCACCGGTATAAATGGAACCGCATTGCTCAGCCTGCGGCAGCTGGAAAACCTGGATATCAGTGGAAACAAAATCAGTATCATACGAAATGGATCTTTCTTTGCTCCTAATAACCTTACACATTTGTATGTAACCTGTCGTTTTTCTTTTTGTAAATTTTATAATATATTCTGCCTGTATACTTTCAAGCTATGCACACATTTGTGAATTCTCTTTGCAGAAATCTAAATATGAATCAAATACGAATAATCGAAAATAGAAGTTTGGATAACTTGACCACCTTAGAGGAATTACGTTTGAACAAAAATCACTTGGTTCAATTGAAAGACCTCTTCAAAAATTTGAAAAGATTGCGCATATTGTAAGGGATTCAGTCGTATTATCGCAACACCTACTTTTCTTTCTGCACGTGCGAATAAAAAATGTTATATTTTACAGAGAAATAAATAGGAACGAATTGCAGACCATCCAAGGGCTTAGCCTTATGGGTGTGGAAAATCTGAAGGAGCTACGCTTAAAGCGAAACAAGATCGAATGGTTGGACGACGGCGCGTTCTGGCCGCTCAAGAATTTGACGATCTTGCAACTTGATTTCAATTTACTGACTAAAGTGAGAAAGGGCGGGCTGTTTGGGTTGGAACGTTTGCAGAAGTTAACATTGTCGCACAATCGAATTAAAACGATCGAAACGCAATCATGGGAATTGTGTAAAGAAATCGTGGAATTGTTAGTAACACTTTTACCTTATGCAACTAATTTATTGCGCTGGAGTGTAATTTTAAATCTGTCTTCAGGGATCTGTCGCACAATGAGATAATGTCCATCGAGCGGGGTACTTTCGAATATTTAGAAAAGTTGGAGAAACTCAAAATGGACCACAATCAAATCACGTATATTTGGGACGGTGCATTCGGTTCAACTCCCAATTTACAGATACTGTACGTATATACAGGGTGACTTAAAACAGTGATGAGCATTTGGCCTTCCAGCCACTGACCTGCAGCCCGCAATTGTTTTAATTTTAAATCTGTGTCAGAAATAACAAATTCGCCTCATAAATTAAAACTCTCTGATTAGTATATTTAAGTATTTAATATTGCGGTGCGCGTAGAGTTGCTCATCGTATCCGTTTATGTTAAAGCGAACTTAACAGCAACAAAATCTCGTACCTGGTGGAAGATACTAACGGCGCCTTTGCTCCATTGGGACACCTGTGGAAATTGGGATTGGCGCATAATAGAATAAAATCGGTCAACAAGAACGCGTTCACCGGTTTAAGCAGCGTGACCGAGCTGGACTTGACTGGAAACGATGTAACGAGCATTCAGGAAAATGCGTTTGTTTCGATGACCAGTCTAACTAAACTCAGGATGAATTCAAGTACGTACCAAAAAGGATAGACACGACCGAGGCTCTGTTTTCCAATTGAATGATAGTTGAAGATATTTGGAGGAAATGCTCCCACTATATTACGATTTACGTGTATGATTCTTTTTCTAATCTACCCTTCATTGCTCAGTGTATATGCTAGTTTATTGTTTTTTATCAAAAGGCTTCCGTTTAAGTAAATAAATAAATAAATTATTATTATAATTACACACGTCTTCTTTGTACGCAGGAGCCTTGGTCTGCGATTGCGGATTGCAATGGTTGAGTATGTGGCTACAAGAGCACAGATACACCGACGCGGAAGTGTATTGTGGATATCCGCATTGGTTGCAGGGCATGTCGCTGACGCAGCTTCATCACAAAAATTTTACATGCGGTTAGTACGATTCTCTACCTAGAACTCACAAACTTCTACTTCACGTTGCAAGCGTGTTACTTATAATTAACATGGGTTTAGACGAATACCCGAAACCAAGGATCATCGAGGAGCCCAAAAGTCAGATGGGCATCAAAGGGGACAACGTAACGTTAGTGTGCCGCGTAACGAGTACCGCCAACGCTCCGTTGCAATTCACTTGGAAGCACGACAACGTCGAAATAGAGGACGGCAATTTGCAAATAAACACAGACTCCATGGAGAGCAGCGGTGTAACGGAGGCATCTTCTATCTTACATCTCACGAATGTCACGCACGCGAATGCTGGAAAGTATCAGTGCATGGTGACCAACACTTACGGGACGACATACTCTGCAAAAGCAAAGATCAGCATCTTAAGTGAGTTCCCAAATAAACCTGCAACGTATTCGTACTTACATCAGTTACGCACTCAGGATTTAATTTTGTGGGCATCGAGTTGAAGGGATAAAAATATGTTTCATGCAAATTCAATAAAGTTCGTTAGGTGATTAGAAAAATTTACTTAAAGAATAAAATCCAGTTTCCTTTTCTTTTTACAAGACTCTTGAATTACTTCAGCCGTGGTTACATTAATCTCCTTTTTCTTTGGGGGGTGCCAGGGCCCTTGTGGGTGCGCCACTGACTTGCATCACGGATGAACGAACGAACTATTCGCGCGTGTCTTTTACAGTTTACCCATCGTTCTCGAAAATTCCCCATGACATACGCGTAACTGCTGGGAGCACTGCGCGTCTGGAATGCTCGGCGGAAGGGCATCCGTCGCCCCAGATCGCGTGGCAGAAGGACGGAGGGAACGATTTCCCGGCAGCCAGGGAGAGGAGAATGCACATGATGCCCACCGATGACGTATTGTTCATCGTGGATGTGAAAACTGCCGACAGCGGCGTCTACTCTTGCACCGCGCAGAACCTCGCTGGCCTTATTGTCGCGAACGCTACGCTCACTATATTAGGTAAATATCCGCGAAGCCTTGCTTTTTAACGAGCCCCTATGAATTCACGGTCGAACGTTGTCTGTAACAGAAACGCCATCGTTCGTGAAACCGATGGAGAACAAGGAAATAATGGTCGGCGGCTCGATCGTGATGGAGTGCATGGCGAGTGGCACGCCCAGGCCAAAGCTGTCCTGGCGTAAGAATGGCAACCCTTTGCAGGCCACCGAGCGCCACTTCTTCACTGCCGAAGATCAGTTATTGATAATCGTAAATACTATAGTTAGCGACGCGGGCAATTACGAATGCGAAATGAGCAATTCTTTGGGTAGCGTCGTCGGTGCGTCCCATCTGACTGTGAAACCAGGTAGGAAACATTGGACAAATTATAATTCACTTATAATTCACAATAGTGATTCAATACAAGAACAATAAACGGGAAGGAATGTCTAGTATACAGAAATAGTGTAATCTCAATCCGTCTGCTCGCAATGGCGAGGAGATCGATATCGCGTTCGTCTTCTCCGCCGTCCTCTTATCGATGAATACCATTTGTCCTTTCAGCGCCTACTTCTACCCCTAGTCCTGCCGCAGTCAACGAAGACGATATATTGGGTTTAATTATAATCACCGTGGTGTGTTGCGCCGTGGGCACGTCCGTGGTGTGGGTGGTGATTATCTACCAAACCAGGAGACGCCTGAACGCCGTTGCGCAAAGTAGAAACGCGCAACCATCTACTGCCATTGTAGCCGCGGTGCTGCCCGAGACACAGACACATTTATACTTGGAGACGAGCTCTCAGCATAGCAAAGACAGCGGTACAGGGGACAGTACTAATCCTAGTAGCGATCAATTGCAACTTTGTTTACCTGGTATGTAGGAATGCTTCTCTGCTTCTTTCGTCAGTATCGTCCGATCGTCAGGGTATCAATTCCTCTGATTCTACTTGCAGAGGAGATCGTCACGTGTTCCGTGACCACCGAGGAAGAAACGGGAGCCGTGAACGTCGGGGCTCCGCTGTTACGGTACACGAACCACGAGCGGCACTCTCGCGGCAACGAGGACTGCGCAGTTTAAAAACGATCTCGAACCCGTTTCGATCGATCCCTCGCGTCTCTCGCACAAGTATTTTTCTGAATTAATTTCAAATGTTACGGAAGAGGAGGATCGTGCGAACGATCGTAGCAGCCGTTCAGGACATCAAGAGATGCGGGCAAACAACTGTTTCCTCAGGCGAATAGTGTATTCGGAAGACGCATCGATAACCGAACGGACTCTCGGTTACTACGTAACAAAGTATTTATTACCATACTTACGATTTCATCGATTCTCTGTCGTGTGCCGCACGAATGTCGGTAAGTACAAGTGATAGCGAAAGGCACGTGTCGTTGTCGTATTTATTGTCGGAGCGATTGCGCGCAGTGTAAAGAGAAAGAGAGTGTAAACGTGAACGTACTAGTGACGTATGATTTGTACATAGTTAGAGTAAGGACTCGTAACTCGTATTCTCGGCGTCGCCACGAAGAGAGTAAACTGAGTGCGCTGTCATCGAGCACTACTGTAAGCCGCAAAAGCCACTTATTATTATAGACCAGTCTTTTGTGATAGATATTTATTATAGGATTACGGAAACTATTAGACGGTTATATTTACAATGTCCCCAGTGATGTGACTTTGTCTAAAGGAACGAAGAAAAAGAAGAAGAATGTGAAACGAGAAAGAGAAACACGTATACACGCCCAAACCCCCGTACACGCACACATTATACATATTCAAAAGGAGACACACACACACACGTACCCTTGTATATACGTATGTACATTTGTTTACGCACCAAAGTGCTGATGGTATAGACACTTTTCGCGATTTGTCTTCCCCTTAATTTCTCTCTATTCACGATGATTAATTAACGCAGCATTGACGAGTGCCCCGAAATAATTTATTATTCGTCGAAGACGAGGATTGCTCATTTTACAGACATGTGTCGACGCCTGCCTACTCTGCGGTACGCGCCTACCTATTATCCGCTTCTGTCAACGACTTTCCGTTTTTTAGTATTACGTTTACTAAAGGTTTTAAGTATGTAGCGCTCGTTGTTTTTTTGCGAGAGAGGTAGCGTATATGTTGATACTTTGGTCCCGTCTTGTTTTCGTACTTCCCCCCCGCGAGCTCTGAAGTCTCTTTTTAGTGTACGTGTAGATGGAGCGCAGTTTTACACTTAATAGTTAAGGAAAGCGACAGAGCGACGATCGCTGCGTTGCAAGACTTTTCTGTAGCGGATATTATTTCTGTGACTTTCGAATTAATTTGTGATATATTTTTGCCCCGTGTAATAAGAGGTGGAACACGTGTCGCGGTGAACATTGAACGGGGAAGCAGAGATCATCGAGTTCGGAACGTTTCACTGCTCGAGGCGTCGTAATTAGACTTTATGATTGAAACGGCTATTGCCCTGTCACGTTATCGATGATGATGATGATGATGATAAGGTCGAGCGACGTTAGAAGGTACACTTTGCATATACATCTATATTTTTCTAGACCTTGTATCTTGACGGAACCGAAGAGCGTGTGAAACAGATTCACATAGAAAATGCTCCCGATTGCCTTATTGTTTAGAGTCAAAATTTCCACCACCTCGTCGAAACGGTTTCCAACTTCCATTCGATTAGCGATGAAAACTGTTTGGACTTTAAACTATTAAATCGCGACATTCGATTTCACAAAGACGACGTTGATCGATAGAATGGAAGCCTCGGAAAGCGTATCGACGAAGTGGCGAATCGGACGATTGTGCACGGACTTACCAATGACAAGTATTATATTGTATTGCCAAGAAACTATAGAGGATCTATCGCGAAAAACGTAAATCAGCTCGTGCCCGTGTGATACACCAAATAAGGTATCCCCGTTTAATTCAGTATTTTTCCTTGTTGTTATATGGTATTGTAAACGAATACAACGTAATTATCCATCAAAATCTGGCTGCCTTCGTTCGACCATGCTACCTGCAAAACAGACAACCCCTGTAATCCCTTCCTCTTCATTCGTATTCATTTTTAAATCCTTTATTTACCAAACGAGTGTTCTTCGTTAAAATATACAATTACAGATACATGTGTACATAGTAAAGAAAGAGACGGACTCGGTAATTTTCTAAAAAAATCTCCCAATGACACGCCTGCGTATCATGACTTCTTTAACACGTGTGTACAATGTATATACATGTGTATGTATATGTATATATACGCACTCATTGCACCGCTGCGATCTACCCCGAGGTTTTGCATTTCATACTAAAGGTATACATCTAACGAGAACCTAAAGGTTCACTTACTTCCGAACGGCGATTTCCATTGCGATGGGGATTTTCAAATCCTTCGAGCCGATTTCATCTCCGATCGCTATCGAGCTAACATTCCGCAGATGCGCACGCGAGACAAGGAGCTTGAAGGCTGGAGATAAAGGAAAAGAATGAGAAACGTAATGTACAACGTTCGTACCTACTTATTTCCAAGTATCACAATAATCAAGGTATCGTACATTTACAGTGTGCGTATGTGTGCGTCGCCTGTGATTCTCGTTTGGCTGGTATCGTTAGCGAGAGGATCGAAATTCACCGTTCCAACGCAAGCGTGGCTATTTTTCTCTCGTCAAACATCAAACACAATGATAGAGCACGCGCAGTGGTATTTATAATGACGTATGGCATAAATAAATAAGTAGAGGAGCAGGGTTGAACAATATACACGGGGGTGTCGTTTCCTTGGCGTTGCGCAAAAGAATTCTTCAGAACGGTAAAAAAACGGCGCCACGCGAAAAGAAATTCCTTCGATCCCCTCTTGACTGACAGAGTTCAAGCACCTCGCTGTTCTTTCGTACAGCCGAATGTATCGATCAGCATACATACGCGAGTGGGTGGCGTGTGGCCTTCCCGAGGGGGAGATAATTTGTCTTTAACTTGCGTCCGCACATACACACCGCCTACACATCCATATACACATCGCACCATATACGGCCGCGCATCTCTGTCTCTGCCTTTCTCGAAATTCTATAGAAATGATTACTAAAACATTATACCACGACGATACGCTGAAAGTATCCAAAAGTTATAGTTAGGTCTAAACACAAAAATAAAAGATTTGTTTCGGCGTAAAACGTGTATACTACAGCCTTCGAAAAGGGCCTTCTTCGCCGGTGATATTACGCCCTCTGTCAAGGTATCAAAGAAAACATGCATCGATCGTTGACGCGTACAACCGAGGGACAACGATTAAAGAACCGTTACTCTTTAGTCATGATCGCTACGAGTATTTCTACGGGCCAATAAAGCTTCTTAATGATCCTTACCAGAAGCTTCGCTAACTACCTACCTCGAGAATTCGCGATATGGATAGTCCGTTCGTTGGACCGCGGTTTCGCCTCGTTTCCGCATCGCTCGTTTCGAACAGTTGCGCGCCAATTTTAAAACACACGCACGCAAAGAAACGCTTCTTTCACCCTTCCCCGTTATCCACTCAAAACCATAATAACGCGGTGTTCGATAATCATGTTAATAATTAGAATTAGTAACAATTAAAATATCTAAATGATGGCGCGCTCGGAGATACGTTGATCTGTCTCCAATGATATCATTCACCTTCGCGCGATATTTAATAAACACTAAATATTCCATTACCGACGTCGATCTTAAGATTCGTCGTAACGCTGTCGATCACTCGAACGAGGACGACGCGTTCATCTCGGGAACATTTTTCTTCACACTTGGCAAAAATTTCCTTTAATACTAACTACACCTCGAATCACGCTAAATATCCTTTCGAAAGGGCGGATCGGTTCGGCTCTCATGAGTTGAACTTGAAAAACTTTCCATTTACAGGTCGAACGAAAGGAACGTGGTTCCCCGTATTGTACCTGGGATGTAGTAGCGGGCGCGATGTCTGCCGGAGAACCGTAAAGCAGATCGATCGAGATACCAAAGCTCGATCCTCGCTCGAACTAACTACGGCCAATGGGTTTGGCTTTCAAGCGGAGAAACGTAAAAAGTGAAACTATTTACAAAGGGAGTTCGGGGCGATTTTGGAGTTCGAGGAGGGGCGCTTCGCGACTGTACTCTGCTCTACGGTACGTGGCGTTTTTATATACAAACAAAGCTGCACTCGAGGCTTGGACAGGGTGTCTCGTAGTATTAACTAAAATGGTAAAAACCGATTGATTCTCTTTGAAAGGTAGATTAAAGGACTACAAGTTTGCGATTGCACTGCGGATTAAAGGGTACCCTACGGAAACGCAATGAATGGAGATGAAGCACTTTCATGAGTGGTCATCGAGCGAAACTTTGTCTCGTCGCCCGTTTCGAGATAGCAGCGCATCGTGCACAGGTCACCGTGGTATCACGGTCACCGATTTAGGAAGCTTCGTATCGCCGTCGACTGGTCGTCTCGATCGAAATTGGCGCGTTTGCGGTGGCGACAGCGATTAAGTAGAGCAGCCTCAGTGGTCTAAGAACAAGCGATTTCGAAACAGTTAGAAAATAATGGCCAAATGCCCGTCGACGGCGAATTCGAAAAGGAACACGGAGAGAGCATCGTAGCGACGCGTCGAGGGTCCCGACGATCGTCGGCCGACTAGCGACGATCGCCGAGTGCTACCCTTTCCGCTCCGAACAGGGACAAGCGGGTGCGCGCGCTGTGTACGATGCGCGCCTATCGTCGTCACAACTAAACGCGCAAGCTAAACGGATTCCCTTACAAAAATACATTTTTTATGATTAATTTGACCTATAGCGGTATCGTTCCTTGATTATCAATTACCTAAAGTCGCCTATAAATATACGTAGAACGTGCAGCGTTCGCTTTACATCCTGCTTGGTGGTATCCGGCTGCTGGCACGCACGCAGCCTCGTGTCTATCACTCTCCATTACTTTTATTGTCTGTTTTATTTTACTTCGATACGCGAACTTTGCGCCGAGCAGGCTTCGAAGCGGCATCGCCCTGGTCCTTTCGCAATCTTCGAAGGCGCAAGCGATCAATTCGAAGAAGCCCTTCAAGTGTTCGCGTGCGCGCGCGTTTCGCGAGGCTAGGCGTAATTGGAACTCGTTAGGCCGAATATTCGGAGCCAGAAAACGGGAGCAAGTGGGCGGAATGAAACTTTAATCAAGGAGATCGTTTTTTTAGGAACAACAAAGCAGGCTAGAGCACGGAACAGAGAAGAGTAAAGCGGAACATCCTTCGACTAAATAACGCCTTCTTGTACACCTTCCACTTTCGGCCACGCCACCAGCACCCGACTGTGCAGCACTCGTTCTCGCGCGGTTCTAGGTGCCCTCGTCATCGCCATCCTCCTCTAACGCCCGCTTCTCCGCTCTACCAGTTCTCGCGCACTTCTCGCTGTACAATCGGTTAACCAATGGATCTTCTACGCGACTAACTACTGTCAATCGTTGTTCATATCCTTGAGCTCGGTATAGGCGATTCTCTTCCGGTAGAGGTTGCTGCTTGGACTGATCACTTTCCTCTTGTTCGGCATCGTCGACGGCGCGGGAACGTAGTAATGCCGCCTCTTGTACATCACCATTCTGTAAACGTTGCAGAAACTCGAATTAGCGATAGACTGGGTGTTCCGTGGTAGACTGCTGCCTACCATAATGTGGCTCTAACCGAATAAAAACATAAAATCGCCACTGTTTTCTCTCGACTTCAACTTTAATCGCCTGATTGCTCGACGATTGCAAATACCATTCCATTAGCCGATTGCCACCTCGCGATAGATCATCTCGCGGGTGGGAACCCTTCCCGAGCCTCCAGTTTTGTTTCAGTAAGTAAATTGTGGAATCTGTTGCCTTCCAAATATCCCTACAACTGACCCTGCCTGACACCCACTACGCGAAAGGAAGCACTACCCTACGAGCCAATTAGACTTTGATTTTCTTCGACAAAGCCGGAACGAAGAATTTAGAACGTTTCTTCCATCAAGACAACTGAGCAGACATCCTCCCAGCCTTTTTGTCCACCAGTCGAGCGAATTACAAGACCTCGCTTAGCGGAGGAATTCTCTCTATCTCGCGGCTCCGCAATCGCGTGTTTCAGCATTCTGAGATATGACGTAACCCTATTTCCTCGGGTCCGCGCTTCGAGTCTCACGGACACGAGAAAAAAGAAGCATAACTAGCCGATCTCATGCTTCCCTCATCAAGAAATAAGTGCATCCTCGAGCGATCGGCTCTCCCGCGAAACCTGTCACGCCCACCTCACCGTGCGCCACCGATCGATCGATAAATCCATCCTCGAGGTCCGATCGATCTTCTTATCTTTACAAAGACATCGGGTTGGAAAACGACGATGGCGCCGCGTTACGAAGTGGGAGTTTCGCCTACGATTCTCGTTTCGAAAGATCCACCTCGCGAAGCCCGAGATCCGCTCGACGATCGCAGCGTCGCGCGGTACCACTGTGTCGACTAGGCACAGCGGCTTCCGGTCTCGAGAGATAGCGTGACCGATGGAAAGATCGAGCTCGAACCTGGAGAGAACCAGAGCCGATTCAGCGTCGATCGAGCTGTGTCTGCTCAAAGATGACGAGCCACGAGGCAAATATCGCGACTCGCCTATGCGTTCGTGTTTCGCTGTCGTAGGAATTCGCCGACGAGAGGGGGGAGGTAATGCGGGCGATCTGGAACGGAGAAGGGGACGTTTTGTTACAGACAGGTGAAGAATTATGCGGGAGATATCGGTAGGGAGGTATTAGGGAGGTTCGTCACCTTTCTCTGGTTATTCAACAGAGGGATGGAAGTTGATAGAAAGTGGTACCGAATAGAGTTCCAGTTTATAGAACGCACTTCACCCTTGGCGTCGTATAAACTCGTGTCGAGATTCTGTTAGACACCCTTTAGCTCTCGGCTTTCGTTACCATTTAACGAGTACACACAGAACTTACCACACCATCTGGGAACGTTAGAGTAGGGTACGTAGACTGGACCGGTTTAGGTGGACATTCTGATTCATATAGTTTATTTAAAAGTCACCACACAGGCAGGCAAACGTGGGTTAAAGAAGGCATGCTGGTAATTTATTGATCGAGGGGAGGAAAGGGGCATAGAACGTTATCGTTTACCTCGTCGAACCGTGGCGCCGATCTTTCTAATCCTGTCGGAAGACAATGACCCGCGCTACCTCGGAAGTAAGAGACAAATCAATTTCAACGACAAACTTTATTTCACTCTATCGTTCACCGAGCACGCCGGATATATCGAGCGGATGATGTAAACGTACGGAACGTATGCTCGACGCCTAATAAATATAACGATAAATCGTTCCAACCGCGAGTGCAACGTGTCGACAATCGGACTTACTCGCTATTTCTGGTAAAAGTATTCCCGTAACGATAAAAAGATTCGAGGGAGGTATACTGCTGCCTGCTAGAGGCCAATTCTCCTACATCCCGAAGGAACGACTGTCTTCGTCTACTATCCCATTTCCTCCGCGCTTCCTTCCGTCCGCCTCGTCTCGATTGCTCGTAGAGCACGAAAGATCGGTGAGTAGCAACTTTGGCGATTCTCAGGTTCTCTGTGCGCCGTTCTCCGACGCGCGACGCAAACACGCGCTCCTGCGTGTCGATCTGACTAGATAGATCTGCCACTCTTCTCAATCGGTTCGCACAGGGCATAAGAAGAAGGATGGTCAGGATTTTCGAAGGTGAATCTATGTCTGGTAAATCCGTGTCCATAGATCGACACAGGAAAATGGGAAACGTCGCTTCTTAAACGCTCTGTGCATTCGTGCGGAGCTGTTGTTCGTTGCTAGACAAAGGAATTCGAGATCTGAAGAGCGCGAGGGAGAATTCAGTGGCAACTAGGAGCTGTCCAAAGTCGGCACTGGTTTTCCTTCGCTTATACCCCTGAAACGGCGCGGCAGGCTGCGACTCGGGCGGGAGTGACTTTCCGCGCTAACTCCTGGATATCGCTTTATATCGCCCTCTATTTGGTCCTCTGTCACGGGCGGAGGCTATTCTAATAATACTAACGATTATGGCCAAAAATCCGACGCACGGAAGTCCGTGCCCTCTTGCAAAACGATCGCACGATCGCGCGATCAGCCCCGCGAAGAAGGGGATTATCTTCTCGTCGCTGTCGTTACACACGGTGACGGCTGTCGTCCAACATCCTTCGCGATCAGGAAATCGTAAATGCTACCGCGGCGGAGAAATTTCGAGGCTGGCGGGACGATCGTTATCGTATCGCGGGAACGCGTTCTCGACCAGCGAAGAGTTCCCTCGAATAATCACAGAATATCATTCGCGACGGTGCACGCCTAATGGAATGGTTAAGTAAGAACTCTATGGGCTAGTTGGTTGCGACCATCGGATCGATCAGGCACTTTAAAACGTCGATCCCGTGAATCCAGCTCGGAATCTCACGTGTCTCTCCGTCTCTTCTCCAAGTTAATAACCTATCCTTTAGAGCACGCTTTGGTTGTACGTATAAGCGGCAAGAAACTAAGTTACGCGTTCGTTTGAGTTCTTCGGCGGTGGTTCCTCGGCGGGTACACCGCGAAAGAATCCGAACGAGCCTCGAGTAGCCAGTGCCCGCACTCGCTCTCTGGCTCGATCCTCGACTGATTTCGTTTTTTTTGCTTTCCCTCTTACCAATCTCCGAACTAAGCGAAAACAAAGGTAGAAGGAACGGTGCTGCTTGAACGACGCGTTCCCTTCCACCTTTGTTGCCGAGAGAAAACGTCTTTAGACGGATAATACATTTTGCTCTCGTAAAGGTTCTCCTAGATGCGTTACACCAGAAGAAGGATATCTGAAACAGAGAAGCAGACAGGGTGGACGTTACTCCGTGAGGTTTTGTAGGGTCCCAGCCTCGAGTGAGCGATGCGCGAGCGATGCGCGAGCTGTGCGACACTCACCTCACCCTATAAATCCTGCAGCCAGCGATATAATGAGGCCTAGGATTCCAGTCATCACCTGGCCAGCCGTCGAGACGATCACCTGATGCGGGGCTGTGCTCGGCATCACCGGGTCCCCGACGAAATGATCTTCGGCGGTGAACCTGTCGCCGTACCTGTCCAGCAAGACCATGACGATCCCGTTCGACCAGCCGAAACCCAGCTGCACCTCGTACTCGCCGCCACCGCCGTAGCCACCCGACATCGTCGCGTCGTACTGCGAAACGAAACCCAAACATTCGTTCCTTCCTAGGTTGTGTTACCGTTTACAGCGACGAGCAAAGCCGAGCGACGTCGAGCGCGAGATAGATGTCGCGATAAGAAGACAGAAAACTTTCAGGCGTTGATTCTTTTGAACTAGTGCATTATCCGAATAAACAATTATTCGTTATTCTCGAATAATTTCGTTTCATTCGCCATTCTTGTTCGACATCATTCTAATAAAAATTCATTCGGATAAAAAATTATTGGAATACAAATTTATTCGAATAATGCCCAACTCTGCCCTACGGACGCTTATAAGTGTGAAACCGATTGTTATAACCAGCTTGCTCGTGCCTGTGCCGATCGTGGACGACTAGTTACCTTCTCGAACATGCTGTGCGTTTCTTTAAACGCTTTGTAATTGCTGCGGACCCATCTCTGGCTGATCTCGTACGCGAGCCTCTGGGCCCACGGGTCGTCGGTGTTGTTCAACGCCATGATGACAAAGTACTGCAAGGGGGGCCAGGCGTTCGGGTAGTCCCACTGCTCACCCGAGTGCTCGAGGGTGGTGGGTATGCCGCCCATGTTCAGCATGATCTGATTCTTCTCGAGATACTTGAGCACCTTCGCCACGTACTCCTCCCTCTTGGCCACGTCGTAGCAGTTGGTCCAGAGGGGCAGCACGTTCGTCGGATAGAAATAGTCTCTCTTGATGTCGTTTAGTATATCGTAGTCGAGCCACGCGCCCACCTCGTCGTGCCAGAGCACGGCAGTCACCGCCCTCTTCCACTCCTCGGCTCTCTTCCGATAGTACGCCGCCTTGGTCTCGTTGCCCAGCCTCTGATTGTACTGCGCCAGCAGCTGCGCATTCCGATATATTATCGAGTTCAGATCCACGGGGATAATGTATCTCGTTTTCAAGTTGGTCAGGTTACCTAAAGAACAGCTCTGTAGAGGGGTGGCCCTTGTCGCGGCGTTGGAACGGCAACTGCCGCGTGGGGCCATCTTTAAATCACGTAACGGTAATTTTGCCGATTTCTTACCCCTTCCTCCCCTCAGTATAAGAATTGTGTAAAAATGTTTAAATTCCATTTCTTCAGTTATTAAAAACGAAAATCGTGATTTAAGGACGACCCTCGTCGAGAATCGAGAGCGGAGCGATAGCAGGGGCGGGCGTTACGCTTTATTTTTCGCTAAAGAGGCAGCCCCGCTTTCACTTAGGGAACGGGACGAGCGCGGGCCTTGAACGGACGTATCGAGATATCTCGCCCAAGATATCGCGGATAACACAATAATTGCCGACACAGTTCCTCGTTAGGCGCGCGGTAAGCCCCGTCGGCCGCTTTGTCTCAGACCCGTTCAGAAAAGAAGTCGTGCACCCCGTGGTCACGCGAGTCGCCCGCGCGGCCGGCGCGGCCCGCGCCCACCAGTGACGACAGCGTCCGCTGCCTCGAGATCTAGATAAGAAGGACCCGCGCGAAATGCAGAGCGAGCTCGAGACCACGACACCGTTACCCTCTTTCCCTTATTCTCGACGCGATAGGTCGACGCCAGGGTCGATACCCGTTTTACCTTTGTTCGTGCCATCGAATATGAACCATCGACTGGAGAAGTCCCAGCCCGACTCGGCGGCGGTCTTCAGCTCCGCGTAGTAGTTGTCCTTTTCCTCGGCGGTGCGGAAGCTCTGGCTGGTCAGATAATCCTCTCTGGTTGGGAAAATCAGCTGGCCGTTAGACGATCGTGAAACCTAAGCGCAGGGAAACGCGAGATTGTTGAAACGGCTCTTACTTGTAGGACTCGGGGCGCGGGCCCGATGACTCCTCGTAGTATCTCGCTAGAGTGTACTTGGCGCCGTCCAGCTCGACCTCGACCGTTCGATTGGTCATCCAGAAGTCGAACTCCTTCTCGAGCAGCCAGAGGTTCTCCTCCAGCCACTTGTAGTCGTGGGTGGTCTTCAGGTACTCGTCGACCATGGGGATAAGTAGCGGCGGATGGGATCTCGTCGTGTAATAAATCCTGCCCCCGTTCGGTATGAAACCGATCTTGTCCACCAGCGAGACGAAATTGCTCAGCATCCCCTTCACCGTCGCGTACATCTCCGACAGCAGCAGCCCCTTGATGATCCAGTACGAGTCCCAGTAATAGAACTCCCGGAACCTGCCGCCGGGCACGATCACCGGGTACGGCACGTAGATGATCGAGTAGTGGTCTTCGTTGATCCTCACGTCGTCCTTCATCTTCCTGCCCAGCAGCTTCCAGATGTGGTTCAGATCGGAGGCGAACTTTCGCAGCTCCTCGTCCAGGACGTTGTTTAGGAACTTCGGTTGGGTGGTCCAGTCCGCTGGATCCCACTCCTCGAACTCTGAGCCCTCCGGGTCGAAGGTGTCGTTGACGAACTGCTCGATCTGGTGCCTGGTTGGCATCTGGTCCACCCTCTCCATGAACTCGCGGAACAACAGCAGCGTCTCGTTCGGCGGGTGCTTCATCTTCATGTCGACGAAGGTCTTCGAGTCCTTGTAGATCGACGCCATTTGTATCGTGTGCAGGAGGTTGCCGTGACAGTAAACGTCGCTGCAAAGTCACACACAGGCGCAATGTCTACGGGTTTCTTTCCTTCCAACGTCCGTTTTCTGAATTCTCTTGCTTCCTTTCCGAGCGGGGGGTGGAAAGATCGCGCGAATCGACGCCGAAAGTTGAAAATACACGAGTTTTGCGAGGGAATAGCTAGAATTACTTTTGAATATGTATGTGACGATTGTAGTAATTAAATTTGAAAGTACGAATTGGGACAAGTATGGTACGTTTTGGGAACATTAATCCTAAATCGTACTCTTTCCATATTGAAAATAAATCGTTTTTATGAATAGAAGTTGATTATTTTTTGTTGTTTGAGTTTATAGAACTGTTTATTCTATTAATAAAGAGTTGATTACCACTAATTTTGTTTCATTTTCTCTGTTATTTTTCATGTAATAAGCATTTGTTCTTAAGGGGTACGATTTAGGCATGTTTATCCTACTTGTGAAGCGCGGTAGAGTTAGAGAGCTGTGTAGCACGGAGTTAATCAATTTAGAGAAGAAGTTTTAGATTGCGATTTGATTGCTGAACTTGACAAGTAATTTCATTATTAGCTTAACCCCCGCCTGGCGGATGCGAGGCTATTTCGACCCATCCCAACTATCAAACTACGTACACGAATTACTTGCTATTAGCGTTACTTCTTTGCGAAGGAAAGGATTCTAGATTGTAACGAGATGAGATTCTAATATCATTCGAAGTTATCCACCGACTCTAAATGTACGTAAAAGTGTGAACTCAGTTTCTAGAGTTCTAGACACTGTAACTAAGTAGTCTAACTGCTCGATGGAAGATGTGATTTGATTCTCCAGCCATCCAAGCAGTCAGACGATATTTCCCTCCAACCGTAGAAGATTCTCGCTATCTCCCAAGTAACCTACTTTTCAAACTGAGCGCACAAATAAAGCTCAAGTGGGCTCTAGTCAGCTCTATGCAGAGCAAACAGATTTCGTCTCACATTTCCTAAGAATAAAGCTTTTTTCGATTTCACCACGAATTACGGGATATTCTGTACAAGCCCACAAAGCCTTATCCAGCACCCGGAGCAACATCGACGGCCTTGGAGACGAGGTTCCCGCGATGCGTGTCCCGACACGCGACAAGTCGTGACTCGATCAATTTCGTCGCGACCCACAGAACGCTGGAATCTTCGATAAGAAGTGTTCGTGCTCGAATTACCGTGGGAGAATGCCGCCTTTCGTTTTCCTCGGGCAAAGAGGAACGCGGCCAAACAGCCGCCGCGCGGATCGTGCGTGCGGGAACGCATTCCCACGCTTCTGCTCGACCTTCGCCCTAGAGATCCACCGCGAATGCTTCAGAGAGAAGCAGCTTCCCGTTTCAAGGTGTCGCGAGCTACTATCATTTCTCCCGAATGCAAAATGCACGCCTGCAATCTACAGGGAGCACGCGGGGGACCAAGACTCATTGCAGAGTCGCGAGAGGAAGCTTGTTAAGCCGAGGATCCGCCTAGAAGCTAATCTAAGCAATGCTATGCAGGCTGCTATGCTAAGTTATACAAAAGTTAGCTTCCATACACTGCAATGTTTTTTGGAAGTCAAGTTAGCTCGTCGTAGCACGAGATTCACTCGCGAGCGAGCGAGTAAGGCATAGCATAAGGTAACATAGTAAGGCATAGCTTCCAGAAAGCATAGCACAGCTTAGCTTAGCTTTTGGTGGAACTGGTACCATAAGAATGTATTGAAGATAATTTTTTTAAAACTTAGCATAGCTTAGCTTAGCGTAACTTTCAGGTGTGCTCCCGGCTTTAGATGGAAAAAGTAAAGTGCGTTGTGCAAATTCTCTTTACTCCCTTATCGCGTGGAATGAGAGAAACAGCGAATGACTGAGAGGGACCGAGTGCCCGCCTTGTCCACTCGCAGTTTCACATTCGCTGCCGCAAGAGCGCATTGAAGGGTTAACGATCGCCGTCTTTCGAGACGCTTATACTCTTTTCGAAGCGTTTCCACTCGGGCGACAAACGCTGGAGAACCGTCCGTGGATGTCGACGCAACGAGTTACCCGAAGAACAAAGCTCGCTGGAAGGAATCTTATCGCGACACCGTCGAACGGCTCGTATTCCCTTAATCAGCCTAATATTTGTCGCGGGCAATGTAGATATCCGTTACAGTGACAATCTCGCGTCGCGTACGCGCGTCACTATCCGCAGGAATCACTCGAGAAAGAGGATGCGCGAATTGAAGCGACCGACGTGAAACGTGCGCGGAACCCTCGACCCGATTTCCACCGCCCCACGGTGCTCCAACGGACGTTCCACAACGTTCCTTCGGTGGAACAAGATAACAGAACCGTTGAAATCTCGCGGGGCATTAGCGATTTGCGTCACGAGAGTAATTAATGTGTCGAAGCTGCTGGAGGGAACGAACACTGTTCGGTGTTTGCTCGCGGTCGATGTTCCTCGGCCTTCGAGATAAGACATCGCGCGATGAGATCGAACGTTATCGCGAGCGAGCGACGCATTTTCGAGGCGATCGGACACGCGTCCCGCGTGGATCAGCGCGGAGACCACGCGTCGTGTTCTTCTCCGACGTAGCGTTAAGGTCACGTTCATTGTACTTGCGGAACAGGTTAATTTAAAAGCCTGCTGCGCGCCACGCGTGCTCCGTTTCGTAGTTCATTGCTAAGGCCATTCCTCTGGCTCGAGGCGATTCCCGTTTTGAGGTGTCGCGAAAGAACGAGCGACAATTTTCCTTCGTAGAATCCACCCCTAGCGTAGCCACGAAGCTCGATCAGACATCGTGAACAAAATCTCCCTTTTAATAACGAGAATCTTCCACTCGGTGCGCAAGGAGTTGAAGGACCTCGGTGGTAAACACGTTTGAGTCTCTCTAAAAGTGAGTGAAATCGAACTCGATGAATCAGCGAGTCGCGTGCTCGCGGAAACAACGCGGGACCATCGAATTGCCTGGCGATGGAATTTCTCCGAAAGCGCGGGCTATTTCTGCGAGCCGTGACGCGAAACAATTGTGGGCGCGCAATCCTCCGCGACGTCCCGTGACACGCGCGCGACATTGCGAGCAACCGATGACTCGATCAGCTGTTCGCAACACGTGGCTGCTACTAAGTTGGTGCATACCAATTCTCGGTGTTCTATACGCACAAACCTGTCACACGGTAACGCGAGTGCTATTAATGCTTTAGACACCTTTAAAATACTGTAGCTGAAGGAGTATTCTTGTTACTGCTCGTATGCTAGACTCCTCGAACGTTACTCAGCATCTGAAGACAGTTATCAATAGATTGAAGAATCTCGCGTGGTCACACGTGACGCTGAAACTCGTTTTACCCGCCTCGCAACCAACGCTGTTGATGCAGAAACGAGCAACAGGCATCGCAATATGTACCATTTTTCAGTTTATTATAGTTATAGGCCGAAAAGTTAACCGATTTCGATGAAATTTTCAGCATGTGTACAATTTACATAAATCTACAAACGGGATTTTAAAATTTTCATTACAGGCTTAGCTAAAAAAGTTGAGAAGCAACCTTAGTAAAAAAAAATACAAATCGTTTGTACCAATTTTGAAAAAGTTACTCTGTTTTAAAGGGTGTCCGAGTACTTTCATGGCCCACTATACGTATGTGTATATGGGGCCCTAGCCCGTTAAATGAATCTGCTGACAAATAATAGCTGATAGTTTCCAGAGCAGACAGTCGAACGGTCGCGCGGATTCCTACACTTGAATCACCGCGTTCCGCGAGTCACGCGATTGCGCAACCCGTGTTACCGCCTCTCGCGAATCTCCTGGACGTTTATCCTCGCGATCGTCGCGGAGTTTCGTTCTCCAAGCAGCTGTT
This sequence comes from Andrena haemorrhoa, assembly GCA_910592295.1. Classification (NCBI taxonomy): domain Eukaryota; kingdom Metazoa; phylum Arthropoda; class Insecta; order Hymenoptera; family Andrenidae; genus Andrena; species Andrena haemorrhoa. The sequence goes on along the minus strand of OU342944.1, from coordinate 750,046 downwards.
AGGTACGTATCTAAAATCTAAGAGCCCGCGTCGGGGTCTACCACCTCGTACACCTTCTGCGGGGGAAAGGCAGAGACAGAAGGAGGTGTGCGTGTGTTCAGGGGGGTGGTGAAATGTGAAACGCGGGGGAGAGAAAGGAGGAAGGAGGAAAGCGAGAGCGCTATCGTTGGAAGCGTTGACGATAACACGGATATACATCGGCACTACGATATACATATAGTGGTGGCCAGCGATCAGGGGGATAGTTGTTGGTCAGTTTGGTACTTACCTCTGACACGGAGGCGGTTTCGCGAAGCCTGCCCTGTCCGCGCTAGCGGAACTTTGAAGAACGACGAGGAACGCGAGGCACGCAGCATTCAGCAGGCGATTCATCGACACGCTGCCCGTGGAGCTCGGGGCCATTTTCTCGTTAATTCGCTATCTCCCCTCGACACGATCGCCCCTCTCTCTGATTCGTCCCACTGTTCTGTCTACTTAAGAGGACGAGGACTGACAGGGGAAGAAAGTGATCGGTACGAACGTTCTTTCTTTTCTCTTTCACTCTCTCTCTCTCTTTAGTCCTTCGAAAGAGTCCTTGTCGTTTGGTTTCGCTATTCCTCCTTCGATCTTGATTCTACGATAATCGATCGTTTCTGCGCTTCTTCTTCCTCCGTTCCTTTCTCTCCCCCTCTGCCGCGCTCAAAACTCTCTCACTTTCTATTCTAGCCCTCGCCTGCCTGCTCTTTTTCTCCGTATATTATCTCTGAATTTTCGTTCTGAGTTTCTGCTTGGTGCTTTCTGTTCTATCTCGCTTTCGATTTGGTTCGCTAGCAACGTGGGAAAGGACGAGACGCGAGGCGATATCGATTCGAGGTTTCCTTACTTTTTGCTGATCGGTCGAGGTTGCGGACCTTCCGTCTTTCGCAGCCTGCGAGGCGGTCTCAGCTCCAGCAGCAAGGCCGCATCTTCCCTGCAACAGACAACGATCACGAATCGGTTAGACACCTGTTCCCTTTCACAGTCTATATAGACTGTACGAACTTCAATAAATTTTCGTTTCGAGCGAATTTAAATTTCTTTCTCCCTTCGATTCTTTCCTTCACGGAGCGCGAATGGGGCAATCAGGTGTCCGCTCGCGCAGATAGTCGGGGTGGGACGGAAATAAAAAGGCGACAACTACGCTCGCGTGACTTTTCGTCGCGGCTTACGGATTTAATTCGCCCGTGGTTGCGCAATCGCCTCGTCACCATCGACGCGGCACATCCACGGAAATCTGTCGTATTCCAAAACGATTAAATCACCGTCGGCTACTTTCAGTGACGGATTTAACGGGTTGTTAGTTAGTGACCTGTAGAACCTCTTCATTTTTGCAAAAACATGGGCCCCTCGGAACGTTTGCCACCTGGGCCACTTTGACTCACTTTAAATATCAAACCACAAGCCTTACTTATTATTGCTATCACTTTTCGAAGAAGACAAGGAGTTTTGATCACAACAAGACGTCAACACTAGTTCCACGAATGGGATTCGAGTGTCGGGGTAATAAAATTAATCACGAGTGAACGAGCAAGTGGAAGGTTCGATGGTAGATGAGGCGAGGTGGCCAGAGAATAGGTATGTTATGCACTGTCAGCAGGACGAAATGGGACGAGACAGAGAGGAGAGACGTTCTATTCGCGGCTCTGAATGGGGGAGGCTAAGGCTTTGACGCAATGGTCTTGCAAAAATAGATACCGTGTACGCGACCACCCAGCGGGACGCGAATCAACCGCGCCTTCGTAACCGTGTCCTCTCGCGGGAGGGAAGAGTTGGCCGAATCACGGGCAGAATCATCGACTCGCCTTCCAGGGAATTAACGAGCGTGGCCTCCGATGCGGAGGATCGATCGGCGATCTTCCACGCGATACGCCCGATTGCGAGTGCATTAGAAACAGTGGGTAAATAAATTTCCACGAGCTCGGGATTGACTCGACCGAGCCCCGAGCAGATTTATAACCACGGCTAAATGATGGGCTAATTGCGATTTCGAGGCCTGTGGCATATTTATTTTCCATTTGCGCTTGTAGATAACAAAGGTGCTCTAAATGATGAAGACTCGCTATCACGCGTGCAGGTACAATGGCTTTCTAATACTAATGGCTTTCTAATTGGTCATCTAGCGGACACTCGAGCGCGCGACGAAGAAGGGCAAGGAGGAGACGAATCGATTCTAATTGATGACAAAGAGGAAGAGGTGATCTCGTAACGAGATCGGCGAGGACGTTCGCGCCTGGTTGGGAGAGATAAACGACAACGTTATCGCGGTGTGAAGAGCCTGGCCGCGATCACCGTAGCTCCGCGGTGCCGCACCATCAAGAAGAAACATCAAATTGCAGGCTGCGCGGCCTATTCCTGTCGTTAAGCGACACCGATTCACGTACATACGAGCCACGCGGGCGACACGTGCGCTCGCCCGCCTCTATTCACCTTCCGTGATCGCTCATCCGAATCTTTGTCATCTCACTCGCCGCTTATCAACTGTCCTATTTGCCGTTTTCCAGCCGCTTCTTATCGCGCGCATTGTTTCTATCGAAATTACTTAAGCCGCAACTTCTACGTGGAAGAAGCTGATAAAAAATGAACGCTCGCGATATTCTACATTTACGAGGTACCTACACGGGGAAGCCCCTTTAAACGAGGAAAAAATGATGACGTTTGGTGGGAAAAATCTGGTACCGCAAACTGGATCGGCAGGTTTAACCGAGATACTCTTGGCATTCGAGCTACCGGCTTGCAAATAAGATTGTTAGTTAAGGCAGGTGTACTTACTTCCACTTTCCTTTGTCCAAAAGATAGTTTTCTAATTCTACTGTTGGATGCATGAATGGCCAAGCAATGGTAAATTTTGTTAATCGATGTTGACCAAGTCACTCTAACTCGTGTCTAATCCAAACATACATCAACCTGAACGTGACAATATTCTATTTTTTTCATAACAAAACAATTTTTTTTCTGTATTTCTCCACTTTATGCAACAAGTACCTGACAGGGCAATAATTGAAATTAATTTCACTGATTAATTTATTACATAATTTTTAAATATTATAGACAATATTACAATAATATCACTTTTCTCAAAACTGACTTTTGGCACCAAGGGCCTTCTTGCATCCAAAGAAGCAGACTTTTCTGCCATGTTCCATCGTGTAAATACTAATCAACAAAAGAGTTAATGGGGAGCAACGGTTGCGAAGAGTTCGGAGCTGGACGTATCGTTCCCATCGACTATAAATCGATCCTCCGATCGCGACAACCTCGTGGACACGCGATAGCGTAAGACTATACATTTTCGGCGCGGAAAGGTCGTCGTTGCAACGCAATACCATCGCGCACAGTGTACGATCCTCCTGTGTCTCTATTAATAATATCCTCCTCGCTGTTTCTCCGCGACTTCCCGCTCGCTCGCTCCTCCGTCGCCTCTCTCTCTCTCTGTCCCTGTATCGCATAAGCGGCACATGACTTTCAAAAACCCGCCATTTCGGAACGATCGTTCGCTCGTACAGAGATAAGCGCGCCAGGTAACCGAGCGTCACTCATCGCACTCCCAAATGAAAGAGAGAAGGCATAAACCGCAAGGATTCTAACAATCCTGATGGCCCCACCAAAGTCTCCAATTACCATCAAGCCTTTTAAAAGTCCCAAATTCGAAAGGGGAGAATGCCCCGGTCGATTGAAATCTTGCGCAACATCCAGCGTTCAGTACTTACGACCCTTTTTCCCCACCTGAATGGCTAGTTAATCCACGAAGGGCTCCACGCCCTCGAGATTGCCAACCGTCGATCGGCGATCGAGCCGACGGTGGCGATCCTCCGTGGAGGAACGACCAGGCGCAGACGTTTCAAGCGTTCCCAGGCCTCGAGTCCGTCCGCGATCTCAGTCTCCGTCTCCGGTGCAAGGTGTCGCGTGGTGTCGCGTGGTGTCTCGTGGCGGGCTCGCGGGACTCGAGCGCTCGACTACCGATTCTCGCGCTGGGCCCTTCGCGTTTTAGGAAGGAGAGGCGACGGCAGGGAAGTTGGGAGGAAGCGCGAGGCGAGGTGGATCGTAGCAGAGGGGAAAGGTGGGAGAAATTTTGGTGCGAGTCTGGTGCACGACGCACGGCGCGCGGCGAGAACTACGGGCTGCGACTAAGTCCGCCGAGGAGGCACGCGGCTACTTTATGAGACCGATTAAGGCGGATTCACACATACCGTAGCGGTGCAGTGGCGTCGGTGTGAGTGCTGAAAAATATCGTTTCCCCGTTTACGAATGCAACAGTTACGTTTACTGACGCTCACGCCGCTGAAGCGTCGCGGAACTGCGCCTGTGTGAATCCACCTTTACGCGAGCGAGTCGAGCCCCCGCCGGCGCGAGCCCCGATTGGTCCAGCTGGGGCCGTCGTTGATCCTTCACCGACACACGCCCGCGGGCAGATTCGAACCGGCGCGACGACTGCAAGGCGCGCGAATCCCTTCTCTGCGCGGAAGCAACTGCGCACAGGATCGCGCACTGCGTGCGTTTAATTTATTTAAGGCACAGTGTCCTGGCTATCGAGAGGTCCTGAGGCAGAGCTGAGTAAAGTAACCGTGGAGGAATTATGAAGGTTAATCGCGAATGGATAATCATCGGTTTTTGTGACGTCGGGGGTGGGTGCACACCGAGCACGCGATCTATCGCGCCTGGCGTTCAAAGTCACTCGATTTTCGTCTAGTGAAAAGTAGGACACGCGTCATGGTCCATCGAAGCCGCCACAGCGAAAACATGCTTGCTTCAAGGCCCGTCGCGCAGAAAAAACGCGTTACTGTTCATGCCATATTCGTCTACCTGTCATTAGCATCGATAAATAACGGGAAGAATAATGTTACGCGATTAAAATTCTCCACAGTGATATCAAAACGTAGGGCCAATCTAGGTGAACCGGCCCGGTAGGAGAGTTGGCGGAGTTGCTATATTTCAGACTCTATACATAAAAACACTTTAGGGTGCGAATCCACGATGAGATTTTACCTAGAGGAAGTGCAGTATATATTTGGAATGCCAGTTTGTTTAAGACGAATCAAAAATTATGGCCAGCTTGTCCGAATCAGCATAAAATTAGGTTTATTCTGTTAAAATAAATAATATCTATAGCAAAACAGCTTTGGCCGAAAACACCTGAATTCCACTGTTATCGCGTAGCGTATCCTCGCGATTAATCGCCGACGACCTTGCAAGCGGACAATTACGTGCCGATACCGACCGACACGCGTCCAATTAACGTGCGAAAATTCAGTTTCGCATAAAGCGAGGCGCGTGAAGGAATGAGAATTGATATCCGAATGATAAACAACGCGCATTTTCGGTTTAGGCTGTACGGAGGAAGCTGTCTCGTCCTTCCTCTCTTCTTTCGCCAGCGCTGCGGGCAAGAGTCGCAAGGCGAGACGGTGCGCAATGCTCGCACAGGCGCAACGTACGAAGAATCAGCCCGCGAATCGGCGGTTTCGAAACGGAAGGCGAGCAAAGCACGACGGGGCAAAGGAAGCGAAAAGAACGGGAGGGAGAGGGAGCCAATTGCGCGGTAAGGCGCCTTCGCGTTTAATCGTGTTAAAACGCCGCGGCCCGAGTGGACGAGTTGCTTCAGCCACAATCATTCTATTGGCTATTTTTAGGCGGAAATAGGTCGGTGCAGATGGATCGCGGTATTCAGAGAGCATGCTGAATAGTTTCTGACGACGACCGGCTGATGCGCGCGCCCCGTGTCGCCCTTTCGCGGCGATTATCCCTCGCCGAACGCGGCAACGTCCGCCGTCGAATTCCATCGAATTCCATCGAATTCCATCGAATTCCATCGAATTCCACCTGAATCCAGCGGACGCCGGCTTGTAAGAAAAATTGCATCGGCGAGGCGCGGTGGAAGGTCACCGCGCACAATGGGGCCTCTCTGGGTAATTGTCGACACCGCCACGGCCGGCCACGAAAAGCCGGGGCGAATTAATTGCCAGCCGCGTAATGAGCATGCCTGCTATTAGATCATTCAGGTAGGAGAAGCTTTATACGAGCGTCGGGACTGCACACCTGCGCAGCGTCTGCATGGGAACAGGCACTCGGGAGACAATTGAAACACACCGCCAGGGAAACGGTGCGTGGCTCGTTTCTTATTCAGCCGACAGAACACGTCGCCTATGTTTCCTTCCCTCTTCGGACCGAGAGCGATCGGTGGAGAAAAGCGAATTAGAATTCAAAAGCTTGTTTGTTAGCGCGCCACGTGCGGTGTGGTGTGGTGTTCTAATGGCTGGATGAGCACGGGACATTAATCCCCATTAGTAGATTGATAGGTCTAAAGAAGCTAATCCTCAGCTTGTGGGCGGCAAAATTAGTTGAAAGAGAAAATTAAGATCAATAAAAAAGTATAACTTTTTGAAAAACTGGTAAAGAAGTAGGTAATACATGTTTGAATTTAGTATCGAACTTATACTTAGGTAAATTGTTTTTCAATCACTCATATAAGTATGGTAATTATTTACAAAGGGCAGTCCTGACCGATTTCGCTGACCTTCGAATATGTTGTCGGGGGAAAAGTCGTGCCATGATTCTCAACAACAATTTCCTATATATTCGCAAAAAACTCGTGACATTTACACTTTTTTTTATCTTAAATCTCCCAAAAGTTGGCCGCTAACTAAATATAAGGGGCGGAGAAATTCATTTTTCCCAGAGCGGCGGAAGAGCCAGATCGGGCCCTGCTAATCCACCAGCATTGGCCTTAGAAAGGTGTCCATGTGTTGCTACCGGTTCCTTCCTCTCAGCTACGAGACTTAACGATCAATCTAATTTCTCTGATCAGTTTGCGATGCGCGAAGAGCTCGGCAGAGCAGCGTGGTAGGCTATCGCTATTGATTACGCAATGCTCGACGATTATGAGAGAAGTTTTACGTAGAATACACCTTGCCGATAGTCGGATATCGGCGGCTGCCAGCGTTCGTCTTTGTCGAGGATCCGGTTCAACGATTGTCCTTCCAAGGAGCCCTCGAGGAACCACCTCTTACCTAACCGATCGCCTCGATGAAAACAGGATTCGACTCGGTCGCGAGTCCGCTTCCACACGTTCCTTTTCCAGACGCTCCCCGCGACCAGCCGCGGGTATCGCGGACGCATCGGACGCAACAAAGATTACTCTAGGCGATTTCGAATCGAAAGGCGATCTCGAGAACGAATGTGCCGAAATTGTGCTCGCGCCGAGTCCGATAACACGATCTCGGTGGAGGTGGAGCAGTGTGACTCCAATTACATTATCACGATGACTTCATACGAGTTTCAAAATACAAATTACATTTCCAGTTACAAAGATGCAACGCAATAGCGGTCAGCTCGGCGGGAAATGCGCGTGAAACTATAACGAAGTAGACATATGTGTAAAGTATGTTTTCATTGCCAAAAAAAAAAATAATCTCGCTTTTGTAATATTTATGAAACATTTTCTTTCGTTCTTAAGGTGCGGTTCCACTGAGGCAACGCGACGTAACATGTCGCGCGCGATGCGTGCGAGAGTGACGTGTTGCATGCAAAAAAAAAGATGCGTCGCATGTTGCCCGGTGCAAACAAATTTCCTCAGTGGAATCCCGGCTTCGCGCCACTCGTTTGCGGGCGAAAGTGCTGAACAATACTAACGTAACATATTGTAGCGTACTGCCACTCCGATACTTAATCACTGAATTGGTAATTGTAGCTTAGAATTATCGTGTAATCATGTCCCGACTAATGGCAAACTGGTGAACACCAGTTTCTACTCGAGGTAAAGAAACGCTGCAGCCAGTAAAAGGTGACTCGCGGAAAAATCAAATTTAATGTTTTCGACGTCTTCTTCTTGGAATCAATTATTCTTCGAATGTAATTCTTTTACGTAATCGCAGAATTTCTCGAGATCGTACCTGCGATAGCATTGTACATATAGCGGTTAAAGATAAATGCGCGGGAAACGCGAAGCAAAGGACCAAGAAACGTCGTCGCTCCTTCACTTGAACATCTAAAATCTTTTTCCACAGATCTCCACCCTTTTAGACTCGTAATATTTCTATTTTAGGTAAAATATTGCGAACATGTAGCCTTCGCGGGCTCCAAAGACACTTAAAATATCCCACAAACGTGTCCGAAGCTTTTCCAAGTTCAATTTCAATCGGTACTCTACGATTGGCAGTGCTGCCATCTACCACCGAGGCAGTGCAACGAAATGATCAGATAGCAGTACCTGTTGGTAAAGAAGAGTAATCTTTATTTACCTGTCGTCGATAATGTAGATATTAACCGACTGTTGGTGATAGGAAATCTGTAAAGGGAAGCGACAAGCGTGTTTACACGATGCGTTACGAACTTTGCTGCTCGCAGCCTCCATCGCCCTCACCCGGGTCCAACAAGTGTCCGCAGCGTGCACTCCGGCACGTAAGCCGAAATCTTCCCAACAGGTTTGAAGCGCACTAATCCCGGAACGAACACAGTCATCGATCCACAGAAGAAGAAAGATGAGGCAACGCTATTCTTTAATCCTACTTCGACCGTTTCACGGAAAACTCATCTCGATGCGCGTCTCCACGCTACCTATGAACGCACGAGCTTATCCGCTACGGCCGATATTATCCGTCCCTTCCTCTTCGACTCTAAATTCTTCCATCTCCTAATGGCTGATCTAAGTCCGCGGCTAATGTGTCTAAATCAATATTTATTGAGGAAATTTCCAGCGTTTGAAGGCCAAGCTCATAAAAAGCAATTTAAACGAGGGACCAGATAAAAGATCCATCCCGCCACTATTCCAAGGTTCCACGCGACAGACATTATGGAAATTTTCTCCAGCAATTACAGAGCTCGTCCGCCGATAGAGACTAATCGCGATGACTCTGATAGCCGGGGACCGATCCACCGGGAAGGAACAAAATAATAAAGCGCAATTACCCAAGCCCCCGATTATTCCATTGTACCGACTGACGTCAAGCGACGCGCCGACCAATCGGTGCCTCCGTGGCGGCGAGCCCTCCAATTTCGCCGATCTGAATGATCCCTGCCTCCGCATAGAAAGTCGGATATCACTTAACCTTATGCAATGACGAGTCACCATCCGCACAGCAGAGGTTTAAACCGCTATCTGGCCGTATCTGCCACATCCAGATAAATTACTAGTGTTTGTACAAGCGATGGAGTACGGCGTACTCGGTACGCGAGAAAAATGATCTATGTAAACGATCGTGGAGACTCGATTCAAGTTGCTCGAGGGGAAGGGTACTCGCGCCCGCGATCGAAATCACGTGCGATGAATAATTTACGCGCACTTTACTACGAGATATTAACAGCTGCAGGAAATCACGTTTCTTCGGGCGTTATAAGTTAATCCTGAATCGAGTTTTCTTCTTCGATGCTAGAAGGGTGCAGCTCTATTTTTTACCAACTTCGAGTAAATTAAAAAAAACTGTTTATAAAATTATTAATTAAAAAACATATATTGTCACACAATAAGTAGTAGTTATTGAGTCGATAAGTGTTTACTATTTCTGGAGCTGCTGAAAATAAAAATATTGCACGAAACAGTAATGGGTGCAGGTTCAAAATATGCAATAAATCGCTTATTTGTTATTGGATTTGCATTAAACGTGCACCAATTGACATAGAATTTTTTAAACGTGGGTATCCTACACGTCATAACTCAAAAACAGTAAAAATGGAGCTGCACCCCTCTTGCTGCAAGGCCCTTATTTACTCCTTACCCTCTCGCAATCTGTCTCGTGTATTAATTGAACACGAAACTTCTTGTATGTATGTTGTAATGTCGTGACTTTTTCCTATCGGTTGTATTTTCATTTCCATCTGACGCAACTATTTTTGCGCACGTTACGTGACATGCGTCTCCATTGTGAGAATATGTGAAAAATTAATAAAATGTTACGACTAAATCGAAAGGGGCGCGCGTTACTCGAAATCTAGGCCAGTGACAGAGCGAAATAGAGTTGCCAACTTTTACGCGAATATCTCGTCTCGTCTCGTCTCGGTCGAGGTTCTCTCCTTCGTGACCGTTTCAATCCACGTGACGTTTAGCACGCGCCTCCGCTCGCGTGGATTCGCTGGAAACGTTAAGCCACATGCTCAGCTTGCCGCAATTAAAACTGAAGCAATTACCTATGCGTAATATAAATCGGTAACTTATCATCAAAATAATTTATGCACTTCGATTTGCAAACTGTCTAGAACGTAGGGGGCACGAGTGCATCGAATGACCCTCAGCAACGTTACCATAAAAGAAAACAGATAATTCCGATAGCCTAGTGCAGTGGCGGATTCCAGGAAAAAAGCCCACCTTTCTGGGACGGTAACAATTTTTTTCCCATTTTATATGGTTAGTAGAGCTTATTGGAATACGTTATTTTTTGGAAGATTGGTCCCTAGGAGGCAGATTTGGACATTAACAAAATAAAAAATTATTTAAATAACGGATCAAATAAAAGTTACTTTAATTTTATTCGTTATTCGATCACGTAACGAAACATTTTTTGTAACTTTTATTCGTTATTTGAAATTTTTATTTGAATCAATATTTTGCCCATCTCGGCTGGGGGGCCTCCTGAGCCCATTAAATCCGCCACAGGTCTGTTGATCCCAGTCTAATTTCAGTGACAAGTGTCTACATATTAGCCATGTAGCTACGACATTGCAACGTCTTATTTATTGATAGCCAGAACCGAATCACTCTATACTCTAATCTGTTCCCGACGGACGTTTACTTATTGCCAGATCAGAGTCAAATTTAGTATCAAAGAAATTTTTGTAGACGGGGTACTCTGCGTTCCAGGAACCGAGGCCTGTCAGTTGAAACTGCAACGTCAGGTCGAGGAGTCAATGTGATCGCGCGAGACTGTACAAAGTCTCGTAACGCAGTGCGTCTTATTGCGTCACAAACGTTAAAATAACTCGCTCTTCACTAGATGATCGAAGTTTCAACACCGGCGAATAACGTAGCCGTGGAAACACGTGGGGAACGGTAAAAGTCACGATGTTGAATTAGGCAGCGCGACCTTTCGAACTTGAACGCGACATTCGTTCTTGAATATTGAGCATTAACAGTGGATAACGATATATGAAGACAATAGCGTAAAACGAATCGACGCGCGAAACATTTTGAAAGTATTTGCATAGGTATGTAGAAAAGAATAAACGTGAGCGCTTAAATATGTTGAAAATTTGGGAAATATAAAAGAGAAATCGCAAAGTGACGCGAATGCTCGAACGTTTGAATATTTGAATAATGCATCGAATGAGAAGCACTGACGATCGAGCCCCTTGGTCGATGGCCAGTCGAACCAATCGCGAGTCGCCGGAGAACCAACGCCTTCGACTTCGACCAATCAGAGATTAAGTTCTCGGAAGGCTCGTCGTGCCAATCCGCTTTCTCCCCGAGAGACCAGCGCATTTGTTGACAGTTGCACGGCAATGCAGCAGTAACCAGTTAGACGAATATTACGTTCGAGCATTTATCGATGCACGTAAGGAAGCTGACGCGACCAAATTTATTAGTTACGGCGTCAACACGAGGCGCTCGAATTGACGTCACTGACGGTTGTTTCGCGATATAAATTCAAGCAGGCTCGGCAGATGCGCGTCTCATGGGGGAGCACCTAATGTTCGCGTCGGGAGAGTACGTTTTTCAACAGCTAAGCAAATCTAATAATATCATTCGCTCGACCCTCTAACTCACTTCGAAATCAATTCTGGCAACTTCTCAATTGTGACACTGCCATACTAAATGTACCCAGCGTTACTTAAGACCAGTGGCGTATTTAGTGTAAACAATGCCTAGGGCAAAGGTAGAATTTGCGCTCCCCCCCCCCTCCCCATGCATATCATTCCAATTCCATCTTTTCTATTCTACTTCTTTGTTAAAAGTGTTCATCACACAAAACATTTTATTTAGAATTTAGATAATCCTTTTAAAGAAAGTGGTGCTGAAGGGCGAAAGAGGCGAAAGTTGGAGGCAAATGAAGCCGAAAAATGCAGCAAGTTTTTTCGATGCTTCTCTAAAGAGGCATGCGAAGCACACGAATAACAAGCGTAAACTACTAACATTAAACATTCAAATAAATTTATTCAAGAAATACTATTTCTTTCGGCTTTTTTGCCCCCCCCCCCCCCCCGCATTGACACCTAGGGCACGAGCCCTACTTGCCCCACCCTAGATACGCCTCTTAAGTTAAGACGATGTGGTATCTCACTCAAACAGATATATGTCGCATAGATCGGTATCGATTACAAAGTCGATCGCTCGATCTTCTTTTCGAAGCAGTAGAGAAAGTTGAAAATTCACGGCGATCGATAGTTTTATCATTTTCGTCAAACAATAGTCGCTTCTATGCCAAAATCGTATCGCATTCCTAAGCGACCAAGCGAGTAAACACGCGCGTGAAATATCAAAAAGCAAATTCCGTGCTAGCCTTACTTATTCCCCTCCCCTGATTGACAACAAATACACCTTATAAAAGTGATTCATTCGATGTTAATGTAGCCACGTGCGGACCACATTCCTTTGTCCGACCGAAACTTCATCCGAACCCGAAACAAAAGCCTGACTTCCACGAATAATAAGGTTATAATAAAAACAAATTAAATGCAAAACATTACGTAAGGCCTCTCGAAAAGGCAGGAACGTTTCTATGGCGGGTTGTCAAACGGAATGAAGTTCTGTGGCGAACGTTGGGGAACACGTGCCAGTCAATGGCACCGTGAAAAGCTCCGGAGAAAGGTCAGCCGGATGTTAAGTTTTCACGCACGCGTGCAAACCTACCTTCTTCGTGTAATTAGCGCTCGGTTCAGGCCAGATGGAAGAGAGAGAGATAGAATTAGCACGCACCAAAGTCACTCGAACCCCTACCCCACTGTTACGACACTGCTGATAACTGAAAAACTAACTAATCGCACTCGAGTATATAATCTTGAAAGTGAACTCACACGCGAACGGAACGGTGAACGAGCACTGTGAGTGTGTGAGTACGAACACAATACGCGCGTGTAAATTCAGCCGACGATGACGAAATTAATCGGTTCGTTGCGGAGAAACTAAAACGTGATCGCGTTGCCGCGTTACGTATGTGACTGACCGAGAGTATCCCAGAGAACCTCTACCGTTCGAGCACACTCTCTCTCTCTCTCTCTTTCTCTCCCTCTTTCTTCCTCTCTCTCTCTCTCTCCCACTCCGGTCATCCACGCATCTCCCTGTCTCCCCTCTCCCACGCACACTTGCCAAATCTCTCACTCCACTTGGGTGATGCCCGTTTTTTGCGATAGACAGCAGCTATCTATCTCTGCACCCGCCTTCGCTGCATTCCGGACAACAACGTGAAAACCGCCTAATTTCCATTTTAAGATCGGGACGATAAAAGTATCGCCGGAAGGACGAAAGGTTCCAGCGAAAATATTATACATAGATCAAAGCGTGGTGAATAAAGGAGATGTTTTATGGAAATCATTGTTTTATTTGTTTCCCATTTCGACTCAATTTTTTTCCTGGTGCGCCCTCGAATTTCACGAGACAGACTTACCGATAACCTGGTACGAACTGGTTTGCATCGGCGTATGAATGTGTGCACCGTGGCGGCTAGCCAGGGAGGTCGAGTTTACGCGAAGATCAACGAAAACTACCGAACACGAACCACGTGCCACAATGCGAATCATTCATTCCCTTTACCTACTGACTTGCCGCGAATCGCGTAAATCTTCCAAATGTTCATTTCTTATCATCACTAGGACCTTTGACGAACACGGGGGCAACTGTTTTGCGGCTGTTTCAACTCATGATAACAAGTTTAAAAGTTCCACCAATTTGTATAAGCGCTCAATGAATATGATCGCATAGGCAATATGAAGACGCGATGTCTGCAATAAGAGTCTCGTATGTACATGCGTAATAAAGAATAATTTTACCGAGAATTACACCTTGCATATCGACTGATCGATACATAGATTTAAACGTACCGAGGACTGCCGAATCGATACGGAAGAAACCGAAGATACCACGTGTCCGCTCAATCGTGATAAAATAATCGGTGTGTAACAATGACCCTATTAACCGTGCTCTTTTTAATAACCGTTCATGAATTTAAAGTGAAAATTTAAAGCGATAACCTATTAGTCCCATTAGAACCGAAGAATGCTCTTCAACGAGGTAACGCCAGAGAACAATGACAATCAATATATTCTCCGTCTAACGAAATGCATCATTCGGAAAATCGATCCACTCGACCCATTATCTTGAAATCCGCGATAAAGCCAAGTGCACGCGCAAGATGGGAAACAATCGAATAGAAAACAAACCTTAAAAGTATATACATCGCGCAAGAAAGGTAGCTCTACGTTCTACACTGGCAATGAAATGTATCTTGTACGTACCTATCTGACGACCTTATCAGGCAGGTTTCCGAAGCGACCTTAACCTCGACACTATTCCCTCGAAGAAAAAAATGCACGCCGCAGGGAGCACAATAAACATCACTTTCGAAGTAACTCGCGAGAACAAATTGTTCCGAAAAACACCCCACTATGCGAAACTAGTCGATGATTATGTAAACGTATCACGAATAGTAATCCCGTGCTCGACGAAATCGCTCTATCCCACTACACGTGACTTCTGCCGATTGTGACAGCGTTCAATGCCTCTTGTCAGCTATGGTAGGAAATATCGTTGGAGGTTAGGTACTGTCGTTCCGTGGATGTTCTTCACTTCGATCCGACAGGATTTCTAGGGTCGCGAAGACGAAGCACGAAGCCACGTGGGAACGACGACGATGTCTCGGTTCTCGTAGTAAAGTATTCACTGGTAGGAGGAAAGTGCCAGTCGCCAGAGAACTAGCGTGAAGCGGGAGAGCGTACGGCACTGGTAACGAACGAGCTAGCTCGCGCGACCTTCCAAGAGGTACGAACGCTACGGCGTCCAATGGTTGACTGACGCACCGGCATGAATCGGGCGAAGCTTTATGACCCCTATATCGACAGTTATTGCCTGTAATTATGCACTTGCCGCGGCCGATTGCTCCGAATTCCCTTATCCCCCTTAAACGACCTCGACTGTCGCATCTACTAATTAACCTTTCAAAGGCCCAATTCTAGATAATACGATTGAATTTAGAATCAAGTATTTTTAAATATGGACACTTTAGAAAATCAGTTGCATATCGATCGACCGCAGCAGGGGTTCCCAAACACTCCTGAATCTTATAAGTTACACGCAGCGCTATCTCTTTGGCGAACCGCTAACCCTAATGTCGAAATTCGAAATTGCGCGAGGCAAATAGAGAACTACATTTTCGATGAACTGAAATTACTTCAAGGAAACGCTATACATACTGTGCCCGCTCCCCTGGTTCCCTTTAACTACCGCGGTATAATCTCAGTTATCATTGGTTCTACTAATCGTCTTTGTTCAATTGAAACGGCCTAGTCGTCCGAGAAAAGTTAATTGGTCTATAAAGAACTGAGCGATAAGGTTTTATTCGTCGTTAACTTTCATAATGCGAGATGATCGAGAACGTCGTAGCCTTTTCCAATCTCATGCACGATTTCGTTGCAAGCAATGTCGTAAGGAAGCTATTAGAGAAACTCTAACTAGTTCATTGTCACAACAGTCATTAAAACAGTTGCTTCCTAGCACTATACATATAGCTTCTTTACGGGGAAGTCTACTCGACTACGCCAAGCGGCGACGGCCATTGGAACACTTCGAATGTCGCGCCACGTGCAATTGAATTTAAAATATACAGAATATCTGACGAGATTTGCCGCCGTGTCAAGGTTTAGTCAAGTGCACATGTACTCGAATTCTAAAAACGGATTTGCTCGCAAAGGAAGCCTAGCGTGTGGAAATGTTATAATTTTTCATTCACATTCTCTCAGAGGCATCCCGCATTTCCCCCGAATTTCGAAAATACAATCTTCACCGCTGCGTCTTATCGCAGCAAAACAATTACTTATCCTATTTGACCCAGTGCCGATCTCAAAGAAAGGGTACGTGAGGCCCCCCCCCCCCCAGGGCCCCATCCTCAAACAAAAATTATGATTTTATCCAAACTATATTTTTTTCTGTACTACTACACTGAGCCCGTTTTTGGTAAACTACATCATTTTTCCGAAAAATGGGCCCCTGCCCATAAGGATCTTCAAAAAAATTATGATTTTTTTATCGAAACATTATATTATTTTTTTGTACTACATCCATTAGGCCGTTGTTAATAAACTACCTCTTCATTTTTCCGAAAAATAGCACCCTCGGAACGTTTGCCACCCGTGCCTTTTTTCTTAAATCCGCCACTGGTTACAAATCATCGCGAACGTTTCCAGTCGCCGCGCTGATATGAAAATTTTTCCACGATCAAACAATTCGATCAATTGGCTGGGTGCGCGAGAGTGGAGGATTACTCGATCCCCCAAGTACATTGACACAGTGTCCGGAGTACTTTTACGCGTGCATGCTGCTCGTGCAACCGCCGCGGCGGCGATCAACCTACACACGTGTACGCGTAATACGAAAGTGTGATCTACTAGCGCCGGCGTCCGTCCGATTGAATTAAAGTGTCGCACCAACCATTCACGTCCATTGAACTCGGCCACCGCGCGACGATAAGAAAGGCTATTCTTGTAGCGCGTCGATCGTCTGTTTGCAGTTTCATAATTAATACGCATCGGAGGCTTCCATTGGATAAAATACATCTACAGAGTGCGCAGTCTTTGTCCCTAGCCGTGAACGTTATTGTAACGCGAAAGAGAATGGAGTCGCGAAGGACTTGACCAATCGTGACTGTTTTCTATTACGAAACTTGGCTCGGTACTGAATAAATTTGCCACGTTCGTGATTGGTCGAGAGATGTCAGTAGGAACTTCCTACTAGGAAGTCGCCATTTGGCGATGGGTTTAAACGAATTCTCATGTACGCACCAATAATGAATCATGGACTCACCGGGTTCCAAAGAGTTGATATCGATCAAGGTAAACGCCGATTGACCTCCGATGACGGCGCAGTTGGTAGCCTTGATTGGTGCGCTGCCCGCTGCAACCTAGGCAACGGCGAGCTCCTTGCCAAACAACCAGCATCACTGGAGAATAACAACGCAAGCCTCTCAGATACATTGTCTCCCAAATTGTCAATCAGAATTTAAGCCAATTCAAGTGGTCATTTAAGCTTGCTTATGGAGCAGACAGTCCGAGTTACCAAATGAACTTTTACTGGCTCCAAGTATGCACGGAATGATTTATTGCGTTGAAATGCTGTCATGAGTTGAAAGCTTTAGCAATAAAAAAGAAACGAACAAACGATGGAATAGGAAGCAAAGTTATCTCGAGAACAGGGTGGCGAGGAAATTGGATACCCGGCGGTAGCTAAAATAGCTACCCACGTCCACGCATGCGCGCAATAACGTCACGAGCGTTGAGTCAATCAACTCCAAGATGAAAATTAGCCGACGCCAGCGCCAAGTCAAGTCAACTAGCCCAGCCAAGTGAGGCCGCAACCAACCAGCGTCGACAACCGATTCCCCGCGATGCTGGTTGGCTAGTTGGCATGACTTGGCGCTGACGTCGCGAATTTTCCAGCGATTTTCATCTTGGCGTTGATTGGCTCAACGCTCGTGACGTCATTGCGCGCATGCGTGGACAGCTATTTTAGCTACCGCCGTGTATCCAATTTCCTCGCCACCCTGCTCGAGAAGATAACTGCTCAGTGACCTTGAACTACCAACGCTTTTTTCAATGTCAATTAAATATTCCAGTATCTGTGTACATAACACATGACCACGGACTCTGCTTTCTTTCGTTGGTGGGCATTTTTTAAATTTACCGCGCGCCAAATCACGCTGCTTCTTATTCACGAGCGTATCGTTCAAAGTTCACCAGCTTCATATCTGATGCACCTTTGTTCAAACTTCAACGTATGCTGATCAGGAACTTCGTGAGATAAATGTCGCGCGTCACCAATTGCAATTACGCCACAACCAGCATTGCGTGATTCACAGTTTCTTTTGTAATTCCCGAAATACGAAACGGAATCAGCCGTTGCAAGATGACGTTTACATACATTTCCTTAAACCCCTCCACGTTTGTGGAATTCCTAACCACAATCGCCAGACCCCATTCGTTTTTGAAAATTGTTCTTATCATTCTTCATTTTTATTTTACGTCATAAAAGGTATTCTGATAGACAACGTTTGCTAAATCACTGCCGATAATAGACATACGAAACATGTATTTTGTAATACCTGACCGTTTCATTAAACTTTTTGCAACGAATGCATAACCGTATTTCGTAATGTAATCAAATGGCCGATAAATGACACAGACGTTCTAGGTAGAATCCTAAACTTTCAATCTATTCTCTGTTCTTCCCGAGTTTTTGTATAAGAAAAGTATTCTTTACGCTGTTATAAATAATATCACCTCTTCCGTCTTGTCTCGACTCTATGCCAATAAACTTCTCAGGAGAATGCTCTACGATAATACTTCCGTACCTCACACCGCAGATTTAATTTTAAACGCGACAAAAAAGGCGTCCGCGTGATAAGTCTATCTTAAGTTCGCGATAATATATAGAAATATTACTGCAGAGGCGGAAGTCGATTGACACGTATCTGTACCGCGTGACAGTTTCCGCTTTACCGAGTTTGAAATTTAAAATACCTTGTTGAATGTAACGGCCCTGCGTATTTAACGACACCATACAAGCATCGTAGACTAACCCTGCCTTATTTAATGTATTATAAAACACACGTTGCAGGGAATAATAATCTTTCATTTAACTAAAACGCTAAAAGAAATAAAGTAATTTGCTTACCTTGCAAACATCAAGTACACGCGATGGCGTCTTGAATAATTTCACGCGGTCGCGACGAAACAATTAAAGCCTCAGTCGGTACTATCACGCATCACAATTTCTCTTTTCCGATTGACGCACCACTGCTTCACGATTTCGTGCACGAAATCTATATACATCTATTTACGCGATCTACACTCGCGAACACACATACGTAACGATGCTGATAACACGATGTATTCGAAGCGATAACTTTTGAATGGGAAATCGCATAAATTTGACGCGGTGTTGAGCACAGATGTTTCCGACGAAGCAAGGGGAAAATGGTCGAAACGTACCCCCCACGAATAGAATTAACAAACAACACGATTAACGGGACGATCGCAGAGGATTCTCGCGAAAGCACGACTCGCATGAAGAGTGACACGCGCGACCCACACTACCAGAGGTATCGTTGAATACTGGTTGAATACTGACGAACAGTTCCAACTTTACGCATGCGCTCGCCCCCTTGGATTCTACACGCACCGCGAAATACAAACACCTCAGCTAATCCTGTTAATATGCTTGGCTGAAAATAATCATTATTAATCGAACGAAACGGAAGGTGTTATTTACCTGTGATTTACATTTTCGACAAAACATTTTTACAGAACATTTGCGAATAGTTTATGATGTTGTAAGTGTACATTAAACGGTACTATTCGAATCTGTAAAATTGTATGATTATTTATAGCGTTATCTGCAATAAAAATGCGTATTTTATGACAAGGTTGATAAAATTCTGTAGCAATTGTTCGTTTTATTCTCCCTGCACGTTCGATAAATATATAAAAATTGGTAATTACCAATACTATACCAAGTCCCACGATAATACTCATTTGCAAAGGCATTATTGCATCATTCACGCAGCCCTATAAAATAGAAAGTTATTGCGTTAATATATGTCGCGACATGAGATCACAATAATGGAGACAACGTGTAAGTGCAACTTTTGCATTTTTTTTGTATCTGCATGATCACTTACAATATATAGTAGACATATAAAAGAGCATTACATATATTATCTATCGAAATAGAAACAAATGAAATTATATTATAAAATCTATTATAGTCTCGCTCATGTTCGTTATGGATGGAACTTACTTGATAAGATAAATTATTAAATATTGCTATATGGATCAGAATGAAAAATAATGCGGCATAATTAAATGGTACGCGTAAGTACAGTTCACCGAAACAGCAATGAGAAAGTGTACAATCAGGTAAAAATGTTGTTAACAAAGTTTCAGGAATCGAAAGTTCAAGATCCCCCATTTGTTCTGCCAATCGCCATATAATTGTTGCGAAATACGAAATTTACCGTTAACTATTCGATAGTTAACATGATTTAATATGCTACAGCCTCTTTACATTCGCAGATAGACAAAAGTTGCCCCCTCGTCCAAATGGTTATCCTCGGAATCCTCAATATCAAATCGTCCGATTAGGAAAAGCTTCAGTAAGCGTACATTGTAAAATAAATAACGTGTTACTGAAGTAGTCAAGTATCAAAAATCAATAATACGACAATAAATATAAATATCTCGTTAAAAAAGAAAAACGATCATAATCTGTAAAACTAGAGTCTTAAGATAGATATGCTACCTTAAAGAGTAAGATATATTTACATAGCAATGTACACCTATTACATGGATTTTATACACAAATGAAGAAAATGACGTGTGATGTTTTAGCTTAGTTTCGCTGCATGCACTTTAACTGCTTAATGCATCATTTTGTGAAGCTTCAGAATCTTTCCCAACCGTTGTTTAGCAGTTTTCATTCCTTTCTTTGGTTTCCGTTCTGAAAAAATTCAATGACAGTCAACAAAATACGTTGAGCAATTGCCTGCGCGAAGAACTATTTATATAAAATAGCAGAGGTGGATGCAAGATACGTTACCAACTGGAACGGGGGCTGCCAGTTTCGCTTTAACGTCTTTCAGCCTGTTAGGACTGGTCAGTATCGAACCAAAGCCAATATTTGTTTTAACAGTGTCTTCCGCAGACGTGGTCGATGCACCACCTACTGAAGTCACGGGCGAGTTCTTCGGTTTCTTTTTATTGTATGTCCTTTTAGTTGCATTCTATCGTGTCACGTAACGCAAGGATTAATTAGTTTCACCTCCACTGTCGTACATCATAATAGTAACAAGTACAGTTTGCAGACAATGAAATCAGATGACACTAAGTGTGCTTTACATGAGAGAACAAGGAGAAGCGAAGATCGCGCAATGCGTTAATACAAAGTAAAGCGTAAAGCCGTAATATGCCTACCAATTTCTTCTTGCTGCCCTTATCCATGTTGTTATCCAGATAATCTTCCTACGCAACACGAGTATGCGAGAATGAAAGAATTATGGGTATTAAGATGAATATGAACGTAAGGTTGCGTATACAGAGACAAAATCAATTAATTTGTGTTACGAAGGGATGGACCTGTGTTATTGTATACACGCAACACGAACACCGATTTAAATGAGCATGACTTGGTTGTTACGTAACAATCAGATCTGACATAATCGACACGAAGATCAGAAGTCTGCGTACCGATTGCTTAGCACGTTTCGCCGCCGCTGCCTCGAGCCCCTTTTCCACTGACGTCTTCTTTACACCTTCTCTCGCAGGTCGATTCGTCTTTGGCAAGAGAGGGCCCACCCTAGCTTTCGGGTTCCATGCCTCGTCTATTTGGCTTTTCGATTTCGACTTGAAGATATAATCCTCGTCGTCTGAAGCGTCTAGAGCTGGGTAAACTGTATCGAAAAGTAGTGAAGTTACACTGGTGTACAGGGCGGGTCACTTACGTCTCTACGTACTGAAATCATCGTCCTGGTGAACTTTATCAATGTTCTCTATCGACTGATCGTCGTCGTCATCTGGCTGCGTTTTACTAGCCTTCGTGGACTTCGAGGTGGTGTTCGACGTCGTAGAATAGCATTGCTCGCTGAACGACAACATCCCGGCGATCGCCTCCCTCGTCGATGGAGATGCCCTGCCAGAACTGGTCGTTTTCAATTTATAAATACTAAGACACCAAAAACATAAAACAACGGCGCTTCGATACTAAAATTGAATCACAAGAGAGACTACCAGATAAGGGGAGAACAACTAATGTGTAAATAAGAAACAACGTCGAACATGCCTAAGCAAATGCACTATGCGTTACAGTACTATCGTTTCACTCATCTTACCCAGTGGGAGGTGGCATAGGTTGACTGTACTGTGGAATCGTAGACCTAAAATCATTTAACATCATTATGTACAGAAACTATGATCATTGTGGTTCGGTTAATGATTCGATACGCACGTTACGTCCAATCTCTGTGCACCGTTTCCCAACGTGTAAGCCGAGGCCTTCAACAATTCCTCGATACCATTTTTCGGCACGTCGCTCAGAACGTCCACGTCCCCGTCGTAATCGCGTTTTAATCGCTTCTGCGTATTGGCCCTGGGCGTTCTTTTCCGTTTCGGCGATTCGTCTATCATGAATCGGCCGTAATCGCTCTCGTTGCTGCCGTCGTGGAAATCGTATATGGAGGTCTGCTTCCACGTCAACTCTTTTGGCACTTCGAGGGGATGATCCGCAGGTAAGCCCTTGTACACATTTATGTTGTCGTGCGTACTTCTCACGACTTCGTTGTTGCCAAGCTTAAACCTAATCACGGTGGGACTCTGTTTGCCTTGCTTCGCCGATCGTTTCCCAACTGGAGCAGCGCCAGTCTTTTCGTCCAACATTGGGGCCTGAGTTTTCACGTACGGGTACATGATGGGCTTTGGTAACGTTAACTTCAACGGTGGTCTACCGGACGGCAGTGACTCGCCGATCGTCGTTTCCTTGTTTGTCTCTTTCAGCGTAGATTTGAACGGGTTCTCGGCCATTTTGTCGGCCACGTCGTAGTCGACGAAATCTTTGTTCAACGGTTTCTTTTTCTTGCGCTTGCTCTCCCGCTCTGGCTTCGGAGGATTCAGGGATATCAAGAAACGCTCGGCGTGTCTGATCTCTTTACTAAAATCTTTCAATAACTTCTGACTATTTATGGTCTCTGGTATTTGACCCCTACTGATCATATTATACTGAAATAGAAGTAAACTCTGGACTGTCCGTGAAGTATACACTACAACACAATGGCTCTTGCCGTGGAAGAAACGAACTTACGTCTTTGTCTGTGTTCCATTGCTTGAGAATACTGAGCAACGCTTTCACGCCCTGCAAAAGATACGCTGGACATTTCTTTCCCTCGTTATTTAACTCTTTCAGTTCTTTCAGTAATTTCTTTGCTGCAAACCAATTGATTGTCTCAAAACCAGGATATTGAAATTTGGCGGGAGTCTTCATTTTTTTTTCTAATTCGTATATTCTATAAAGTATTGAAATTAAGTGGTAGTGATTGGATGCGATTCGTCGTTCACCGGATTCACGGTCGTAATACTCACTGTATTTGCATCGGAATGTTGAGACTATGTACAAAATTCCCGCCAAAGACCAATGAATCGACTGGAGTTAACACGGCGTGTATCCATCCCGTTGGAATCATCATGGTCTGGCCTTGCTTTATAACGCACTTATAACACGCGTCCGCTTGATCGCCGAAGAATGTTTCGCTCTGCGTCGAGCTGCACATCCAGTGCTGGTACAATTGCATATTAGCGGGCGTGGGCCTGATCAGGTAGAACACTTTCTCCCCGCGTAGAACGTGATACCACACGGACGTGCCACCGAAATCCACGTGGAAATCTGTGAAACTGTCCTTCACCCCCATTAGACAATACTTTTGCACTTCGGGACGTTTTATGTCACTGTCCTCGGGCCAATCTCGGGGCCAAACCGAGTTCACCCAGTCGAGCTTGCGCGCGATGTACGGCGCTTCTACCATTGGCGAGAGACTGCAACGTTTATTTCGTCAATTTACACATATACTTCCTAGAAACATTTAAAGCCAACAAATATTGGTATACCCAGTGTTTGTGAATTCAAGGCTAATCACATTAAGAACCCTCGTCCTGCAAGGGGAGTTGTAATATTCGACAAAATCTCTTAGTTTTATTCTTATGTTACTTTGCCTCGTGACGTCGATTACATCCATATCCCGATCACCACCTGAACCGGAAGGCATACATTTGTAAGACATATATTTCCACGTAAATAAGAAATCTGAGTATAGTATGGCTACCTATGTAACTTTCTATATCGTAAACACTGAAGTTTGGAGGTGGAAGGGTCATGTCGAGCCCATCCTTTCCATCAATTATAATGGGAGCCTCGAATCCATTGGTTTGTAAATACTGAAGAGACAACTGCTGTCCTCTAACATGTTTAACAATATCGTCTGCCTTCGGAAAGTGTCTAGACTTCAATTCCCTTATAAATACTGGCGTGCCGGTCTGCACTGGTTTCTTATCTGCATCTGACTCCGAATAATCGTGTCTATGCCAGTTCAACCTCGCTTTCACTGCAAAACAATTACCATACCATCGATTACGACTCTCGATCCCGTAATAAATCGTTCGAAGTGAAAGCCCTCGAGTACTCACTAAGGGAAGGTCCGCACATGGCTTCGCAACGTGGACAGTGGTATTTGTCCAGATCTATGGACATGTACTCCTTCACGGATACACACCTTGGAAGAAAAACGAAAGTTACACATAAATGCAGAATGTTTCCAGCATTTGTACACTGCGCTACGAAATCCGTACTGCACCACGCGATACAAGCGAACACGGAACGAACAAAACTCAAGTAAAGCTTTTTCGTTGAGCAGGTTATGTTAGTATCAACAAAACCTTTTCCTCTCCCGCAAGTAGCTATTTCGTCGTTATCAATCGTCAAGGAGGTATTACAGACGGAGAACCTCGCGAGAATAACCGAACCGCTGAAGGATTCTTAATAAAATAGATAGAAGTAACTGTTTGTGTACGGTTTGGCGAAGTAGAATTCGGCCACGGCGTTCGGAGCATTGTATCCAATTGTTGGAATTTCGAATCCTTACCCCCCGTGGTACCACTCTTTGCAGACGTCACATTGTATCATAAATTGTTCGGAATCGTAAGAACGGCCACACAAACAATATGTAACAGGTAACTCCATTTTTCGTGGTTATTAATGTTGAACACAATACAGTGACTCCGTGTCGTTAACATTGGATGGTAACTATAGTAGCCGCGATGCGTCGCTGAAGAGTCGCCTTCGTCTAGCCTTCGTGGGCCCTCATCGAAATCACATTAAGGTTCCATTTCCATTTTCCCTACTCGTGTGCCTCTTTAATGGATACCACGGATGAAACAACTCCCTCACTTGCAATCTAATCAACATTGTCATTGCATCGGTGGAACATAATTAATGTTCGCGCTATTTCATAATTTCATATCGATACTCCAATATATGTTGATGAGGAATACCGTTACGCGCAAATCTGAAAGAATTGTTTATTGCTTCATTTATTTGCGATCCTAAGTCCTTGGATTTAATGCAGCTCGTTGTGCAATAATATTATCCCATTACTTTTGAATGAGAGTTACAAATTTGTGTAGTTCATGGACCACAAATGTTACAGCCATGCAGCCATCGCATGACGAAGCCTATAAATTAAATGGCTTCGTTAAGTAATAAATTAAATGTTTATTACTTGTCTAGTCGTATGCTTTATGCATTCTGGGTCTTCTCGAGGCTCTAAGTGGTCCATTGTGCGCGATATTGCGCAATAATCTGACTGATTTACTGCTTTTTAAAGGGAACTTAAAAACTATTAAATTTCTGGGTCATGGAACGCATACGCACCTAGTGGTGGAAGGCTCAAACTAATGAGAAATGAAAACACGCCCACGCCAGGCTATGGACGAATTCCAAGTGTTAGTTTACAGGACAGTCGAGGTTAGTTTTTGAAAATGTGGCCTTTGAAATTCTGACCCTTCCCCATTTTACATAACAGAAAGATGAAAACAACACAGGCAAAAAAGTCGAAAATAAAGGTACTTAAAGCCGCCGCGCAGCAAACTAAAGCGTGAGTAAACAATAATCGTTTAGGACGCTCCTTAAGTTTTATCTGATACCGATAACATGCTGATATAATTCCACCAGAACGTGTTTCTCACTTTGTTACGAGTATATCGTTTAATACAGGAAATTGCCGCAGTACAAAAGGAGGAATAAAGTCGTTCAAGGGAAAAGAAAGTCATTCCTTAAATGTTTAACCATGAATTCCCCATCTGTGAGAACCCAAAACATTCAGGGTTCTCTGTTAAGTACAGATTCTACGGACAACGAACAACTGGCCTCACAATCTAGTTCAAAGCGAAAAAAGAAAAAGGCACCTACTACCATCAAGGGTACCAGCGATAAACCACGACGTAAGGAATCTTTGTGTTCTCGCCGTGGACTCAAACTGTTTTTGACCTTGTGTACTTGTACACAGGTATAAACACCGTATACTATTTGCAGGTTGCAGATAAAGTATGGTATAACACCTTTATTTGAGTAAAGAACACCATTATGGAAAGAAGTTGCTTAAATTTCAGATTCTGTGGATCTTCCTTTAGAGTCTGGAGATGACTCTACAGGAGCATGGTCACCCAGAGGTGACAAGCGGTGTCACGTTTCGAAACAGCAAAGAAATGTAGGTTCACCTGTGATAGTCGAGGCCCTTTCAGAGACCCTCTCTTCGCTGAGCATACCGGAAGCACTTAGGCACACGCAGAAATTCAGAACAGAAAAGGATACCGTTGTCCACAACCTGCTGTACAGGAAGAACACCAAATCGAAGAAAGTCGAGGCTTGCGTCGTGATAGCTGAATCGATCAATCCGAATGATACCTCTTTCAGTGGAGGGAACGAGACCAGGATAGCGTCGTCGTCAAAGGGTACTCGTAAGGAGCGAAAGGACAGGAAATCGCTACAGAACAAAGATCCCAGTGTCTCCAATAGCACATGGGATTCCAGGGAACAGACTACAACGAACGAAGAGTGGTTTGGAGACATAAAACTCGGTACTGTTGGCAAGATCGATAGTGTATTAGAAACAGAAACTGCGAGTTATACTTACAGAGGAAGTATGAATAATGCTGAGGATGTTCGGGATCCTGTACGATTTTACTGCTTGAGGAACAAAGCGGTTGTAGTAATGTCAGAGAAATCGCGATTTTGTTTCACGGGTAAATTAGTTATGAGAGTAGTTTACGGAGCGGTGGAAGCTTACGGACACGTGGTCACCGCGGAGAGCGAGCCTGTCGAAATCTACTCCCCCAGAGGGTACAGCAGCGTTTCGATCGCGACGAGTTATAAATATTCCCCGAATAACGAGTCAGATATCTGGGTAACTCTTCGCGCTGAAGGCGTTTCTCGAGACACTAGAAACGAATTGGTCGCTGATATCGATAAAATCCAACCAGGTGCGGCGGTCATTCTGCTTTCGAATTTAGAAAACAAATTGACGAGGTTTCTGAACGTGTATTATCCATTCAAACTGTTCCCAAAAATATGCAACTCGTCGTACCTATCTTGGACGGATCCAAAGAGAGCCGAGGCGATACTGCAATCGAATCTCTACGTTGGCAATTATGCTTGCAAGGAATTGATCATCGATCCACGCGTGGCGCAAGACGTCAGCGAGAATATGCTGGATCGTTGGCGCGCGGGTAACTGGTGCTGCACTTTGATCGCTGGTGGTAAAAGCGTTGGCAAATCCACTGCGGCGCGTTATTTGATAAACAGCCTGCTACCTGTTTCCAAAATGGTGGTCCTGGTGGACGTTGACCTAGGTCAGGCGGAATGCACACCACAAGGTTGTATATCGATCAATTTAATAGAGCAACCGCTAATGGGGCCGAATTTCACGCATTTAAAGACCCCAGTTTTCCAATTGTACATCGGCGATGTAAACGTCACGCGATGCATCACGAGATACATCGAAGGCATGAAAATCTTAGCGGACAGACTGTCCAGCTGCCCTATGCTTTCACGTTTGCCGATCGTTGTGAACACAATGGGCTTCACTTATGGCATCGGATGGGACATTGCCGTTTTCACTATAAAACTGACTCGACCTTCCCTGGTGGTGCAGATCATGTCTGAGAAGCCCAAGAACAACTACGCTTCGTACTTGAGCAAGCAAGTGGTGAACCAACAGGTAAATCGTTGGGATTCTTTAACTCGAGAATCCATCTGAAAGCTGTGCTAAGCTATGCTATGTTAAGTTTTAAAAAATTAGCTTCAATTCATCCCCGGCTTTACTGTTTCCATGAGAGTTTCATGGACCCGTGGTTAAACAAGGGAATGTATTTCTAGAAACTTCCGTGGGCTTCTTGGAGCAGGAACATCGTCGACTGGAGGCAACTGTGTAACCACGAGTTATGCTTGTTGCGTTCTTGTGCCGAGCGAAAGAGCGCTCCAGTGAACGACACTTGGAACATGGAGCCTTACCAGCAACGGGAACTCGTCCTAATCTCTTACCTCAGCGAGATCGCGAAGAGACCCGAGAGCTCTACGTAAGAAAGAGTCTACTGTGTTATATTTCCGTGGTATCGATTGTCGTTTATTTGATTACATTTTTAGCCCGTGCTACGGCTCCACGTCATTCAGCATCAACGAAGCTGTGCCATATGCGTAAGTATCCCTATTTCCATAAAGGTTAACAAAAATTCGAACGCCTTTGGATTTACATAATTACAGAACGTCTTTCTCTTCTCTGACTGTCTCAATTCCGCGAGCCTCCGTGCCGTCGTCGCACGTCCTGAACGTGGTGAATGGTAACATAGTAGCTTTGTGTGGGATCGATTTAGAAGACGGCGAATCGCGAGGGGCTGAAACCATATCTGGTCTTAGAGTACTGGATAGATCGCCGCTTTGCTCTTGTTACGGCTTTGGTGAGCATCGACACTTGTTCGCGTTCTATTGTCTCTATAATAACAGCACGAGGTTAACACGAAATACATATCTGCGTAGGGATTGTCAGGGGAGTCGACACCGAACGAGAAGAAGTGTTTATTAATACACCGTTGCCAGCTTCCATGATGCAGTACGTGAACTGCTTGGTAGGGTGCATACCGGTGCCTATCACGTTGCTGCAACTGAATCAACAAAAGCCCGTACCTTATGCAGGTGGGAACAACGTTCTGCCAACGAGCCGGGAACCTCGCAGAGGATACTTCCGCATGAGATACGAGAAAGGGCAAAATAACTCTTAACCAGACCCTGACAAATATTGTTCATCTGTACATACCAACGATACTATGTTTATATTCCTCGAGAATAACACCATTTGCAATGCCGTTTTTGTATTTCTGTCGTTCCAGTAGCGTAGAACAGTGTACACAGTGTGCGATACCTTTTTAACGCGTGTAAAATGTGAGCTTCGAAGAGGAAGGGAAATGCGATTACAAATCTACTGGCGGAGGAAAGGACGGGCGAGACGTTAGTCGCTTGTTGTCTTGATTGTAATAGAGTTAAAAATAAACGATAAAAATGATTTTAAAAAAAAAGCAGAACAAATTTTAAAAAATATTCGTTTCACGATTCTCTTTTCGGACTAGATGAAACTTAAAAAAAAGTAAAAAACCGACTTCAAAGGTGCGCTAATAAGGATAAAATAATTTTTTTTAAATCTGTGCCAAAATAAAAACAAAATTAAATCGGCTCGACGCGTGATGTCCCACTGCTTCGGCCAAGAGCGTTTTGAAATGCCGGCGCTGGGCGACTCGAGGGAAAAGTATCGGGATGAAATACACTCTCAGGTGGACGACACTAGTTTATTGTCGTCACTCAATGAACCTACTGATGGTCGTGCAACACAGATTACAATGACGTTGTACAACGCAATTATTGACACCGATAGAGACAAATACTCGACAGCACGTAGCGCAATGGGCGCCAGCAAGACTTTCCGATAATAAAAAAATGACGTTGTCACGACGGTGCTGTTCTCAAAACTAACGATCGTCGAGCGATCGCCCCGCGAAGATGATTAGCGGTCAAAAACGTTATAAAGACACCCTCAGCTGACGTGATGAGTCAGCGGGCACACGTTCGAATCACGCGGCGCGGTGTGTTGCTTGCGGCCGCAAACCCAATAAATTTTTGCGCCCTCTAATTCCCGGGCATTAGTATGCCAACGGACTATAATTGATAAACGTTTAGAAATTGATTTAATTCTGCTTTTATTTTGGCACCGATTTAAAAAAAAAATTATTTTATCCTTTTTAGCGCACCTTTCAAGTCAGTCTTTACTTTTTTTTAAAGTTTATTATTTTATAATTTTGAGTGATCTTCGTTTGAAGTCGGTTAAAAAACATATATCATTGCACCAATTAGGGAACATACTTCATATAACAACGAAAGCATCATCCAATTCTGTCCACGCGTTACAAAGTTATGCGCGAACATACATTAAAACTGGAATTCTGGATAATTCTAGCGTCTCTAGATAATAATAAAAAAATTAACATGGTACCACCGGTTCTTCATACTTTTTCAAATAAAAAAGAATCATCGAAATCGTGTACCTATAAGGAAGTTATGCGTGAATATACATACATACAAACATAATGAAATATACGTAACGTATTGAGTAACCTGCTCCTTTTTGAAGTCGGTTAAAAACTTCCGTTCAAACACGGTTACGCCCTCATTGACGTGGTTTTCTAATCCTATACTCGGGTAGATCTGCGTCTACGCAACGCGATTAACTGGTATCGATCGTATTGCACTCGAAAAACGGGCAAAGTGGTCTTAAAATGGCAGTTAAAGTTTGCACGCTCCAGGATTTGCCAATCAATCTCTGCCTCTTCGTGGCCGACAGATTCTTTACGTCCGTGTAATGCCGGGGGAAGCCGAATATCTCCTCGAGCTCGGTGATCCACAGCGAGTCGCTCTCGTCCTTCATTAGGATCGGTTTCAACGCCAATTTACCTAACGTTAACAGAGTGTGCTCGATTAGATAGAAGCTCGACGGTCATCGAGCAGAATTAATAACGCTTCGTACCTTGCTTCAGAGAATTCACTTTCGTGGTGACGGTTCGGATCTTCTTGACGAGCGCATAGCGCTGGCAGTGCGGCGTCAGAAATTCCTGGACGTCCTGCTCCCCTTGGAAAGATAAGAAATGCGGTTGTATCGGCAGATTATGCCAGTAAAGCCTCAGCCTGTGCTGGGGCGAGAAGTCTGCAGAGTCTATCACATCTGGTTCTTGACCCAAGTGCCTGAAAACTGCAGCGTTTACGAACACTCCTGAAACAATTAATTCCAAGGATTCTTACGATTACGCACTTGTTAATCTCTAATCTGTACTCGCTGGGCATCGAGGCGACGTTCTCGTACATCCAAAACAGGCGACGCCCGTTGTTAATTCTCTTCACCAGCTTCATAATTCGACAATACTCGAAGAAGAGGACCCCTGTACCCCTTGGGTCTGAAAGAAGAATTACGAGAATCATGTTAAAAGGGACAGCCTCTTAGAGCATAAGTGTCTGAATTAATTGTCGAACCATAGAGGCCGAGCCGCGCAGGATTAGCCAGGCTCAAGTCGTTGCACGGCGACCCACCGATCAGGAGATCGATCGGGCCAATCTCCTTGATCTTCTCCTTCGTTATGTCCCTGACGTCGCCGAGTTGAACGATGCGATCGCCGAAGTGCGAGGCGCTGACCATCAGCGCGTCTGGGTCGATTTCGCTGGCGTAGTAAACATCCACGACCAAGCCCAGCTTCTGGAGCACTAGCAGTCCTGCGAGCAACCATATACATTCGCGAGAATCGATGAAAATTTGTTCTACGATAAAATGAATGCTAATTTACCTGTACTCAAACCATCGAACAACGAAAGCACGCGGATCTTCCTTTTCATGTCGCTGAGCTCGGTCACTCGCACCTTCGAGTTGCAATTCGTGCGGAACATGTCGATTATCTTGTCCTTCCAGCTGGGCCGTGGCTTGACGACGGTGCTTGAGGTCGACCCGGACCTGCTCTTGCAGAGGAAGCACTCCCACGGATCCTCCTGCAGCACCTCGTCGTACGTCGCCGGGCATAGCAAGTGTTTCATGCAAGCTGTGCAGTAAACCCTGGAAAACCAACGGTCACCGGCGTGTACCTACTGATGAAGCCGATCGCGGCGATCAATTTACCTCGGGCAGTCCTCGTTGTCGCAGATGATCACCGTCCCGGAGCTGGCGCAAACCGTGCAGTAGAACTAGCAACGAAAGTCAACCCTCGATCATCGACGGAGTTGTTAAGGGGCCATTTTAGTTTAATCGGCCGAAAAATGAAGCCATTTTTTAAGATTTTTCTCAGTAAATACAACATATAATGAAGTAAATCTTTTTGGGATTAAACAAATTAAAAAAAATTCCTTCTAAATTTTTTGTTAAAAAGAAGTATTTCATTATATGCTGTACCTATTTACTGATATTTTTTTTAAAGATAGCTTCGTTTTTCGACCGATCAAAGTAGAATGAACCCGTTGAAAGCGGCGAGTCGAAGGGCAGATTGGTGCAAGCTACTTACGCATTTCGCATCGTTCCCGAAGACGAACATGCAGGGCTTATACTGTTCCTGAAACGATGGCAAACAGCGATCTGTGCGCATGAAAGCGTTACAACCATATTTCAGGTTGAAGTTTACTGGTGATGGCTTTCATACCGAGCAATCCTTGCAGAGGGATCCCTCGAAGAAGGGGTGGGCTTCTGTGGCATCTTTCGGAGTCTTTAAGCATTTCAAGCACAAGGATTCTAGGGGGGTCCGGCCGCTGATCACCGAGCGTAGATCGTCTGGATCAAAATATCGACAGAGTACTTTCGCGCTCCATAAAAGATCAATCTTTTAACTCACCGCTGCTTTTTATGTCGTCCGCCCGCTGGTCGTCTATGTTCGGGTTGTTCTTCAGCTCGTTTAGCTTCTTGACGATGTGCGTGGAGTACTTGTCGTATATTTTCACGGAGTCCCCCTTCCTCGGGGGATCCTGTCGCGCTGGGCGATTCGTTTGCGAGAAGTATTTGAACGCGTCCGCCAGCGTCCAGTCGTCGGTCTCACAGCCGAAACGGGAGCAGTGGTCCTGCAAGTGGAGGAACAGCGATCGAAACAAACCGGATGTATCGGGAGAACAGCGTTAAGGGGAGGTTCCGGTCTAAACGTTGATTTTTTTTATTTCGTTTTTCGATTGTTCAACCTTTCAGGAATACGTGTTTAAAAGGATTTGTTGAAATTCGTAAAATTCCCGAAGTTATAGGTATTTGAGTAGCGGCGAATGCGTGGTAAAACCTAGTCACTCGGCACTCACGTAAAACTTTAAACGCGTTTTTCTCGAAACAGTGTTCTCAAAACGGTGGGACCTATATCTCCAAAAGTTATTAACCGATTCGACTGAAACTTTTTTATTTTGAAGAATATACTTCTGGCTAGGGGGGAAACCACACAAAATTACAAAATAGTGAAAATTTATAATTTTTAAAGGCGTGGAAAGGACGAACAGTATAGGGAAAAAGTGATTTCAAACTTCAAGTATCGTTATTTTCTAAAAAAATGTCATTTTTGTAATTTTGTCTGGTTTCCCTCCTAGCCAGAAGTATATTCTTTAAAATAAAAAAGTTTCAGTCGAATCGGATAATAACTTTTGGAGATACAGGTCCCACCGATTTGGATGATTTTTTTGACGCCTTGTTGACTTTAACGACTCCCCAGTGCCGTCTGCAATGATTAATTACAAAACCCAAAATATATTTCTATAATTTAAGACATCCTCAATGCAATGCAAAAAGTCCCATTAAGTTATATGTAGTAGTTTTTCTTTAATTAATTCCTAAAGATCACCTATTTTTTGGGGCTCTAGACCGGAACCTCCCCTTAATTTAATGGGGCCGATGCGTCGCGATCGATCTACGCAATCTACGCCTTTCGAAAGCTTTCGTCGAGAGGAATGGAATGGGGGCACTTTAGAGTCGAGGGAGTCGAAATTAGGGGCCCCATTAAGAGGGGAATCCTATCTCTTGGGCTAAAAACGTGGTAAAATTTAAGAATTTTTTTAACAAACCTAGCGATGCGGTTTATACATAACGGTCAACCATGCATAACTTCTATATTTATTGCTAAAAATTATTGAAAATAAAACTGCAACTTCTTCGAAGATGCATAAAAACATGGTCAGCCAAATCAATTCGCTACTTTCTTCACAACAAATTCCCAAATTGTGCTATGTTTTTAGATCAACAAATAGGATTGCCCCCTTATACATGGCCTCGCAAGTTGTCCCCATTGACTGAATGCTGTTCTTCCAATGTTAATCGATTTTACCTTCGAGGCTTGCAGAACACCCACGAGGTAAGCGTGCTTCTTAGTGTTGTTTATGTAGTCGCGCAGCTTCTCGATTCCCTTCTCGAACCTCAGGAACAACTGATGATGGACCTGTCGCGTAACGAGAATTTCCGAGAACATAGTGAAGAAGAATACGACCCGACACCACCCACGATCTCGTAACCTTCGATCCCCCTTTATTCGGCGAGAATCTTTACCTCTGAGAGCTTGTAGTCCCCGTACCACATGATCCACTGGCAACCGAAGCTCGGCTCACGCATGCAACAGTCGCGGTAATCGATAATCATCGCTGCGGCACACAAAAGCGCGTAGAGAGTAGAGACACTTTGCTTCGCCGTTCGACAGTGAAAAAAACAGCGGTTTCCAATGCGGCATCGATCCCCGCTCGACTGAACTTCAGTCGCAGAAACAGTAATTCCATCGAGACAAAGAGCCGAGGTGATTGGAATTTGGAAACAGCCGAAACAGGGTGGCGAAGATTGCTTAATTTTCCGGCGTTGGGGAGGGGGGTAGTACTGTGAAAGGCTCGCGTTACCTGGCCACCAATTGTGCCCGGCGATTTTCGCCCAGGTTACGACCCCCGGGTGCTGGTCCCTCAGCGGCAGACGCGTCAAATCCACGTTGTTCTGTTGCGGCGACTCTTGCGGCTTCTCGGCGACCTTTTTCGCCTGGCTTTCACCTGCTCGGCCAAGCAAACCGATTAACGGTCAAAGGCAAACATTAAAGTGCAACGAACGCGAGGGGGCACGTACGCTTTTGGTCCAGCAAGTACTTCTCGGTGATTTTCACGTTCTTCTCCTTTAGCTGGTCCAGCCTCTGCTGTATCCTGGGCGGGTACGGGTAGAACTTGATCTCGTCCAGTGCTGCGATAGGAAAGAAAGCACGGCGTTACTCGTGGTGACGCTCGCGAGGAGCGCGGTGGTCACTTACTCTCGATCACTTGCGAGAAATTGTTGTGGATCCAAGTGCAGTAAGGCTTCGTGAGGGTGCAGCCGAGCCGTCTGCGCAGCATCTGAGGCAAATTCGACGGTAAAGCTCCTCGTAAACGTTCGCACGGGGTCGAAATACGATAGAGCGGACCCGGCGGGCTGTATACACTCCCTCTGTTAGTACAATCGATCGAGGAGAGACGGATGGACAGGCGAGAAACAAACGGAGGAAAGAAGAAAATGGAACGAGAAGAAAACCTGCATTGTCGCGTCGATGGCTCGGACCCGCGCCACGTTCGGGTTCTGCGTCAGTCTGTACTTCAGGTTGCACGAGAACGACTCGATCTGTGTCTTTTCGCTCAGCTGAAATTACGGTAACGACGGCCAATTACGTGGGGACGTGTCGCACGCAGCGGAGTTTAGCAGGGAGAAAGAGAGAGAGAGAGCGAGAGCGAGCGAGCGAGCGAGAGAGAGAGAGAGAGAGAGAGAGAGAGAGAGAGAGAGAAAAGCGTGAGAAAAAAGAATAAAATATAAATAAAAGATTCATATTCACTAATGATATACGAGCTTCTCCGATCCAGTAAACCCACAATTTCCCCGCCTCGGACAACATCCCTACATGGCCCGCGTCCACAATTAACGCTGTAATGTTATTACAGAAATGTTTACTTGAGGCAGTGGCTGGTAACCGGTGCAGTTCGTTGCCTAAACTATTCGCTGCGGTCCAGCGAATGCGTGCAGAAGTCCCTTGCTCGCTTAGTCTATTTTCTATTCTATCTGTCCGCGCCTAGAACCCGCCAACTGGACCTTTCAGAGGATCCCCGCGCTAGAGAACGCTCGCGCCAAAAGAATACGCATATCGCCACAACAGATGGTCCAATTAGCAGGTTCGTTGGCCGTTCACCAATTGAAATGTTGACGCGAAAGGGAGAATGCCGAAGCGAGTTGGCAAATAGTATCGAAAATAAATAATCTTGGGGTGCTTGCCTGGCCACCATCCCGAGCAACTGCCCCACACCAGCTTCCCGACAAAGTTCTCCTTGCTGATCCTCTTGAAACCACGCGTCACCCTTCTCATATCGCGATACTCCGAGTCGTTTCCAACCATTTTCCCTTGAATCGCGTCAATTTTCAGAGCACCCCTAGCTGACGTGCCGATAACGCTCCCAGTCGAGCCTGCCTTGCCCCTTTTCGCGCTGGAGGCCTGCTTCTCGTTACAGGTAGCACCGCTCTCGGCCGATTTGCATCGAGGATCGTCGTTATCGTCCTTTTCGCTACGAGACGAAAGCGGCAGGCTGCGTTTCGTCCGCTGCTTACGTCTCTCGACGCTAGTTGATCGTTCGTCGTGAGTCATGAGATCGACATCGTTTGAACCGTCGCTGGACTTCTCGCTATATTTGCCCTCGCTTTCGTCGCTGCTTCCCGCGGAACGATCCTGCTCGTCTTCCACCGAGGACTTGCTCCCGTTCGAGATCCTCTCGGCCAGCGGAAGCGCATCGACGTCATCCAGTGAATTCGATTCGAACGGGGGAAACTCGGTCATCGCTTCGTAGTTGATCGGTGAAGGCTGGATCGCGGGGACGGTGAATGGAGTACAGAGATCGGTTTGACCGTATTCCCAGTTGTCCTCGGTGTAGACTTCTTGGTCTCTATCGATAGGGGTGGGAGCTTCGCTTTTTAAGGGTACGAGAACCGTGGAAGGTTCAGCTTCCACAATTTTGGCGACCTTGCGATTATTCTTCCTCTTCGCGCGACTTTTCGATACGCACCTTCCCCTCTTGTTGCTACGATGCACCTGACGATCAGCGGTGCGTGCACAGGCGAAGCTTCTCCGACCGAAGGCGCTCGCCGATTGGTAGCGATGAGGAGTCCTCTTGTCGACGTCCCTGAGCTTCGAAGTTTGGTAATCCTGGTAGCCGATTCCATTGGGAAGGTCGACGCTCCGTGTCTGATGGAGAAAGAGGTCCCCGTCCACTTGCTGGAAAGGGAAGGGCAAGCCCTGACGATTCCTGCTCGTCCGTTTCCTCGGTCTTCCCACTTTTCTCTTGCACGACTTCCAAAAATTCTCCACCGTGGTATTCCTCGCGCGGTCCCTCCAGCCCGCGTAAACGTTCCTCTCGGCGGTCGTAGATTTCGCAGCGCGCCTTCTGCCCGGCAGGGGCTTCCTGGGGGGCTGCGCGGGCAGCCTCGCGACGAGTCCAAGAGGCTCTCGCGGCGAACGATTCGCCACCGCGTCGATTGGGGAATTTATCGAGGGGAATTCCTTGGTAACCGCTGCAGTCGTTTCCACCAGCGCCCCGCCATCTGAGAACGCGGCGAACGAGACACTTTCCAGGCTTGGCTCTGGTATCAAACCTAACTCCATGGCGCATACCAA
Organism: Andrena haemorrhoa; assembly: GCA_910592295.1. Classification (NCBI taxonomy): domain Eukaryota; kingdom Metazoa; phylum Arthropoda; class Insecta; order Hymenoptera; family Andrenidae; genus Andrena; species Andrena haemorrhoa. Next base: position 712,621 of record OU342944.1, on the reverse strand, counting down.
GGACCAGACGCTCTTCTCCGCCCACGACTTCACGGAATCCCTTCCGCCTCGCCTCTTCCTCTGGCAGACCTGAAACATGCAAACAGAAGGGCCCTTCGAACTTCACGCTTATACGGTGACGTACCGACGCGACGCGATGCAACCTTCCGGGGCATTAACATTTTCGAAATATCAGACCGCGACGCGCGCTGGAGCCAAAGTGTCCCACGGCTGAGCAAACTTGCACGGGTGACGAGTGCGAATGATAAGCGCCGGGGAAGTTAATTGGAAGTCTTATTGAATCGTTTGTCCAGAGTAGGTCACTGGCGTGCAATCAAAGTCGCGATGTACAGTTGGAACAAGACCGAGCCACCCATCTTGATTTTTAGAATGCTCACTGTTCAACTAAGAACCCTATTTCGTACAAGAGCTGCCTCTTCCACCTACTACACCTATACTCATCGAGCGCCGTGCAGGCTTCTGCTCCTATTCCCCCAAACGCGCGAAGCAAATGCAACGCATCTCCTCTGAAACGCTGTGTTGCGTAAAGAAACGCTACGTGTCCAAGTTAGCCTGCTGCGCGAGAAATCCTACCACTCCGAGGAAAACGATATTACGCGTGCATCAGCCTTCCTTGAAATTTTTCCAATTACTCGTAACGCATCGCTGGCGCACGGTTGCCTGCTCGCCTGACGTCGAGCAGCGTGGAATCGAGGGCGAAGGGAAAGCTGCACCCTTAATTGCTTTAGCGGCAACCGATTGGCCGCGGTGGTTCGCGTTGGAGGAGCCCCGACGGGACAACACAGTGGGTGTTGTCGCGTGGCGAGCCGAGAAGGAGAGGCTGGGATCGGTTTTTAAACAGTGCCGCGGAGGGTCGGCGGATGAAAAAAAGAAGCAAGGGGGGCCGAGGAAGGGGTGTGCGATCCACGTGGCGCCTCGAAAGGCATTTCTCGAGGTCGCGGCGTGCTTTGGCGGGGTCGACCTGATGAATGGAAACGTCGGTATTATTGTGTTTACACGCGGGACACACGGGTGCCTCTCTCGCTCTCTCGGCACACTTGGCGTGGAAACATTCATTCATAAAGCGTTCCGCGCGTTCCTCTCACCGCCGCGCTCTGTCCCCATCCCACCCCCATTTCGACCCCTTCCCCCCCCCCCCCGTGCAACCCCTCTGGTGCACCCCATCCGCAGCAGCAGCCCCCTTCCCGCGCCTCGCCACGGCCACATCGTCGTTTCTCTCGCCCGCCTCTCTGCGCCCCCTGTGCACGAGGGGTACACAACCCTCCGCCGAGTGTAGAGGGGCAGCCAGCGGTGACGTAGCCAGAATTACGACAACGACCTGCTGATTCGCTTATTTTATCCTTCTCCGGGCCGTGTCCACTTCTCAGTCGGCTAGTCGAGGCCGCGCTCTCGATCCCTCGGCGATCCCCTCGCTCTTTCATCCGCCGTGCAGCGGGTAAGGCTACCCTTTCGCCAACTCGCCCACGCTTCCAAGCTGGACGTTAGGAGCGCTGAGACGCTAGACTGGTTTAAATTGCGGTTTGCACACGCTGATATGATGAATCCTCGAAGGAGAAAGAGGGCCAAAGGGTGGGTGACTCTAACGAGGGGCGTGTTCGATTCACCCCCGTCGCGAATTTTCCAGCAACTCGGCCGCAAGAAAAATCGATACATTCAGGAGGTAGCAGTGAGATGCATCCCAAAGAGACTCCGAGGTCTGGTGAAGGGTTCGAGGCGACTGCTAGCGCTTCTGGTCCGTCGCTGGCCGCGACAGGCCCAGCTTGCGCGACGCGTTAAGGCGGATTCACACGTGTCAGTTCTGTTGTGGTTCAGTCCCGTCAGTGTCACGTTCCACTGCTCCGTTCCAAAACAGGTAAACGATGCTTCGTACCACTCTGTGAGTCCGCCTCTACGCGTCACGGTAATTTATAGCGGCTTGTCCCTGCTCCGTTGCCTACTTGCAGCGGGGAAGGGTGAGAACCACGAATGAAGCGAATGAATGCTTGTTAGAAACGTGTGGTTCATCCATTGAACTGTAGAATATCTGGAATGCGAACTGTTACATACTGATACAACCTAATGCAACTATCTCCCTCGACTCGTCTACAGTTTTACGTACAGTGTTCGCATTCCAAATGTGTACTCTACAGTTCAAGGGGTTCATTACAGTCCTCTTACCAAAAGGCATAACCTTCCTCACTCCGTGGCCAGATCATCCAGAAACAGAGTCCCTATTCTTCAGCAAGACAGCGTCGGGCCGCTTGCCATTCTAAAACACACTCTCTCCTCTTTCTCTCTCTCTCTCTCTCTCTCTCTCTCTCTCTCTCTCTCTCTCTCTCTCTCTCTAAACAATCAATCCTTCGACACTCGATAGCTAGGAGACCCAACATGGTCACCAGCCATCGCCCGTCGCCAGGCCTGTTTAGTCTCATGACCCGTCTATCAGGCCCGCACACAGGCTAAGTCCCAGCCATAAAACCCTCGAGAACAACGTGGGGCCTTTCGACCTCGACCTCACCCCTAAGTACGGCGACACTAACATGCCCTTCTCCCCCGTGGCGAAGCTTTCCAGACGTTTTACATATACCCGGTGTAGGCACGCGTTTCCGCCTCCCCGAGCTCGATTGTCTCTTAATTAGCGCGGCTCGAGTAAATAACACGGAAAGAGATTGAGTTCGGCTGAGGTGGTTGACCATTCGCCCTGCCGTCACGCCCCAAGACGTATTATTAAGCGTCTTCAAAGACACTCGAAGCAGCGAGCCACGCACGCGATCCTGCGTACCTGATCGCGGTGTCGCGTGACCGAACTCGCGCAGCGATCTCACGCGAGCCGTTCGATCTCGGGATGCAGAAACGCGTTGGCTTTCACCGCGATGCGAGAATCCTCAAATATTTACAGACCTGTCCTTGCCAATTTCGGATTGGCCTTGCGTCACTATCGAACCCCCACTCGCAACGTTGCTGTGCCAACTGTTTTGAGGAAAAACGGTCCCAGCGAATGGGCCGTTCTGACCAAGAATCTCATCATCCGGAGAAAAGTGGAGGTACGAGACAGGGGAGCGTCGCGGTGGCGAAGGGTCGATCGCGATTGTCGAGGGAAGACGCGGACGCTCGGCTACGTTCGTGTTTACGCGTACTCAGCTGATATGAATGGAGGGCAGGAGCCGCGAGGCGAGCGTACGTATTTGTGGATTCGGTCATGACGACTTTCAGTATAAATTGAAACTTCTCGAGGGTGTCTCTCGCCGGGGCGGTGGGAGAATGTCAAGGGGTGGAGGACAAAGAGGCGCCGCGCCGCGCCGCACCGTGGGCGGAAGGGGGACAGAGACGGCTAACAGCAGCCCAGCGGAGGGGAGAGAGGGAGAGAGAGGGTGGAGAGAGCGCGAGAGAGATCAGCGAAGGGTACAAAGCCACGAAGCTGGGTCAGTTCCGTTTAGTACGAGGCAGGCTACGATTCCGCTTGGATCTGTCGCGGCATATGCTTCGACGCCCGCTGCGCCACGCGATCGCCCACGGAACCGCCTGTCCACCTGCATCATCCACCAAATTCCGTTCCAAGGACTGCAGAACCACCAGCAACGGCAACCCCATGCCACTTCCGTTCTTCCGAATCTCGCCTTCCAACAAGGATTTTCAATATCTCTCCCAAGGATCCTCTTCCTACCACCCTCCTGTTCTAGATGAACGATGAGAATTCGGGACGAGAAGAGAATTCGAGAATTCTTGTCCCGCAACCGTTTTCGACCTCCCTTCGATGATCTCTGCCGTCCATTCGAGTAGAGCCGTTTTCAAAGTGCCCTTTGCAGGGGCTCGACGTGGATGCCTGGAGGTAGCAGGGGTCGCGGGTTGGTCGTCGACGGAGATCGTCTTCGGTGGAAAGAAAGGCCCGTGGAACCGGTTACTTCCGCCACCTGATTCGCCTCCAGACCCCAGAGGCCCGGGACAGAGAAAATGGGAAAGGAGGAGGCAGGCTTAAAGGGGGCGACGATTGGAGGTGGAACGGGTGGCTATCTATGCTTCAATTAGATAGAGTATTTCTGCAGCCGAAATAGCTGTCGAATTTTTGGTCGGTCCTTCCTTTTCGCAGCCGAAATCTCCACTTTCCCTCCGCTCGCGCGATCCCAGAGGACGTGAGGTGGCAGACCTAGCATTCCGTTTTCCACGGGTTGGCCACCGGCCGCTGGCTGGCTCGCGTTTCGTCTTTGTTTGGAGGACAACGGACAGGTAAACGCGCGCGCGAATGGGGCCGGAGAAAAACGGGGGACGAAGGAAGGATGGAAGGAAGGAAGGAAGGAAGGAAGGAAGGAAGGAAGGAAAGCGAGGAGGGAAGAGAGAAGGAGGAAGAGAGGACTCCACTCGGCTAGCAGCGCAGCGTGGGCTTTTCTTGTATTCTATTGATTTTTCCGAAAGTTCGCGTGGTGGGAGTCTGGCAGGCAGCGGTGTGCGAGCTTGCCAGGAGCGTGTTTGCGTGAGCTTCGACGACGGTATCGTCTTTTCTTTCCCTCTCGCTCTTTCTCGCGGGAAACGGCCAGTTCCACCTCGTTTTCCCTCGGTCCTTCTGCCTTTCTCTCTCTCGCACACGCCCGCTGGATGAAACTTCTCTCCCTTCCTCCTTCTCCCACTCTCTCTCTCTCTCTCTCTCTCTCTCTCTCTCTCCCGCTTTGTCCCTTTCTCCCTCCTCTCGGTGCACCTAGCTTCTCGCTCCCTCGCGTGGCTATCGCTTCATCCGACGGCTCGCCCTCTCCGTCCTCGGCTGGTTGCGTCTCCCTTGGCTCTCTTACTCCCTCGCACCATCGCGTGAAATCCACCCTCGACCCCGCATGCTCGCTCGCTGACTGGCGCTCGCGCGGCAACCCGCTCCTATGCACACCGTCACACGGGTACTGGCTGGCCAGCGCGCGCACACGCACACCGCCTATTCAAAACAGGAGCGTGTTAAGGAGTTTGACTTTGACATTATTTATCCCGATAATTGACGGAAGAGATCGAGTCGCGGCACACCGCGCCACCGCCGGTAAAAGTAATCATGGCCGGGAGAATGAACCCCCGCGGCGCGATCATGGGATTAAGAGATCGCAACATGACTCCAAAACGATGCTCCTCTGTGCGTGAAAACTATTCCTTCGAGTCGGTCCACCTTCGCCAGAAGATTTCAACATTCGCAACTTGGAGTTCTACGCTGTTTTGTTTTATAACACGTACAAATCGACATGGAACGGTTTCTCGAATTTGGAAACGTTGCACGTTGAATGAAATGGATAGTTGACCTTCTTCCGCTGAGATTCACATGAGAGTTGGTGAAAGAACGCGTAGAGAAAAATTTGGAATTATTTCGGGGCGAAGATCGAGGAGTGCGCGCGGCACGTTTCCTCGGTACAGCCCTGGTATTCCATCCACCTACATCGTGTGGCAGGGTCACCGCATGCACCACCACACTGACCGCCCCGTGCATACGTGTGCGCGTACGTGCCCTTCTACAGGGTGATCCCGAAGCACATGGTCAAAAGCAGCGTACTCTACAGGCTCGAAGAAGCGAGATATTCATGAGAAAATTTACTCGGAAAACTATCCTCTGCTAGCTACGAGCAAACTATCATCGCTGCCAAATGCTGCAGAAGCATTTCCATCATTTCTTCTCTTCGTTACTGAACAGGGCTGAAAATTCAACTCTTTATAAACTCCACAGAACACTTTGAATTCCCTCTAATGAAGAGTCTGGGTTAGGTGAGTATCACGAGTTGTCCCTTGAAACGAAGGTCCACGAAAGCTAAACCTAAACCGTCAGAACGGGTAAAAGGTGCGAACGATCCTTTCCTCTCAATTCAACAAAGCAGAGCCCTGTACAGTTACCGTTAAGCAGCTCCTGCTCGAAAGAAAGGCAGCCTACAACTGAGAAAATGCGAATTTCCCTCGATCCACGTTCCCTGATTTTTGAGCGGAGTAGACTGGTACGGAATCGCTCAGTTACCCGAGTATCACCCTGTGCGGCACGAAGCTCTCGGCCGCTCCGGTCGCTCGGTTTCCGTCTCTCCGGCGTTCCCCTGGCGAGATTCGCGCGAGCGCGAGCGAGTGAGTGGTTTCTGCGCTCGCGCTCGCTCCCGCGCCCGCGCACTGCGCTCGTGCTCGTGCTCCCACTCCGATACACCCTCGCGGCAGACTCGGTCGAATGGATTGTACACACTACACGAACACCGAGGCAGGCGCGAGGGAACGCACCCACGCACGTTTCCAGCCGCTGTACGTGCACGTAGCCTGAAACGCTGCGAGCACACCGCACCGCGGCGGCCATGCATCCAGTCAGCTAGCCAGGTAGACTGCCAGGAAATCGGCCCACCGAGCCACGGATTACCAGCGATCGATTTGTTCGATCGATTTTTACCCACGAAATTCGCGGTCCAGCTGTGCCCCACGCGTCACAGTTTTTCTCCCGTCCCCCTGGGAAATGGTCCTCCACGAAATTTCTCTCGCGAGCTGAGGTTCTGCCGATGTGCCCACTGCCCCCTTTTCGGTCGTAAATGCGACTGTGTTTCCTCAGCGAGGCTCGTCGATGGAGCGGAGGGCGCCGCGGGAACTTGGAATCAACTAAAAACGTTGGTACGCCCCCGCCCCGCGCGTATTTCACAGATCCAGCGAACGAATCGCTCCGTTTCGGCTGGTTTTCGGAGTTCCGGCGAGTAAATATTAATACGAGGTCCGTGGCGGTGGCTCGAAGAATGCCGTTGCAACACGCTCGCGAACACGATCTCGTCGCGTAATTTGCATAACGCCGTCGGTACCCGCGTAAGTACCCGCGTGGAAAGGACGAACGGCGGACCTGCCGCTCGTAAATTCAGCGTCGCGCTCACGGCGAAATCTCTAGCCGAGGAGCCCCAGCTACTCGATCCCCGATAAAGAAGGAACTGCCGGGGCCGCGATCAATCCGCTTTTGGATCGATCGAGGGGGTCGCGTGCCGCGATTTATCATCGATCGCCCGGTATCGATTAGTCCCGGTAAACTTGCACCGCTGTGCTACACCTGGCACGGAATAGACACGGCCGGGCGTAGAGGAAGAGGACGAAAGGGACGCAGAAACGTCGAGACAAAAGGAGAAACTTGTGCTGGCGGAGATGCGCGTGGGAATGAGAGGGCTAGAGAAAGAGAAAGAGGGAGCGAAAGGGAGGAAAGATAGTCGGAGGCAGTCGCAGCCATCAGCGTCGTGATCGTCGTCGTCGTCGTCGTCGTCGTCGTCGTCGTCGTCGTCGTCGTCGTCGTCGTCGCCGTCGGTGCCGTCGACGTCGTCGTCGTCGTCGTCGTGGTCGTGGTCGTGGTCGCCACCGCCGTCGCGGCCGGCGGGAGGCTCCGAAACCGAGCGGCACCGAGCGCAGTCGATGGAGGTCGGAAACGCACGAAGCTGGCGGCTCGAGCGACCTAACCAGCGACACAGGCAAGCAGTGCGGTGCCGACTCTTGCTGCCGCGGTTCCAGGTTCTGTGGTGCGCGTGCACGAGTGTTTACGCGACGACACAGTTCGCCCAAGTGCACACGGACAGTCGAACAGAGGCAGAGGCAGAGGCAGAGGCAGAGGCAGAGGCAGAGGCAGAGGCAAGGAAAACGACGGAGAAGGAGCGACAGGGAGAGCGAGAGGAAAGTAAGGGAACGTCGAGCGATAGCCTGGAGACGGCCGCCGACGGCCAACGCTGGAAAAGTCGAGGAAAGGGACGAGGAGAGGCGCACGGCCGCGACTCCAGCCTTATCGCCGAAGCCGCGTGAAATTTTAGGAGCGGCACGCTGTCGCGTTATCGCGGCTACGTCGCTGCGACTATCGAGGGACCGCTGAACGCACGGGGCCAGACAAAGAAACAGAGGAAACGTCGCGCGGGGCGTGGGTGCCGACCAACGCGCGAATCTCCACTGGGTGGCGAAGCAACGGGAACGGAGGAGGATGATCGGCGACGGGACGGAGCAGTCCTGAGAGCCAGCCAGCTGAATCGAATACCCGTCTCTCTGTCCCAGCCGCGCCGAAGAGACGCGACAGAACGCGATACGTCGTTGCGGCGCGATACAGCCGCGACACGGTGAACCGAGGCCCAAAGCGGAACAGGAGAAACTCGAAAAAAGAAAGTTGCCAGCGGAGGATATTCGGTCCGGGCAGTGATCTCCGGGCGGTGGTCACGTGTGCCAGCGGCCGGTGAAAACCGCGAGAGAGCGTGCACTCTCGAGAACCGGGGAACTTTCGCGTGCGAGACGCGCGTGTAATCGGCTACGTCTGTTCGACCTTCGTGCTCGAGGACACGGGCTAAGTAGCCGGCCGACGATTCAGACTTGCTTGTAGCTGGCGGAGGATCGAACCGGCGGCGAGGCCAACTAGCAGGTATCCTGGAGGACGATGAGGATGGTAAGGAGGATCGCGAGCGGTAACCGGAGGACGAGCAGCTCGAGGGGGCTCGATTGAACTCTCAGGCTAGGACTCTCGACTCAGGCGGCTCGACCGTCGCCGTCGCCGTCGCCGGCGACCGACCGGCTCGGTCCCGTCGTCGCGACGGTAACTGATCCGGTGACAGTGTGTCCAGTGAGTGCAGGTGCAGGTGCGAGAAGCGAGGAGCTTCCTTGTCCTCGAGGAATCGAGGCCGCGCGTAGCTCAGCCCTTAGCCGACGCGACGCGACGGCTCGCGGTCCCTCCACGGGGACCGTCGGGGCAGCCACTATTCTCCAGCTTCCCTCTGTCCGATAGGGACACCTAGATCTCGAACGCGAGCGTCGATCCGCAGCAGCAGTTCGTCAGCCGAGCAAGGGCAAACTACCCCGAAACGCGACGCTCGTCCGCCAGACCCCTCGTCGAGTCGGGCCCCGAGCAAGAAGGTACCGTGCGATCACGCGCAAGATCCACGGGGGCCGTAACTCGTCGCTCAGCTCGAGGAACAATCGTCAGCGAAGATGCAGGTGGCAACGCTGTTTAGGGAGAGCGCCACCCTGCTGGGTGCCTCTAGCCTGGACCCCCCGCAGACCCACCATCATCAGACTATGCAGCAGCAGCAACAGCAGCAGCAACAGCAACAACAGCTACAGCAACATCCCGCCGACCTGCACCTAGCCCATCACATGCAGCATCACTACAAAATGTAAGTCCCCTCCCCACCCCGTCTACCAACGTTCAGTCCCCCTTTCTCTTTTCGTGCCAAAATCGCGCGGAGAAACCAGCAACGAGCAACTCGCGCCAGGACTCCTCGGCCAGAACCGGATTTCGCTACCGTCGGCCACGGGAACACGATTCGTAAACCAAACGCATCTTCGAGAAACCGAGGCGCCTGAATTTCGTTCCAGTCCGCTCCTTCAGCGTTAATAACGGGACGAATCGAGAGGAAGGTTGTATCGTCCGAGGTTTCATTTCCCCAGTCAAATTAGAGTTGACTGTGTTAGGAACTCGAAAATGCAGGGTTTTCATGATTCTAAGCTTCGTACACACTCCCGTGGCAGGTCTCATCGATCGCGAATCTACCGATCCGTTAACAATTTCACGACTCTGACACGCTACCTTGTAGGAACTTACGAATACAATCTTACTGTGGCAAGAGTCTGCAATCGAGAGATCTCAATCTCGTGATCCTCGCTGAAACGCAACTCTAAAATTCTCTAAATTTTCTAAAAAGAGGCAACGATTTCACCGCAAAATTCGCGAGCGACCGCTCGCCGAAAGAAGAAATGCTGATTTCGTGAGCAGCTCGTGCGGGAAAGTCGGCGGCCGTCGGATCGGGCCCAGGCTCGATCGCCCGGCTGATATTCTACAAGTTAATTATCGGCTGATTTACGGCCCATAAGCGAGCGGAATTATCGCGAGCGCGCGGTTTCACGAGTTCGCTGCCGAAATGACTGGCTTTCCAGCCTGGATTTCGTTGTTGTCGCGCCGCGAGCGAGTACCGTTCGGCTGCTGACCGCCGCAGCAACGTTCGCAGAGGCGTTTCTCTCCTCTCTTTCTCTCTCTCTCTCTCTCCCTCTGGATTCGAGGGAAGCAGGTCCAGTCGGACGTTATCGCGTCGTCGCCGAACCGGTACTCCCTCGCCGGTGAAATCCCTGGGCTTCCAACCCCTCGGAGGCGTCGAGCTTTTTACGAATTTCGTCACGCGCCGCCAAGGGACAGGGTAGCATTTGTATTCGTTGTGCAAGGTCCGGTCGTGCCTTAACCTCGTTCCCTAAACCGTGTAATTTGTTCGGCGTATCTCGACGTTGACGTTCCGCGCTGGCGCGCGTTATCGGGCATGATCGACGTCGCGGCGATAAACGTCGCTGCCAGGGAGAAATATTCCAACGAATTCGGTCGAGTCGCAAACGCTTCTACCAGCGGGGGAAATAAAAATGGCGGTAGTGGGCGAAAGGAGCCACTAAATCCCTGTGTGTCGCCCGTCGTTCGAGGGAAAGGGCGACGGACGGTCCATTGGCGGGTTTTCCGCGTCCACGAAAACGGAGACGCCGAGAGCGCGCTCGAGGTCCGTAGAATCGAAGCCAAACCGCGAGAAGTTTGGAGCAGACGCGAGGGCGCCAATAGGTCAAGGCTACATTACGCTTCGATGAGCATATCCCTCGGCTATCTGGCGAATTCGCGACCAACTTTCCGCCCGAATCTCCGGTAGAATCCGGTGCCGTCTCGCGTACAGTCTCTCCGTCGCCAGGAGGAACGTCGGATGGAGAGAGGCTGAATAGCAAGCGAACGGAAGGGCGATTATTCTTCGCGACAAATGGCGGTGGAGGATCAGCGATCGTGGCCGTTTCACGGGATAGAGTCGTTGACGGTAATTTGACAAGATATCGCCGCCGAGATGCGACAGTCGGGGGATGAGGCGCTGAAAGGTGTAAAAAAAAGCGTACGGTCGCGGGATCGTGGGGCACGGGAGCGACGTAAACGAAGGCACATGGTCGGGGAACGTGTTTTGGCGCGGATAACGTCGCCACGGGACGGCGAATAGTTCGAACGCGGCCGTAACAGAACCATGAACCGAGAAAAAAGACGGAAACGAAGGCAAACTCGACCACGTGTCACAGATAAATCGTGCGCCGCCGATAAATCGACCTTATCAATAAGATCGAGCCTTCTCGCCTCTCCCCCTTCCTCTCCACCCCTCGTACTCTCATCCTCTCGTTTCCTCCTCGCCCCTTTCACCCTTTTTCTCTTTCTCCCGCTCTCTGGATTCCTACCGGCTCGCTGTCGGCCGGTCCCGTTGAAGTTATTCATGTATTCCATAAGTTCGGAATACATGAATAGCGTACAAGATGCAGGTATCCGCGAGTCGCCTTCGATAAAGTGGTATTCTTTGGTGGCGCAATTTAAGACCGTTTAAGAACCGTCGTGGAAGAAACGGGCCGACCTGCCCCGGCCTGGACGGATCTCAAAAGCTCGTCCCGTTTTCCAAAAGAATACACATCGGGAGCACGCGCGGACCAAGCGACAGGCTCGAGACACGAGCGTGCATCGTTAACCGTCGTCGGCGATAATTCGGCTCATTTGCGCAGCGCGCTCACCAGGAAACGTATTACGATGCCCTCGTGGCTATCCAAGACACTATATTAAGGCCCCGTGCAATCACGGCAATTATTATTCTTCGGCGGACTGCGATTTTAATTATCCCCGACCCACGGTACAGACGTATTTATCACGAGCATTATTGCTCCCTCGAACGTGACCGTAGCCAGCGGTCGTTACGTCAACTTAGCGCGCGAGCGCCTTCTGCTCCGCGATGTCGAATTTCTTCATCGGCGTCGTGGGTGGAAGGAGACACGCTCGAGCGTGTGCACTGTGCAACGGTATCCTCGAGCCTCTCGGCCGCTCATTACTGCTTCGATCCGACCAGCTGCTTGGAACAGCAATGCCCAAAATCTACGCGGTACGCTTCAAACTATCGAATTCGCTTTCTACTACCCACGATACGCAGGGAAGCTCGATTTCGAAAATCGTGGCTTGCCGTATTCGCGACACGTATGGCGGCCGTGTGCTGTTCCGCGACGCAGCCGTACGCGATCGGACAGATTGTTTCGCGAGCAGGAGAGGAAAAAAAAGAACGGGCAAGGAAGAAAAAAGAGGTACGCGCGCATGACTTTGAGACTTAACGCGCGTAAATCGCGCTGCGAGTCATGCGAGAGACTCTACCGCGCGTTCCTTCCTCCCTTTCTTCTCCGTTCCCTCCGGTTCTTCCTCGCGTTACCTTTCTCCTCGACCTTCCATTCTGCTCCTCTTTTTTTCTCCCCCTTCCTGGCGCTTTCATTTCTTTTTTCACTCCTTCGGCTTTGCGCGCTCGCTCTTTCTTCCTTTCGTTCCTTTCTTCTTCGCTGCGCGTACAGACCGTCCCTCTTTCTCTTTCTATTTCTCCCGTTCGCTCTCTATCCTCCCTCGCCCTCCCTCCCGCTCGCCCTGCCCCTCCGTCTCGCTCGGTTATCTCCCTCGTGTTTTTATTTTAGCCCGAAGCAAACGTCGAGGTGGAAGCGGAGAGCTGGAGGGTAGGCAGGAGAGTTGGGTGGGTGGGTGGGTGGCTTTCAGAGACGGAGAGGAGAGTAACACGGCGAAGGAGGAAGAGAAGGAAAAGTACGAAGGTGGATGTGAAAGACGGGGCGGTGGGTCGCGGGCCGGGGCAACGGGGGAAGAGGATAGAACACAAACGGCCTCACGAAGAGAGCTCGTCGAACGGGCTGCTCTCCTCTTCCACCACCTCCTCAACCTCCCCCTCATCCTCCACCCGCCTCTTTTCCTCCTTCGGCTCTCGCAGACTATGGTTTCGTAACACGCGTCTTTCCCGCTCTCCGCCTCCCTGCCTTTCCGTCTCCGTTCCAGCAACGCGCTCTACGGCACCGTCGAGATACGCGTCCCTTCAAAAGACGTGGACCAGCGCGAGCCAGATCTCCCGTGCGATAATCGTCCTGGACGATCAAACGGTCGGAGGTGACGTGCGACCATATCGAGGCGCGCAAACGAAACACGGCCAACGCCTTTTTCCTGGCGGTTTTTTGGTGACTCACGATGTATATCACTCCGCGCCTTCCGCGCTCCTCTCGAAGCGCGCGCGCGTGACGCAAGAGAACTCGTCGGGACGAGGACGAGGACGCGGCGCCGCGTCAAAGTATCAGCGAATGGACCGCGCGAGCAGTTATCGAAATCCCGAGCCGATCCGCCGACCGAAACACCTATAGTAGGGTGGCTCTTATTTTCGACTTTTGAATAGTTCCAAGTAATTAAAAAAAAAAATCTGTGTAAAGTTTGAGCTCGATCGGATAACGGGAAAGGGTGCCCCTAGGCCCTTAAAAAGTCGAAAACTGCGACTTCGCGAGCTGTTAAATAATGATTTAAATGTTTAAGGGCCCAGGGGCACCCTTTCCCGTTATCCGATCGAGCTCAAACTTTACACGGATTTTTTTTAATTATTTGGAACTATTCTAGAGGGTGCCCCGAAGAAAATCTTGAAAAAAAATTTTACCAAGAGTAAATAAGAGCCACCCTCTAACTTATAATCGCTCGTTGAAAGTTACCAGTCGCTCGCGATGATTCAGACCCGTTGAATTCATGAAAGCACGTGAAAAAAGAGACTCGAGAGTGTGCTGCCTTGTGTACTGAGGATCGCGGAAAGCACCGAGCGGCTCAAAGTAAATAAATTTCTGCTGAAACGCTTCTGCTCGCATGTCGTCGAAGGTTATATGTAATATTCATTCTCGTGCCATCAAAGATCTATAGATTTCCGTTACACGCGAGCCGCGGAAAGAGCGAGAGAAGTCGATGCAACCGGCGAGCGTTCGCGATCACTTAGGGACGACACCGCTAACGCCGAATCTCTGTAATAACGAAAATGTAAAGACGTAATGTAACTCGTGACGAGCTCCGTTGCCCCTTGAATATTCAATCGTCCAGTCCAGCTTTACTTGTCGATGCCACGCACTCTGAAACCGCTAATGATCGGTAGGTGCGGTTCAGCAAAAACCTGCCACCTTGATACCTAAGCCAGCAAAAAGACGGAGCGCCCGAGTGGTACATAAATTAGAAGCTCGCACTCCTTCCCATTGTTTTTTAAGAGAAACCTCCCAAGTACATTCAGCTGCCCTAGAACAGCCACTTTCCCCTGGCGTGCACGAGGTCAGCCGATCGAATTAAAAGGCAAATGTGGAAGGAAATGCCGTATTTAGGCGAGTCGATTGCGGAGAGTCGACCGCGGTCCCTTTTTTATCGGGCCGCGGCCAGAAGGGAGCTTATCAACAACGCCGAAATAACGCGCTCGGGCCGCGCATCCCATCGGCCTCGCTATGCCAAACAGCACCTAGACGACGCCGTCCATACGGATCTCTAGGGAGCTCCGCGATTATTCCGGGCGCAAATTTATTTTTATCAGGCTCTACCGGCCTGTTCTCGCTCAGGAGCCAGCGTTGCCGGATTAGAAGTTTTTCCGTCGCCTGCTCGCCGGCGAAACTGTCCGGAGGAAAAACATCCTTGGTCGTCTCGTTAAAAAAAGACGCGACCCCAGGCAACCATCTTGCAGAGACATCCTTGTCCTCGCGGCGTCCACATTGCTCAGGCCGATACGTGTCTCCGGTATTTCCGTTCGGGCGAAAAACGTCGCCGTTTCTCTTTCGAGCCCCGAGCGGCGGCGCGAGAAAATCCCCGCGTGGTCTGGCAACCATGCTGACCAGCGCGATTACGCGCACGTTCTGCGTTCTACGCGCCTCCCGCGAGGATCCCGAGCGGAAAATTAGCGGGGACCAAGGCCGGCGCGATTTTATCTACGACACGGACGACGCGGACGGAATTCTGGTGCTGGACCCCCTCGCTGGCCCACCAAATTCGTCGACCACGATTCACGATTCACGATTCACGGGAAAAGGGAGCAGGGAGCAGAGATTATCCTTGGAAGAGGATCCGCTGCGCGGTTTCGCGGTCGCTCCGTGCGCCAAAGTTCCTCCCGTTACGTAATTCCATCGAGGCGGTTCAAAAAATCCGCCGACGATCGAGACTCGAGTCGTCTCGCCTCGTCTTGCCAAGGACGCCGAAATTTCGGTGGGAACTTTGGACGCATCGGCGTCGGTGCGCCACTTGCAAAGTTTCCAAGGTGGCGGACGAGATGGTTAATTCGCGGAGCGCCACGCCAAAATTTGGAGAATCGGATGGAGATTTCTCAGGGCTGAAGAATTTTCGAATTTCCGCAGGTGACCGGCTGCGAGCGAGCGAACCCTTTGGTTCCCGAGCGAGACCGCTCGTAAATAGCGGCCGCCGCCACCAGAGGCGGTCGTAAGGGTTTCCCTTATCTGCGTCAGCGTTTCTGCTCGCACGATTACCTACGATTTCCTTCGCCTACCAAGCTGGCGAGCAGTTTCTTCTACTTCTTCTTCTTCTTCTTTCCTTCTTTCCCTCTTTCCTTCGTTTTTTCCCCCCTTTTTCGATAATCATCCACGTGTACGTGTAGGTGTACGCGCAGTAGGTGTGCGGCTCGCTAGCCTGTTGTAGGAAGAGAGGATACGCGCGGCTGTGTTAGAGGCAGATCGTGCTCGCTCGGCGGGTTTCGGCCCTCGCCGACGGTTTCGCTCTTTCGACCTTTTCGTCCCCGACAGAGCCGATGTAAGCAACGCGAGCCGCAACGTCTGCGAACGGGGAACGTTCGTAAACAGTGAGCTCACCGCTCCTCCTCGGCCTCTGCTCCAACCGAGAGCGACGCGTTTGCGCGCCATCCTTCCATGCTTACCTGTCCACCGCGATATGCTTCTCGAACTTTCTAACGCGCTGATGTATGCCCCTGAAAGTAACCTTGGGACCAGGCCTCGCTAGCCTCCTCGAATCGAGCAACGCCGAAAAAAACACCGCCGCAGTGGCCATTCTCTAAGCCGCCACGGCCTCTATGGACCAGAGGAATAGGTACTTTGGTACCAACGCTCCCAACAGATAGAACGGATCCGTCACACCGAGGGCGACGCGATATCGAGAGCAGTGCCGAAGAAATGGCACTAGTGGCGAGGAAGTGGACTGCACAAAGAATTATTGGGTCTGTCTAAACTGGCACTGGTGGCAGCGTGGCGAACTGAACTGTAAGACAAAATTGATAGTGGACTGGTTGCGAGTCATATAAGGCTGGCTCTACAAGCTTTTGGAGCAGGAACAAGTTTTACGGTAGTTACACGATTTTCGGAATGAACGTGATGTCACGGTGTAGATTGCTTCTCGACTCATCTGTGTACCCAACTTGTATGCGCCTCTACGCAGCGTTGCTTGAACGGCTACGTACCTCCTACCTATCCAACGACTGTGCAGCCGAAGCAGCTGAAAAAAAAGGTGGCCGAAAGCAGCCGTCAGTCAGGAAATCGAAACCGTGACGCAGAATATGTAACTTGAAAAAGTCGGGAAATGTGGATAGCTGATGCCGAGGCAGACACGTATCGAGCATCGTTCGGCGCGGCGCGCGATAGCTGGTCCCGCCATGAGTCATCCTGATTACCGAACGCGCGGCAAATTGCGAAAAGGCTGGACGAAGACGCTCGACGGCCACGTCCGCGTACGGCCGTCTCGCTCGTATCCTCGTGTTTAGACGCGCGTTTTGCCGCTTTATCAGCGAGCGCGGCGATATCTCGTGTATAAGAGAGGCGTCCACGGTGATACCGATACAAATTGCTCGTTGAACCGGTTTCGGCCTCGAATCGAGGAAGGACGTTGGTTTTTTTCCGCCGCTTCGGCTAGCGGCAAAACGGAACTCGAAGCGAGAAAAGAAGACGAAAAGTGGGAGGGGAAGAAGGAAGGGAAAAGAAGAAGAATAAGAAGAAGGAGGAGGAGGAGGAGGAGGAGGAGGAACGCGTCGCGAAAAGAGGACAATCCGAGCGCAACGGTCTTATTAAGACCGCAATTAGGCCGTATTACCGAATTACGTTACAATTGAGAATAACGAGCGCGCGCACGGTAATAAATTACAACGGGCCGCCGCGTAATCATTACCTCGGAGTTTCGTGTAACAGCCTCCCTATCAGTTTACGTTCGACTTTAATTGCATCGCGGGTACGATGCCGCGCGCCGCTTTTTGGAGCTGCCTCGCCTACCCGCCGTCCACGTAGTTATAACGATCCGAATAATTAAATGTACTTTTAATAAATTAATGTAATATTACCGCTGCTTTCCCGGGGACTAGCCCGTTGCGCGGCTAACGACGGTACGGATCTGCGTTACGGCTCGGTTCGATCGCGGCTCGTTCTCTCCATCGGCACAGCGAAAAACTGGCGAAATAATCACTCTATCAACCGGAGTCCTTCCTCGAGACGTCCAGCGTTTGCACTGTCAAGCACCGAACGCTGTCGAAGCAGGCCCGATCGCCAGAAATCCTGGCCAATGGAGGAGCGAGCTTCCAAAGCCGCTTGGGTACCATTAAAGCTAGCTTTTTTCGTGGCACACGCTTCGAGGTTATCATATATAGGCGCGTCAGACGCAGTTGACGCACATGCACACAGAGGAGGAAACGCGCATCGAACGTTCATACACGTAGGCGTCCCGTACGTGGCGAACGTGATGCGCGCGTGCACGGCTTGCAACAGTTTATGCACGCGTGTGCATGCATATGGATAGATCCCGTGCAACCTTCCCACCAGGCGCATGCCAAAGAATACCAGCGTCTGCGCTATTGTATGAGAACCAGGGCGGAACAGTATCTTCTTCTAACAAGGGAAGATCCCGAACCCGAAAATTCAAAAAATTGAATTTCTTCCTGATTACAACGCAATTTTCCTTTGCTGCCCAAAATCACACTAAAGCGGTAGTTTCATCGAACAGTAGAACAGTTCGGATAATGGAGGCTCCGCTGTGTTCACCGTCTCTGGAGCTATATAGCCGGTAGCGGGACCGAGCGCTCGCGCGCAAGTTTCGTCATAAATCTAGCGTGTACGTTTAAAGCCTAAAGCCAGGGGAATCTCAGGGCCAGCGGAGTTTCGCGCCGGCGTGCGTAATCTTGACGTTAGCCTGAAATTACCGGCGCGGTTACCGTGACGTTTTTACTGGCGTGCAATCTTCTTTACGCGCCTAAATTTCGCGCGCATTTCCTCTCGCCGCGTCGCCGCGTCGCTCGTCGGCCGGACGCTCCTTCCCTCAGCTGTCTTTCTTTCTCCCGCATCTTCGCAGTGGCCAATACCGATATCAACTTAACCGATCGCCGTTTCTTCTTCCGCGAGTATCTTCCTCCGTCAATCTTTATTATCCACTCTCCTCGGTCAGTGGATGATGGTGCGAGGTGCGATGATTCGCGCCGCGACTGAATACGAGCAGCCACGAGCCGGACGCGTTACAATGGGACAGGTTTCTCGAATATTTCGAAGCGCTATCTCCGTCCTTGTAACTCCATAAGCGGGGGGATTTGCTTGACGCGGCGCCCAAGTACCAACAAGGGGAGGAAACTTTGCGGAATTCGGCGAGAAACTGGAAAGTTCGGAACACGCGCTGCCCCACACCGCCCCTCCCCCGTAGCCCTGCTGTTCGCGCGAAGAATTTTCGGGGTGGTTGTTGACAAGTTTCGGAAAGTCGCTCATGAATATCTTCGACCGGTCGTCGGCCAGCCAACTTTGATGGGTACATGCCCTTCAGGCATCCCGGCGATGCGTCCGTCCCGAATATCAGTAAGCACACGCGTGCCCTTCTTGTTTACCCTACCCCCAACCCCTTGACGTTCCTCCCTCGATTCGCCTCACCCCTTGGTCTTCGCTACCTGCCACCCCCCTCTGTACACCGTCCTTTCCGTTTTCTTCGCATAAACGCCGCGAGATGGGGGGTATTAAATAACCTGCGAATAGCTTGTAAGAAACTCCTCTCCCTTGAACCCTCGTCTGGGTATTTTCGACGAGCTTATGCTCGTTCTGGGGAAACCATTTGCGTAATCTACCTGCTCGTAGTCAGTCAGGTGCTTTCTGTCTTTATTCTGATTTTTATGTAAACTTCTTGTGGCTCCAGGGCCCCCTAGTGTCTATTGTATTACTTGGGTCGTCCCATAAGTAACGAGGGTTTTCCCGGAGATCAGTTTTAAACAATCGAACTCGTCACGATCGGCACTTAAATACGTGAGGGGACCTTCGCGGAATGTTGTCTGATAAGTAGACGAGTGTAGATAGAATAGTGCAGGTACTAGAATTAGGTTGATAAAGGAAATAATGCAATAGTGTGTGAGGTTTAAGAAGTTTGGAACCTCGTGCTGAGTAACGATTTAACTATTTAACCCGGCGTTGATAAGGTGGGGAAATGTTACAAGAGTAGTAAGATGGGGTCCCACAGACCCCGCAAATAATTTAGTGCAAATTATAATAATGCAAAATCCATATCTTTAATTAAATTTTTATTACTTAACAATACTTAACTAATTAAGGATCTTTAATGTCCAACCAAAATATACTCTTCCTAGCTTATATAATGAACAAACTAAATAACACTGCCACGCGTTGTTAAAAAGTTATACTCAATTTAAAATCTTTGGGGTCTGTGAGACTCTACCTTACCAACGCCGGGTTAACAATATAAACCCAGAAGTTAAATTCGACTCATTCTACGATTGTTGTTCATTTTCACCTAATATGCGTACCGGAAAAAATCGCATTACCTACATTTATTGTAGTTTGAAGTTTTTAGTGCTTCCTGAGAGTCTTTTCTGGCGTTACATAGGTCCCACGCGGGAATGAAATTTATGAATAGCGTTACGTTTGACCGACTTATCGTACGCAGCGAAGTTTCCGAGATATTAGTCGTTGTCGGAAGATATATGGAGGCGCTCGTTGGCAAAGTGCTTTGGCGGACGTTAATGTCGCGAGCGCGGGATAGCCGTCAAAACATCATCGCCCACGGCTGCAATCGGCCCTACTCTTCTTTTCGCGATATCAAGCTTGAACACCAACGCACCCCCCATTTCTCCCCTGTAATACGTCCTTCCTAATGCTCTTCTCGATTTCCCAACACGCAACGCTTTTTTCACCCGTCAATACTACCAGAGGCTACCAAATTATAGAACCCTGGTGTGTTGGTCGCTGTAAGCAGACTCGATCGAAACTATCGACGCGTAGCCCCTGGGGAACACTTTCCTCCTCATTTGCGTTTCGATCGTTTCGGTTGGAAGGAAGAAGTTGCAGCGACGGAGCGGGCGCGAGGTGGTCGAGGTGCGCGGCATAGTCGCGAATCGGGAAGCGTGACTGGCGAACTTTTGGCACGGGCCAGGGTAAATGGTTTACTGGCGGCTATGCGAGAAATTACGAGGCAACGCGAGGCAACGGGAGGTCGCGTCGTCTGGGAGGGCGACGCGCTCCTCGCCGTTTCTCTCTTCTCCTTCGTCCACCCCGTCCTCCCACGCTCACCCTCGCGTCGATGTAGGAGTCGCTTCAAAACTCGGTCAAAGTCTCGTCGCCGTGGCGTCTCGCTTTGGGGATTCGAAGGAAGGGTCGTTTCTCTTTCTCTTTCTCTTCGTCTCCTCTCGCCCTTCTCCACCGATTCGACCCTCCGTTCCCAGTTCCTCTACTTTTTCCATTTCCCTGCTTCGTCACCGCTCCCTCCACCCTCTAGCTCGAACGCGAATATACGACTTGGCAGAGCCGTGAATCGTAACCAGACGCGCAACGTCTAACTCCCTCGTTCCCGTGCTCGTCTCTCTGGACGCTCGTCTTTTGGGCGAAACGGACGGTGGCCCCGTTTCCCGCCGGAAAACGCCTTATTGCCGTCCTCCCCCTCCGTCTCCCGAAACCGACCGTCAGAGGATCTGGAGCATGGAAGATTTTCGACGAGATGCTCGCTGCACGCTGGATCCCAACTGCGGCTTCCAGCGTTCGGACGAAACGCTGCCTGAGAACGCGACGCTTCTTCCAGTCGTTTAAACTCGTGGACGTCGAGAAGGGACGGGCGGACATCGATCTATCCGTGGTTCCAGCGATCATCCCAGTTCCCTGCGAACGTTCCGGAAAGACACAGGGTGGCGGGGGAGGGGCGAGGCAATCGGGGCACGGACGATTTCTCTGGAAAATGCATCCCTATCGACTCGCGATCTCGGTATATACATAGATAGCTACGAATATATTACGTGTATATACGTTCCGTTGCATCGACACTGCGAGACTGCAGCTCGCGACGGGATGGAGAAGGGTCGCGACAAAAGTTTCCACGGTCGTCGGCCGTTCATATTTCATCGGTGTAGCGCGCGCGAAGGGGAGAGCGAGGCAGATAAAACGGGCCGATCAGAGGGGAGAAAAGTTTCAAGCGTCCAACAGAAATTCGATTTATTGACTTTCGAAGTCACTCTCGCTTTTTTTCGCGGAGGTCGAGACAGGGGAAATCCGATGGAGGCACAGGGAGAAAGAGAGAGTGAGGAGGGGGCGCGGAGGCTGGAAAAAAGCGGCGCTATCGTTGGAACGGCTGGCGGTAGGTCAGGATCGCGAGGAGCGAGATGGATACAAATCATAAAATTTGATTGGACCCACCTAGGCCAGGGGAATGCCAGCTGTACCTACGTGTACGTGCGCGTGTGTGCGTGCCCGATATGTATCGACTCACCCTCGTGTATTCGCGTGTTTTCCATTGACCGAGGAGAGGCCGGAAACAAGAGCCGCGGGAGAGAGGAGGCTGCCGTGCGTCGTTCGTCCATTTTTTCCAGCCCATCTTTCCGCCAGAGATAGCCGCGCGGTAGATTATAGTACTAGCAGCAGATTACGCCAGGGAGCTTTTAAATCCCGAGTCAGTTTCGGCGCGTGGCTTTGCAACCTGTCGGCGTTGCGTTCGATCCCGCCCCCTCGGCCCAACCCCGGCGATATCGCGCAGAGTAATTTTCGGGAGGTTTGTGGCCCTCTAAATAGGAAATTCAAGCCGTCACTTGGACTCGCCCCGAGATGCTGCAACTGGTCGCGGCGGACGTTATTCGGTTTAGCACCGAGGGCAGGAGTTTGCCCGCGGAAATTGAAGCGACTAACTAACCCCGACCTTGGACTCGGAAACTTGGAGACACCTATTCCGACGATTGAAAATCGATAGGCGGGTAAATGGAAGTTTGGCCGCGAGCGAGGAGGATGAAGGAGATGGGAACGATGCATATCCGTAACGTCGCACCGTCGATTGAAAGTCGGGAGCCAACGAGCGTATGCGGATACGCAATTTTTTCCGACTGAATATCGGGGAACCTTGAATTAAATCGAGCCGATGGCCAGAGCTAGGCAGGTACGCCTCGGCTGCTGCGTTATCGAGAGGCTGGCTGTCTTCTCTCGGCGTCTTGATGTCTCAGCAAGTCTCGGCGAGGACGGCTCCGCGGTTCATTTGAATTACATGAAAATCGAGAACGCTTCTTAAGGGGCGGTCGATCGACCTACCCCACATCGATCGCGACCGTTACACAGATTCTGCGGGCGAGATTGCCCCGCGGTCTGGAGGATCGCGGGGGTTGTTGCTCCTCGAGGAGGTGGCGACGAGAGAGGAGCCGGGACAAGGGGGCTCGTTCGGGTATCCATTGTCTCCGGTCGAGAGGAAAAGAGAGCCAAACGACGCAGATTATTCCCTGCTCGACGACGAGATCGCGATGCATCCGATGGATTAGCTACTAGCGCGACCGACTAGACAAGGGGCGAGTGAAAATCGATTTCGCATAAAATCGGATAACACCGGCGTCGGAGCGGCTATAATATCCCTTGGCTTTCCTGCCTTTCCCGACACGCAGGGCCACCTGCAATTGGAATATCGCTCCGTAAAGATCCGTCTGCTCCGAAATCGGTCCTTTCACCTTATTACCCTGCGCCGAGGGGGCTGCAGGAGGGGCGGCTCGGAGTCGAGGGGTGAACGAGGGCAGTGTTTTATAAGCGCGCTGGTGTCGTTTAGGGGGTTCCGATGCACGTGCTACGGGCTGGAGGATTTTATGAATGGGGACCACACGTGGTTCGGACGCTCCGATACGCGAGGCGGCATACCCGCTCCTGCGAGCCAGTTAGGCGACCGAAGGGAAGAAAAAAGAGGGAAACAGGGGCGAGGAGAGGAGGAAGCCGAGAGGAGGACCGTTCCCGTCGACGTCACAGAGCAGAAGAAACGGTGGAACTCGGTCGTCTACCCTGTAATTTATAACTGGAAACTCGGAACTACGACGCGACCTAAGGCGATACGTCGATTCCACTCTGGGGAATCCCCCTTCTCCGTTTATGCCGAAGGTCGTTCGACCTTCGACCAGAATCGATGCCCGCTCGCCGATTCCTTCCTCCCTTACTTCTTCTTCTTCTTCTTCTTCTTCCTCTTCTCCTTATTCCACTACCACACCGCCTCCTTGCTTCTTCCACCAGTGTTTGTTTTTCCCTTCGCGCTCTTGAAACTCGCTCGGCGATCCGACCAACTTTTCCGATTACTCGAGTGCTCGCGACTCGGAAACCACGAATTCATTGATAACGTTAGAACGAAATTCACGAGTTGTACCGTTCGATGGAGACCTCTCCGCTAGGCTTTTGTTCGAGGGAAGGCGTTCGCCGAGGGGGTATGAGAAAAAGAACGGGCAACGGGAGGAAAAGGAGAAAAAGGAACTGCTGGCGCAACCTTACGTGGCAACGACGTAATGGCCCTCGTAAAAATGGAGTCCTGCGTGCGCGATAAAAATTTACGAGCCGAATAATAACCCCAAAGCCCGCGGGCTTGGCCGCTAACGCGCCTCCAAACTTGGAGAGACAGACCTGTGTTGTCTTTCTTTCGAAACAGTTCGCGTCGAGGACGAATGGGCCAGCGGCGATCTTTGCGTGCTGCACGCGTGAATATTCATTTCGCGTAGGAAAGATCACCGAGACCTGGTTCGTCCACGCCTCCGGTCGCCAAGGAGGGTCGCTGCTCCCGATTTCGGATGAAAATCGGTTGAATTGTCAGAATCTTTTGAATTTGTGAAATGCGTTTATTTTCCTAGAAGCCCTCTACATTTGATACGGCCACAGATTATTTCGAGGGTCGGTTACTAACGAGCGCATCTAACTCGCGCCCACCTGTATATCGGTGCTTGGCCTCGACGAATCCTTAACGAAGCCACCAGCAGGATCGACTAAGGATTAGGGAAACTAGAAAACTGTTCCACGTGACCAGCAATTTCAGCCCAGTGCATAGCCAGCAATAATCCGCGGCTTCGTTCAAACGTCCATCGTCGCGGAGAAACCGCAACGCCCACGCGGTATCCGTCCTCGTTAACGTGGCCGCTTTTCTTCTCCTTTTTCCCTGTGGACCGGAGAGCGCGGTTCCAGCCAGCCAGTCGGCGCGGCGTTCCACCAAAGAGATTGTCCCCAGGAGGACCAGGGTCTCTCGAGCGGCCGCGGCGGCTCGTCTCCTCTTTTTTTCCTCCCTTCTCGCCCTGTTCCGCCGATTCGTCGTCGACTCGCGGTCCTCCGCTGGGGTACGGTCTCTGCTCTCGCGGCGAAATCGCCCGTGAAACGAGTGTCCTGGGCAAGGTGTTTCGAGGATCCGGGAGAGCTCGGCAGCCGAGATTCGGGGGAAACGTCGTCCGTGGTGCCGCGAGATGCTCCGAGCCGACCTAATCGCGCGATCCTGGTTCCCTTTCTTCCCGTGCGTCGCCGGAAATGGTCGATTTTTTCCCAACAATGAAATAGTTTGCCCGGAAAGCTGGTTCTCCGGGGCGGAAAAGGGAAAACGGAGAAGGGAAAGAGGGCGTTCTGGGAGGATAGAGAGGGAAAGGGAGAGAAAGAGAGAGGTGTGGGGGCGGGAGTGTGAGGGTGGAAGAGGAGGAGGAGGAGGAGAGAGAGAGAAAGAGAGAGAGAGCGAGCGAAAGAGCAGTGGTTTTTCGTTATCGACATTTTCCACGGGGCGTCAAGGTGTGCGTGAGCGTACGTGCGTGAGCTTCTCTCGTTGCCCCCTTTAGCGAGCGTGTGCGAGCTGCCACGTCCGTGTCTATGTCTGTGTGTCTGGCGTGTCCGTGTATGCGCGTAGTTGTAGGTGTCCCCGGCGGTGTGTGCGCGAAAATTTGTATGGGTATGCGTGTACGTATTGCCGTGGTATATGGGCAATGTGTGTGTGTAGAGTTTTCTGGAGGTTTCCCCTAGCAACGAGCAGCAGCACCAGCACCAGCCACAGCCCGGCTTAGGGGTAGCTACGAACCCCGCGCGATACCTCGTCGCTCCTCTGTTTCTCCGCTCCTCTGCTCCTCCCCGCGTCCGTGCATTTCGTCCATCCCCCTTCTTCGTCCTGCTCTCGCCCACTATCCTCCATTCACCGTGTCACGCGAATCTCTGCACCGTTCGGAAAAATCGAAGCCCTCGTGAGACAGACGTCGCTCGATATTTCGGCGGATAGGTCGAGAACGCTCGAGCTGCTTCCGTTCCCCGTGACTCTTCCTTCCCTTCTTACAGGCGAAATAACGCAACGACGGATCGTTATTTCGATCGCGATTTTGTTTTGAAACGTCCATCGCCCGGCCGGGCAAAAACCTCCGAGCTCCGGTTTCACCCAGCGAAACGCGTAACCCGATCCGCGGAGCTTCGGGGAAAAGCGCGGTTGCATCGGCCGGCGTTACTCCCTCGATCGTCTTCGTTCCCGACGAAATACCCGGGGTTCGTTGGAACTTGTAACTCCGGCTCGCCACGGCTCCGCTTCGATTTTTCCATATCCGAGGTCACTGTACCCCGTGTCGGACGCCGTGCCACCCTCCGCCAAACTTTAATCAAACGAGAATAGTCGCGGGTGCAAACGAAATTTCTCCTCGAATCGCTCACGATTCTCTTGGCTGCGACTCCGAGGTCCGTTCTCGGCCAGCGCGCTCCAAGCTTTCCCTACTAGAGAGGAGGGAGCGAAGCGAACAGAGGTAGTGAGAGACGGATAGAATCTCTCCATTCCCTTGCCCGCCTCCCTCGCCTCACCCCCGTCGACAGCCCTAGTCGTTTCCAGCAAGTACTTCTATGTACCAACCATCTCCTACACGCTACCCTTATATACCTTGTATATTTACCTTGCCGGCATATACGCGTATACCTATGTATGTACATCGGGGCCCGCGGCACATAGGTCCGAGCTGCACATAAAAACTACATAGCCTACGTATAGCTCCGACTGAAAATTATTCCGAGTATTTTCGAATTAGCGTGCAGAAACGAGCAACGCTGCGCGCACCGCCATGAAAAAGGGCCGAGAAGGAAACGTAGGTACTTTTCACCGATACGCCCGATCGTTCTGCCCTTTTCCCCCGCGAAACCACCATATTCGGCGGAGTACTTGGCGTTCTGCGTTCCGCGTTCCCTCTCTACTTTTGCAAATGTCCAAGAATCTCTGTTCGCTTTCGATCCTCGATCCTCGCGCGAAACCGCGTCCACTGCTACACCCGACTGTACCCTCTCGCCAGAACCGTTCCTCTCGGACGGCAATCTTTTTATCGCCGCGCACGTTGGCTGGGAAAACTCGGGGAGCCCACGTAAGGACAGGTTTTTTCTACGGGCACTTTATCCCGGCCGGAGAGCCTCGGAAGATCGGCCCCAGGAATTACGGTCGCGACGCACAACTCGTATTTTTTTTGCCGCAGCGTCGAGTCACCTTTATCACGCCCACGCGCGGCTTTCCCTATCGCCCCTGTGACGGAGATACAAAAGATTAGGAGGACGGCAGTAAGAGTATCCCTACGAAACCTCCAAGGCTCGGGCCTTCTAATGGCCGAGTGCTTTCCGACGAACTTTGCGTGGAACAGGCGCTTGTGCGGCTCTCGTCTTTCGAACCTCACGAATTTTACTAATAATTGTAAACCAGAAATTACTTTGATCTGAATTAGTCAGCCATCTTTGAGATAGGATGAGGAAGGAGGCACCCCAAGGGCCCAATCTTCAAAAAAATAATTATGATTTTATCCGAACACTATATTTTTTTTTCTGTACTACTACACTTAGACCGATTTAATAAACTACCTCTTCGTTTTCCCGGAAAATGGCCTCTCGGAACGATTGCCAGCCGGGTCTTCTTCCTTAAATCCGCCACTGGATACTCCGTCTGCTTTAATCTGATATTTCGTTCAATTAAACCAACACACGAACCATTATAGGTAGTGCGAAGATGGCTGGAAGTACTCGCACGAATTTTCTCCCTCGCCGGGGACACGCGGGAAAAGGGAGTCGCGAGCCTCCTCGCCGGCGAGTTCCCCTAAATGCATCCGAACGATCGTTTCCCACTGCGCGTTGCACCGTGAATAGCAAGTGCATCCCCCATGGTCTTGCCACCTACGCGCGTCTCATGAAAACACTTTCCTTTTCTCTTGGAAAGTCTAGCGCGGTCTCGCCGAGCCGCTAGGCCAGCCGAAAATGAATTCATCGAAGGTGATACCAAACAGCAGCGAAGAAAATCAATGAAAAAAGAAATTGAGCTCGCGCGGTTACGTGCTACGTTGCGAAAGGTGGGGCAAGATGGGACAACAATTGCGTTGCGAGCGTTTCACACTGGACGATTCCACGAACGGAGAATATCGATGGGAATCTGCGCCCCGGCGAACCTGTCTACCTATGCAGCTCGCTCGCTCGCGAAAGGTGTGAATGAGACGAACTTCTCGCGTGTACTCGACGACACAAAACGATTTCGTAGATGGCCGCGAAAAGCGGAGGCCGCCAAAGTTTGTCCCACCTCCTGCCGCGTTATCTCCTCGAACCGCACCATTGGAAAGCCCAGAACGCGGAAAACGTGGAACAGAGACTTTTAACGGAGTTAAAAAGGAGAAGAGGAAAACCGCTAAAGTCTCGCTCGTGGTATCGATGACATCACAGTCGCCGGCTGAAAGTTTCCTCGGCGTGCAAGGTGGTGGCCATCGCTGTTAGGTGTTTTGCACGCGCAGGAGCTCGTTCCGCGTGAAAAATCGACGACCGTCGGGCGAGCAGCCGCGAAATGGACGTCGGGCACGCATCTTCGTTTGCGGAGCGTGGGCGGTCGTTATGCATGCTCCAACCGTTAAACGGGGACGACTCGGGACGACTCGGATCACGTCAGTCCGGGGAATAAATGGGGTCCCACCTTTTCCAACGTTTTCAGTGGATCGTAAAGCCCCGCCGAGGTAGGTATACCCGAGACGCTTTACGTAACTCTTTCGCCCTGACGAGCTGCTCGATGACAACGTCGCCCTGTCCCCGACAGCCGCGAGAAAAATACGCCAAGCCACGTGGCAGCCGCGGTGCCCGTCGGACGAGGGTTGCGGAAACGATCGACGATAGGACGGAAGTCGATAGGATCTTCGCGGCTTCCTCCGCGTCCACCCTAGGTCTGACTTATCGCGAGGACTATGATAATAAAACACCGGGCCGTGGTGTTTTTTCCTAGGACGCGACGTGCACTATTAATACGGCCGGCCCTACGTAATAGTCGCGCGGCGCGTAGCCTATAATTTAATGCCAGAAGAAAAGTTTAAAGTCCCCGCATAAGCGAGCGGCTATTTACATCTAAACGGCAGTATACGCTGGCTTTTTCACCCTCGATTATAGAGATTACGGTATTTAGATGCTCGGAGTTATTACAAACGTAGGTATTGCCCTGGCTTCAGTTTCTTTTTCCCTCCATCAAACCTTCTTCCACCCCCTGTAATTGTCCTCGACTTGTACGCAACTCGAATCCCAACAATTACTTTGAATATTCGAAGAATAATACCAGGGAGAATAAGAGCGAGAAATGAAAGATACCGCGGAGGGGTACTTGTTTCAGGGACCTCCGACCGAGTCCACCTGCGGCGGGTGGATTTCCCAACAACGGTAAACTGTGCCCAACGATCGAAGGTAGAAATCGATGAATTTAGGGGCCCGGGGGTGCCTATGAACCCTTGCCGTACTTCCAATCGCCTATTCGCGTCGCCCACGACCAGTCTAAACAATTCGGGGGCGCCAGCTCTTTGGAAATCGGTGGCGATCGAGCCAAGGAATTTGAAACCGCTGAAACCGATCCGGTGG
Source organism: Andrena haemorrhoa (assembly GCA_910592295.1). Lineage (NCBI taxonomy): Eukaryota > Metazoa > Arthropoda > Insecta > Hymenoptera > Andrenidae > Andrena > Andrena haemorrhoa. Next base: position 683,797 of record OU342944.1, on the reverse strand, counting down.
AAAACCCGCAAATATTATAAACGGGTCGGGGGGAGGGGGGGGGGGGGGCTCGCGGGGGTGCGTGCGCGCGGCTACGCAAATATTGATCTGATATTTTGCTCCCTTTGCCGGGGCCTTCGACAAACGGATCGGGGGGGAAGGGGGGCCTGTAATTTTCAATTTTAACGGAAACAACGCAGCTGGCCGGCTGCATTATGCCGCGAACGCCGCTTCGTGCCCGCGCGATTGTTTGTATTTAGTCTCGAGCGTAATATTTGCACCGCGGAACGTCGCGTCGGGAACCCCATAACCCGCGCGACTCGAGAGTCGCTCGAGTAACGCGGCCTTTGGACCTGAACCACTGTCGAACCTTACCCGATCACTGCCAGGCCAATTATAGCTGGAGGAGTAGATACATCCAGGCGCACTTGGGGCACGCTCGAGTGCCTCCAAGACTAGATGTGTTTTTCGGCACAGATTCCAAGGTCACGTGTATCGGGACAGCGTCTCATGGAGTTAGAGTAGAAGGGGTTACTCTAAATCGCACCTCATCAATTAATTTCTTTGTAATTAAGGAATAGAGAAGACTTCTAGTGCTAAAAGTATGAAATAAACGAGCAATCAGAAGTAAAAAGAAAAACTTTCTACCGTCCAAAGTGTCTACAAGCTCTAGAGCCAGTGGCGCGATGATAAAAAGATAAGAAAACCGGATTTCATTTTTTAAATTAATTTGTCTCACCACCTAATGAATTTTATTGAATTTTATTGAATTATTAGAAATATTTGTATCGCTTCGACTCGGTTCCCTCCAAGATTAAATGCTGAATGCGCCACTGTGTGGAGTAAAATATTTAGACCCCTGAGTCCACGATTACCCATATTTTCATGGATTTGAGAATGCAAAAATGTTGTCAGAAGAAGAAGAGCAGAATACGCGTTTGTATTTGGCCGCGGGAAAGCCAGAACAGGCTCAGTGGCGAGGTAATTTGATTGGAAGGTCGGTGATCGGGTAGAATACTTGCAGGAGAAGTTTGAAGAAAGGAAAAGGAACGGATTACTCTGGCCCCGAGTGTTTTCGATTCCGCGAGCGTGAAGGTGGTTAATCGATCGGGCGCACAGCTGATCGTAATGGTTTCACTTTGCCGAGAAGTTTATGCGAGCATCCGCCGGCTGTTATCACCGCGACGCGGATCTCCAACTTGGCCCGGCCGTTCTTCGAAACAACTACGAGCCGATTTACGCGCACGACGTGCCATTGCCTCCTCGCAGGCCCACCCCAAATTCCATTCCATTCATCGTCATTTGTCGCTGCCAATCTACCCCGATTCCCAAAGAACGCCACGCTCCCTATTCCCTAACGCGTACTCTGCGCGCGAAGCGTGAGGAATAGCACTTCCGTTTGGCAGTAACTCGCTTAAAACGATCTCGATACGCGGTTCGGTTTCGACGCGCGGTGCAAAGCTCATCGAGTCTCGTAATTAGCCGAAAGATGGGTAGGGGTAGACGGGAAGGGAGAGAGAGAGAGCGAGACGGCTGGGAGAGGAAACGAAAGGGGTGGATAATAGAGAGAACAATCATAATTGGCGCATGCTTATAGGGAGCACAATCAATTAAACGTGGTGCACGCGGGTTTACGCGCTCTAACGACGCCACGGTTGATTACGATTTTCCGCCGTTTCTCACCCTTTTACCCCCTCCTTCTTCTACTGCTTCTTTATTTATTTCCCATTTAACCGAGCAGCCTGATCGGCGCACCACCTCCACGCTAACCCTTTCAAACATTTCGAACCGTTTGGCCTGTGCATAAAGAAAGCAACCACCCTGTCCCTTCTTACATTTGCGCACAGTGGGGAAGTAGAGGCCGATAGAGACGCAAGACATTTAGCGAGAGAAGCACTCTTTCGAATCGCGGTGACGAGGATGACGACGACTAGCGGCGGTATTGAAATTCGATGGAGCAAAGTTATCGCGGTGTGCTTGATCGATTTCGACGCGGGTTCGCGGGATGAAAGGCCCGCTCCCGTCTTGCTCGAGCGCCGATGAAAACGCGCTTTAAAGCCCGCCATCTGGGCCCACGCCTGCCCCAAGTTTTAACGAAAGGTGGAGGATAGTTTGAAGGCAATCTTTCGCTTGCCCCGAGTCTATGCAAGCCCCGCGTCTCTCGCAGGGAGATCTCCGCCTCGACAAACGAAACAGCGAAACGCTGTTCTTTCGCGAAAGACCTTGCGGCTTATGAATGCTCGTGATCGTGAGAACACACTCGATATCAGGAGAGTAGTCTACTAAGTAGCTAACGGGCGAGTTAATTAAACGTGTCAAAATTACCTGTTGCTGGTCGACGAGCGAAGATATCCCCTGCGGCTTCATGTCTGCAAAGAAAAGAAAAGCACGGTTAACCACTCGTTTTGACCGAGGATCGCGCGCCGCGGCGATCTTAGAAAACTTTCAGCGTAATGGTGCGTCGTTTTAACGATATCCTTTGATCTCTCTTTCCAGGTCGTACCCTTCGCCCGTGCAAAATGGAGGACCGAACGGGACGACGATGAACTGCTCCGGGAGTCAGGGTAAGCATAAAATCACCTCCAAGTGGAACTGTGTGGAGGATGGAAGGGATCTGGACGCGAGTGATTAGTCTATTACTCGATAGAAATGTACATTAGAAATCTGCAATACTTAAGGGGACTAAGTACAAAGTAGGCAGTCAAATTGCTCACAGATCAAGTATTTTTTTGCGAATTAATTACAAAGAGACGAATACAAATTGAGACTACCTACTTTTGGATAATGTTAATTAATACTATAAACTGTAAAACAATTTTTTTGGCGCTACTCTACGTGATAGTAATAGACATTGTGTAAAAGGAGAAGTCTGTGCTCGCTTTCATCTCCTCGTAATTAATTTGCAACAAATAGTTGATTTCCGAGCGATTTCACTGCCAAAAAACTCGTGGCTAAGAATTATATAGAACGCGTAACGAGCACGTAGCGCAGAGAGTTGCCAGTATATTCCTTGCGTTCACCATACCGACCAAAGAATCGCCGACGCGGAACCAAATCGACAGGCAGAGGACGTTCCGCGCTTTCCACCGAAACTGTATATTTGCCGGAGATGGAATGGAATTTCGCAATAAAGGGAGAGCGGGGCTGATTAATTAGCGCTGGGAAAAATTCGGGGAAACGTTTCACGTTTTAAATTAGCGTTGCATTAAATTTATTGGCAGAGCTCTCTCTTTCGAAGATTCGTCCGCGGCGCATCGAACCGGCCGCGGAGCTTCCTACGGCCGGCGAATATAATTTCCAACTATCAAACGTCCGCGACTCGCATGAAAATACTGGCCGCGAAACATTTCAGAGGAAACTTTCGGTACGACGGGGGAAAAAAACGCCCCCTCCCAGGCCGGGACAATTCAATATCGCGCGATTACGCGGACAAAGGAATAACGAATCAAATATCATTTTAATTTTGTATATTGTACCTTGCAAATGCGACTACGCGCCCCATCCCCCCGAACCTCCGTCCGCGCCCCGTCACTTATGCGTTTGGCATCGTGAAAAACCAGCGCGCGCGCGCTTATCCCGACCGCGTTCATTTTCAGACTCGGCTCGATCCACCGGCGTCGCTTTTCCGCCGATATTTCGCGGCAGCGGGGCTTTTCCGAAAGACGGTCAGGAATTCAGGAATACCTCGAACCACGGCGGCACGGATTATCAATCGTGAATAGGGCTCACGAGCACTCGACTCGGCTAACCACGTACGCAGGGATTTTCGAGGATGGGTTCCCACGTTCCCTGGTCAACGAGTTTAAGAATAGTTATTGAATTTTCAAGAAGGCTGCGGCGGATCGTTAAAGGGGAGAGCGGGTGGGATTTTCGTTGGAGAACGTTCTATTTCGCGAGGAAGCGGGCAACGTTTGCAAATAGAGCCAGGGCAGTGGCGTGACTGGCAGCGAAAGTGTGAACGATAGCGTGACGCAACGCCAGGAGGATTTCGCGCATCGTCGGGGCTAAAGGACGCGTAAAAAATATTTGAGAAGAATCAGCGGCTCGCGTGGCACTGTGTTTCTCGGCGCGCTCGCTCAACGGTTTCGCGCGTTGTTGACTGGCGGTCGAACTAGCCGCTGTTGCGCGAATCTCGGTGGATTAGAGATAGCCGACTAACTCGATCCCGCGTGCTCGGTGCGGACCTGAGGTGATTTCGATTCATAATTGAAAGCCGAAGAAAGGTCGGTTTGGACGAAAACTTCGTCGACCGAGGCTGTGGACGCAAGTATTAAGCCGCGGAACGTGTTAATGGAGTGGAGTACTTTTCATTTCGTCGTATTCTTGCTCGTGTAAATAATAAATCGACGCATTGAGAGGAAGAACGGTCTAACCCGCATTGAAAATAAATTAATTTCTCTTATTTTATATGATTAGTAGAGCCTATTGGAATACATTATTGCTACTAACTGAATTTCACAAAAAATGTGGGTTAGTCCGGTTTTGCTCTCAATGCCTCAATTCGGCCTAGTTATGCAGAAAGCTCGCAATTCTCGAAATGAGAAATAATTAGTCAAAAGCAGTATGGATTTCATAATGTTACGATCTTTATTTTGCAAAAAATTACCAACCCATAAAACAATTGTTGCTCAATGTAATTATTAAAACTACCAAGCCATAGTTCTATTTTAAGTTTAAAACAACAAAAGTTACAGAAAATTTAAATAATATTAATCATACTACTCGTCATTAAATAAGCCATTAAAAAACATTGTAAAACAATACCAAGGAATAAAATATACCCAATACAAATAAAGCTACTTTTCCTTAACAATTAAAATCTGCAAACTAAAACGTAGTTTCAGATCATTGAGAGTTGGTAGCTTTCAGCGTAACTAGGCCTAATTGTGGTGCACGTTGAAAGCTTATTCCACTTTCTCGGTGCAGAACCTTCTCGCTCCGATGATAAAAATCTAACTAAATACGTCGCACGCTGGATAAAAACATCTGTGTTTGTCCCAGCTTAACCGCAGCTACGAAAGTTGAGAGAGAATAAAGGAAACAGCTGCGGAAAGTGATCGAGCCCGATTTTCCCGCAAACTTTCATTCGAACCGTAGAGAGACGACTTACGCCGGGGAAATACGGGCAAAGTGATAAGCCGGTGAAAAAATAACGTTGCGGAATATCGCAAGGTCGCGATGCGATTAGGGCCGGGGGGGATATTGGAATCTAGGAATGCTAAGTGGTTAAGGACAAAGGCGGAGGAGATTGAAAGGACAACGGGCGATGGCTTTTTCTGCGCAGGGGTGATGGTGAAGCAGGAAGCGAGGGATGACGGTTACGAGACAAGTCCGGATCTCGAGATGAGGAGCACAGGCGGTGACAGCAGTCAGCAGTACCACACGCCGCTGACACCGCATACACCGCACACACCACACACGCCGCACACACCCCTGACGCCGATATCGGCGACAGCGCATCAACCCCAGCAACCTGGCTCCACCGCTTCCACCCTCGGACAGGTGAGTTTTTCCTATTTACGCTCCGAGCTACCGCGACATCGCTGCTTTTTTCCCTTTCCCATGCCCTCCAAGGAGAAATGGACAATTCCCCGCCGACAGGTTCAGGCATCTCGTACAAGGTAAATGCACCGGTGCCTGAACAGTAACGCGATTTTTATCTATTTTTAAACTTAATCTTTTAATGTAATTAAAAACCGAAATTAAGTATTTAGCAATATTAATTAAAATCGTTATTATGGAAATAATTATTTTGTAACACACTTTGGGAGAAATTTCTTAAACTCCTGTTGAGAAAATATTGACTGCATTTTTCATTTATATATTATAATACAGTAGTATAATAATAAATAGATTTAAATTTCGTTTAAGATGGTTAAACTTGTTAGAATTTTTTTTCTCGAAGAAGTATAAGTTTATTTACTGGTGCAAAAATTTCCTTAAAGTACCAGTACATTTTTAGGCCGCCCGCTTACTAGAGCATCTGCATATCGTCATACCTTCATTAATAAATACGTCTATTACAATACATGAACTTTTTTCACTTTCCGCTAGTAGGTATAATATTGTGTTATCCTCCACATTTCAACATTTGATTAGTTCATGATGATTTACAAATTAAATTAGGAGACATCTTTACCGCTTTTCCTTAAGTCCCTTAAGCGTCCGAGTATTGGTACAGTTACGCCCGTCACTTATGCCCATACTATTCGTATCGTCCATGCGTTTCAAAGAGCAAAAGTAATACGACTTTTGCGCCACCCTTCGTCCCCGGAACCAACATCGTCGACGTAAATCAAGCTGGTAATTTCGCGTGACTCACCCTGTAGGTACAATTCCTTCCTCCTAGCGACAGTTTGCTAAGTTTTTCCAGGAGCAAAAAGTAAGTTTGGTGGCAAGGTTGTCTTTTGACGGATACCTAGGTACCTCCTGTTTCAAGGTCAAGAGAGCCGCGACGGTGAACTTGCTCGCTCGTTAAATTCGAATAGTTTCGAGTTGCCCGTTCGATGGACTACCTATTCAGAGGTTCGCTGAGGTTGGGCAGCGTCGTCGGTTGGCAAGTGTTATTACTCGCTGCGATAATCGAACTTTTCCGCGACGCTGAATCGGGATTAGGCGGCAGAGGACAGAGCTGGGTCGACGCGTACGCTGAGATAAAGGTCAGCGAGAATGAGAGGCGCAGAAGGTTTGCGGTTAACGTTGAATTAATCGCGGGGACACGTAACCGTGGAAACGGCTGGCGATCGGCGGTATCGCGCGGAAAAATGCCCGATGAATAAAACTCGGGAATTATTGGCCAATAAAGACAATGTACGATCGGGTGCTCGTTAGGAGGCTAGGATCTAGCGACTCCCTATCACTGTTACGGCCGATAAATTGTCCGATAAAGGCTCGCGCGATCGTCACTTGGGCTACTTTCGTAACGCCACGCGGCCGATTTGCATTTTCATGTTAGCTTTACGGTGCCCGCTTATGCAACGCTTCATCTCGCGAGCGTGCGGCCGCACGAAGATACATCTCGTCCATCCCTCGCGTATCACATACACCTGGTCAATCTCCAATGGCGGCAGAGATTTCGAGCGGCACGAATAACACTCGTTCGCGCTTTCGAAAATCCAAGCACCGTCGAAACGGTGGGAGCAACATTTACCAAGGTGAACCGGTGTTACCAGCAATCAAAGAGGGGGCGAGAGTACGTTTTAAGCAACGACCACCTTTCGATCTCTGTCCAGGCGATCCCTCGGACAGGGCCGAAATTCGTCAACAGCGAGCCCCGATTTCAGTCGGACGTAACGAACAGACGAGGTGCGCCGCGAACGGGGTGTTTCTCGAATTAAATCGTTATCCGTGGACACGTCTCGAATTTATCGGCGCCGCTAGAGATCGAGTCCGCCCTCTTGGTCGCCGATACACGCAACCTTCTCGATTCTGCGCTCTCCAACCCCGTTTCTTCCAACCTTTCGGCCAAGATTTCGCGCGTATGGATCGACAGACACTGAATGAGAGATACTCGAATACGACCCCAAGTCGCGTGGATTTTCTCACGGATTTTTTCAGCGTCCTTATCCCGGCGCCCGAAACCTGTTTACCTTCACGGTCGGATGGCTCGACCCACTTCCCTATTTCTCTTCCACTGGCGCTACGTGCATGGTCAGCGAAATAGGAGAAGTCGGTCGAATCAGCCGGGCGTTAAAGTAAACACGTTTCGAGCGTCGGGGACAAGGACGCTGAAAAAACGTGAGAAAATAAGGAGCACAGTGGAGGCAGGCTTTAGGGTCGTATGGTGTGTATCTCGCCTCCTCTCATTCCCTTCCCCCACTATGGATCTCCCATTGACGAATGCACGGAGCCTTAAAGTGGAGCAACGTAGACGAAATCGAGTCGATCGGGGACCTACTGCCTTCATCTATGTAACTACACACCGAATTCGCCGCTTTAAAGCGGATTGCTAAACTGATATCCATCAGCTGCCTGACGATTCGGTGGTCTCTTTACGTCGGTGCGAGCAACTGGCACGAGCAAGCAAGAACCGCTCCATTCCAAAACTGGAAAACCATGCTTTTTACCACTGACCCCACTGAACCGTCACTGAACTGATGCGTGTGAATCTGTGAAGCCGCCTTTAAGAATCTCGCCCCGACGACCCAAGTGTGTTTACTTTAACGTCCGTCTAATTTTACGACTTCTCTAGACCTGTAGCACCAAGTGCACGCGCGGTCCCGCTCCCAGATAACCCCAGATCGAGGCTAAACCGCCGAAAGATAATCAGCTGCGGTGCCTGCCAGACTCTGATAAACCTTGTCCCTTCCTTTCTCTGCTTTCGTCGTGCGTGATTCGCCTCAAGGTCCCGGGCAATATCTCGCCACGATAGTCCTGAGTCACATTTGCGCAGAAACTTGCCCTCGATGCGCATCTCCCGGAGGATTTCAATGGATTTCTTGGAATTCTTTGCAAATGCAGCGTTTCAAGAAGGCGGGTTTCTCTGATCGTGGAAATTGGGCGACGCGGCGTGGTTTCGATGCGAGGGCGGGCAATCGCCGTTGCCCCGCCAATTTTCGGGCCGTATACCCACTGGAATATACATTTTACGATTGCTGCTCTACGTGTTCATGATGGCACGTGCTCCACGTGCCCTGCGAAATTTTATTTCCTCAACGGAGGAATGGACGAGCGTGTAAAAAAAACTACGGCGAATTCGTAATGAATTCCGACGCAGTTGACGGAATTCTGGGGCACGATACCCCCCAGCAGCTTCGGCGCAGTTTTAAAGATCTTCAATTCGAGCGCCGTTGTTCCGTCGTAAATAAACGAGGGACGCTCGCTAAAGCACACGCCCTGGGAAATTTCACACTGGACGCCCTAAAAAATTACTTTGCAGCAAGCACAGGGAAGTGTGTCCTTAAATATTGGGACACCAGCTTTTAATTGAAAATGTCAAATAAAGTAACATTTGTTAGATTTCCTCAATAAATTTTCAACGAAAGTTTCTCCACAATTATTATTCTACCGGCAACTCTTTTATTTATTTATTTATTTATTTATTTATTTATTTATTTATTTATTTATTTATACAGGAAAACCTTTGGTACATAGAGAGTAGAGAACCAGTAGAGGACTAATACATAAAAGTAGAAGCACACAAACGAACAAAATAAAGGAAAAAAGAAATGGTGCCAATGATTAGCGCAGTGCCAGCATTAGTGCAGTTATCTCACACCCAGCTCGATTCCTTTACGCAAAAAACCACCTAAGCCAGACCTATCCCAAAGAATCTAAACGAAAGAAACCGTATGATCTCGCAGGTGGCGATCAAGTGCGAGACCCCAGTGGACCCGTACTCGTTCGTGGACGAGGAAATGTCGATGGGCGGCATGAGGACGGCCAGCAGCCCTGGCGGTAACCCCGAGAACATGACGTGTCCCGCAGGGGGGCAAACAGGCTTGGCTACACCTACCTCCACACCGCCTGGCCCCCTATCCGGGCCACCGCAACACCTACAGATGAACCTCGGCCTGGTGAACGGCAACGTGAACCCTCAGCTGGCGCACCAACCGAAGAAGCGGGGCCGCAAAAGAAAATCCGAGATGATTCTCACTCCAGAAGAGTAAGGACCCCCTCGTATATACTCTGTTTCCAAAACGCTCTCAGTCTTTGCCCCGTAAAAAAAGGGCACCGTGTAGGTTTTCTTAAACGATAGCCCGTGGCACGCGTCGAGAGGGCATCCTGTCAGAGGATCGTCCAACCACTCCGACCACTCTTCACCGATGAATTTAAACGCCCCTTAATTACGAGGCCCGGGCGAAGATATCGGTCGCGCATTATGCAAACTATCCAGCAAAGTCAAGTTTACATGCAAAAGTAGGGGGTGAAATCGTCGCGGAGCGGTCGTTATTATTAAAAGGATCCGTGGTCGCTGAAAGGGGCGGGGGTTTCTACCGTTTCGCCGCGGCGACACGCTCGCTAAATCCGATAATCGCGTTAACGAGGCCGACCGGAATCGGTTGCATATTTACGGCATAATTTTGGTAAGTACGCCGCGTGCGACGAGTGTTCGCGGTCGACAGCCACGGTTCACTCTAAATAATAATAATAGGTACTCGGCGAGGTCGATAGACGTGCGATCGATGCGACTAGACTAGATTATAGCTGTTTTAGTTTGCCCTCAAAGAAGCTCGCCTGAGTAAATAATTCTCGAGCGCGACAGAAAAATGACCCCGTAGGAAAGTGATTTCGAGCCTCCTCCTCTCAGTACGGTTGAAATCGGCTGGTAATAAAACGGAAATTATTGGGAATATTCGCGGCGCGGAGTGGGCTAAGGTAATTTGGTCGCACTCGATTGCAGCGATATCCCATTTTTCCGAGGCAAATCGCGCGCATCGAGCTCGCTTTTGAAAAATCCCCGGCTAGGATTGTTTCGCCCGTTCCGAGCGAGTCGATTCGCGCAGACTTTGCCCACGCGTGGATCTCGTTACCCGATACGACCTGGACCACCGATTCGCGTCCAGTAACGCAGTTGAAAGCGGTACTCTATCCTCGCTGGCAAAGGACACTCGGCGAATTACGGGCATGTCAGAGTGGGCCAGTAGTGCCCGTAACGCGATCCGATTCGGTGACAGCGGCCGCGAGCAGTAGTCCCGTGAACTAGGGACCGTAAAGTCCCGATGTAACACTGGCAATTTGATTTAGGGCGGAGCTGGCCGAGGCGAAGAAGCGGGCAAAGACGTACAAAGAGAGGAAGAAGCACGACAGATTCGACGGCATGCCGGAAGAGGAAGTGAGCAAGCGCGTTCTTCCAGATCACCTTACCAGCAACCTCGACATCATCATAGTAAGTTCTCCAGCCCTGCTACTTTCAGAATTATCCCGCCGCTCCGTGGACAAGAATAGGACCCGGGGACACGTTTACGGTCTCCCCTCTCGCGCTTCCCAATCGATCCACCGTGGAGCGTGAAAATCGAAAATTCTCGCGAAGGAGCTGTCGTCGGGCGCGGGATCCCGTCGCCTCGTTTTTCGCGAGTGGAACGATTAATCCGCTTAGCCGTCGGCATAACGGCCGCCTAGTTAGCAGGAAAATCCATCTCGAAGGTAGCGAGACGGTAGGAACGTAACGACGACAAATGGCCGTTTGTAGCGCGTTCGTCAGGTGTCGTAATCGCTTTAATGGTCCATACCCAATTCGGTTATCACGCTTGACGTTGGTAACGAGCGCGAACTCGTGCACGCTCACGTTCCTCCCGGCCCGGCCGTTCCGTTCCATCCACTGATCGGGATCGTCGTATTTCTATCAGCGCCCATTGATTCCCCGCGATCGCGAGTTTCTCGGGCTGCTCTGCCCGGTTCCTGGACCGTCGCCCGATAAACACGTGACACCTGCTAGCCACGCGAACACCTCGGTGTCGGTACAATAATTCGCGCAAAGAGGTATGCAGGTTACAGCGAATTCGCCCTTGCCTCTTGAACCAGACTTTTTACTTTCACGTAACTGCTTACGGTTCCCTGGAAACGTAGCTCAATACCCATCTCGTAGTTGCAGAGCAATTTGAAAGCTCCCTCGGTTTCTTGGGCGCGTTCTCCTGGTCGCAAGGCGAGTTGGTATCGCGATTCGGTGACGGGGGAGTCCGTTAGCGGCTGGTTCATATTCATATATTACGCGGAACGAGTAGTCAGCGTGGTCGATCATCCGTCAAACGGTGTAAACGCTTTAACGGGCCGTGGGCAATTCGGTTATTACGGGCGTCGTTGTAATCGAACGCAGCGGGACACCGGTGTGTGTCGGCCGGCCTTCGCCGAGGCCCTCTACCCCCGTGGAACACCCCCACGATTTCAACCGCCCCGTCCCACCCCTGTCCTCCGATTTCCTGTCACTCCTCTCTGTCTATCGCGCGCCGACCCAGGCCGGGTCGAGCCGAGTCGAGTCGAGTCTCATCGACGCGCGTTGTTTTCAATCGGCGACAATTCCACACCCTACCCTTGCTCCGCGCGACCCCTCCCTCCCCCCGGCCCTGCCCCCTATCATTTTATCCTCGTTTATCCCGGCCGAAGCGCCATTCGACGCCGGCCGACCGGCTAACGCATTGGCGTTAACGCGCTAATGCGATACGTACTTTATGTACGGAGGGAGAGGACTCAACCACCCGTGCGCGACAAACGATATAACGCGATTTTGGCCAAAGACCCGCCACCACCACCCCACCCCTCCCCCTTCCCTGCATTCAGTCCGCTCATTCCACTCCTCTCGCCGCACTAATCGGTCCTAACTGTTCCTCCTTGTTGCCGGTGTATTTTTACGGATTAGAAACTCTCCTGTCTCTCAGAATCCCGCGACCTCATCTTCCACCTTCGGTCGAACATCTTGGTTCTTGCGAATGCGAGTGAGAAAGGCTACTGGAGAATTTGGGAGATTGGATAAGGAAATTCCTTTTGTGTCTGTGATTCATTTTCTAACGAACATGGCGGACCAAGTGTTGAAGCGCCGGGAACGACGCACCGAAAGCCGCAACAGCAGCCTAACCAGCGAGGACACGCGTCTCTAACAGCGTCCCTGTCCCGTATCCTTGGACTTTGTCGTTATTAATTGTCCAACCGACGGAGCGAACAGCGAAGATAATGTGGTTGCGCAACAGGTACTACCACACCTGTGTCTACCGCGTTGCATAATCGCGGGTAAGAACCGTGTACGTGAAATCTGCACGCGTGTGTACCGTGCCGGGAGAGGAATTGACCGTAAGGAATTGCAAAAAGCCACATTCACGACTCGTGCTCCTTGCCCCTCCCGCCAACCCCCGGCCCCGCTGCGTTCCGCGATTCCATCGAGAGGCTCTAGGTCGAAGAAGGAGCTGCGCGTCTCGCGCCTTTGAGTCGAAAGGAACGACGTTGAGTCGTCGAAGAAGTGCACGGCTGGTACACGTTCGCCGTGTGATTCGCAAAGTCTGTCGAGCAGACGGAGAAGCAAACGATAGTCGGAGATCGAAGTGGCGAACAAAGCCGCCAAGACAATAATGCCATCACCGGGCGCGGAAACTAGTTGGAAATAAGCCTGCCGCGTAATAATTCCCGCAAGATTGGAGCGGCACGGAGCGTTCCGCGCGGCGATAAATCGTTGAACGCCGATGAAACTAAATTAAGCGCGTTGCCGTTATTTCCGTATCGGAGAAGTCGTTGTTCGCCCGGCGGGATCGAAAGTTCCCCTGGTTATATTCTATGCACGAGCTACATCCACGGCGATTACCGCCCCAGACGGCCTCACTAACGCGATTCATTTTTGTCGCAGATTGGAATCAACCCTGGACTCTTCGCCGCTTACAAGGGCCACCACTACGCTGGACCAGGCAACCATTTCTGTGAGTTGCGCTCCTTTTTCTCTGCGCGGGGTGTCTCGAAACAGAAAAGCTCTCCGTTTAAAGGTAGGTTCTCCTATAAGCGATTAGACACAACCCGAAGGATTTCAAAGCCGATTTTCTCGAAAATGAAGCGCGATATACCTAAAAAAGTTCCTCTTTCTTTCAGACTTATAACAAGTAAATAAGTCGAGTGAAAGGAATAACATTTTTTAATATCGCGCTTCGTTTTCGAGAAAATCAACTTTGAAATTCTTCGCGTTGCGTCCAGTCGCGTATAGGGAAACCTACTTTACGGGGTTATATCTAAGAATCTAAGTAGTCAGGAGGCCGAAAAGAAGCGATTTTTTTTTTAAACGGAAGCATATATTTTTACAGAACTTTTTGCACATAAAAGAGCAATATTTAAAGAACATTGGTAATTTTTTTTGTAGAAAAATATTTACGTTTATAATAAAAATAAAAGGACATTCAAGAAGCCTTTTTAAAAACGGTGAACTTTGTATTATTATTATAAACGTAAATATTTTACTACAAAAAATTACCAAATGTTCTTTAAATATTGCTCTTTTAAGTGCAAAAAGTTCTGTAAAAATATACAAGCATTCGCCTCTTTTCGGCCTCCTCACTAGGTATAACCCCTTAAGAGGAATTACAGCGGTACTCGTTCATGTACATTGATCACGCTTATTCCAGTTTCACTTCTCGTGCCAGGATAACGGCCACAAGACGCTAGACGATAGCGCGTTATCCTTTGAACTAGATACGAAGAAAGCTCCGCGTGTCGCTACATAAATACACTCTCGAGAGGAATCGCTTTTCCCCCGCGTCTGCACCGCGTATTTTTGGACACCCCGTGTATTTGTAGCTGCTCGCTCTCCCCGTAGGCTCCCTTTACGCGAAACCACGGCCCGAGCGCCGTGATCTCGCGAGTCGGTTAATTAAGCCGATGTAAAGCGACGCGCGGCGTCGAGCGTCGCTTCGAGTAGCCGTCTACGATCGCGGCCAAGTTTCGATGGCGAAAAGGAGGGAAAAAAAATTCACGAGAACGCAGCACGTCGGAGTGCGCTCGATTGGCTCGCGGGAAGAACGCACCAGTTTCCTCGACCTATTTTCCCAGCGATTCGAGTTACGCGCTCGCGAATAGCGTCGGCTGAAAGCAACCCTTGCCCGACGATAATTCAGAGGGAAATCGCGCGCTCGCGATTAGGTAAATTCGGCGAGAGACGGCACGATAGAAGCGCAAATTACCCGACGATTCGAAAAACTCGGTCGTTCCCCCGTTTTTTCCTTGCCCTCGCGAGCCCTCGACGCGCGATCGACCGAGCGACGATCGCCGCGTTTATTTTTAACTTGTTCTATCGGTGGAAACACTCGACGACTCGAACGCGTGGCCGAGTAAGTACGCGCGTCTTGGCACCGGTACGCGCGCCAACCTCCGCACTCCATTCGATAGACTCGAGTCTGTTCGATCCGCCGCGTCGATCGCGGGAATTCGCGCTGGAACTGCTCCCGCGCAAAATCGGTCTGTAGGTGAAGTTGCTTCCAGGGGAGCGTCGCTCCGCCGAGGCTCGACACTTGCGCGCAGGGTGACCGAGTGCAAATTGTCCTCCAGATTTACGACGGTATTTTCGCGTCTACTGGGTCACGGGGAGGAAGCAATAGTCGCGTCGCTTCGAAGGGGATGAAAGTCGGAAGAAACGAAATCTTTGGACGTGCAGGAAGAATCACAGGTTGATGACCGCGCTTTCGAAACGACTGGAGCTGGTCGACTAGCGATCAAGTTGGAGCGCCGGGATTCGAGGCAATTTGCGCCACTAGCGCGAAAAGCCACCGTCTCCGGGGCAAGTTCCTTGGGAGACGCGCAGATCCATCGTTAGGTCATACCCGTCGGCCTTTGAGCAAACAATTTTGAGCGCTTCCGGGCCGAGCGATGCCTATTACGTGCGCGCGTGCATTTACACGGGCGTCCCTGCGCGCTGTATGCGTTGCCCGCGAGTACATGGGCCCGTGCACATATAACCGCGAGTATATGCACAGGTACGGGCGCGTGTGCATACAAGGGAGGGCGAACGCGAGCGCGAGCGCGAGCGCGTTCACACATAGCCGGTACATACGGGATACGGGGTGAAGTTAGGTGTGCGCTGCTGGATTTTCCAGGGTTTTCCCGGGGTTGCGGTAGAGCAGTGGATGGGGTGGTGGTGGGTGGCGGCGGCGTGTAGGGAAGGGGGAGGAGGAGGAGGAGGAGGGTGGGGAAGGGTAGGGAGGAGGATACGAAGCGGGTTGAGTCGGACTGTGAAGAGGAGTAAAGGGGTGAGGGAGGACGGTTGTAGTGGAGAGGGAGGAACTATAATGAGTGGTGAAGGGGGGTGAGAGAGAGGAGGTGGCTCGGGGAGGGACTGCGAGAGGAGGAGGTAGAGGGAGGCGGAAGCAGGGTAGTACGGGGTAAAAAGGTTGGAAGCTGTGGCAAGCGGGGGTACGGGAGGGTGGTGGGACGAGGGTTGGTTGGCAGCTATGGAGAGCAGGAAGAGGGGCGGTTTGAGTGGGCCGCAAGGGGAGGAGGATGGGTGGATCGAGAACGACGGGTCAATTTAAGCCCCAGAGGGAGGGGGAAGCGGACCGGGCCTAAAGGCAGTAAACGCCGAAAAATTTCAGCGCGGTTCAGCCGGTTCGATCGCTGGAAAGCGAGCCAGAAAGCGGCCCAGTGATCGAGGCTCGCGCGCTCGCCGCCGCCGCTGCCGCGTCGAGAAATCGCGGCCGTCGCTGTCAAACTCGCCACCAGTCGCATTTTCCAACAGCACCGAATCGCGTACTCGCGCGTGCCTCTTCTTGCCGGGCAAGACGCGAAACCGCCCTCGTACATCCACGGTCAGAAGCGTGTCATCGACCCGACCATCGATCACCGGAGAGAGCCAGCGGGGAGCAGCAGCCTGCTGCTTGGGATAATTTCGTGTTACCAGGTGGGAAATACGCTCCAAGCACGACCTTTGTGCGCGAGAAATTCTCAGGAAGCCACCGCGTCCCCGACTCGTGGTTCCTGTCGTAAAGAACAGTGCTCGTTCCATCCCGAGAACCTTTGCGCGAGTGGCCGAGTAGGTGTCGAACGATGTAAATTCGAAGTTTGCTCGACGACCCAATTTCGAAATCGGGAAAAATCTACCGAGCCTATCGTCCAAATAGCCAGAGTATTATCGTCCCTCAAGGTTTCCAAGCCGCCTCGGGAAACTGGAACGAGACGGAGGCAAGCTCGCCAGAGTTGGGGAGCGCGGCGACAGACCTCGGCTTTCATTCGTCAGGAGTCTCGCGAGATTTGGCAGGGAAGCGACAAAGCCTGATCGAGAATCGAGTGACAGTCAAACGACCGCGAAAAGGAGCGCGCCGTGAGTCGCGCGCGTCGACGTCGCGAGCACCGCGAGCACCGCGAGGAGGGGCTCGATGCTCGAGACGGCATTGTTCGCAAGAGGGTGAAAAAGTTTGGTGTCGGCGGGGCGACGAGCAAGACTGGCCCGCGGGGGTGTAATCGAGAACGCTGGGGGCGGGGGAGGTTCGGTCGGTGACCCAATTCGGTCGCGGCGGGCTTTTTCGAACGCCGCGAGAGTTGATGGTGACCAGGGAAAGATTTCGTGGTCGTTTCCTGCGGATCCTCGAGGCTCTTGGCTCCGTGGCGTTGCTCAGAGCCACGACTCGCGATTTGCGACCCCGACCTCGAACGCTGCTAACTACCTGCCCTCGCTGGCGCGATATTGGGAAACCTGTGACATTGGGCTCGCCAACTAGGCCGCGCAGACATTGTTGGGAAGAGGACAGTCCATTCTCCCTCCTCGCACGTTCCTTATCACTTTCGTTGAAGAGTACAGAATTGTCAAGTAGCCGAATTCATCGGAAAGATTGCGGTGACGGATTTTCGCGTTACCGATTCCGTGGGTGTCGCAGAGTAGAAAGCGCAACTCTCGACTCCCCGGCGCGGCGCTCGTTAACTTGAGAACTAGAGTTTTGACTTGCGCGCCCCTTTGCTCGAGATTACGCCCTATATCGTTCGGTCGCCCGACGTAGGTACTTCCAACCACTCGGTCCAAGTTTTCGCCCGCAGAAACTTTTCCTCCGCGAGCAACGTCCCGAAAGGAGCCCGATGGAGCCCGACCGTGCCTGGCACGGACACCCTGCCGTCGAAGCAGTATCTCGCCCGGATCGATTATCGATTATCGGCGATCCCGCGCGAGGAATTTCAGGGGCAGCGTCGGGCGCGCGAGGAAAGACGAGATGGGGAACGAGCGCCCGTTATTTTGGACGTGGAGTGATCGTGGCGGGTCTAACAAAAATACGAAAATTACGCAAAGCAAGGGGGAGCTCTAAAATAGATGTCGAAAACCTGCCAAATTATCGAGTGGTCGGCGGGAGCGGCGGTAGGTGCGCTGGAAATCGGTCGCGCGCGAACAAATACTCGGGGTTGAAAGACGCGGAGGAGGGAACGACGAAGGAGTAACGTAACTGCGACCGAAGAAGTCGCGAACAAATATTCTAGTTTCGAACAGGCGTCGATACTTTGGGAATGTAGAATGTACGCTCGGCCGACATTTTTTCGCGTTCACCGTTACTTTCAAGTTTTCCCTCGTCTCACGATCGCACGATCAAATGGGGTATTTCTTTATACATAGGTATATATACTGTACTCGGGGTAGGAAACCGCGCGTGCCTGAGTTTGCGGAAAAATTTGACGAACTCTGCGCGATTTCTCTCGACGGCTATCGAGCTCCGGGAAATATCACGGTTAGGAGAGAAACGAGGAGGAGAATGATGACGATAAGGAGGATAAAGAGGAGTAGTGGGAGGGGATAGGGGGTGGCGACGAAGAAGATGAAGAAGAAGCAGCATCGTATTCAGCGTCGAAGGGTATCGTAGCAGTGACCTGCGAAAAAGATTGGCGAAGCCGGCCAAGTGCGTGAGTGGAAAAGGGATGCAAGCCTGACGGTTGTCGATGCTGGCGGAGGTGGGAAAGGAGGTGGCGGAGGTTGGGGTTGCTAGTGGTGGGAACTATAATGAGTGGCGGCTGTGTCGGGCGAAGGGAAGAGGGCGAGGATGAGGGCGGTGAGCTCGAGGGTGTGGGTGAGGGTGCGGGCGAGTGCGAGGGCGAGGTTGAGGGTGAGGCAGAGCGAGAATGAGCCAGGGGGAGGAAAGAGAGAGAGAGAGAGAGAGAGAGAGAGAGAGCTGCCGAGGGCTGGGTAGGGTAAAACGAGATGGGCGAAGGGTACAGGTGGCGAAGGAGGGCTGGTCGGTGAGTGCGGGAAAGCGTGTAGCCTCTGCCTCCTCCCTTTTCCACCCACCGGCCACCCTGCCACCCTGCCACCCTGCCACCCTGCCACCCTTCTGCCAGCCTGCTGCTCGGTCCAAAGGGGTGACAGCACGGAGGGAGGGAGGGGCAGAGAGGCAGGAAAAAGGGAACTAGAGCTGGCCGAGAGGGACGGGGGAGCCGGGAAGGGGTTGTCGCACGCCTATCCGCTCGATAGCAGCTTACAGTCCGTGCACGTTCGCTACCCCCTAGAATTTTGTGCCCCATCTTTTCGAGAATCCCTGGACGAACGGATAGTTTTTCACCAACGTCGATCCCGTCGCCACCAGGTACACGTTTCGCGAGCCCTCTCTTCTATCCCGTTCCTCCTACTCTCTCCTAGTTTACCCGCGACCAAGCAAAGATTTCCCTCGCGACGATCGAAACTGCCCCTCGATCCCTTCCCTTGTCCACCGCCAGCCGATACCAGACGGAGCGAGTACCCTCGAAATCCCCCCGTCCCACGAACCCCAAATAAAACGATCTCTTCCCTCCAGCGAGAAAAAAAATGGCGCTGCTCGGTCTGCTCGCGAGCTCCGAGCATTCCCAACGGGACTGTACAAAAACCCCGCCGCCAGAATTCTTAGGAGAATGTCGTTAAACGCGTCTAGGGTTAACACGTGCTCGCTGGCAAATTGTGGTAGTTTAACGGGGCGAGCAGCGGGGTACGTGCGATAGAGAAGAGAGCATCGCGGAACGCTCCACTGTTTCCTAGGTCTCCGTGAACGGGTCTTCGTCCTGGAAAACCCTGAAAATTGATTTTCCAGGCGCGGTCTCCCGCGGTACCCACGCACAGGTCTCCTCTCTCTCCCTCTTTCTCCCCCCCCCTCGCTCTCTCTCTCTCTCTCTCTTTCTCTCGGTTGCATCGATTTTCACCTGGCTCTCCTCGCATCCCCTGCAGCTCGAACTCGAACCAGCCAGTTCATTCAGACGACCGTAGGAAAAGAACGACGAATCTGGGTCAACGAAATTTCGACAACTCCCGATGGAAGACGCGCGTAATCTTTTCGATCACCCGTCGATCGGGCCCGTTTCCTCGACACCAGCCACGCCACCTCCTCCCAAGCGAATCGCTTCTCGAAAGCCCTGAACGTAGGGCACCGAAGGGCAAAACGCGCGGCCACCACCACCATCGTGGCGAACGCGCAGAGTTACGAGGCGTGCAAAAAATATCGCGGGCGATAAATTCTGCTCGCGTACGCCAGTTGGCCCGCGGAGCCAGCAACGATACCCGCGGCTGGCGCGGAGAAACACGAGCACGAGGAAAAATGTAACGCGGGGTCCTGTTGCGCCGGCACAGCCTGTAAAGTCGGCCAGCGAGCGGCTAAGTCGGTCGGACAGGGGAAACCGAAACTCTTTCGACTTTGAAAGTTTCAAGTGCCGGGACAAATTTACAAACGCCTCGAAGATCGGAGGCCCGAGTTTGCTCGCGTTTCGAGATACACACACGCGCGGCGGGTGTTTTGCCGCGTGGAAGTCACTCGTGGGAATAGCGATCTTGTTTCTTTGTAGCTTCAGGGAAAGATAGTTTCTCTCTTTGCCGTTTCAAGCTTCCACCGGCACCGGCGGCTTCCGACTAGTGGCTTTCGGGGCAGGGGATGTTCGCCGCGGAGGAGAGGGATCCGCAGCGGGATGCCTCGCGAGAATTATGGACGTTTCGCGGGAGAAGGCGGCGAGGAAACGCGGAAAGGGTCTAGGGAGGCAGAGTTGGGTTAGGTTAGCGTCGCGAGCGACAGGGGTGGTCGCGTTTCGCTTGGATAAAGTTTGGTCGATCGGCCGTTAGTCTTGTTCGGAGGGGCCGGCAGCCTTTCCGCTCCGCGCGTGTACGCGCCAGCCCATCGGCCGTGCAGTTTCCCTCTCGCTTTCGACCCCTTTCTCCCCCGTTTTTTCCACTACTTTTCCCACCTTTTTCTCGCCCGTTGACTCGAACAGCCAGCGAACGAAGGAGCGCGTCCTCCGCTCGCCGGAGGAAGCGTGCAACGCCGGCAGACGAGCGTTTAACTTTGTTCCGAAGTTCTCCAAGGTCGTGTGCTCCGGCTGTAGGTCGGTGGTTCACGAGGAGGTGAGACCGGGAGGACAAGAGGGAGAGAATTTCCGAGGCCGCGTCATAAATCTCTATCTGCTGCTGCTGCTGCTGCTGCTGCCGCCGGGGGTAAACGCTCGCCTGCTAGCTCGGGGGATATACTTTGGCGATGTCTGTAATTTCGCGCTACCACGCCACACTTTTCTCTCCTTCGCCTCATCTCAGCCCCTCCTCCATTCCCCTGTCTTCGTTCTCTTCGATTCGTTTCGATTCGTTTCGATTCATTTCTCTCGCCTTTCGCGAAACGACTCCCACGGTTTCCCTCATCGACAACCACTCGCGATAATATATCAGACGACGAGGGGGGGCGCTCGCGATATGTTTGGCAAGCAATCAAACGCGCACGTAGGACGGGGCGATAAAGGTATCAAGTAATCGCTCTTCGTATCTCCGTTCGCCATACTACGTACCTATTTACATATGCAAAAGAAACCGACGACGGCTCGGAAAGATCGCGACCACTCGAGGCCTAAAATTACACCCCTGAAACTGTAAACAAACCAACGCCAATATCCATTATTCACTATTCATCGAGTATTCTCATTCAGAGGTGATCCATTGGCACAGTGAACCGCCGAGATACTATTATAGATATGTAGTACAGCGCGCGTAACCGTATCAAAGAGCCAGCGACCGACGACCTGGAAAACTCAATGCCTCCAGAACCTTTCTTTCTGTTTCGACCATTCAATGGCGCGATGCTAATTCCGTTTACCGACTTTTACGCTCGCGTTGCAAACACGAAAGACGATTAAGCCCCGGGGAAAGAATTCCTCTTCTCGGGCATCCTCGCGGGGGGGGGGGGTGAGAGATAAGTACGCGCGAGGAAACTTGTTAATAAAGTGGCAAGAGGATCGCGAAAAGTTCTCGAATCGAGCGAAACAACGTTCAAGGCCCCTAAACAAATTTCCCCGACTTTGGACAATAATTTCCCGCGAGCGGCGGAACGGGGCGATTTATGACTGAACTTCGCGGACGGGAATAAAAAGAAGAATCGACCAAGCTTGACCCAGACCTATTTAATCCGTTTGAACAGGCCGTTTTGTAACACCTGCTGCACACCATCGCCACCGCTGACAAGTGCTTCCTCTAAATTGCCGGCGACGACACAAAGCGCGAAAACGGGACCGTTTTGCCGCTGCGAAAAGCAAAAATCCCCGGTAATTAACAGAGCCCGGGGGACGGTGGAGGAGCGTTTCTTTTCCTTGAACGCGGCTCTTGTCGGCACGAATAAAATGCCAGGAATTATCGCCGTGTTCCGGCGGGCTTGCGTCTCGTCGGGGGCGAAATAATTCGTTTCGCGAGAATCCTCCCTCGTCATGCGTGACAGGCAGAGATTCGCGTCGGAGAGGAGCCGAGCGATACCAACGAATTAAGGGGATCGAAGTTTTGATGGTCGAGCGAACGATATCCCCGACTACTGTGCAGCGCCGAACTTTCCATTTTCTTTCGCCGATGACGCGAGCGATTTATCGCGGCGAGTTTACGGCGGAAAGTCGGAAGTTCCAGACAGTTTGTCGACAACGTTTGACCCAGACCCATTGAAATTCCGCCGCCTTCCTCCCGATGGATATCGGTCGAACTCGAACAGCGAAGATTCTTGGCGCGCTTCCCGCGGCCCTCGGAAAAACCGTGACCCTGGTCGCAGGTTCTTTCGGTGTACCGTGTCTGACCGCCGATTAAATCACTTTTTCCAGGGAAGTGCTTACACCTGAGCGGACTGACACCCGAACCACTCACGGCGGATGACGATTACAAGCTGTTGCGCTTCGGTATCGGTTTCACAAATATGGTGGCTCGCGCCACTAAAGGCAGCGCCGATCTCACCAGGAAGGAAATCAAAGAAGGTCAGTAAACGACTTGAATCGGCAAATAAACCCTAACGTAGAAGCCACTGAATCCCTCTCTTTCCAACGGGACGACGACGCTCATTTAGATATTTAGAACTTAAGATTTCCTCGTTCATCGCAAACGATTGCCCCAAGATTCTCTGTGAACTTGGTATTCAACAATCTATAAGATGTGTGTACATAGGTGGAAGCGAAGAGACAATTTTATGGACCAATTCGAATTTATACCCCATATAATGCTGCTCGTTATAAAGTGATCCTCCTTTCGAGCTTCCGCTAAGCAAAGCGGATGCGACGACTCTGATGCGATCCATCTAACGCGTACAAGAATTTTAAACACACCGCGCACACATGGACGGCAAAAAAGCAGACTATTTCTCACAGCGAGGCGGGCGAGTGATCGAGCAAAGTTTCCGAGGTTCTTTCGCCGCGCGCCCGTTCTATCGCGCGAGAAGCAGATTCTTGTTATTTCGCGCGTATACGCCGATTTGTTTGCTTGCCACCCGATGCATGGAGCAGCGCGCGAAAAAAAGAGGAACGTTTCAAGACACTAGGATACTCGAGATCGGGAATCGAGAAGCTGCAAATTTATTCACTTTGGTTGCCGCTTATCGCGGCCCCGCGTTACCCGGAATATTCCTTTCTCGTTTTTCGTTTCGATAATTTTGTTTTCGTGACAGCAAGATAAATGCCGTCTTTGTAGTCCGTTGAATTTTAGCAGTGGCATAATGAAACCGGTCGCTTCTCGATGAGATAACGGTTTCCGAAACGTTGCCATTTTTCCGTTCGTCGCGGACGGTTCGAGCAAAAGAACAGCCGAGTATTCCTATGGTGAATGTCCAAATTTCTGCTCATTTCGTATTTTTCTTGTTATTATAAGCGTTACGTTTGTACTATAGTTGCAACAAAATAATTCTAAATTATTTGAACGTTTACGCGAGCATTGCACGAGCTTGGGGCCAATCAAAGTGCAGCATAAGCAACGAAAAAGTTTTAAAATGAGAGACTCATGATTTTCCGACCGTGTTCGAGCTGGTTGTGCTAAGGAACAGCGTCACAATTGGGCAGAAAATAGTTTTTGCAGTAAAAAATCTAGATCAGATTTTTACTATTTTTAATTTTTTTAAGTAGAAAACAGGTGATTAGGTTTAGGGTCAAGTGAATCACAGTCATGTCCGCATTTCTATATACTCACCAAAATTTTAGTAACATAACCTCACAATTCAATATACATATGCTGTAATCTCTATTTCCATTCGAAGGCATTTTATTTTTTGTTTATCATTATTTTAGGATTTATTGTTGTGTTATAAAACATCTCCATAAAAGGTGTAACTTATTTTAACCTGAAAGGGCAACGTATTACGTGAGCAGATTATTGGTACAAATGGTGAGTAGAAATACGTACATTTAGAGCATTGTATTTAATTAAAAATTACTAATAGTTGATTTATTATTAAAGAATTAATCAATTACTCTGCAAATTTGTATTACAAACAAATTTTTTACACCTTTATGATGAGTAAACTCTTAAATTAGCAGAAATTGGGACATACAACTTAGAATGGTTCTTAGGTCGCGGCTGTCCTCGGCCAAAGGACGCTGCTGTCTCGTTAAACACCACGCAGAACGATTCGTTCCCCCGCGACGATAGAGCGTAACGAAGTTATCTGCTTAACCGCGGACGAGAGCGGTTCTCGTGCATTCTCGCTCGCCGACAAGCTTCTTTTTTCACCACGCGCAGAGTGTAGCTACCTATGTAAATGTTTCACGGCTTCTACGCCCATGACCGTGCTCGAGCGCTCTCATTAATAAACGAAAGGCTGGCGAAACGTATCTCGTTCGTAGCCAACGACTTTTCCATAGCGAGCGCCCAGACCCACGAATCGACGAGCCGGATACAGGACACCGGTGCAGAATGTTATAAATTGCAAGTAGACGTGGCGAGACAGGTTTCGCGGGCGAGAATTCAAGTAAGAATAAGCTGTTTGTCTGCTCACCGTGCCTGGGTGTCCGCCAGCGACGAGACGTTTGACGACCAACGACACTGAGCCTCGATTCACGATCTATCGGATATAGCGGTCCCAAAAGTTGTTTCACTGGTCGATCGCGAGTCAGAATGGTCCCTGTTTCGCCAGGGTGTCGGATGTATCGCAGGGAACGATCAACAACAATCAACAACAATTACACGATCGGCTTTGACTTTCAGCCGGTTCACTTTACGATCGTCACCGCGAGAAGACTGGCGGCACGCGGTACCAGTGCTGCCAACCTCGTCCCTCGAAATTCTCTCGCTACCAGAGAACCGCGGTCCATCCGTCGCGTTTCAAACGACCAACGAACTATAACAGCCGGTTCGATCTGCAACTCGTATAGCTTGCGACGGTAGAGATAATTCTGTATTGCGATTAGGCGATCGAGCGTATACGGGGTGTCTCAAATACCTGGTGGGGAATTATAAGTACGCAATTTTTTTTTTTTTTTTTTAAATAAATTGATATAATGGATCTTGGGGGGTGCTTTGTTTATTTTCAAATAATCAGTTCTGCCAACGCTCGTTCTATGTGATACATTGTATGCAAAGCATAATTCGCGGTATATTTGAAAATTGGTGATGATTCGTGTTGAAATAAATTGTAAATGTAGCGTCTATTGGTTCTGGCTCCGCGGAATGAGATTATAGATTTTTACGATCCGTGAAACCATTTCTCTCTTGCAGGCAGTCACATTTTGTTGGAGAAATTACGAAAGTACAAGCCGAAGATCGCGGTGTTCAACGGTAAGCTAATCTACGAGGTGTTTTCGGGGAAGAAGGAGTTTGGATTCGGTAGACAGCCCAACCTGGTGGACGGAACGAACACGGTAAGTCGAGAACGCTGTAAAAACATTAAAAAATTGTTGGGCGATAGGGTGGAAATGTTGTTTAATCGATGAGTGATAACCGTTGAATTGCAGTACATGTGGGTGATGCCATCGAGCAGCGCGAGATGCGCACAACTGCCGCGAGCAGCGGACAAGGTGCCATATTACGCGGCCCTCAAGAAGTTTCGCGATTACTTGAACGGCACCATAACCCATTTGGACGAGTCCGACATCGTGTTCGCGGACTCGAAGTTGAAGAAGAAGGATCACGAGGCGATCGAGGACAAGAAGCCCGCGTTCGGCGACGACCTGACCAACGAGGGGGAGAGCAGGATCACGGAGGTGAACGGGACAGTCATCAAGCAGGAGAACCCCCAGATACCCGGTAAGAAGAAGAGGGGCAGACCGAAGAAAATAAAGAACCCGGAGGACCAGCCGCCTCCGGATCCCGAGAAGCTGGACGCGAACGGGGAGGTGATCAAGAAGCGTCGCGGGCGCCCGAAAAAGATTCACCAACAACAGAAGCAGCAGGAGAGGGAGATGAGGGAGCGGGAGCAGCAACAGCAGCAGCAACAGCACCAGAGCATGGGGGGTCACATAGGAGACGGCTACGGCTCCGTGGTGCCCAGCTGTTTCTCGCCCCCGAAGACGTTCGCGCACATGGCGCCCTATCCACAACCGATGAACGATTCCGGGTTCTACGGGCAGGGCATCAACGACAGCCCCTACAACTTGAACGCGAAGCAGAGCCCGGTCCACTTGCAGCACTACAGCCAAAGTCCCAAGTCCATGTCGCTCTCGTTCACCCACTCCGACTTGTCCTCCGAGATCAACACCGCCATCTCCTCGGAGAACAACTTGGAGCCGTCGCCGTTGACCTCGCCGAGCGTCGAGCACCCGGACTTTGAGCCGCCCACCAGCATCTCCCAGCAGAACATGAGCAACGATCATCGCCAGTACAATCCGGCCGGCAATCCCGAAAACACGGTCCACCACGGTAGCCCGGGAACCCCGTCTCACCCGAGCTACACCAGCTACATGGGCTACCACGAGCAAACCTCGGATCCCCACAATCCCCATCAGAGCACCCCAACCCCTCTCAGTCAAGCGACAGACGAACACTCGCACCACTCCCATCCGACTCCGCCGCACACGCACCCGCACACGCCGACCCACTCGATGTCGCCGCACCATCCTCACGAGCAGTACGGCATAAAGAGGAACACCGGACAGGACGTGGCGTCCAAGAGCCTCAGCGACCTGGAATCCCTAGTCGACCAGATACCAAGCATAGCCGACGGGGGTAGCCAGCGTCTGCAGCACGCTCACCCCGGCATGACCGACGACGGATCCCTCGCGGAGAAGATGGAGGCCCATCATCAGTCCTATCTGTCCGGCTTCTCCGGAATGCCCAACGCGGGGATGTCCACCTACAGTCCCCCGCTGCCACCTGGCGGCGGCCTCTACCCCAGCTCGCTGCACAACTCCCCCAACGACGGATACGGGTCTCTCTATAGCATGAACACTCGTCAGCATCAGGATTCGCAGCAGCAGCAGCAGCAGCAGCAGCAGCAGCAGCAGCAGCAGCAGCAACAACAACAACAACAACAGCAACAGCATCAACAGCAGCAGCAGCACCAGCAACAGCAACAGCAGCACAGCAAGTCGTACACGGTGGAGAATCTGGCGTCGAGCAACTACACGCCCAGCATGAGTCACGGGCACCCCGGTAACTCGTACCCGAACATAATCCCCGGCCCCCATTACCCAGTGCCGATGGGCTCGACGAACGGGTACCTATTCAGCGGCCTGGAGCCCAGCCTGATGCAACGGACGTACGGGATGGGCGGTATGAGCGGCATGGGAGGGATGCACCCATCCCTGGGTCACATGGCCAATCCTTATCCGTACAACGGTTCGTACTCTAGTTCCTTCGACGCGTATCCGGCACCGCCGGCTGGGATCCACGCGCCGAGCGCTAATTACCCAGGTGGCTACGCGAGCGTGAGCGGCGCCACGCCAGGCACTTCTACGCCGCCGTCTTACCTCCCGTCTCACCACAGGCCGCCGGTCGACCTTGCTTACGACGGTGTATGATAATCGATGTAAAGCTATTCGAACACGATAGCGATTCGAGCGCTATGTTTATCTTTTCTACGTATTTTTACACGTTTAGGATCCGCCGCGGGAACAATCGGTCGTCTAACGAAACCGCTTCGAAACCGTCGCGGACGCTCTTTCTGCCGCGACTTTGCTACAGCGATTCGCGCGCTCGCGCATTTCCTTCCTCTAGTTTCTCTGCTCTCTCTCACTCTGCCAACCCCGCCCCGCCGTCTTCTCTATTATCCACGTTTCGTTGCGTTTTTCGCTCCTGTTTTTTCCCCATTTCATTCTGAGCTTGCAGCCACTCCTTTCTCCACCCTTTCCTCTCTGTCGCTCACGACTAACGATCGCGCCACGAGTAGCGACGGGGCGCGCGGCTCGGGGACCGTGGAAAACGCTACTGGGAACACGCGGTTGTCGCACACGCAACGAATTCAGCCTCCCTTGTCACGTGAGGACCGTCTAGCAACACCTTCGACTCGTCACGGATCGTTAATAACGATGATGACGATGTCGGCCTTTCATTCTCGAATTTCCTTCTCTCCTGCGTCGCTTCGCAGCGTTACCGTTATCCTTTCGTTATTGTTGAAGGATATCCCCGCGATCGTTTCGTTCGACTGGCGAGCAAAGTGCAATCCTGTTGTCGTTTATCATGAATCACTGTTGCATTTCGTCGAACATTTCTTGTTAGCATCGCGAATGCGCGCATATAGCCATTGTTATTTCCTTCGTTTTATCTCGTTTTGTTGTGCAAGAGACATTATTTCGTTAGCTTTGTGCGCGAGGACCACGCGCACCTGTTAACTGTACAGTTCTATACGCGAGTGAGATTGTTGTTTAATCGTTTGGGCAGCAACGATTCTAACGCGTTTACCACGTGCGGAATTCCCCCGGACGCATCTCTTAATCGTAGCCGCCGAACGCGCATGGGCGTCCCCCGCCCGTCCCCGCACCCAAAGGGTTAAACAAGCAACAGCATTTTTTACAAATCAACGGGCAAGATATATCCGAGTTAATGGAATACATACATGTACACGCGCGCTTCCCGTGATCTCGACCGTAATCGTTGCGCGCTCGTTACGATAACGCAATTACGAGAATTCGCTGGCAAATGGAACGGTGCTTTCCCGAAAGCAGCGGGGAAAAGTTTGGAAATATTCTCGAGTATAGCTGGTGTCGGAACGAACGCCGCGCTGGGGCCTCGCAGGCACGGCCGAGCGCGTGCACGCGCACAGGTTGTCGGGCAGATTTCGTTACATCAAAGCAATAACGCGGATGCGCGCGTGCACACGATTAATTGCAAACTGTACATGTTTAATGCGAATCTAGTCAGTTCGATTCGTTGAATCGTAGCGCCGTTTATCGCGATCAGCCGAGTAATTTCGCGCGCGGACGACGTCGTTTAAAGACAACGAAAAAGCATTGAATCACGCGCGACCTTTCCGCTTTTAGAGGACGCTAGCTAAACCGTAATTGTACAAGATTCTAAATTCCAGGCAACCCCTCTTCGTTCCGAATTGTGAGCCTCGCGAGAGTTGGCACTCTACGTTTCGTTGTGCTTCGCTAACAATAAGTTGTCGGATGCCGATCTTTTGCGTTCTTTCGTTTCCACCGCGGCAAGCGAACGCCCCGCGTACTGCGCTTTCACATTAATCTTGTTTGTTACTTTCTGTCGAGCTACGAGCGACAAATCCTGTAAACAATATAATCGTCTGTTCGCTGTTAGAGTCTCTACGTCGCGGTCGACGACGTTGGCGCAAGATCTTTTTCCATGTACAGACTGAGCCACACGCCGTTCAGCTTCTCGCTTGCGAACTTTGTAAGCTTTTTTCTAACGGAGTGCATTAAATAGTTACTGTCGTAATCGCGTCGTTAAGGACAATGCACGGGATAAATAATTTCTAAGACCGATCGCCGGGACGCCTTCTCCGGTTCGACCGTTAACGCGCGGCTGTTTCTCGAATTATTAGAAGGCATCCTCGCGTTCGTAACCTCGCACCCGCCACAGCCATAGCCATAACGTTCTCGTTGCGATTTGTTTATCGGTTGTTCGTTGACTCTCTGGACATCGCTGTGAAAATATTCGTACGTTACCGTAATTTTTATAGTTATCGGCGTTATGTTGTCTCGTTGATTATATTTCATTGCCGCGTTCCGAACAATCGAGGAGATTCAGAGAATGTCGCGTGTCGACGCACGCCGCACGCGGTGACACGGGACGGTCCGGCGCGGCGCGCGAACGAAAAGATGAACTGTTGGTACAGCCGTGCACGCCATAATCGACACACATCCTCCTTTGTCGCTGATCGACGCTGTACCTACAAGTACCGTACGATGTACAATTATGCATCCGGCATGGTTATACATTATAAATAAATGAAAGCATATACACGCGTTCGCGTATATGTAAACGTACAAAAATTAGCTACGCACACGCATACGCGCGCGCGTGTGTATATTTAATCGAGGATATACATAAAAAGTATAAATATTATATATTGACTATCTACGGTAAGGGAGAAACATTTATCGAGTAATCCACATAGAATGTGTTGAAAACATTTAAAATGATGCACAGGGTATAGATGAGAGAATCGTTGATATAATAACTGATGTCTATATAATGAATGTTTCTTTTGTTCTCTATCGGCCTCAAGGACACAATGGCGCGTGTACGATCGACAATTTACTATAGTAGATGTTTTTTCAGAGTCCATTCCGATTCAGATGGAACAGTTAATAGCATAAGTGTCGTCGGTGTTAATCGTTCATCGATAATGAAACGGGACCGTGCAGAGCGGATGAAATTCAATCCAGAGAAGAAAGAGACCGGTGCGGTGGAAGCAAGGATATGGGAAACGAACGTATATGCCGTGTCTCGGACGGAACCAGCCATCGCTATAACATTAATCGAGCGCACTTCGTCGGTTAATCGAATTAACTTGATTGTAAATTGATCGCTAAGGATTTAACTATTAAGTATAAATATATTATACAGATTTAAGTGGTTTCGCTGTTGATCGTATCGAAATAAAAAAAAAGAGAAAAAATGTGAAAGAAACGAAGAATGAGAGAGATGATAACAATTCAAAGCGCAAGCGAGTGAGCTGGGTCACCACCTTATATTAGAAACCAGTCCTATGTCACTCTGTCTATTTAAACGTAACGATATTTCAAACGCATGGGTGTCTGAGATATCTATTGATTGACCTATACATCGATTTCTAACCGGAAATGTAATCGGTCGCTCGCTTGCTCGCTTCTACCTTCTGCCATATCACTTCACCATCGTGATCGTTATTTAGTATGCGTCGCTGTGGATTGACATAATTGTATGATTCGCTGGGAAATGAATCCTCCAAGATCCAGACACTCTGATACGAACGAATCGCACTTGCTATTTCTCAAGTTAGTCCAACGATTGAGAACCCCTGCCCCGGAAGTTTGACCATTAAAACTAAAAGTAGCAAGGGAAAGGGAAGGGAGTACTACAAATTAATCGCACGTTCAATCAGCAGAGAAATAAGAACTCGATCAAAGTCCCGCGAGGTCCAATGTTTCTCGCGTGTTCGAAACGATTTCGTGGATCATTCAACGTTGGGGGACATCGTTAAGGGCTAGAAGCGATTACATTTCCGTGTGCAAACGTGTCGATTACAAAAAGATGACTCAACGATGGAACAACAAGGCTGAACCGCAAATTTCTTGGAAGAATAGGCGACGAAACGTTGCTTTTCGTGTTTCCCATCTACAATATGCTTCTATCCCTGCCTGAATATTCCTTGGAGGTTCACGAATGGTTCACGAAACTTTATCAATAGCTAGCTCCGTCTCTTCGAATGCAACATAAAATCATTTTTCACTGTTGTCAATAAACAACATCTTATTCGCTTAATCACGATATCGTTACTCTTTCATCCGTGAAGGGAGAGAATGGCCCCGTTTTTACAGAGTATCAGAGATTTATTGAAATTCGGGACAAGTTTGTGTCAGCACAAACCGAAAGTTTTGACTTTAAAACCAGAATAATTGAGAAATAATGTAGGAGCCTGGACCATGCGAGAAAGGAGTTGGTGTCGACATCTATCAGAGAAATATAGGAGCACGCAGTTTTCCATCTGAACCTTATTTAATAGTCTGTGGTTCGCAAAGCACAAAGTGTCGGGTCATTGTGTTCGTCGATAGTTGCGAATATTATTTCAATTTAAAATGCCGCTAGAGAATCTAGAAGAGGAGGGTTTGGAGAAAAATCCGAATTTGGAGTTGGCTCAAACAAAGTTTTTGTTGAGCCTGCCGGAGCACAAAGATGATCCTCATTTAAAGAATAAACTGCTAGATGCTATTAAAGCAGAAAGTGAGACTGCGTCTTTTTCCCGTGAAATTAAAAGCCTCAGTACATTAACATATTTAAGAAACACTCGGCTGTGTAAATCGTTTATTTCTAATCTTACAAGTTCTGTTAATTCGCGTACTCGTACTAAAATCCCTCCATCATGACATTTACCCTAACCTTCTTACGAGTCTGTCTTCTGTGTGGTTAGCTTTATAATTTGCGACTAGCTTGTCGGCGACGGATCTTTAGTCGGTATGTTGCGAAAGTTACAGAGCATGCAACGAGTATCTTTTACAGATATGGCTCCGTTCTATGAAGAAGTATGCAAAGATTTGGACTGGAAGGTCGACGAAGCCCTCCTGTCCGCGATGAAGACTCGCAACATGGAGCAATTAAAAAAGTTGGACGACGCGATCGAGGATGCGGAGAAGAACTTGGGCGAAATGGAAGTTCGCGAGGCGAACCTTAAGAAATCAGAGCACCTTTGCAGAATAGGGGACAAAGAAGGTGCCATTTCATCATTTAGAAAAACATACGATAAAACTGTATCTTTAGGGCACAGATTAGATATAGTGTTTCATAATATTAGGATTGGATTGTTCTATTTGGACCACGATCATATCACGAGGAACATTGAGAAAGCTAAAAGGTAACAGGTGTTTAGAACGCGGTATCCATTTAACGATGGCACTGATACCATCCGTTTGTTGCAGTTTGATAGAAGAAGGCGGAGACTGGGACAGACGGAATCGTCTGAAAGTGTACCAAGGAACGTATTGCATAGCGGTGCGTGATTTCAAAGAAGCTGCAAATTTCTTTCTGGACACGATTAGTACATTCACGAGCTACGAGCTTATGGACTACAATACCTTTGTGAGGTACACGGTGTACTTGAGCATGATAAGTTTGCCAAGGAACGAGCTCAGAGATAAGATCATTAAGGGCTCGGAAATTTTGGAGGTGCTTCACAGTAATTCAGATGTCAAAGACTACTTGTTTTCTCTGTATAATTGCCAGTACGCCGACTTTTTCAAGAATCTCGGTACTGTGACATTTTATTTAAGAACAGAAACGTAAGCGATTGATGTGCAATAACGTGTCGATATGTTTGTAGCACACGTGGAAGGGTTACTGCGGAGGGATTACTTAATATTCCCTCATTATCGGTATTACGTCAGAGAAATGCGTATTCTCGCGTACACGCAACTTCTGGAATCATATAGATCTCTAACGCTTCAATACATGGCAGAAGCTTTCGGCGTCACAATAGAGTATATTGATCAGTAAGCTGTGCAGTCATTCTTCTTTTAATTAACCAAGCCATAGATCGTATGCTCACGTTGTGGTAATTGTTTCTTTCAGAGAGCTGTCGCGCTTCATCGCGGCAGGAAGATTACACTGTAAAGTCGACCGTGTTGGCGGAATAGTTGAAACCAATAGACCAGATAGCAAAAATTGGCAATACCAAGCTATGGTCAAGCAGGGAGATCTGTTGCTTAATAGGGTGCAAAAATTGTCACGTGTCATTAATATTTAATTATATAAAGAATAAATTATAATGGCTCAACATGAAATCGTGAAATTTACTTATTTGCGTGCTTAATGTTATTATACACCAATTTGTACCATACTCGATCTTAATTTTGTATCAAAACTTATCGCTATAATTTCGGAATATTGTGATAGAAATACATACATTAAATATCGTCGCCGACAAGTAATGCGTATCATTATTCTGCCCCCATCTATAAATTCTGAATCGTACGATCGTATTTCTAAAAAAGAAATTACCAAGATATTTTAAAATAGAATCGTGGCACATACGAGTAAACTTTGGAGTATGAAAAATGAGCCGCGGCTTGCAACAATCGCGCCGCCGTTTACACTTTATCAGATTACAACCGTTCGATATCTTTTTGAAGGGTAACGGTGTTAGTCACCTTTCGACATTAATCGATACAAGATTGTGAAGTTTTCACTGGTATTTGCATACCGCTATCATTCGCGAGAGGCGATAATATCGTAGATGCTTCGAATCATTTTAATCGTTTAATCGAGTAAGTTTTATAATAATTTCGAGATCGAAGCTAATAACTCGAATGGTAACTCGATCGTAAATATACCGCTGCTCCAAGCCTACACGAGGCATTTAAACCGCCGTAACGGTTATATACTTCTAGAAGTCGAAAGGATCGCTAACGTATCCAAAATGGGTCGAAGGAAAAGTAAACGGCAAGCTCCGCAAAAGAGGAAAGCTATCGAGCCTATGGATATACAATTTACCTGCCCGTTCTGTAACCACGAGAAATCGTGCGAAGTTAAGATGTAAGTTGAAGACGCTTGTGCTGAGGAATTTAATATATCCTTTGTAACGTTCCGTCGCAACCTTAGGGACAAGGGCCGAAACACAGCTAGAATCTGCTGTCGAGTTTGTTTAGAGGATTACCAAACTACCGTGAACGTGCTGTCGGAACCGATTGATGTGTACAACGATTGGATCGACGCATGCGATTCCATTAACTAATCATTACCACTGTCATTTCACACGACCAACTGTTACGTGCCTTTTTATATAGCTGACTTATCGTAAGATTCCTATTTAATAATAACGACTAATCGCACTGCATGAATTTATTTTAACTACGACAGAGTGATAATGTTGATCGAAATAATTGTAATTCACGTTATTGCGTGAATATGCGTTACACGTTGTAACGCGGAGCACGTGTTTTTTCCTCACTCGACTCGAGGCACAGTGTAATTTCGCCAGTATAGAGATTTAAACGAGAAACGTGTTCTTCTTAAGCGAGAAAAATAAAAGTGGATGTGTGAAGGAAAGGAGTTTAGAATTTTCTTACACGTACTTATATGTAATGTTACACACATCGAACCTTACCTTTCCGAAAACTATACAATACAATGCATTCCCAATTGATTTTCCTATATTTAGTTTCACTTTGCGAGCCTTTATTGTTGCTTAATTTACATGTCGACACGAACGACTTTTAAAATGCGCGCTGTGTTCGAATTTCCTGATATAAATGAATGACGCGAATCCTGTATTGTTCTTCGATATGTTTACCACTTGACAGACGATAAGGAAACGCGAGAAGCGAGAAGACATTTTATCAGTAGTCGAACTGGCTTCGGGGGGCCTGATCTCCACGCTGCTCGATCCTTTTCATTTGAACAGATGAAAAGTGAAGTTTCGTTAACTTGCGAAAGTAGAGACTGCATTCGCAAAGTGGTCTATATAGTTAATTATTTTCGAACGGGGACACCCGTTGATCAGCTGAACATCGCATGACTAGGTATTCGTCTCGTGCTCGTCATCATCCAAAAATACCGAGAGACGAGGCAGTCAAAGATCGGCGAACGTGAAAGCGTAGAAATTTAGTGTTTGATTTTGTAATCATAAGTGGGATTGCAACAATGGATAAAGCCAAGGCGATAAGCGAAAGCTGGGAATTGCCACCCCTTCGCAGTTTGACTGATTTTCTTTTGGAGTCGTCGCGTTTCCAGTTGCCGAATTTCGGAGACTTCG
Organism: Andrena haemorrhoa; assembly: GCA_910592295.1. Lineage (NCBI taxonomy): Eukaryota > Metazoa > Arthropoda > Insecta > Hymenoptera > Andrenidae > Andrena > Andrena haemorrhoa. The sequence continues at coordinate 648,380 of OU342944.1, read as the reverse complement.
AGAAGTGGGGCAACAGAGTGGTGAACAATCTTGTTTACTATCAAACCAATTATCTCTATATGACCATTGCCATCATGCTCATCGTGGGGCAAGTATTACAATGATTTAGAAAATCTGCTCATTTCATCTAACACACGGATCCCATTAATATTATGTGTTTCTATCCAGGTCAATGCATCCGTTAAAGATGGTTGTCGGTATGCTAGCAATGTTAGCAATATGGGGTCAATGCGTTTTTGTATTCTCTGGAAATACATCGATATGCGAAATAAGAAGGCAATATCCACAACTTCCAGTCATTCTTACTGTCATTTGTGCATGTTACGTGGCGTTCCAGAGATACGCCGTTCTGATATTCTTATTTAGCCTTTTACTATCGTTCTGTGGTAAGTGATACATACCGCATTATGGATACGCGGGTGTATTAATCTTCTTGATGATTTCAGTAACTTTTGTACACGCGTCGCTGAGATTAAGGAATCTGAAGAATAAGCTTGTCAACAAAATAGGTGGTATGGGATTGGACCGCACGCCAATGGGCATTTTCTTGAAATATTTTGGTATGAGAGAGGAATTCCTTACATAAGCTTCTACTGTTTGATCGTTAAGAAAGAATATACTCTTGTATGTACCGTCACGATTATAAATACAAATACATATATGTATATTTTTGACATCCGAAATAATATTTTCAAGTTTAACTTTGTTGCTCTCGAAAGCAGAAAAGCTTCTATCTACAAAGGGTAATGGCTCAGCGCTGTTGCTTACATAATACAGTTATTTGATCAAAGTCGCTTATATTGTAAATGTAAACTAATATAAATATTTATGTATTAAAACAATTATATCAAAGTATTCGTATAATACTCAAGTCATTAACAAATAAGTAGATTGCAGATGATATACCAATATTGAAAGTAACAGATTGAGTTATTCAATGATATCGACGTTCAACACTTTTCGGATAGTGTTCCTCCTTTCTGTACAACATTTCAAATACATAAAAAGAAACCGAAGGTAATTGATGTGAATAATTGTTATAGGATCGCTTAATGTCCTCTAGTCACTGTGTACACCTTTTACGTATTAAAAATAAAGGTACTGGAGTCGTTATTTAAGCGGCTCTCGATAGTATCGTATAATTTTGAAGACTTTATATCGTGGGCGTACTGGGAAAACACACCAAGTCGAGATATACAGGACTTTTTTATCATATTAAGTCATTTATTCTACATCTGTGTCATTTAACATTGACTTATTAACTTAACTATTGACTTAGTGCGTTTTCCCAGCATACCCACGATATATTCGTTCTGTATTTTACTTAATTTATTTGTTTAATGTATTTTCTGAACGTATATGTTACATACATTGTTTTATAACACATTATGTGGAGAAGAAACATTATTTCATCAATGTTTGGTGTACGAGAAAGAATCTAATTCGACTAATATCTTGACGGGATTCTAATTGCTCAACGATGCTAAATCATTATAATTTCTATTAATATATCGTTTATTCTTACGCCTAATTTTTCGTTATTCTGTTTTATTTCATTATACAGAAGATGAGACTGGCATAGCCTTACGTACACAGACAACTTTTATCCAATCGCTTCAGTAGTAGCCTGCTTTGTTCATCAAATCATAACAACGTTTGGCAGTGTATACTGACTATTAATGGGTATTGGGTGCTGTACTAACTTGATGGGGAAATGTTCCTGGATAAAAATAATGGTGAGAACTATCTACTTTAAAACTTTCGTAGAGGAATTAGCGAAACATATACGATTGGATTACTAATTTATCGAAATTCTGATTATGTACTTACATCTACAAAACGATATTTATGTGTAAATAAATGTGATAGTTAAGATTTTGATACATCACCGAGCCACTGCAATGCATATAAATTACCCTTTCAGTGTGATTAATATTTATCGTCGCACGTTGAATTACATATACATTTTTGTGTATGACAATATTATAAAAAATTGTATGTCATTTGTACACATATATCTTATTACATAGAGAAACCTATTATGTACGATGCAACTGTTTACGTTATCACGTCATCTTTATAGAGCATTAATGTAAATAAACGCAGCAAACCAAGTATTTTGTTAATGAATGTTTGATGTTATATAAATTAAAGATCCTATAAAGAATGAGTGTTCCAAAGTACTTGTGCAAATATCTTGTATGCCTTTTATTTAAATTAAACATTTGTTGACAAAGAATTCTCAATTATACCACAGGACTTAAAATTTATTGATTTTATATCTATATATAATTTTCTATAATATAATACAGTTTATAATAAAGGCAAGTGCTTTTTCTGCGACGCAGATGAAGTATTTCGAAGAATTGTTCTAATTAAGTATTTAACATACATTTTCTAAAACAACTTTTTTGGCACCTTCTGATAAGGAAGTTTATCCGATATGCAGCTCCTGGGGAACCATACTAGATAAACAGAATAGATGCATTTGTGTCTCGAAATGTTTTTGACAAAGATTCATTTACTTCTCAAACACCCTTGTAACGGTAAATATCGAGTATACAGGAAGCACAGTGAAAATATATGTAATGGTTTTCAAGTGAAAAAGAAGAGATTACGAAGATCATTTGGAGCTTGTATTATGGAAGTACAATGTTTCTTCATGGTTACTGCAACGTCGAATTAATATTTAATTGCATTTTAATCGTATATAAAGAAAAGGGTTGAGTTGCCATATTTCTTTATCCCATCCGTTCCGTTCGCTCCAAGTACTTAAAGAGGCATTGTAATTGAATTGTAACTATACACAAACATCAATCGAATATTCATGGCAGTGCATAGCTATATGTACTAATTGTTTTTAGATTACACAGTAGTCATTCAAATTAAGATACATCCCAACTGATAATCAAAAGGAAATAAATATTCGCAATGCATTACCTTGTTCTGTAATAATGAAAAAATACACCCTGTTATCTTCGATATTGATCTTTTTATCCAAAGGCGAATTGCTTACCTAATATATCACTATATCTTCGTTATAAATACTGTGTTCGCTGGAGATAGAATTGTGTCCGATAGTGGTATTTCCGGGGAGAGTTCTCCGATGTTTGTTCTTGGAAATGGTACCAAATATGTATGATCAGCTGAAGCATAACCCATGCTTTTCATTTTGTTTATAAAGTCCTAAAAGATGAAAGTCGATATGAGTTCCATTATGCCATTACTCCATTTGCAGTTACAAAATTATGAGGCTTACCTCTATTGTATCTGCTGCGCACATTGATATCGTTTCCTTTTTACCAGTTGGCAGCCTTAAACAAAGTCTTATAGATTCACTGCCTGCACAGAAAATATATTCCAATTAATCCTAAGAAATCATTCGTAACGATCTTTACCAGACAATTGGAATGTAATGTCTTACTAGTTTTAACTTTGCTCGAGTCACATTTCGGGTCACACGATTCGTCCTAAACAAATCGTTACTCATTAATTTGCGTTACATAAATTTAAGTAAACGATTTCTTTATAATGATGTTACAAGCATACCTTGGAACTTATTTCTTGGCTTTCCGTCATCAAATCCGACTCATCCATTCTCCTTTTTTTACTTAAATTTCGAGAAGTACTGATCGGCGGACTTGAACTCTGCACATCCGTAGTGCCATTGTGATTGCCTACAAACAAAGCAATTTCTCTATCAGTATATATATAAAAGGATTCCGTATATTTCATACACTCCACTTGCCTGAGTCATTTACATTTATGTTATCGATCACATGTTTGGAAGTCTTACTACTACTACTGCCATCCTAGAAGTAAAATTTAGAATTGGAGCAAATGGAAAATCACAATGTCCTACGCTTAGTTTAACATGAAAAACTTTACGTGTACTGCTGAATTAGACACAGAACTTTCTTCTGCTGTCGTCGCCGTACAACTGTTCCATTTCTTGTAATTAAACGAATCGTTTGATACGCTCTCCGGGGATGGATGGCTGCTTAACATATCGTTCAGAGCAGACATTAAAATGTCGACGGTAATGTGATTGTACGTATGCATGCACTCTCCTGTTCTAGGATCTATTACTGCCAGATAAGGGTACTCGGACACGTTGTAGAAATCTATGTAGCGCTTTCCGTCGCTTGTACTTGACAAGACCTATTTAGAAACGCAAGCATTGAATTTCTCTGATTTTTCATTGAAATCGAAAGAGGAATCGGTAAACTTGTCGATTAGCATGACCATCGCCGATTTCGATGACCTTGAAATCTTTCCTTACGACTTACTTGCCACAACAAGAAATGATCTTTCACGATTTCTTGGATCTGCTGATTCGACCACACGTCTCTGTTAAGAATTTGGCAGGCAAATTCTTGGGGATTTTGTATATTTACAAGTAGCCAACGATTTAATGTCTTGGCGTGTTCACGAGCCTCCAGAAAGGAGCCTAAGAAAAGGATATTACATGGAGGTCTAAATAAATCTTCCAGCCTTTTTGACTTACGCTGGGAGATTTGCTTGACCCCAGCTACTCGAAGGGCCATTTCTTCTTCCTGCCTTTCTATATTAAATACATCATCTTACAAAACATCCCTGTTACGTGTTAATCGATGTCGAATAGACGCGACGTTACTTACGTGTCTCCACTGCGAAATCTCTGAATCTATCAAACACATTGTTGGATAATCTTGGGAAGGAGCAAACTGGCTCTGGTGGCACCAGTACTTCCTGTATAGGTAAAATAGGAGGTCTGACTTCTGGTTCGGCGTCTACAGCTACACGCTCCGGTTCAGGCGCTTGGCCTCCTTCGAACATTAAGGTAATTGCAGCCTCCACATTGCCATCGGTCAGGGACAAGTACTGATGAGCAGTGGCTTCGCTCTCCCCTGATAATAATGTGCATGTTTCGTGCAAGTTTACCGCATAACTTCAAAATATTAACCTGCGCTTAACTAAATACACCGATATTTACCCGTTACTTCCACGAATTTATCAATAAGTCCTCGATCCATCGTATCTTGGAATTGAAAAAGTTGTCGCAATGAAAGGTACAAACGTTGACGTAACTACCAAACCAATATCAACCGGCTGACATTTCGAATCGCACAGAAATGACAAAACTCTGCAATTCATTCAAGGCGATCGCAAACTCGATACCCCACGCTTTTTAACTCTTTGACTGGCAGTTGCTGGCAGTGACGACTCGCGTGAAAAGTCTCTGTCTGTTGCTTGGCAGCGAGCGTGTTTTCACGCCCAGTTTAGTTCGCACCGTTCACCGCGACGCTGATTTTTTTCTGTCCGTAAACTAAAGAAATTTTTTAAATATCGTTTACAACAATATACGTAAACAGTTCTAGCATTGAAAGTTGTTTCATAGAGGTCCAGGAGTTTGGAGTGTAAATAAAATAAGGAAATATATTTTCACCCATATAAGCTGCTTTTTTCCATGATTCTATTCGATTGATATATTTAATCTCAGAGTTGCGTCTCGAAATATAGACTTTACAGTACTTGTGATATTTGTAGTTGGTTTGTTTATAATTGATTGGTTATAAATAATTTATTGAATATTCTAGGAAGAGAGGGAATGCAGTTCAAAAAGAGGCAAAGATATCGATTGGGTTGCTGCACTTTATATATTTCATCCAGCTGGTGTTTCATGGTTAGTAAATGAAACAGATCTTGAAAACTCTTTGGTAAATAATATATTAGTAATACTGTCGATGATGTCTGGACCGGTCCGGACCTTCAAGATGCAAATAAATGAGTAAAGGAATTATCATAACTATTTATTGTGACGTGATAAATCAAGTCCTTAAGATTTTAAACTCTATTTGGTGAATAATCAAACTTTCAATTATTCAGTTAAACAATATGATTGTGACGCTATTTTTGACAATACTTTTCCCGCCAATATTTCGATTCCCTAGGGACGAGAAAACTAATGTTCCTAGATACTAGTTCCCTTTCCCCGAAACTAGCCTGAAAGAACGTTCTGCGCAAGCGCGATGTTTAAATGCTATTCCCGCAAAGCGCGGGCAGTCGGTACGTGACTTTCAAAGAGTGAGGATTTTTGTCATTTATGCGTGAATTTAAACTGAGGAAGAAGACCGGCTCAAGTTTCTCGCGTTAGTTTAAATAACATGGAGGGGAATACAACTTTGATTCTGGATGGACATCGCATCGAAGTGAACAAGGAGAAACTCGCGAACAAAAGTCGCTACTTCTCATCCCTTTTCTCGCACAACTTCAACGATTCTCACAACAAGGAACACGTTATTAATTACGATGTCTCCTTGGAAACCTTACAGGTTCGCACCACCTTGATGCGTCGATTAATATAATACATTTTTACACGATTTTCTTATAATTATGTAAAAGATCGTTTTCATGGTTTTAGAGTTTTGTTGATTGGGTTCAGGATGATAAAGAGTGCGTAGACATGTATTGTCATTCAATAAAAGATTCTATGACAAAGTTCGTAAAAGATAACTTCCTAGAGTTACTAAATTTGTTGCAATTGAGCGTGTTGTTTATGGTCGACGAATTGACAAACGACGCTATAGATATCGTAGCTCTACGTTGGCTGCTTCCAGAGAAAGTAATCGATGTTTGGCTAGTGGCGCAGGAGTTAAACGAAAAGCCATTACAGGACATTTGTCTATCTGTGTGTTTAGACCGTTTCGGCGAACTTCCTTTACATTCGCTTGTCGAGTTGTCCAAAGATAATATCACTCAGCTACTCCAAAATGCCAATGTGAGATCCTCCGTTGATTACTTGTGCTTTGTAAGGCTGCAGTGGATAGAACACCATATGGTAATTAAAATCTTATTATCGCGTAATGGCGTTTTCATGGGATTCTTAAAAATACTGTTATATAAATATAATTTCAGACATCGGACATTGCAGATATAATAGAAGAGAGGCGACCCAAGTTTATGCAAGGTGTGGTTATATATCAGATGGAAGAATTCATCAACAAGGACGCATACTTGTACACGTGGAACGGTAGCGTTCTATCCAAGTGTGTACAATTAAGAAATACGCGGAATTCAGAGAAATGGATAATTGGGATGCAAGTTGTTGGTAGAGGTATATTTTCAAGATTCACATTCCACCGTTTTACAAGGTAGAGGAACTCGTAATCATGTAAAATACTTGTTTAGGTTTCAGCGTGTACACAGTTGGGGGAGAAATTGGTTTAGGGACTGGGCAGTTCAACCAAATCATTTGGCGGTATTGTCTGATACTTAAAAAGTGGTATTACCAAGCAACATTGCCTGTTCCAAGAAGACACATGGTTACTGTGTTTTTGAAGGAGAAGCTGGTGATAGTCGGCGGTGTGGGAAGGCACAGGTTGAAATTGTATACAGTTGATACGCTCGATATACATACGGGTACAGTATCATTTCACAGAAATGAGAAATATTTGTGGCTGTTTTGGCTGTCTAATAGTACATTCGACTGTTTCAGGTAAATGGACGAAAGGTGCAGAAGTTCCTGAAAGCTTCACCGAGGTTCCCTGTCATTGTGTCATGGATGGCAAGCTGTTTTTGATAAAGACATCGGCTTACATTTATTATTCAGAGCAAGATTATTGGCAGACTATATTGATCCGCAATCTTCCTCTGTACAACATCCCCTGTAATCCGGCTATAAAGAGCGTGGACGCGGTTCTCACTCGTCACACGACGTTATTTGCGACTGGTAACTGAAGAAAACTACGAATGTAAGTGATTTTTATTTACTCTCCTTTTAATATACAATGTTTTTGCAAGGTTATTATATGGGGGAGACGATTCTGTCGAGAATTGATATTGTAAAAGACTCCGTTTGCGAGCAAAAGGAATGTTTGAATCAATGCACAGAACATAATATAATAACTAACGTGACTATCATACACGAGGACGAGTCGTGTCAGTTGAAATATGGGTATGTGTTGGACTGTGGCGTGATGTTCGTAACTGTTCGCCCCGATGATAAGTATCGGTATTTGCATCTGTACACCGAGGTGAAGAGGGATTTTAAGGATTCCTTTATTTCGAAATCGGGATACCCCAGTATCATCGATCCCGACACTTTGCGCGACACTGTATGATAGATCCATGTGATTGTATATAAAGGGACATATTTTATAAAATGAACTGTGATGTTGTTCGTTACCTCTGTGTGCATGCAAGCGATCGTATGAATGGAGGAAAGAATTTAGGCGTTTTTATTTGAATCATAGTTTATTTATCGTAAATTTTGTAACGGAAGCAGTCTTCAAACAAGTATAACACGACAGTGCGTACGATTACATGGAATAAGGACGTACATCTCGACAGTATCGATTATTATAGCGCACAGCGAACCCGGCAAGGCGAGATGTTAAAGGATGTTTAAATTATTCGAGGATGCTGGCCGCCTTGCTGGGATCCACTGTGACGGTCTATCATTGAACTTTCAACAGTACTGTCGTTATGCACCATTGTGTACTTAAAATATGCTAATTCGTGTATACAGCAAAGCTCGTATTAACGTATAGATTGCGCGTGCTATCCGTGTATTACTCAACGTCTTAGATTCCTTTTCTTTCACCGTATATAACCGACAATCACCCTTTTTTCTGCGATATGATAAGCACACAAAAAGAAAATACAGTGTTCCATGATAATTTACACATATAGAGTAGTACGAATACAAAGTAGGTTCTTCAATTTCTCTTTTATACACGAACGTTATTATACCACCTATCGTCACGACACATTCGCGAGTCGAAAATTTTTACAGTCCGTTTTTACATGTTTCTCACTCTTTTTATATATATATATATATATAATATAGTATATCTGATGTGATATGATATATATATATATATATTATATACCATTGTTCTTTCGATAAGATCGTAGGGGCTGAAAAGAGATTAATTAGAAGAACAACGAAAAGATGATGATTTGCAGTAATCGATGGCTAATTCGGATAGAGTATATAAGACAGTAGTAAAAAATAGATGGATCTCACCGAAACGTTGTCGTATTGCGATCTATTTCACGCGATCGTACGCGCGGGGAAATGGGCGATCTCACTGATCGTTTGCGCCGGTAACGTTCAGGGCGAACGCGGCGTTCGTCTCGCCCTTCTTGCCGATCGCGCGGGCAATGTATTGGCCAACGTCGGTGGCCGTGCACGATTTTATACGCAACTCGAACGATTTGTCACCGTCGGAACTGAAGAGGTACCTGCTGCTCGTTTCTGGGATCGCTTTTCCGTCCTTCAACCACGTCACTGTGTTACAGAAACAATCGCGTCAATTACTATCATTCACCTTCGATTTCCATTTCGGGAGGGATGTTACACAGATTTGGGCATTAATTAAATAAAAAATTAACCAAGTAACGAATCAAATAAAAGTTACTTAAACTTTAGATTATTCGACGAATAAAGTTAATTTTTCTATTCGCCGAGGGTTTCAACTTTAGTGTCGAATAAATTTTTCAACTTCAACTCTAACTTTAACTTTATTCGACGTCGAATAATTTATTTGAACAAAAATTTTGCCCATCTCTGGATATTAACGCAATAATTAAATCTTTTCTCCCCTTACCTTTCAAAGGCGCGGTCTCAGTCTTGCTTGTGAACGTAACTGACTCGCCTTCGCTCACCGTTGCAGATTGCGGGAATGTCGTGAAGACTGGGCTCTTCGGTTCCTCGTTTGGAACTGCAGCGGATAAAGTCAGTTCAGTGATCGACAGAGTCTGTGGAACTTTGTAAAGTAGCAATGGAAAGGTTCGCCAACTTACCAAGTACGTTTAATGTGCACGACGAGAAGCTCTCCCCTGCGTCGTTGAACGCTTCGCAGGTGTAGGTGCCGGAGTCTTCGGGGAAGATCTCAGCAATGTTCAGTTTGTAGATGTTCGCCTCGTTGCTGTACTGGAAGTCCTTGCTGGGCTTGATCTCCTTGTTATTGTGAAGCCATACCACGTCGAACTTCTTCGCGCCGATTATTCGACAGCTCAGGAGCACTGCCTCGCCATCCTTTACGAACTTGCTCGTCAGGTGGTCCACGATCGATGGGGGCTTGTCGTCGGTCTTCTTCTTGGCAGCGGCGTTCGCCATGGCTGAAGGGACAACGATTACGCGCCAGTTTATCTTTCCTCTCTCGTTCTAGTAGCATTAGTCCCGACTCGTTTCACTTACGTTTCACTGTCAGCTTGCTCGAGGTACTTGCTGTACCGATGCTGTTGGTCGCCTGGCACGTGTACTCGCCCTCGTCTTCAGGGAATACTTCCTTGATAACGAGACTCGCGACTCCGCCTTTGTACTTCAATTCCATGATCCCCGACGAGCTGAGCGTCTAATGAGTAATTTTTTAGTTTCGATCACCACGTCACTTTCTCACATTCTAAACAGATCAGCCTAAGCTTTCGCTTACCTTGCCATTCTTGGACCAGGTGATCTGTGGCTCTGGATCACCGTCGACCTTCGCGCTCAGCTCTAGCTGCTCTCCATCGTTGATGGTCAGATCGTTCAGCTTCCTTGTGAATTGAGGCGCTCTCATCGAGTCATCCGGCGGATCTTTCAAAGAGAAATCGCTAGCGTGAGCTTGTCAAAATCTTCGCATTTACCATTAATCTATTCCACTTACGAATCAACTCTTTGGTGGTGCTTCTGGAACGAGACGGGCTCCCTGTGGCGTCCAGGCCGTACTTCTTAACGCTTCGTTTGTCCGTACTGGAGTCTGTGGCCTGAAAAGAAATCGGCTCACGCGTATATAGCACGTCTCCAGACAATCAATTCGACAAGTTTCAAAGATTGCTCTGCGGCGCTTACTTTGTAGGAAGAGGAGGTCGTGGAATTTTGCTTATTGGTAGAACTACTGTAACTGCTGGCGCCCTGCGTGGTGGTGGAGCTGTATCCGCTGTAACCGCCAGACTTGTGGATCGTGACGATCGGCGGTGGTGCCGGTTTCAATGGTTGCTCGATGAATCGTCGATCTACGAGGAAAGTTATTTCATTCTCAGACACCGAGGTCGAAGTTCCTCGCTTGGGAGTCCAAAGCACTAACGTCTAGTCCGTGCGCCGTGCCGGCACGGTCAACCTTCCCAGCATTCGCAATTTAATCGAATGCAGTGGGAACGTTGGCACTGAATGCCAACAAAGCGACTAATCAACATGCGCCTAATGGCACTCTCTCGCCGGGAAGTTATCGCCAAACAAGTGGGAATGTTAGTTGGAAGTGGAGGTCGGCTAAAAGTACACGAAACAGATTATCGCGGTAACGTTTTACAGATTTCTGTGCATCTAAGGGCGGCTTGGGGGGTGTGTGAAAATAGGAGAGGGCTACACTCGTGATAGCTCTACCTCCGGAATGTAGGAGGTCGTGCGCTAATTTGACTTGCTCCTCAGTTTCTCCAGTGCCTACAAATAAATATTTCATGAGTCCCTCCGAGACACTTGGCTCCACGCGAACCTCACGCAATTCGTCCCATACACTCTAGTGACTGTTTCCATCGTCACTGATCTTCCACTCGATCCACCGTACCTTCGACAATGACGACGCAGCTGGTCTCATCTTTTCCATGGATGTTGCTGGCCACGCACCGGTATTTGCCGCTGTCCTCTGGCTTGCAGTCGATGATCTCGAGCGTCACGACGCCGTCCGAGTGCGTCATCGCGTAATGGTACTTGGACAGTTCATCCCTGTCCTTGTACCACTTCACTGTCGGCGGCGGGTTACCGCTCAGACAGCAGAGGAGCTTGCACGTTTGCCTCACCTGGATCACGCGAGGTCTGAGCAGGAAGGTGAAGTTCGGCGCCGATTCGATCGTCTCCATCCAGACGTTGTAGCCGAGGGGTTCTCTTCTTCTAACAGGGTGCAGTTCGGGTCTGTACTTTGGTATCTCGATAGGCAGCGCTGAAAGTTCAACGCGATCGAGATCTTTGTTCCGTTTTGCGGGCGTTAAGCTAAAGATCATTGATTCCAGTTGAAACTTACGTTGCACGTTGAGGAAGACGACCTCCTCTCTGTACCCGTAATGATTCTCCGCCCTGATCACGTACTCTCCCCGGTCCTCCAGCTTCACTCTGTTGATGATGAAGGTGTAGTCGTCGCCGTGATATCGTTTCATGAATTTCACGGACTGTCGGAGCTCCTGGTTGTTGTGGAACCAGGTGAGGGTCGGGGCAGCGATGGCGATCACGCGGCAAGTGAACTTGACGCTCTGGCCTTCGTAAGCGAATGCGCTTGTAGGTTTGATGACGAACCTTGGCGCCGCTTGTCGTCGATCTGCCGTGAATTTGTTAAACCATTTGTCATGATTTTCCTTCTGCCTCCTTCATCTTTCCATCTCTACTAGTACCGCATTATTATCGCTTACCGAAACAAGAATCGTAAATCTTGTATTTATCGACCAGTAGTTTCCTTAGCGACGAGTACTCGGACAGTCTGCCAATGGGAAGAACGTATTTGTCCCAGTTCTCGTACTTGGCTCGGAGTCTGTCTCTGAAGCTGAGGTATCGGCTGCTCGAGATCGGTTTGGTACGGTCGCTGTGGTCGCCAGTTAACCATGGATGCACCAGGCACTCATGGGCAGTCATACGCTTCCTGGAGAACAGTGTAACGTAAGGTTCTCGGGATTAGTACCGAGGTTGTTTTATCGAGGTTAAAGGAACGTACTCTTTGTTCTTGATCAGCAGTCGCCTGATAAAGTCCTTGCCTTCCTCGGAAACATCGCGGAATGCTTCTTCGTCAAAGTCCCAGTCACAGGCCTTAACGTTCTTCAGGGTCTCGATGTCGTTGTCCCCAGCGAACGGCGATAGGCCGCTCAATCTGTCATAGAAATCGTTTCAATTAGCCTGACGAAGGTTCTGAAAGCAGGAAAAGTAATAGGAATCTAAAGCTTCGCTTACAGAACGTATGCCAGTACACCGCAGGCCCACATGTCCGTGTAGAAGCCGACAGGTTCGCGCTCGACGATCTCAGGAGCGGCGAATTCTGCCGTGCCAGTGCTGATCTTCACCACTTCGTTGGGGTCGAGTTTCGTGGCTAGACCAAAGTCGATCAGTTTCACGTTGGTGTTGTTGCGCATCTGGCACATGATGTTCTCGGGCTTGATGTCTGCAAAGAATCGCAGCTTTGCAATTACCTGTGTACGCATCGAAAGAGAAAGCTAGCAAGAAGGGTCGTTTACCCAAGTGTATGATGTTCTTCTCGTGCATGTGTTTGACGCCTTCGCAGATCTGCCTCATGTAATTGATGACTTCAGCTTCGGACATGGTGTAGCCCTCGGCGGTGATTCTCTCAAAGAGTTCACCTCCGGACAAGCTGAACGGACGAAACGTCGAGGTTACTGATGAAGCAACAGTTCTGAGCCTATATAGTCTTCTAGATACTTACAACTCGAATATCAGGACCATCTCGTCGTCGTCTTCGAAGGCGTCGTGAAGATTGATCAGTTTCGGATGGTGCAGCTGATTCATTATATCGATCTCCTTTCTGATCAGCTCCTTCTCCATCGCGTGGGAGACGGGTATGAACTTGGCGGCAAAGATGTTTCCGGTGGCTCTCTCGCGACAGCGGTGAACCACCCCGAACGCACCGGTTCCTATCTCCTCGAGGATGTCGTATCTGTCGTACACGGAGATGTGCTTGATCTCAACCGGCTGCGGCACGTACTTGCTGTAAATGTCGAATACGAATTGATCGTAGTTGGTCGGTTTCTCGTCGCTTCGTCCGCGGATCTTCTTGCCGGTCTCGTCCACTTTGTACTCTTTCTGCTTGAACTCCCTCTTCACTGTGCCCTTGGTGGTGACGAGAGGCGTAACCTCGCTGGGATCGGACCTGCCGTAGATGTTCTCCGCGCACACGCGGAAGTCGTACGAGTGACCTGGACTGAGTCCAGTCACGGCCATCGTGCAGAACCTGGTGTTTCCTACTCTGATCCAGCTGGTCATCGGGTGCTCTCGCTTCTCCACCTGGTAGTTGGTGATGTTGCTGCCGCCGTCCCAAAGAGGCGGCTTCCAGCTGAGCGCCAGAGAGTCGTGGCCGATGTTGTCGATCTGTGGGAACCTGGGCGGGTCCGGCCGGTCGCTGATCTGAATCTTGATGATCGCCGTGTCCTGACCGAGGTCGTTCTCCGCGGTGATGCGATAGGGTCCGGAGTCGATTCGAGTGCCGTCTATGATCGTGAGCACGGCGTGCCTCTCCTTCACCTCGACGGTGTAGTGGCCGCCTGACTCGATTAGCTCTCCCTCTCTGACCCAGGTGATCTTTGGCTTGGGGTAGCCGGTGAAGGGGATCTTGATGACAACGTTCACGCCCTTGTCGAAGAAGGCGGTGTCTCTGAACCTCGGCGGCACGTTCAGCTTCGGGGGCGTCTTGATCAGAAGCTCGCCCTTGGTCGACTTGACGCCGCACTTGTTCACGGCGCGACAGTGGTACTCGTCCGCGTCTTCGCCGAATACGTCGTGGATTATCAGATTGTGCACGTCGCCCTCCGAGTATATGTTGTACCGGGATCCACTGACGATCTCGCGAGCACCCTTGAACCACGTGATGGTCGGCTTCGGTGTACCAATGATCTTGCACGTGAAGGTGGCGTTGTGATTCTGCACGCAGTTCACTTTGTGCAGCGGCTGAATGACCTCGGGAGGCTTGGCCGCCTGAGGATCGGTGATCTTCACCGACGTGGAGGCCTTCGATTCCGGCCCGAGGCCGGCCACGTTCTGCGCGAACACGCGGAACTCGTACTGCCTTCCCTCGATCAAGTTGCTGATGTTGATCTGCGTGGGCAGGCAGATGGCTGCGTTCACGCGCTGCCAGGCCTGGCTGCCCACTTCGCGTTTGTCGATCCAGTAGCCCTGAATCTTCGAGCCTCCGTCCGTCTCTGGCCTCTCCCAGGAGAGGTTCACAAAATCGCCGCCGACCTCGGTGACCTTGGGCGTTCCTGGAGGTCCCGGTGGATCGAACGGCGCCTTGGCCTTGATGGGGTTCACTCCTTCCAGCGGTGGTCCCATCCCGTTGTCGTTCACCGCCATCACGCGGAACAGATACTCCTGCCCCTCCGTCAGACCCTGCACCATGCACGTGGTGTCTTTGCAGAACGTAGAGACTATGATCCAGTGCGTGAGGCTGACGTCGCGACGCTCCACAACGTAGTGGGTCACGCGCAGACCGCCGTCCACTTTCGGCAGATGCCAGGACAGCGTGCAAGTGTGTTTGTTGATGTCCGAGACGTCCAGAGGTCCTATTGGAGGACCTGGCAGGCCAGTGATGTGCACATTGAAGGATCCGCTCACGCTGCCGCTGTCGTTGGAGATGGACAGGTCGTAGGTGCCAGCGTCGTCCTTCTCGATATCCTTGATAAAGATGATGAGGTACTCGTCGAACACGGTGTACTTGACGTGGCCGGTCTCGGTCACTTTACGGCCGTCCTTCTTCAGGGTAATGTCCATGGGCTGGTCGCCGCTGTAATAGATCTTGATCTTGGTGTTGTCGCCTTCAGCCAGGTACAGGTCATCCGGCATGCGCTCGATGCGAGGCGGCGTGCCGATCTTCAATCGAGACGTCGTCGTAGCCGTGCCAAGCGGATTCGACACTTGGCAACTGTAGTCGCCGTCGTCCGCCTCCCATACTTCCGATATCACCAGCCTGTAGATTCCATCGAACGCCTCCGTGCGGAATCTGCCACCGACCGTGATCTCCCTGCCGTTCCTCAGCCACCTGTAATCGAATCAGTTCCGGACGTGAACGTTAACGCAAACTCAGTTTCCTGAAAGCGAAATCTCTCGTAAAGTACCAACCTGGCTGTCGGCAAAGGCTTCCCACTGGCCTCGCACTCGAACACGTGCACCTTTCCAAGAGGCACGATTTCCCTGACTGGCAGAGTCCTGACGAACTCTGGTTTCTCGCCGCCCTCCACCTCGCAGATCTTGACGGGGGTGGTACAGGAGCTCGGCTCTGATCTCCCGGCGGCGTTCACCGCGAAAATCCTGAACTCGTAGTCGCCCTTCTCGATCAGGTGCATAACGGTGTACTCGGTGTCCGTGACGTTGTAGTCGTTGCACTTTGCCCAAATGGCGCTGCCCACCTCGCGCTTCTCGATCACGTAGCCGGTGATGCGGCTTCCGCCGTCGGAGACCGGGGCCTCCCACTTCAGGTCCACGTAGTTTTTGCCGACCTTGCGCACTTGCGGTGTGCCTGGGGGCGAAGGCACCTTGAACTTGCTCTTAAGCTTGAAGGGTGCAGACGGTGGGCTCGGTTTGCTGAAACCTGCCGCGTTCTTCGCTCTTATCCTGAACTCGTATTCGTGTCCGCTCTGCAGATTGTAGCAGATGTAAGTCGTGTCCTTCACTAGGTAGTCGTTCGCCACCCGCCATTGGGCATCATCCGCTGGATCGCGGAACTCGATCTTGTAACCCTGGATGGAGAAGCAAATCCATTATTGAATAATTGAGGAATAATGATTATCGCTCTTCAACTTTATCACACTTGGGATCGATAACGAGCATTTCGAGAGGTACAAAAGGCAAGGAATGTTTGTCTTGGTTACCCAAGGCGGTAGGTACACCTACTTGGATACGAGAACCACCGTCGGACATCGGTCGAGTCCAGACAACAGTCGCGTTCGAGGTGTCCCAATCGATTACGCGTGGCTGTCCAGGTGGATCGGGCACAGTGAATGGGAACTTGGCAGTGATGGGCTCATCCGCCTGCAGTGGCTCTGATACTCCGTACTGGTTCTCAGCACGAATGCGGAAGTTGTACTGTCTGCTGGGTTCCAGGCCAATCACGTCGTAGTGAGTGTTCCTCACGAAGCTGCTCAACTTCACCCAGTACTGCAATCATTCGAATCGTTTAATACCCTCCAGTCGCTATCACACGAAGGTCCCTCTTCTATTTTCTGCTTTGTGTAAATGGGGCCTCTCTTTTTTTGGAAAATATTATCCCAGCGTAGAAACACAGCGCATTTATAAGCGCTTATAATAGTATTCTACGTCCTCCGTCCGTACAGTATCGCAACTCTTATAAATAATAATAATAATACTTACGCCAGCCGGATCGAACTTCTCGACGATGTAGTTTGTAACAGGCGAACCGCCATCGTCGAAGGGAGGTTTCCAGGACAGGGCGCAAGTTTCCGGCGTGATATCGGAAATATCCAAAGGCGCCTGTGGCGGTGACGGTTTGTCTGCAAACAGAATTGCTCCGTTACCCTCATTCAGACAGATTTCCCTTTATTTTTCAACTCTTGGACACAAAAACTCACCGACAACGAGAACCTTGCACGAGGCATGGTCCGTGCCGACAGTGTTGGTCAGATAGATAGTATATGTTCCCGTATCGGACCTCTTCGCCTTCTTGTTAACGAACTGCGAGGCAACGTCCGTAGTGTCGAACTTAATTCTATCTCCCGTGAGAACTTCTTCGCCGTTGATGGACCAGCTCGGTCTTGGTTTCGGATTCGCCGTGTAGGGAACAGTTATCGTGAACGGTTCTCCAGCGATCACCGTCATGTCGCGGATGCTGAGGTCCGACGTAATCCTCGGCGGGACTGCAAATGATTTAGGTTCGTGAAGTCAGTAAGCAATAATAAGGCGGCTCTTATTTTCGACTTTTGAATTTTCTTCGCGGCACCACTCAGAGTAGTTACAAATAATAAAAAAAATCTGTGTAAAGCTTGAGCCTGATCGGATAACGGGAAAAGATGCTGCCCCTGGGCCCTTGAACAATTAAATAATTATTTAATAGCTCATAAAGTCGATTCTATATAATATCCTTCAAGTTATTGATTACATAAAAAAAAATATGTCAAATAAAAGTTGTAGATCCGGACAAGGAGCATCTTTTATGTTCTATTACTGTGTATACCTGTTTGTACCGTCAAACGGTTTTTGAAAAAGTCCCAAAAACTATTAAAAAAGAATTTTATTTTTCAAATTTTTGAAAGTTCAACTCCTTCTCGAACACTTTTTATTTATGAAGGCGAAGAAAAAAAAATTGTAATTTTTATTTTCGAGGACTATTTTTTAAACATTTAATGAATTTTTCTTGAAAATTTAGAAGCGAAATTCGTAAAAATATCGAAGATATAGACATAAAAAAGATTCATCAAGAGTAATTAAGAGCCACCCTAAATAGTAAGCAAGTAGGTCATCAAACAATTATTTCATTAAGGAATACTTACAAGCTGGTGCCAGCGCTCTGATCACGTCCGAGTTGGAGCTCCACGGTCCACGTCCAGCTGCATTCTCGGCAGCCACGCGGAACTCGTAGTCGTGATTTTCCATGAGCCCTGTCACCCTGTAAGTGGTCTCGTGAACGAGCGACGGGGTGGCCTTCACCCACTTGTCCTCCCTCAACATCCTCTTCTCGATCACGTATCCGAGGATAGGAGATCCTCCATCATGGCGAGGCTTGGTCCAGGTGATGGTGATGCTGTCCTCCGTGCTCTCAACGCCCTTCGGTGTTCCAGGCGCGCCAGGAGGATCGAACGGATGTCTGGCCTTGATCGGATCCATCGTTGTCACAGGCTCCGAGGTGCCGTACTGGTTCTCGGCCATCACTCGGAACTCGTAGGTGCTTCCCACCATGAGGTTTCTCACCCGCACGAACGGCGTGGTGATGTAGCTGCTCACCTTCGACCAGGTGCCCTTCGGCTCTCGCTTCTCGACCACGTAGTTGGTGATATCCGCGCCACCGTTATCCTTCGGCGGGTTCCAGAACAGGGTCAGGGCATCTCCACCGAACTCGTCTGCGTGGAGGTTCTGCGGTGGGCTCGGTCGGTCCAGAACCTTAACGTTCACCGTAGCCGTGTCGAAGCCTGATGAATTGCGCAACTGGAGGCGGTACTGTCCGCCGTCCGAACGCTTAGCGTTCTTCACCACGAGACTGTAGGCAGAGGAGCTCAAACATAATATTTTCCCTAATATAAGAAAAGTAAGAAAGACAGTTGAATAGCAAGCGTACCTAGCGTAATCGTCACCCAGCTGCTGGTGTACGCGATGGTCGCTCTCGTCCTTGATGACGTCGTTGGCGAACCAGGTGGCAGTGGGTTTCGGGAAGCCGATGTAAGGTACGTGGATAGAGAAGTCCTCGCCAGCACGAACGGTGATGTCGCGGACTGCTCCGAGGTCCATGACGGGCTTGTTGGGCTGTTCCTCGATGACGATCGGATTGCTCTGTTTACTGGGGTCGCTGTTGCCTATGTCGTTCACCGCGATCACCCTGAAGAGGTACTCCTCGCCCTCTGTTAGCTTCGGTACAGTGTACACGTTGCTCGGTATGGGAGCACCGTTCACGTCGTCCCATTCATCGTCGCCTCTCTTCTTCATCTGAATGATGTACCCTCTGATTTTGGCACCACCATCGCTGCGCGGTGGTCGCCAGCTCAGGGTCACCGAGTCCTTGGTTATCCTATCGGGCTTTGGTGGGTCCGGAGCATCAGGTCGCACTGAAACGATATCATTTAATCAATGACTATACCGGTGCAACCTAGAAAGCAAGTATTCTTGTGTCTAAACACTCACAGCGCTGATGACCAGCGGTAATAGGTTCAGTGGGCTTGCTAGGCTTGCCGGGTCCAGCTTCGTTCACAGCGATTACTCTGAATTCGTACTTGGACCCTTCGTGAAGATCCTGTACCGTGAATGTTGTATTCGGAGTTGGATAATTGTTCACCTTCAGCCATTCGCCACCACGCTCGCGCCTCTCCACGTAGTATCCTGAAAGAGCAAAGTACTCCGTCAAACATGTAACACGCCTTTCCAAAACCAAAGTGGAGATTTTACAGGTGTCAGTGGACACGTAGAAACAGTAAACTGAATTTAAACTAAATATCTCACCAGTGATAGGCTTTCCACCAGTGTTGAGTGGTGCATTCCACAGCAGGCTACAGCTGTTGGGGGTGTAGCCAAGTATCTCCGGTTGGCTGGGCGCATCGGGTGGATCGTAAGGACTCTTGGCAATAATTGGTTTCCCTTCCAGGGGTTCAGACACGCCGTACATGTTCTCTGCGCGCACTCTGAACACGTACTTCTTGCCCTCGGTGAGCCCCTTCGCGGTGTAGCTTGTTCTGGGACAGTATCCGGGCGTCTGACGCCAGTTATCGGCTCCGTAATCCGACACCTCCACGATGTAGTTGGTAATGTCAGATCCACCATCGTCCTGAGGCTTGTTCCAGGACAGAGAAACAGTGTCCTGCGTTGTTCCAGTGTATTGCAGCGGACCTTGTGGCGGTCCAGGCCTGTCGACCACGATAACCTCGATATCCGCCGAGTCTTTTCCGTGCTCGTTTGTCGCCGTGATCCTGTAGATCCCGCCATCCTCGCGGACAGATTTCTCGACCAGTAGGTTGGTGCGGTCGCTCTTCGTTTCGGTCTGAACATTGTACAATCATCCATATATTAAATTACCATCGTATATAGGCGACGTTCAATCAACGCAGCAGATAATTCTCTGGTGTGCAACAGTTTCTTTTTTGTTATTTTTTTCTGAATCGAAGTTAAAAATAAAAGTTTCTTTTACACAGGTGTGTATTAGGTGTGTATTTTTTTAGTTTTTCGGACTTTTTTCGAAAACCGTTTTTCAGACGAGAAAAAGTAATAGAATATAAAAGATGCTTCTTGTCTGGATCTACAACTTTTGTTTGACATATTCTTTTATGTAATCAATAATTTGGAGGATATTATATACAATCGACTTTGTGGGTTGTTCAATAATTATTTTTGGGTGGGTTGTTTAATAATGATTTTTTTGTATTATTTGAAACTATTCTGGGAGGTGCCAGCGAAGAAAATTCAAAAGTCGAAAATAAGAGCCACGCTAGTGTGTATATGTTATCAACTTTCATGATAGTTGTAATTCACATTAAACACTCTTTGCTTACCGATATTCGAAGAGTTTCGAGCAGCGGCCTTGCATCCTTGGTCCATTCGATAGTGGGAGTGGGTGCACCAGACAGTGGAATGTTAACGTTGATGGGCTCCCCTGCGCGGACCTTGATCTTGCGTCCAATTAGCGCGTCTAGGTTCAGTTTCGGCGCCTCCTTCATCGGTTTAGCGATGAAGACAGCGGATGTGTCGCTAGCCTTGCCAGAGCCTGCTGCATTGATGGCAGCGACTCGGTACTCGTACTGGTGGCCCTCGGTTACGTGGTCGTCGTAGTATTCGGCGTACCTCACTGGCTCTTTGTTCACCTTCAGCCAGCGACCGGTTGCCCTATCTCGTCTCTCCACGTCGTAACCGATTATCTTCGACCCTCCGTTGCTGATCGGCGCTGTCCACCTGATCTTTATATGGTCCTTGTCCGCGTCCACGCATTCTGGCTTGCCAGGTTGCCCTGGTACGACTGCACAGACGAAATTCAAGGGTCAATTGAAAAGAAAGGTACTTTGGAAGGTTTCAATTCCGAAGAGAAACGCTTACCGAATTGGTTCTTGGCGACGATCGAGCGGTCAGTGGTGAGTGGTTCGGAACGTCCCTGGAGGTTCTCCGCGCTCACTCTGAATTCGTATGTGGTGCCTTCGAGCAGCCTTGGAACGGTGGCGTGGTTGTATTTTGGATTAACGTGGGTTACCGCTGGTACCCAGCCGCCACCGTGAGTCAGGTCGCGTTTCTCGATCACGTAGCCACTGAAAAGGGGATATTTGCGCTGTACTTTGTATTCCTAATCGCAATGTGTTTATAAAACACGCTGTTCAGGTTGTGCCTTTACTCACGTGAGCTCACTACCGCCGTTATCCTTGGGCGGTTTCCACGAAAGCGTAACCGACTGACTTGTGATCTCCTCGTACTCCAGAGGACCCTCTGGCGGGCCAGGTCTGTCGAGCACAATCACCTGGAAGCTGCCCTCGTCTATTCCACTGCTGTTCTTCAGCAGCAAATGGTATAGTCCAGAGTCGGATCTCTGGGCGTTCACAGTGTGAACGATAGTGTGGTAGCCGATAGACGTGACTGTTGTTCTGTCGGTAGTCGCCAACTCTTTGCTTCCAACGGTCCAGGTGACCTCGGGGGTCGGCTCGCCGACAAAGTCGATGTCGGCGTGGAAGATGAGCCCAGCCTTGATTCGGATATCTTGCAGAGGCGTCTTGATCTTTGGAGCCACTGAAACATCGGAAAACTTTCCATTAACGCGACATTCAAATAGATTCAAATGCAAAGAGCACTGTTGCTGGAGAAACTTACAGTAGCGTGGTTTGGCAGTGATTAGATCGCTGGGTTCGGATGGTTCTGACTGTCCAGCAGCGTTCGTGGCGATCACGCGGAATTCGTACTCCTGTCCCTCGGTTAGGTCAGGAACAGTGGCGTTTGTCTGGTTCGGTGGAACGTGGATTGCGTTCACCCAGTAAGGGCTACCTTTCTCCTTCTTCTGGACGATGTACCCTGTGATTGGTGAACCACCATCGCTGCTTGGCGCCGGCCACGTCAGATCCACGTGGTCTCTGTCCCAGTCCGTGATCTGTGGCCTTCCTGGCGCGTCTGGCTCGTCTAAACATGGTTTATTAAATTTGTTACACGTATCTCGTTTCGAAACAAGTTACAAGTTGTTTGAGTTCTTGATCGAATACAATGAAGCTTGAAATTTCAATTGTCTGATATTACCCTTCTGTATTGTATTCATACTGTATACAGGTTTACGAAGAATATAAATGGATAAGAAAAAGAGAAAGAGAAAATCATTGAAATGTAAATGTGAGAAGATGAGGCTCAGCTTTGATAGCTGCTTTTACTGTAAAAGGCAACTCCTCCCCTATGCATTCAAACTTGAGGATCGCCAACAGAGTGGATGATAGAGTAAGTAGCCTGGTATCGAGCACTAACCAAATTCGTTCTTAGCTATGATGCTCTTCGGTGCCTCGAGCGGATCAGACTCCCCAATGGAATTGACAGCTTTCACTCGGAAGAGGTATTCTTTGCGGTGCGTCAATCGAGCAACCTCGTGGCTCAGCACCGTGCTCATGCCAGCATCGGACCAGGTGCCTCGAGAGAAGTCCATCTTCTCGACGACGTAGTGCAAGATCGCACTGCCTCCGTCGTCCTCTGGATGACCCCAGGCCAAGTGACAGCCTTCCTTGGTGATGTTGCTGATCACGAGTGGCTTCTTGGGTGGCGAGGGTCTGTCGAGGACAGTCACTCTGGCGCTTGAACTGAAACCATTAAAACCATTCACTTAACAAATCTCTTCTCCAATAAATCTCTCGATTTGCTACTCAGGAACAAAAGTCACCTAAACTTCCCCTGATCATTCACCAGAGTCAAGGCGTATCTGCCAGTGTCAGAGCGCACGGAGAATGCAATCTCGAAGGTGGTCTCTGTGTTGGTAGTGTACATTTCGTGCCGAGAATCGGCCATGATCACTGCTCCGTCCACGGTCCACGTTGCCATTGGCTTGGGGGACGCTTGGATGGGAATGATGTAGCTGATCTTTTGTCCAGCGCGCACTACCAGGTCGCTGAGCGCGTGTGGGTCGAACCACGGAGCAACTGTAATAAAATACGTCACAATTACCTTAACACAATCGAATCCAATTCACGAAGCTTACAAGGGAAGATCCCGAACCCGGAAAATACAATTCTTACAGTTCACGTGTTATAACGCAAAATCGCAAAATAACCGGAATTTAAGGGGTCCATATCACCCTCTTGCATGTTCACAAAGTCCCAGATTTTTTTTAATTTCCGGATTCGACATCTTTCCTTGATAGAAAACACAGTTCTCCACTCACGGAATCTTGGTTTGGCGATGATCGGCATTGAGGCTTCGGATGGTTCTCCAGGGCCAGCCTTGTTCACAGCGATCACCCTGAACTCGTACTCCTGTCCCTCGATCAAGTCAGGAGCAGTGCCCCTGGTCTTATTTCCCTCAATTTCAGCGGCTTTCTCCCACTGTCCAAACCGAGGTCGTTTCTCGATAATGTACCCCGTGATGGGCGACCCGCCGTCCTTCTTCGGTGGCGCCCATTCCAGATCCACGTGATCCTTGTCCCAGTCGGTGGCAACGGGTGCCCCAGGCTTGTCGGGTTTGTCGTACGGATCTTTGGCTGTGATCGTGTCCATGCCAGTGAGCGGAGAAGATTCTCCCTGCTTGTTCACGGCACGCACTCTGAATTGGTAGTCGTGTCCCTCGATCAGATGGTCCACGTGAGCGGAAGTGGAAGATGCCTCTGCTACGGGCACCCAGCGCATGTTCTCCGTGTCCATTTTCTCGACCTGGTAATACTGTATCTCCGAGCCACCATCGTCCTTCGGTGGCTTCCACTTCAGGTTGCAGCCGTTCTTGGTCACGTTGTCGATCTTCAGCGGACCTTCCGGCGGAGATGGCACGTCGAGGACGTTCACCGTCAGCGTCGCCGTGTCTCTGCCGTTGATGTTCTTTGCCTCCAGCGTGTACACGCCAGAATCCGATCGCTTCGCCTCTATCACGCGCACCTTTGTGTTGTAGTCCTCGTTCACGATCTTGATGCGATCGTTCGCCATCACCATCGACCCCTTCAGCGACCACTCCTTCGATGGGGGTGGCTCGCCGCTGACTGGCACATCCAGCTCGTAGAAACCGCCAGCTTTCACCTTCACGTCCAGCATGTACTTCCTGTCGATCTTTGGTGGCACTGCAAAGGAATGTCGTACGATTCAGTCGTGAACGGGGAGGATTTTGGTAAAGCCTAAGGAAATAGAGACTCACAGTTCTTGGGGCGCGCCAAGTGGGATTTCGAGGCGTCCGACGGCTCTCCAGGCCCAGCTTTGTTCACCGCCCTAACTCGGAACTCGTAGTGGGTGCCTTCAACCAGATCGTTAACCTTCCCACGGTTCACGTCTCCATCGACTTCGGCGCACTTCTCCCAGGTAGGGCTGTACTTGTCTCGCTTCTCTATGATGTAGCCAGTAATGGGCGAGCCGCCATCTTCTTGCGGCCGAGACCACTGCAGCTCGACAAAGTCGGAGTCGTAGTCGCTGACAGTCGGGGTGCCAGGTTTCCCTGGTTCGTCTGCAAGTGTCGATTAAAACCGATATAGAGACACAAGTTCCAACTCTTTCAAATTATATGTACTCACCAAAAGGATTCTTGGCCTCGACGCTCTGCATGGCAGCAAGGGGTTCCGACTTGCCCTGCTTGTTAACAGCGCGGACCCGGAACTTGTACTTGTGCCCTGGAGTGAGGCCTTCCACGTTCAGAGAGGTCTCCGGGCCATCGGTTTCACCAGCTGGTACCCATCGACCAGTCGTCTCGTCCATCTTCTCCACGACGTACTTGTCCACGGGCTGTCCGCCATCGTCTTCCGGAGGCTTCCACGTGAGCTTGCATCCCTCTGCGTGCACGTCCGACGCTCTCAAAGGTCCCTGGGGCGGACTGGGTCTGTCCAGCACCGTCACCTTCACCGTCGCCTCGTCCATTCCATTAATATTCTCGGCAGTGATCGTGTACTTCCCTGAGTCTGCCCTGGTAGCCATCCTGACGTTCAAGCTCGTATTGTAATCCACGTGCTTGACCTTGATGTGCTCCGTAGGCCTGACCTCTCGTTTTCCCAGCATCCACTTCGTGGTGGGCGGAGGCTCGCCAGTAACCTTCACGTCGAAGCTGAAGTTCTGACCAGCTTTGATTCTGACCTCCACCAGATTGGTGCGGTCGATCCTCGGCGCTTGGTTTCGCGGTTTCGCAATGATCGTTGGCGTTGCGTCGGATGGCTCGCCGGGGCCAGCTTTGTTCACCGCTCGCACACGGAACTCGTAAGGCTGGCCTTCTATTAGGTCGGGAACTGTGGCCGTCGTCTCGTCCGCTGGCACCTCCACCGCCTTCTCCCATTCACCGTACTTGTCTTTCTTCTCGATGACGTACCCTGTGATAGGGGATCCGCCGTCATTCATCGGTGGCGTCCACGCGAGGTCCACGTGATCCTTGTCCCAGTCTGTGGCTCTTAGGTCTCCTGGCTTGCCTGGTTCATCTACAAAATCGAAACAGAGTGTGCAGTTTACGTGACGCCCATTAGTATCCTTCCTGCTTGATAAGCTTTATTTCTAATTCACTTACCGAATGGATTCTTCGCTAGTATCGCCTGTTCCGTTTCTAGAGGCTTGGATTCTCCCTCAGCGTTCACCGCGCTGACACGGAACAAGTACTCTTTGCCCGGTGTCAAACCAGACACCTCCAAGTCTGAAGGAACGTGACAGTGTTAGCTCACCTGTTCACACATTTTACTAAGCAATCTTCTAAAACTATAGCTCAACTCACTCGGCTCAGTAGATCGACCGCAGGGTACCCAGCATCCAGTCTCCGGGTCCATTTTGTCCACTTGGTAGTACTCGATCGGGGTACCACCGTCGTCCTTGGGCCTCTTCCACTTGAGCTTGCATCCCTCCTTATGCACGTCCGAGACTTGGAGCGGTCCTTCGGGCGGCATTGGTTTGTCGGTGACTGTGACTTGTACGGTGACAGAGTCCCTTCCTGACGAGTTGCTCGCTGTGACACTGTAATCTCCACTGTCGTCGCGGGACACCGGTCGGATGCTGAACTTTGTGCTGTAATCCGAGTTGTCGATCTGCACCTTCCTGTCGGAGTGCAGAGGGATCGCTCCGTATCGCCACTCGATGTGTGGCGGAGGCTCGCCGATCACGTTCGCGTCGAACCTTAGCAACGAACCGGCCGACAGAGTGACGTCCCGCAGATTGCGTCTGTCGATCTTGGGTGCCACTGAAACGAGCAGATTTATAGGTGAGAGATCGATCGACAGGTGCCAAAATCGCCTCGAATGACGATTATTTATAGAGCGTTTGGTGCGCCGCTGTATTCCCGGCGAGGATACTTGTTTCGTGTCAGGGATACAACGTGATAATAAAAAGAAACTGGACGGTTGCCACGAATGCCGACAATTAAAATTCTCTGTTGCCCCCTAAGATTTCTGCCGATTGACTAAGTCTCTGTTGCGTTCACGTTTACTTACAGAAGCGTGGTTTAGCGGTGAATGTTTTGCTCGAGTCCCCAGGCTCCGACTGGCCAGCTTTGTTTACAGCGATTACACGGAACAGGTAATCGTTACCCTCGATCAGGCCATGTACCAAGGCCTTCGTAGTGGGTGTCTCGATTTCCAACGCTTTCTCCCACATGGTACTATATTTGTCTTTCTTCTCGACAATGTATCCAGTGATGGGAGATCCACCATCGCTGACGGGCTCCTTCCAGGTGAGGTCCACCTGATTGGCGGTCCAGTCGACGGGCTCTGGTGCTCCTGGAGGGCTTGGGACAGCTGAACAAATTTGACCATGATCACAATTAATCTAAGCCTCAATTTTGTACATTTAAAGAAATATCGTGAAGGTAAAAGGAAATCCACTAAGTCCATTCTTTCTAAAACTCATATTGTACCACCACTAAGTTCACAACTGTTGCCTACTTTAGGTGGAAATCCTCCAAGCTCATAAACTCATTGGACTGCTGTGAAAGAGAGTCTAATGATAAAAATCTATTTTTCTCCTAAACTTGGAGGATTTTCTTCGTAAGCCCACTATAGATATTGTACTAAAGTCTATGAAAATGTAGCTTGTCTCGTGTCTAAGTACGTACTGAATGGATCCTTGGCGACTATCGAACTGTACGTCTCCAAAGGCTCCGATTCTCCTTCCTTATTAAGCGCCTTCACTCTGAACTTGTACTCGTGTCCAGGTGTCAGTCCTTCCACCTTCATCTCCGGACCTGTCGTTTTACCGACTGGCAACCAGACACCTGTGTCTGGATCGAACTTCTCCACGAGGTATCCTTCGATTGGCTCGCCACCATCGTCCTTCGGCTTCTTCCACTTGAGCGTGCATCCCTCCTTGTGGATGTCTGACACCTCGAGCGGTCCCTCGGGCTTACCCGGCTTGGCTGTGAACAGTGCATCACTTCACAAATGCTCCCGTACCAAAAAATTTATTTCCCAAATCAGTAGCAAAAGTGCACACTCACAGACAACAGTGACTTCGACCTCGGCAGTGTCAGAACCATGCTGATTCACCGCCGTGATCTTGTACATGCCACTGTCTTTGCGCTCGGGCTTGTCGTTGTAGAACTTGCTGTTGTAAGGGACGTTCTGAATTCGACGGAAGGTGGTCTGCTGAATGCTCTTGTTGTTGATCACCCAGGTGACGTCTGGAGGCGGTTCACCGATGATCTTCACGTCGAAGTGGAATCCTTCGCTCTCGCGTACTGTGATGTCGCGCAAGGTCTTTCTGTCGATTCTCGGGGCGACTGTTGGGGAAGAAATAACGTTGCGATGTACCTGACGATTCCCCAGGGTGAATGTAATGATGTAAAATATACTTACGTCGTCGACACTTGGCAGTGATGGGTTTGCTAGTGTCGGATGGTTCCCCAGGACCAGCCGCGTTGATCGCTTTCACGCGGAACTCATACTCCACACCCTCGTCGAGGTTGTCGACGCGTCCTTTGCACTCGGGTCCGGTTTCCAGAGCCTTTATCCAGCGTGGACTGTCTTTCTCGCGCTTCTCCACAATATACCCGGTGATTGGAGATCCACCATCTTTCAATGGTGGAGTCCATCTCAGGTCTATGTGATCCCTGTCCCAATCGGTTGCCTCTGGGCGACCAGGTGGCCCTGGTTCGTCTGTAACACGAATACAACATAATAAAAAATCATACACTTTCATCAAGCGTAATTAAATCGAGTGGAATAAGAATCTGAAGCTAACCGAATGGATTCTTGGCTACGATTCCATGATCGGTTTCCAAAGGCTCCGATTCGCCCTCTGCGTTCACAGCAGCGACACGGAACTTGTACTCCTGTCCAGGTGCCAGGTTCTCCACGACCATGGTGGGCTCCTTAGTCCTTCCCACGGGTATCCACCTGCCCGTTTCCGTGTCCATCTTCTCGACGACATAGTGATCCAATGGCGCGCCGCCATCGTCCAGCGGCGGGTTCCACTTGAGGGTGCATCCCTCTTTGTGCACGTCGGACACTTTCAGGGGACCTTCCGGTTTGCCGGGCTTGTCTAGGACGAGGATCTCGATAGAAGCTTCGTCCTTTCCAGAGCTGTTCTCCGCCTTCAGTGTCAAAGTGCCGCAGTGAGCCCTGCTGACTGACGACACTATGAACTTGGTTCTGTAGTCTTCCAATTCGATGGTCACGACCCCAGCAGACTCCTGTTTGGCCTTGTTCAGGTACCACGTCTTTGATGGTGGCGGTTCACCAGTGACCTTCACGTCCAGGCGGACGTGATTGCCAGCCTTGATGGTGATGTCCTTCAGGTTCGTGCGATCGATCCTCGGGGCTGCGTAACGATCCTTAGCTACCAAGCTGTCGCTCGGTTCGCTGGGTTTGCTCTGGCCACCCTTGTTCACTGCCTTCACGCGGAACTGGTACTTCTGGCCCTCCACGAGGTCCTCCACACGACCGTCTGTCTTGTTCCCAGGAACTTCAGCCGCCTTCTGCCATTTACCGTACTGGTCCTTCTTCTCGATTATGTACTTCTCGATCGGCGCTCCGCCGTCGTTCTTTGGAGCCTTCCACTTCAAGTCCACGTGGTGCTTGGACCAGTCCTTCAGGTCTGGCTTGCTGGGCGCGTCAGGTTCGGCTGTAATTCGCAAATGGTTAGTGTGCTTAATCACCTGGTAACAGAGTTGGCCATTGTTCGAAGAAATCTTTATTCGAATGATCTTGAATAAGAATTGCGAATAAAACGAAGTTATTTGAGAATGACGAATAAAGTTTTAATCGTTACTCTCAAGTAACTTCGTTTTATTCGCCTGGTAGTGGAAAAAAACACTGGTTGATATAAGTTATGCTTACTGTATGGATTCTTCGCTGTAGTCGGGATCGGAGTCTCCAGGGGCTCAGATTCGCCCTCGGAGTTAACAGCTTTTACTCTGAACAGGTAGTCCTTGCCCTCGTTGAGGCCAGTGACATCAGCTTCCGGTGTTTTGCTGGTGGCACACGGTACCCATCTTCCAGTGTCGACGTCCATCCTCTCGACGACGTAATGATCGACCGGCTCGCCGCCATCGTCGTCCGGCTTCTCCCATTTCAGCTTGCAGCCCTCCGCGGTCACGTTCGACACTTCCAGAGGCCCCTTTGGTTTACCAGGCTTGCTCAGCACCTGGATCTCAACGTCCACCTGATCGGTGCCACTATCGTTCTTGGCGATCACCGTGTAAGTTCCGGCGTCGGACCTCTGCAGCTTACTCATGATGAAAGTGGTGTGGTAGTCCTCGTTTTCGATCTTGAGGCGATCCATGCTCTTCAGCACGGCGTCCTTGAGCTTCCACGTGATCGCTGGAGGTGGCTCGCCCTGTATGTCTGCCTCGATTCGCAGCAGCTGTCCCACTCGCATCATCTTCTTCTGTAAGTTTTTGCGATCGATGCGCGGGGCCACTGTAAACAACAACAGAAATGCAAATTTCCCGAATATAGACGCGGGGAAGATCAGAAGCGACGGGTGAAGGATTGCAAGTGCACTTACAAAATCGTGGTTTGGCCACAACGCTTTTGGAATTGTCGCTGGGTTCACCAGGTCCCGCCCTGTTAACAGCCACCACTCTGAACTCGTACTCGTGGCCTGGCTCGATGCCATCGGTCACTTTAGTGGCGGTTCGGTCTCCCTGCACCTTTGCAACGTCTATCCACTGCCTTCCTTCCTTGTCTCTCATCTGTATAATGTATTTCTCGATGGGAGCACCGCCGTCGTCCTTGGGTGGCCTCCATTCGAGATCCACAAAGTCCTTGTCCCAGTTCGTAATTTCTGGACGACCAGGCTTACCAGGCTCGTCTGAAATTAATAGTCATTTAATATTCAGCCCACTCATTTTGCAAGAATTTTCAAAGAAATGGGGAATGAAAAGTTTTGGAAAAAGTACCGAATGGATTCTTAGCGATGATGGATTTATCAGCCTCCAGTTCATCTGATTCGCCCTCTCTGTTCACTGCTTTCACGCGGAACTTGTAAGGTTTGCCCTCTTGGAGTCCAGTTACCGTGACTTCCGGTTCCGTGGACTTTGCACAGGGGATCCATTGTCCCGTGAGCGGGTCCAGTTTCTCGATCTCGTAATACTCCACCGGTGCGCCACCATCGTCTTCCGGTTTCTCCCATTTCAGCTTGCAACCGTGTTTGTTCACGTCGAAGACTTCCAGGGGACCCTGGATAGTAGATTAATTTCGTGAAAAATATAGAGAACCCAGCAAGAAGATTCCAAGGCACGAACATCTCTGTGATAACGTACCTTCGGTTTGCTCGGTTTACCGAGGACAGAGATTTCAACCTCAGCGGTGTCCTCGCCCACCTCGTTCTTCGCGTTGATCACGTATTTGCCAGTGTGAGCCCGCTTGGTCTTCAAGATGAAGAACTTGGTGTTGTAATCTATGTTGTCGATACGCATCGTATCGTCAGACACGAGCTCTTTCCCGTCGAACGACCAGGTCACCTTTGGAGGCGGTTCTCCAATGATGTTCACGTCCAAAGTCACGGTCAGACCAACTTTCACGGTGATAGGTTGCAGGTTGGTACGATCGATGAATGGTTTCACTATAAAGGATCCAATTATTTAATTAGAACACCCATTTCCTGTACAATCAAGCTCATATCGTACTTACACCAACGAGCCTTGGCAGTGTGAGGATTGGTAGCCTCGCTAGGTTCGCCAGGTCCGGCTTTGTTAACAGCTCGGACCCTGAACAGGTATTGGTTTCCTTCTTCCAGTCTCTGCACTGTTCCCGAGCACTGTGGCCCGTGCACCTCAGCTGCCTTCACGAACGCTGTACCGAACTTGTCCTTCATTTCGATGATGTATCCTGTGATGGGTGCACCACCGTCTCTGATGGGTGGCTCCCACTTCAGTTTCACCATGTTCTCGGACCAGTCGACGATCTCTGGCAGGCCAGGGGCCGCGGGAGCGTCTAGACAGAAAGATAGTAACATGGAACCTCGGTGCAAATCATTTCACTGTATATTCTTAAAAATATCTGAAACACTGATAGTACATACCGAATGGATTCTTAGCGACGATAGCAGTGTCCGTCTGCAAAGGCTCCGATTCTCCTTCTTCATTGACAGCCTTTACGCGGAACTCGTACTTCTTGCCAGGTTCCAAGCCCGTGATGGCGTGCTCTGTTTTGTCAGGATCGACGATGCCAGCGGGCACCCATCGCCCTGTAGTCACGTCCATCTTCTCGATTATGTAGCTGGACAGCGGCAAACCACCGTCGTCCTTCGGTTTGCTCCACTTCAGCTTGCATCCTTCTTTGTGGACGTCCGTCACTTCCAGAGGACCCTCTGGCTTTCCAGGCTTGTCGAGGATGATGATCTCCACGTCAGCCTCGTCTTGACCCGAGTCGTTCACAGCTTTGATGGTGTATTTGCCGCTGAGCTTGCGACTGGTGTCGGTCAGGTGAATCTTCGTCAGGTAATCCTCGTTGTCGATCTTCACATTGGCGCCAGTTTGTAGAACTGCGCCACCAAAGTTCCAGGTGATCGTTGGGGGTGGCTCACCCTCCACGTCCACCTCCAATTTCACCAACTGACCAGCTCTGACCTTGATCGTCTGCAGCTTGTCGCGGTTAATGTGTGGCTTCACTGTGAAAACAAACCGTGTCAAGGTTTCCATTCGCTATCCTACATCACGAGACAATAAGAAACACTCACAGTGTCGAGCCTTTGCTACGTGCGGCTTGGTCGCGTCGCTAGGCTCCGATGGTCCAGCCTTGTTCACGGCGCGAACACGGAATTGGTAAGTGGAGCCCTTCTTCAGGCCAGTCACTCGTCCCTTTGGTTGCGGGGAGTCCGTCACCGTAGCTTCTTGCCACTGTGTCGACGGTTTCTCTTTCATTTCGATGATGTAACCCGTAATGCCTGCACCTCCGTTGTCCTTTGGAGGCTCCCACTTCAGGTCCACGCGATCCACGTCCCAATCCTCGAACTCTGGTACGCCAGGTTTGCTGGCTACGTCTAAACAATTAGTATTCAACCATAAAAATTGATACTCTTTCATCACCAAGATATCCTGAGCGAATGTATAAAAAAGGGTAAAATGGTACCATAAGGATTCTTTGCTAGAGTGGTGCCGTCGGTGACTAGCGGCTCGGATTCACCCTCTTCGTTGATAGCCTTCACCCTGAACTCGTATTCGTGACCCTCCTGCAGACCCTTAACGTCCATTTCGGTGTCCGAGGTACGTCCAACAGGTACCCATCTTCCAGTAGCCTTGTCCAGTTTCTCGACTTGGTAACTGGTAACGGGCTTGCCACCGTCGTCCTCTGGTTTTCCCCATTTCAACTTGCACCCGCCCTTGGTCACGTCGGACACTTTGAGCGGACCCTTTGGCTTGCCAGGAGCCGCTGTTAAAATGGAAACATCGCATCAGATGTCAGAAAATACAGTACTATAGCGTTACGTTAATTATCAAACATTTCAAGACTCACAAAGTATCGTGATCTCGACTTCGGCTTCGTCTTCGCCATGAGGGTTCACAGCCTTTATCTTCCAGACTCCAGTGTTCTTGCGCAAGCAATCGGTAATACTGATTTTCGTATTGTAATCCACGTTAACGATCTCGATATTCTCGCCGGTCTTCATCGCTTGGTTAACGTGGTACCACGTGATTTCTGGTGGCGGTTCACCGCGTACGTCCACGTCGTATTTGATCGTTTTGCCGGCTCGCACAGTGATCGGTTTCAGGTTTGTGCGGTCGATTCTTGGTTTCACTGAAACGAAATACATATTTAAGTATTGGAACGTGGAGGATCGATTGCATCGTTGTCACGGGAGAAGGAGAAAGGGATACTCACGAGATTTGTGTTTGCATATCTGCATCTTGGATGCATCCGACGGAGGAGATGTTCCCGCCTTGTTCACCGCGATCACTCTGAACTGGTACTCGCCCCGTTCTTTCAAGTCAGCCACTTTGGCTTCCAGCTGACCTCCAGGCACCTCCATGGCCTTCTCCCAGTCTGGCTTATACCGATCTTTCTTCTCGATTATGTACTTCTCGATGGGCGCTCCGCCATCGAAGTCTGGAGCAGCCCATTTTAAGCTGACAGACTCGTTGTCGTAATCGGTTATCTCTGGAGTTCCAGGCTTGTGAGGTTCGTCTGTAATTAATCGGTATACGTTAATTTGACGCATTTAACTCTAGAACGACACTGTGACACTTTTACAGAATTTAAATTTAAATATTTCAAAATTATTTTTTATTTTTCGTTCCCGAAAAATTCTACAGTCCCATTTACAGAGTTTAATCCTGACGTATGAAAGTTGCTTGGAAATTTTGGTGAACCTACCGAATGGATTCTTGGCAATGATTGGGCGCTCGCTTTCAAGAGGCTCCGAATCGCCCTCGTCGTTGACTGCGGTGACACGGAACTTGTACTCGCTGCCTGGGTTCAGTCCCGTCACTTCGAATTCCGTAAGTGGCGAGTTTCCTGGTATCTTGCCCACTCTGACCCATTTGCCCGTCTTCGTGTCCAGTTTCTCGATCTCGTACTCCTTGATCGGCACACCGCCATCGTCCTCTGGCTTCTCCCATTTCACTTTAGCCGACGTGGCGGTTACGTCCGTCACCTCCAGCGGGCCCTTTGGTGAGCCTGGTTTTCCTGAATATCCAATGAAAAATATTCAATCGATAATTGCGCGCAAGTTGGGCATTTAAGTTGCTTAAGAAAAAAATACGAAACTTACCAAGAACCGTGAGTTCCACAGTCTCCTCGTCCTTGCCGTTACTGTTCTCAGCGATGATGGTGTACTTCCCAGTGTCCTTGCGCATCGCGTTCACGATCGTGAAGTCCGTGTGGTAATCGACGTTCTCGATCTTGATTCGTTCCGTGTTCGTTAGCGGGATGTTGTCCCTCCAGATCCATTTCACTTCTGGAGGCGGTTCACCGCTGATATCCACGTTCCACTTGTGTGTGCGACCAGCCTTGATGATCACAGATTTCAAGTTGGTTCTGTCGATTCTTGGTTTCACTGAAATCACGATACAGATCATTAGAAAAGTTCACAGCTACGTGGGCAAGCACTTAGACACCTAGACAGAAAAGACACTTACGGTTCTTGTGCTTGCAGAGGTGGTTGTCCGTGGGCTCGCTAGGCTGGCCAGAGCCAGCCTTATTGTGAGCACGCACACGGAATTGATACACCATTTTCTCTTTCAGATCCTCGACCTTCACCTCGGTGGTGGCGTCGGCGGTTTTCGCCACTTCGACCCAATCAGGTGAGAATTTATCTTTCATCTCGACGGTATAGTGGGTGATTGGTCTTCCACCGTCGGTCGACGGCTTCTCCCACTTCAGAGACACGCTGACGTTGTCGTAGTCAAATATCTCTGGCTTACCAGGCTTACCAGGCTCGTCTGAAAGCGAAGTCACGCAATTGTGTATTTACAAGTTCCAAACACTGGGCAATGCTTTATTATTTCCCGAGGGATTAGGTAAGACGCTCACCATAAGGATTCTTAGCGAGAATGGCTTCGTCCACCTCGAGTGGCTCGGATTCGCCCTCCTTGTTAACAGCCTTTACACGGAACTTGTACTTCTTCTTAGGAGTCAGGCCACTGAAGGTGAAGTTATCTTCGTTCGGTCCAACCTCTCCAGCGGGCACCCATCTTCCGGTGTCCATGTCCATCTTCTCCAGAACGTACCCGGTGATGTCAGTGCCACCGTTGTCTTGTGGTTTCTGCCACTTCACCTTCACGTGATCGGAGCGCACCTCTTCCACCTTCAGCGGTCCGGTCGGTTTGGATGGTTTGTCTAAAAGAAACCATCCCATGAGTTCCTTGTTATTGTCACATAACATACACCAAACTACAGACTAAAAAAATAAAAAAATTCAAAAAAATCAATATCGACTTCAAAAACAGATATGTACAAAAAGTAAAAAAATAATTTTTTTATTATTTATACTACGACTCTCAATATTTTTATGTGCGCGCCTCATCATTTGCACTGTGTAAATCTGGCGCTGATTTTAAAATATAAAGAGTCGTAGATTAAATAAGGAAACAAAATTATTTTTTTGCTTTTTGTGCTTTTTATGTTATTGAAGTCGATTTTAATTTGTTTGAATTTTTTACTTTTCAGTTATTTAAGTTATATAGCTACATTTATTTAGTGATAATAATAATGAAGTCGGTTAATGAAACAGATTTCCTATTTTTGGTGTAACTTCAAAACTACTTAACCGATTTCGATGATTCTTTCTCAACGACCAAAGTTGATCGAAGTTAAACTAAATGCAATAAGTTTCGCGAAAATCAGTCCAGTAGTTACGGAGAAATTCGCGGAGAAACATACGCATCAAACGTAGAACTTCTTTCTTTTTGAAGTCGGTTCAAAATACGATATTCTTTAAACGTACCCAGGACAACGACATCAGCAATGCTCTCGCAGGTGCCAGAGCCATTCGACAGCACCAGCTTGTATTTCCCCGAGTCAGGCCTGGTCGTCTTTCTGACTGTAAGAACGGTGTTCCTTTCATACTTGTCGATCGTGATCCTTTCAGCGGAATCTTGGACGAGCTCCTTCTCCCCAAGGAACCAGTGCACCTCTGGTTCTGGTTCACCAGCGTACTTGATGTCGTACTTGATCACTTGTCCCTTCTTCACGATCAGATTCGTCAGGCCATCGCCAACGATGTACGGCTTGACGAATCGAGACTTAGCTATGATCGGTTTCGTGGCGTCAGAGGGTTCACCTGGACCAGCTTTGTTCACTGCCCTGATCCTGAATTCGTATTGGGTGCCCTCCTTCAGGCCGTCGATGGTTGCTTGCGTCACGTCACCCTCGATCTCTTTGCCCTTCACCCATTCCTTGCCGAATTTCTCCTTGTATTCGATCACGTAGCCTGTGATAGGCGCTCCGCCGTCGTTTTCTGGCTTCGTCCACTTCAAGTCAGCGTGGTCCTTGTCCCAGTCGGTGACGTCCACGTTTGTGGGCTTGCCAGGTTCATCTGAACAACAAAATAAGGGAAAATTGTTTGTGTGTTTTGTATTTTTATTAGGAGCGAGCTTCTTCTACGTACCCCATGGATCTTTAGCCAGAACCGGCTTGGCGAACATCGCCGGTTCGCTTGAACCGAGCTTGTTCACAGCCCTTATGCGGAACTTGTACTCCTTCTTCGCGATCAGGTCTTGGACCTTGTAGACGCACTTTTCACCCGGCGCGACTTCGCCGACGCTGTCCCATTGGGATTTCAAGCTCATATCCAGACGCTCGATCACGTACTTCGTGATTGGCGAGCCACCATCGTCCTTCGAGGGTTTGAACGACACCACGCACGAGTTCTGGAAGATCTCGTTCACGTCCACATCCGTGGGCGCCGATGGCACGTCTAAAAATCCACAGAAATATAGAGGAATAGGGGTTTTGTAATTCCTCCCAGGTCTCTTATTCCGAGTTGCGTTCCTGATCTCACAGAAGTTGCATTGTCTGTGACGTTTCGAGTGCAAAGATGCGTACCTTGCATGTTGACGTTCACGTCCTTGATCTCCTCTCCCTGATTGTTGCCGATCTTCACCTGGTAAATGCCGGATTGATCGCGAGAGGGCTTCTTGATTTTGAAGGTGATCTTGTCCTCGCCAACGACCACTTCGACTTCCTTCAGCGGCAATGGCTTGCCATCTTTCATCAGCTTGGCCTCTACCTGGCTCTGCTTGGTACCTTCGACTGTAAAAACAGACATTATGTTCCAAGATCCCCCTTCTTCGATTTACAGAAAGTATGTAGACGCTAAAGAACTTACTTTTGAAGGGAACGACGAACACCAGCGGTGCGCTGCAAGGCCCTTCGACCTTGTCAGGCACTTCGACGATAGGCTTGCTCTCGCCCTTCTTCACGGTCAGCTTACAGCTGCTCTTCAGCTCCCCGCTCTCGCAGGTGATTTCACCGTCGTCGCTCATGTCCACGTTGTTGAACACCAGCTGATGCTTTCCACCGCCCAGATTCTTGATCTCGACCCTCTCGCTGGGCTCGATCTGCTTGCCATTGAACAGCCACACGGCTGGAGCTGTCTGGTCCTGAAGCTCCACGTCGAGTACCAGCTTCTCCCTTTCTATGGCCACTGTGTCCTTCAGCTTCTTGTTGAACCGATTCGCGTCTGAGGAGTTTCATCCAATTACTCGTTGCACCTTTATCTAACAAAATCCTGTACCGAAGGTGAATGTCACTTACAGTTTATTACTATCTCCGCTTCCGTCTTGTCGGCATTGCTGACGCAGGAATAGAGGCCAGCATCGGTGACTTTTGTGTCTTTGATGATAAGCTTCCTCTTCCTACCATCTTCCTTGATTTGTACCCTGCACAAAGGTGGATACGTTCGCGTTAAAGTGTTCTGCCTGCTTGAATAATTTCACAGATGTTACCTCTTGTCAGACACGATCTCTTGGTCACCCTTGAACCATTTCACATCGCCACCAGCGTCGTCCAGCTCGCAGACCAGGGTCAACGTCTCCTTCTCCACTAGCTGCTGGTGCTTCAGCACCTTCACGAACTTGTAAGGGTATTCTGCGAAGATAACAGTGTATTTTACAGTCACAGGAACCTCCATTAACAATTTCTCAGATGAAAGGGACTTACCGACTACGGTCAAGACAGTCTCAGTCTTGTCGGATTGCTTGTTAATTTTGCAAATGTATTCGCCGCTATCTTCGAGCGTGGCGCTCTTTATAGTCAGTCGGCAGACACCGCTCATGTCCTTTGATATACTGTACTGATCGCCATCCTGGGAAAAGAGTGAATCGGTCGTTAAGCGATTCCAATTCTTTTCCGTAAGTATCGAGATTCAGAGGCTGTTGGTAGTGAGTAGCTTACCTCGAGCTTCGTTTTTCCTTTGCACCACGTTACTTGGGCGAGATTGGAGCTGATGGTACACTCCATGTAAACTTCGTGCTTGGTGAAACCGCTGGTCTTCTTCGAGAGCGGTTTGGTGAATGTGTACGTTGGATCAGGTTCTGATTAACAGAGAAATCCACGTGTCGATAATTTCTGTGCAAACAATCGTTTAACTGAAACTTACCCTCGACGTTGAGGAAGCCTGTGCTCGAGACACCCGATATTTCGATAGTGTATTTGCCTGTGTCTTCTACCTTGGGACCTGTGATGATCAGCTGGTAGCAATCCTCTTCGTTCTTAAACTTGTACTTTGCCGAAGGGAACAGTTCCTAAACGCGACACAGGGTCGTTTAGTAAGTAGGGTGCATTTTCGCAAAGTAGAGTAACAGCCCCAACTTACGTCCTTTCGGAAGAACCATTTCGGTTTGCAGTTCGGCTTCGAGAAATTCGCCTCGAAGACGACCTTCTTGTCTTTGCCCTCCTTGGCATACTGGTCCACCAGTGGCTTGAGGAAGCTTTCCTGTTTCTGTGAACAAGACGGTCTCGTTAATATCTGGCTACCCGCGGACACCCTGCCATTGCATCCAGTAAGACCGTCAACCATGACAGCGTCGCTAGGCACAACAAGGAAGAAGAAGAAGAGTTAACAGATTGAAAAAAACCGAAGGCGATCGTGGCGAAAAGAATCGGCTTGCGACGTGTCTCGTCTCGGCGAGTGGAAAAAAGCTCGTTCAAAATTGCCGACCAAAAAAGAAAAAACCTTGGTCGACGGGGACGAACGTGTTTGAAGCCTACACGGCGTCCTGCCTCGACAGCGTCAACAAAAAAACAGCTGCAAAATCTGTCACCGAAAAGTCGTCAGGCGAGTGGAAAAAAATGATTGTCAGAAAAAATAGTACTCCATTGCAAGATAGTGGAAGATGTAGAAGGAACATCGACAGAGACTCGAAGCTTTTCAGGCAAGCTGTACGTGCGTACAGTTCTAAGAAATGAAGTGAGAAGAGAAGGAAAGGGGGTGATAGAGTAGCAGAAGAAGAAGAAGAAGAAGAAGAAGAAGAAGATGAAGAAGAAGAAGAAGTGTCGAATAGTCGGAGGTGTTATACTAAGTACGTATAATCGCGGCTTAGGTGCGACGGAAGAAGATGCACAGATAGAATGAACTGTCGCGATAGGGGGGTGTTTTAACGATTAGTGAACACTGAACAGGTCGTTGAGCGATGCAAAATAGAGCGAGTACAGTGGTAGAAGAGAGATAAAGAAAGACGCTCGATATCACGGGAGATCGCTGGACGATCGTGAGATAGTATCGCACGTCGTCGAGGAGTACGAGATCCAACCTCCGTCTTGGTGAAATGGTGCAGGGTCGGCCAGTCGGGAATTAATTCGGCCAGGGAGGGTCTACGAGATCCACTACTCTATAAAACAACAAAATTCGTCTGCGGTCACAGGTCTGATCGACAATATCTATTTCCTTGATCGTGTGAGTCTGATGCTAAAGCAAAACTGAAGCGTACAAAAACACACGTACTTATTGGTCACGAATCATCGTTTCGTGGCTGACAATCAGCGAAAAAACAACCCCTATGGTTTGCTCGTTAATGTCAGTGGTTCCACGTAGGGTCTGAGAAGCCGTGTGTCTCTAGAAGAAATAAGCGCAGGCCAAAGCAGGTAGTTCCCCCCACCGGTTTCATTTTGCAGCGAGATCGATCGCGAGAATTTCCTCGTTGCCACAGCACAACCCGAACCCAAGAAGCTGCAAACGCTACAAAAAACGCGACGGAAAATCTCGCGATCCCCTCGCCGTTCCCGCGAACGATTCACACGTTCTTCCCATCGAATGGTCGGGACAGTATCAATCGCTGCCGCGTGGCTGTTGTCATGGTATGGAGCTCATTTTCTCGTCGTGGCGCGGTCTGGGTCGAGATAATGCTGGTGATTAATTAACTGAAGCCTTGCGGGACGGAAGTAAGTGTGGGGCGTCTCTTCTCTCGTTCGAAGCTTTATCTTTTTAACCCTTTGGGGACACGGGACGCAACGGAACGCAAGTGGCGGCACTGTCAGATTGTAAATTTGTCAAGTGGTGTGAACTGGTGCTACGTTCTTGTCGGGTGCATCGGGAGCCCAAGGGGTTAAAGCGGAGTCGAGCGCGTGGAATGAAGAAAAAGTTAAGATTGTCTTAAGATTGTTCGCGAACCTTCTCTTTGACCGTTGTCGCTAGTATCGGCCAGTCGGCGATTAGCTCCTGCAAACTTGGCCTGCGCTGAATGTCGAAGACGTCCTGCATGCCCGGCACACACACACGTCCACGTTAGTGACACTGTTATATACCAACCAGCGATATCGATTTTCGGACGACCCTGATTTATGCTTCCACCGGACGCTTTTCCAAATCGCAGTCGTCTCGAGTTTCGGGGCGAAACGTTGCGCGAGAGAAAGGTCCGGCCGGACTCGCATCAGGGCCATCCGCGTTACAACATTGAACATTTAGAGATAATGCTTGCTGCCTGGCAATACGTGCGGGATACACACAATTCGCACCAGTTAATCTTCTCCTCGAACGTTGCTTTTGTACACGATACAATCATTTCTATCCCATGCATTGTTAACCATGAGAACATTCAATGAGAGTGCCGATAGTACAAGTTAATCGTCTGGTTAATAAATGATTGGTTAATGGAGCTCGACGATACTGATACGATATTATTCACGGCACGAGTGCATCGAAATACAATTTGAAGTGCAGCATTAGCTCTAAACTAACGTGTGTACATGTGACAATTTTGTGTTTAACTTGTGTGCCTGTGTATAGTGGATACGGTTGGGTCCGGTCGGTCTTGTCGTCCAACTTTCCACTTGCTCGCGTTACTGTCGTATATCGTCCGTCCGATTCAATGCGTGTGTATTAATTTGAGTGTATCTCTCCGCAATTTTCTTTCACTCAGGCAACCTTTAAGGTGCGAATCCACGAGATTTTACACGAGACAAAAATCTCAGCAACGACTAAATGTAAATAATGGAAATAATCGCGAGAGGTGAGATTTTTCAAAACACATCGCGAAACTTGTCTCGCTAAATAATGAAAAAAAAATGATAAAATGATTATCATTTTACACGCGAGATTAGAGTCTCATGTGAGACACGATATTTTTCTCTCATCGTGGTTGTGCACCTTTACATTTCGCTTCCATCGTTTTCTTAATAACAACGGTGAACTCTCAGCAGTGGAAACAATATGCATATTGTCGAGTGATGGTTAAAATTGCGGAAAGTAGGGGGGAACGTTAGTACGTTGGTGGTAAGTCTCGTCGGTGTCTGACTAGGAGTTATCTACTGGGGGGATGACGGCTGAAAACCTTTAGCCAGCTCCAGTTAGCTTCACCCTTCTTGTCTAGAGAAATTCGAAGGACCTCCTCACCCTCCTCCAAGATCACTATATCCTCCCCGTCTTGTAACCAGCTCCTTCCATGCATCTCGCTGTCGTGCAGCGACTACGAAGACAAACGTACAGAGAAGAAACAGGCCAGGAACGACGATACGCCACCGGATCGATGATCGATGATCGATTCAGCCGATACAGATCGCTTCCACGGTATAATGCATACGTACCGTGGTGCATGTGCAACAGAGCCCTTGACCAGGCTCAAAACCGCTGCACATATTTCTCCATTGATCGCCAGGCACGAGTCCGTGCTTGGACGGATTCCAATTAAACGACAAACAACATTCTTTACACCAAAATGATCATATGCTGTATAGCGTACCGAGCTGTTACACGATCATCGCATGTGTCCGAGGAACACGACCAGTGAAATGCAACAGATTCACGATTATATCGACATGCGTACCAAAGTAAAATAGGCAAGACCCTTCGAGATACACGGTGACCACGAGATTTTTTAAGGAGAGCATCGTAACGCGCACGGGCTTGCATACGCACCTTCTCCACCTTCTTCAACGCTGGCATCGGTTTCTCCACCTCCTTCAGGTCCACCTTCTCCTGCTCCGCCTCTTCCCTCGCCCATTTCTGGTACTTTCTCTTCTTCAGCATGGCACGGAAGTCCATACCACTGGCGTCTGCATTTCGTACATTAGAGAACATTCGTCTATCGTCCCTCAAGGATTCATAGGATTTAGGATAGATGGAATTGCCTACCAGACACGTATAGTTGCATCTCGGCGGAGTCCTCGCCATGGATGTTGCTCACGACGATCTTGTATGTGCCCTCGTCGTTGGGCTTCGTCTTCCTCATGCAGAGGGTGATCGTATTGGTCTCCGTGTCCGTGAGGAACTTGAATCGGCCACCTTCGATGATCTCGGTGATTCCCTTGTAGAACTTGAAGGTCGGTGCGGGCGAACCCTCCACCCCGACCGTGAGATACGCCGTCGAGTCTAGGTGAAACAGACATTTCGTTCACTCCGAATCCAAGTAGACGGGAATAATGCGTATAAGAGATCAGCTAAATATCCAAGTACATATTCCGTAATAAAATAAACACCTTCGACGGCGGAGTATGACTCCTGGACATCGACGATTTGGGGTGGTCCCGGTGGTCCAACATCTCGAAGGGGTGTGCTCGGCTGGTTGATCTTATTCTCGAGGTCCGCCACGCTGGGTCTTCTAACGTCCGCGCTCGGACGACGACGCTGCATC
This sequence comes from Andrena haemorrhoa, assembly GCA_910592295.1. Classification (NCBI taxonomy): domain Eukaryota; kingdom Metazoa; phylum Arthropoda; class Insecta; order Hymenoptera; family Andrenidae; genus Andrena; species Andrena haemorrhoa. Next base: position 604,945 of record OU342944.1, on the reverse strand, counting down.
AACCACCGAAATCGTCAGCAAAATCCCTCCCACACTGTGCGCTTCGTTTCTTATCGAGCATTAAAAGCATTCGAAAAAGGAAGCAGCAAGCTAGAACGACGGCCACTTTCGTCACTTTCGTCGACCTACCTGTCGCATTCTCAACTCTCCACTATACAAACACGAAGATCAATTGGATGGCTCCAAAACAGACGATAGAGGACGAAAGTCACGGCCATCGTTCTATGCACGGTGCTTTCGTGCAGTAACGCGGTGCGAGTTATCATTCGCGCGTTAATCACACCATTAGCTCACATCGTTAGTCCCAGAAGCGTTAAACCACTCAACGTTAGCCACCTAGTTAAGTGAATAGCAGCTGTTAGGCGAGGCCAGCTGATTCGTCTTTCTTGGCGTGCCTCCGTTAGCCAGACAAGGGTTGACGCGCGTTCAGAAACGTTTCTGAACGCGTCTAGGTTCTCTGGATATTTTTTCAGCCACTCTGACTTCAAGGGTCCCGATAAACCGATCGATACACTTGGAGGCACCTTAGGCTGTTTACCTAGTTAAATTTCGTTTGGGACCCTTGAACTCGCGTGGTTAGAAGGAAGGGTAACATATACACGTTTTAACCACCCTGGTTCTGTGTCTTGTCTTGATATCGAAGGGATATTTAAAGTATATGTAAAAACGAAGAATCCAGGGTGGTTGGGTCGACGCATAAATGGGGTATGCATGGGATACATATAAACAGTAGGTTCTCGAGTTACGTGGAGGAGGGATGTTTTGCTTCGTCGATGCCGAACCCTGAAGAATTCGGCGCGCGATATTGTCAGCAGTTGATCAGTCACAAGATTAAACCTATTGCTACGAGATTAAGTGTCTTTACACGAAGTTCGTATCGCAATACGTGAGAAGTGAGCTTCGCTGCGAAATAATAAGTGAGTACACATGAAAACCTGGGGGCATCAGGACGGTATCACCGTCGATTACTCGCTGCATCGATCGAGGGCCTTTTCTTCGATAGAAAGTCTCAAAGGGTTATTATAGAGAACGTTCATTTCCAACTCGAATTTGATATTAAAAACAATACGAAGCTTATCGGCCATCGATCGAAGCGTCTTACACAATTAGACTAACATAGTACATAGATATACTGCGTGCAAATAAAAAATAAGCTGTGTCGTTGAAATTAAAGGTACTCGTTAAACCACAAAAGCGATCAGACTTGGTCTGCGAATCTTTTATTTGCATCGCCCCTCTGTTAAAAGATCCTGTGATACTTAAAACGGGTGATTCGTGACGCTCACGGAACTTTTCGATTTTCGTCACGCCATCGCTGTTAGATACAATTGTTAACAAATTCCCGCCTTCCGTTTAGATACAGTCTTACGTTTTACGTGGTGCACGGTTAATGGACGTAATTGTGAGAACAACCGATAAGATGGGGAAACATAAAAAGAGAGAGAGAGAGAGAGAGAGACACACAATTGACAATTTCCAGGGATAATTTAGGGAAACAGATGTGTGGGGTGTGTGGAATGTATGTAGATTGGCGTTACTATCGACACAATTTAACCACCATCTCTCGATCCTTCGACCTCGATCATTGACACAAATCGGCTACACGATTAAGATTATTCACAAGGAGGCACATTGAATTTTATACACATCATACACGGCGACCCGCATTAAAAACAAAAGAAAACACATGTGAAGATTGTCCACGATTGTCATCGCGTCTATGGACTTACGTCGCGAACATATATTATATTGTGAGCACCATGAATATTTAGATACATACGATGACGTTTCGCTGAATATTAGCACTACGTGTAATGTTCCTCACGAGAACAAGCAAGGCTCGTTTCTAATTTACACGTCGGGCCCCAAACGTTCCGCAGTAGCACTTAAATTAATAAAATTCTATTTAAACATTGGAAAAACGCCAGTGCCACTGGAGAGCGAGCATCGTCTGACCGTACCGCGCTCGTACCACTGCGGCTCGCCTGACGCCGAACGGCGCGATACTACTTCAAACGTGAACGGTGATACGCACATAGGCTTTTGCACAGAGAAAGAATGAACAAATAAAAACCGTTCGAACAGAGAATCAGTGTCTTACCACAATCTAACTTCTACTTCCCGTATACACACCGTATTCGCTCGAATCAAGCAAACGTATACGCTAGCCGCGGGTCGCCTCGACTGCAAGCGTTCCTGTCGTGCTCAAAGAATGACTAAACAAGTGAACGATGGTGCAGTATGCACGACAGTTCGCCATTCCGTCGAGAAACGACCGAGCAGCTTGATGAGTGGCGCTCTTTGCATAGTATTTACAATACGCATTGCGAACAGTTTCGAGCTTTGCGGCACGCACCAAAAGAAAAATACATAAAAGTACAGGTTGTGCGTGACGACGCGCGTATGCGACATATACCAACGACAAAACAGTAAGTTTTTTCGCTAACCTCTTTCCCCTGCAGTATGCCAGGACGGCCGGACTTATTCTGTACGTGGGTGACGTGGAAATGGAAAAAAAACAGAAGAAAGTGAGGAAACAGAGAAACATCAGTGTGGCAAGAATGATAGAAATGTATTAAAGGCGTTTCGGGTGGGTCTCGAGCTGTTTTAGGGGGGTTCTCGCCGGAGAAAAGGGGCGAGTTCACGCCCCATTGTCAGTGTGCTCTCTCGAACACGCGTAATTAGGCCGCGGTGGTAGAAATAGCGGGGAGTGGACAGCAGCTGCGGCAGCCCCAAAAAATTCAACTAAAAAAAATCGTTTGCGTGGTCGCAGAATTAATATTATCGGCGCTCCGTGGTGGTGGTATGCGGCGGTGTTCTGTGCTCCCTGCGCCTGGGGTTTCAACAATCGGCTGGGTTTAGTTTCTCGCTGTTAAACTGCACTTTGTGATCGCGAGGACCGTTCGAACGGAAAGTTCAAAGTACAGACACAGCCACAAACTGCACTCACAACACTCGGGCAGAGTGAATATACTGTGTCCCGAAAGCAAAGGGTTCCCACGTTTCGTTCGATCGGTCCGCGCATAGCTGTGTCACGGGATGAAAATATTCAAATCGTTCGTCGGGGCAGGGGGTGGGCAAAATAAATATATAAAAAAGTTTTGAAGAGTAGTGGGGAGACACAGAGGTCCAAAAAGAGGGGTGAGAAACATATAAAAAGAAAGAGTTCGCAGGTGATGGTGCTCGGGCAGGTAAGCTTTGTGTTATAGCGAACACAAATCTCACCTTGGCGTCCCACACCTCGCCGGGCCGTAGCCTTCCCAACTGCAAAAAATTATAGAGGCTTGCGTCAGATTCGTGCGAGATTGTTCGTTCTCCTTGTGGCTGCTGCTAACGCGAGTGGAGGGGTCTACTGTTTGGCTGGATCCACGTGCGAACAACGGTGAAACACGTGTGGCAAAATAAGGGACACTAGGGCTACAAAAAAAACTGGCGATCGACGTTATTCTCCGGTGCTCCTGTAACGCGAACGTGTAGGAAGAGGGGCGAGTAAACGTGACCGGAAGTCACGATATGAAGAATGTAAAGGGAAAAACGGCACAAGGTTGAGGAGATTTGTTTCGAGGAAAGACGATCACAGGGTTGTGGGAAATTGGAAATATTCAGAGGGGTGGTGGTCGCCTTACCGGCTTCGGCAGTGCATGTGCGGTGTTGGCCGTGCAGTTTTTCTGCAGTCGTATTCCGCGGTGCACGTCAGCTGATGTAAAAGTGCTATTAAATCAGCGGACGTGCGCGACAGTCGCGCTCAGCGAACTTTAGACGGGAACGCGATCTAACAGGCGCTGCGATATAATTATCAACCGAGTTCCTCGAACCTTCCACGCTATGGGGTTCTACCATCGCGACACTCCCAGTAATTCCCGAGTCCTGTGAGAATATTTCTAGCCGCGATGTCAGCTGGTCCCGGTGCTCGTTATTTCCGACTGGCATTCGATAGAAACGGGAGCGATCGAGATTACACCGCGCTCCATAAATCTCGCGGGACGGTCCGCCAAGAAGGGGACAAGCACGGAGGGAAGCTCGAATGTAAACGGGAGTGGATGATCCGAGAAAATCGGTCGAGGAATCCGTGACGTGTCTTCGGGGAGACGAGCACAAGAACGGGAACGAGATACGGCCAGAAATAACGGAATCGCGAAACGGCACCCGTGTCCATTGGACCGGGCCTGGCCGCGGCAGCTGTTTGATTAATCGGCGGCAAAGTATTAAATGTACGCTACCATAAGTCAGAGTCGACCTTAGCCGTCCGGCAAATTGATAGTTTCATCCGACCGTTGGCAGAGGATAACAAGTGTTCGGTCTGCGTAAAATGGCATTCCTAGTAGGAGTAACGAGCCCATGTCTTTCTTTCGGGGCTGGTTTCCCCCCTGGTGTTCACGTGCCGTGGATGCTTGCCGCGTTGTCTAGGCATTAGTTAACGGCGATGCATGTCCCTTCGCGACAATGCTTGCCAAAATGTAATCTACGAGCAGCCGGGTCTATGCCAGAGGGAATTCGAAACCTTGTATACTAATGATTTAAGATAGGCCGTATCTCGTGTCTGGCTCCTCTCGCGCCAGACACGCCTCGCATTCTTCCTCCATCCTTGTTATTGTCATTATTACGAGTATTAATCATTATTGGTCGTCTTGCTGTCGTCGTTATGATTATCGATATTAATAGTAGATAGTGATACGTGGTAAATCGTTTGAGTAGACAGTGCGCATAGACTCGGTTGCAGCAAGTATCCGTGCCAGGTGCAGTGGTGCGTTGGTGCAATAGTGCAGTGGTGCATTCTTTTGCGTCAATAATTATTACGCTGTAGAAGGGAGCGAGGCGAGGTCCCTGCCGTCGCGCCCCCTCGCGTCGCGTCGGCGGCGCGATTGCGAAACGGATTTAATCTTCATCGCGTTCGATTCGCTCGGATGGAACCTCTGCCCGCGACGACCGACCCGCGGCCAATCTACGTTCATATCTTCCCTGTAGCAATGCACTTCAAGCGTTTCAACGTGTACTCGAATCTATTCGAACTCGTTTGGCCGCTGGCTGGTCGGTTACGATTATGAGTAAACTGAATAAATAATGGTAGAGAGTGGTAGCGGTGAGCAGGCAGGATTGAACGAAGAGAGAAGAAAGATCGGTGCGTGGGCTCGGTTGAAAACTGCAACGTCGTGCGTGACAGGTGCATACGGGGGTGTCTCTTCGTTCAACGTTCCGGTGAGTGTGTGCGAGAGAAACTTTAACGTGTAAGTAAAAGGTAGAAAGAACAAGTGAGAAGTGAAATAAGTGCAATTGGTAGTCGAGTAAGGTTGCAGACGAGGCATTCGCTTTTCCATTTCCAGTGGTTTCTCTCACCTTGCGCTCGTCCACCACCTCGCCTGGTCGCAGCTTCCTATTCTCCTATGAACCAAACCGTCCTTTACCACTCTGCACGTCCTTAAGTATCGTCTGTGTGTGTGTGTGTGTGTGTGTATGTGTGTATGCGCGTGCATGTGTCTCTACGTGCGTATGCATGTTTCTCGCAGACACACGTATACGTTTCGTGCGCAAGATTCTGCGATCTGTCGCGCGACCGCTTCTCGCTCTTGCGAGGCTCTCTTTCGCATCTTAACGTTGCTTAAGTATTCCTCGCTCGTGCATCGGGCTGTAATGTCTCGCGAGAGATGATAGGGTTCGGTGGAGGATATGTGGTCTTTTCAGAAGCTGGGCTTGCTTGGACGTTTCACGAACAGGAATATGCTAGACTAGCTTTCACGCTTTGCTGACACTATTAACGCTAACGTACACACCCGAACTCGTGTTCGTACTGTCAGAGAAGCACGTCGGGGGTTCACTTCATTCGACATATCTAGCTCTAAAAGACTATCACGAGTATGGGATCGCTATATCATCGACATCACTACGAAACTCAAAAGAAAATAAAACTCCAACAGTACTACATAGGGCTAACCAGCAGTAGCCATTGTTCTACCTACGTTTCCATCTAGTTCCTTACGCGAGCTACTCCTCTCTATGTTCTGGCTCTTGATCCTCGTACCCCCGCGGCTACCCACGGTCCCGCTCTCGCCCGGACAGCGAAATGGTCACGGGCAATAAAGAGGCTTAAGCGAGCGGGTCTCGAGGGTCGTAATGAAAACCGTAATGAAATTCGAGACCGTGAGTAGCCACCGAGAGCTCCACTCGAAATGTCAGTCGATTTGCTCCATCAGACGGTTACTTTTCCCAGCCAATTCCGATCTCGGGCCAAGCGCGATGATGCATTGGCCCCGGATCCTTCGAAAGCCTCATCTGTCTAAGTTTATGATGCATTACCGATTTCAGTTTTTGGACACGCTCGGTCGCCTCCCGCGAACCCAAAAATTCGTACTGAGTAATTACACGAAAATAGGCCCGAACGCGATTATTTCTGGGCACGCGTCGGACATCGCGAGCTATTAAGAACATTGCTTGGCAAACTGTCAAACGGAGCTCGATTAACAAATTCTTCGATAAAACGCGTTTCAAATGACGCGTTTCATCCTCCATCCCCTGGATCCAAGTAGTCGCGGAGCAAATCCCCTGAGTTTTCGAGGACGGGCCGTAGCACCGATATCCATTTACTTCGTTTCCAAGCTACCATCGCGTAGCATCCAGAATCCTTTGAAATCGTGCGCATAGATTCGCGGGTTTTAAAGACGATCGTCACCTCGATGGATATCGTTGCGTGGCTCCAGTCGATTCCCAAGACAGTAGTCGATATACCTCCGGGTCCAGGAATGATATCTCGTAACATACCTCGTCACTGATGATCAGGCTGGGCCTTCGACCCAATTCTTCGGGTGGTATCAGTGAACCACGTCGACTGCTAGTACCGCTACCAGGTACCAGGGAACCCTTTCTGCTTCCAGCCGGTGTGACGTCCTTGATCACTTCGATCTTCGGTGTCTCGGGTGCTTTGATTTCCGGCACTTTCGGCTGCGACCACGGAAAAGACGATCAGTAAATCCCTCCCGAATCTCAGAGCACAGAAGCAATAAGCGTGTTTGCTCAAGCATTCCCCGTCGCTCTGGCAGGCTCGCTCCGTAATTCCAACTGATTTTCTTTTGCTTCGAGCGTCAAAGAATTAACTATCTCCTGGAATTCTTCGTCCAAAAACGATCGGAGAAGAGCCAGCTGCCACAGCACGGGCGTCGAGATTTACCAAGGATCGATATCTCTAATGTCTCCGCGGCGTACGGCGCTAACAGGACGCGATCACGATCGCACGGTGATTAAGATTGGATCGAGACTGATCTCTCGAATCGCTGGGAAAATCGAAAGGGAGGAGATATCGGGTCGAGCGCGGGCCGTACGCAATAACACCGAAAATAGCGATCGACATTTTCTCCATCCTCGTTTCCCCGCGGCGAAAAATCAGGGGACCGAAGGGGGGTGATATACGAGCAGCTATTTGCCAGAATAGTTCCCCCTCTACCGACCGGTATGAAGCTGATGCGCGCGGCCGCGGGAGGTACAGTCGCCGCTTGCCAAACCGCCATCCCGCTCGCCCGATTATTAGCTCCGCGTACGTACGCTCGTGTCGCGTTAATTGCGGTTACGCGAATTAAACGTCCGTCGACGTCCAGGGTATTTGTGTCGCGTAGGCAGCGGTGATCTTCGACGAGAGCGGAAAATATGGCCCCGGGGGCTGTTGCCAATCCGCCAGCGAGCATTTCGTGTCGCCGACGACCATCGTCGGCCGCGGTGTTTGATTCATGCGCGAGGACAACCGAGGGGCTACTCCTCCGAGCCTCCACTATTTTTGCAGGCGTCGATCTGGGACCGACGGACCCTCGCGCACCCATTACACGCGCTGAGCACCGCGACGAAAACGAGAGAGCTTTATATGTCGGGCGGGCTCCATAACTCGATCATTTCCGAGCTTACGAAATTTCGAGCGTTGCAAAATTTCGCGCAGATCCTTGGGTAAAGCTACATGCAGCGGCTTGGCAAAATCGTTCCATGTATTTTCGTATTAATAACGGAGGATTACTCACCTTAGACTCGAATTTCTGCTCGGCCGCGTGAAAAGAAAAATCATTAGTCATCGTAGCGTTGAATATTCGACTTGCAAGGGTAGACGATCGTGTTTACAAATCGAGGTGGCCTTCGCGGTCGCGATAGGCACGAACGTGAGTTTCTTACCTGAGTAGTCGGTCTATCAAGCTTGGTCTTGTCTCGAGCCACGCGGTCGCCGAAATCGAACTCCTGTGGCTTCTCCAGTACTGGTCTCTCGTAGTCTGGAATCTCCGGAAGCTCGTAGCCGCTCTCCTTCCTCTCCTTGGCCGTCTTCGCTTTCTTTAACTCCACTTTCTCCGCCTTCTCGGTTTTCTGCGCGATATCGAACATCGGTTAATCAACGAGACTGGTTTAAACCGACCTCTCGCTATTCTGAGCGTTAAAGTTGAAGCTGTGCGCGAAACAGTGACAGATAGAGAAGTGTCGAGGCACTTTCACGCGTGGACCGCCAGATTCGTGAAGTGGTATCCACGGGCCTTTAGAACCCCTAAAGCCAGTGGCGTTTAGAACCCCTTGCCACCGCGATTATTGCATTTAGTGATTAGGCAGAAAGGAAACAGTTTGTAGAGGCTTCAGCGAAGCCGAAGAGTATAATAATGATAATAAATAAGAGAAGAGTCGCGGAGAAGAAATTATGTCAGTGTTATATCGGCGACATCGAAGAGAGAGAACGCAGAGAGAGGACAGGAAGCCGTCGAAACAGAAGAGACGAAGGAGAAAGAGCTTCTTATTATACAGGTAATAAACTGTTGCGAGATTGAATGCTTCGTGAAGTATTAGGAGAAATGTGAATCGTTTCGTAGCCATAGAGAAAGTAGAAGAATCGTAGATCGAAGACAGGCGAGGAGCCTTGTTTTGTCAATATTCAACACAGACGTAGATGCAGAGAGACAGAGGATAATTATTTTGATTGCCCTATCGTAGGGATACCTTCAGATCAACCATAGTGCCATTCTCAGCCCTCTGAGGCTTTTTAGGCTCCTTGGGAATTGGTTTAAGCTGTACAGACTGAAAGCTCTCGGCTTTAATTTCGTATTTCGGCGGTTTACGCAGCCTTGATTTCTCCTCGCTGGCATTGGTCGTCACCGGCTGCGTTTAATATCAACGTTTATTCGAAATGATATTTGCCAGGACGTTGCGAATACTTTAGTGGCAAATACAAGGGGCGTGGATGACCGTTCATCGTTTAGAAACAATTCAGCTCGACATATTTAAGTGTATACGTGATAAAAACAGAAGGATCGCTCACCTTGAGCTCCACTTTGTTCAGAGTCTTCTTCTCGGCTTCGACCTGTAATTCAGAAAAGTAGTGTTCAGTAAATTTCATTATAGGAAACAATATTTCAAAATATAGGCGTTGCAAATACCTTAGCCACAGGCTTCAGACTCAACTTCCTACCTTGCTCCTCCGTCTGTAAATAAAACAAACAGAAACCTTAATGAAACCCAGTTTCGAGACGCTTGACCGGTTAAAACCCGTGAACGTAACAACGATGTGACTTAGTAATTTGTTATGTTCCATGTTACGATGATTTTACTGAAAAAAAGTTGTTACATTCATTATTACGATGATTCAGGCTCACTTTCGGCTGAAAGAATGTTTCCATGACAAATGGTATCACGATGACAAGGTGAATAGAAATATTAGATGAAGTACTGGTGCTGATCAGAATGATTATCACGTGCATGATAATTAGGATATGTGGCATGTGTGTTACGTATGAAATCGCTTTGCGCGGCTTTGATTTCGTGTACCTTTGGCAGTTCGGGTTTACCAAGTGTTGTCTTTGGTTTGGGAGCGGGTTCTTCCTTCTAAAAAAACCGATCGTGTCTCATGTTGTTTCTTTCTACGTGTACAGCCAATTCACTTGATTTTTCCTTGGTTCACTTGTTTCGTGAACATTTCTACGATATTTCATTAACATGATCTAGACGAAGGCCTACGGTATGAATTTCTCCAAAACCATATTCACGAAATATTGTAGAAGAGTTCAAGAAGTGAACCACGACCAGAACCAAGTAAGCTGACTCTTTATAAAAACATGTATGTAAAAAGAAAAGTGTTTTCTATCGTCATGTACCTTCGCCTGTTCGGGTTTACCAAGTGTTGTCTTTGGTGTGGGAGCGGGTTCTTCCTTCTAAAAAAACCGATCGTGTCTCATGTTGTTTCTTTCTACGTGTACAGCCAATTCACTTGATTTTTCCTTGGTTCACTTGTTTCGTGAACATTTCTACGATATTTCATGAACATGGTCTAGACGAAGGCCTACGGTATGAATTTCTCCAAAACCATATTCACGAAATATTGTAGAAGAGTTCAAGAAGTGAACCACGACCAGAACCAAGTAAGCTGACTCTTTATAAAAACATGTATGTAAAAAGAAAAGTGTTTTCTATCGTCATGTACCTTCGCCTGTTCGGGTTTACCAAGTGTTGTCTTTGGTGTGGGAGCGGGTTCTTCCTTCTAAAAGAGTGAAAATGTCACGAGGTGTGTCAACGCGAAAGTTTTCTACATAAAAAAGGAATCGCGCGCGAAATGAATCGAGAGGACGTATCGTCGTGTACCTTTGCCTCCTCGGGTTTGCTAACGGCAGTCTTGGGTTTCGTGGCGGGTTCCTCTTTCTACAAAATTAACAGTCTCGTGTATCGCACTTGTCTACAGTCTACTTCCGCGCGAAAAATGACAAACAGATTGGAAAAAAATGTGTGCGTGTTGTGTACCTTGGGCTCCACGGGTTTAGCGGGAGTGGCCTGCGATTTGGCGGCTTCCACTTTCTATAAATTAATTGTATCGCGTAAGACTTTGCCTAATACGAACGCTTTGTTACCTATTTACAGTGTGCGTGTGTATGTGTAAGCATTCTGTGTACCTTAGTTTCTTCTACTTTGGATTTGGATTTCAGTTCCCCCTGAAATTCACGTGTCATGTAATTAAAAGTAGTTCAATACGTTTCGTACGCAACGTGGCGTATGTGTTGTTAAAAAATGCGTATATTCTGATACACGTTTGTACCTTCGTCTCTTCTTTCGTCACGGTCTTCGATTTAGCGGTGAGTTGCTGCTTCTAGAAAAATATGCAAGCGATAAGATGCGCTCGCCTCTCGATTAATGTTAGTACAAAAAGTAGACATGGAATTAATCGAAACCATAGCAGTTTTAACGTTATTACAGCGTCATAGTGAGTTTAAGAGAGGGAAAATTTCAGATAGAAGTGTAATTTCAAGTGTGCACGTGTCACGTATACTTGTTTCGTGTACCTTAGGCTCGTTGCTTACAGTGTCCTTCTGTTTTGAGTCTAACTTAGGCTCTTCCTCCTGAACAATATTCATTCGATTGAGTAACGAGTACAGTACGTAAAAAAGAAAAAATAAACAAGTGGATGTAGTGTGAAAAGCCCGTGACATGTTACAAACTATTGTGTTCTCTATTCCCTGTACCTTAGACCCCTCTGTCGACTTTGTCGATGACCTACGCCTCGCGGTCGGTTCTTTCTTCTAAAATCGTGAATAAAAAAAATATTAAAAAAACGCATTTCGCACGCTCCGTGGCGCGACATGTCAAGAAAGTTAGGACCGTTTGAAAGAAAAAAAAATTATACCTTGCCCGCATCGTCAAGCTTGCGAGAGGCAGATTTCGGTTTCGCTTCCTCTTTCTAAAACGATCAGAATAATTGTTTTACACAAACGTGACATTGCGATGATAGTGTTAAGTGTTGTGTGTGATCGTGTCTACCTTTCCTGTTTCAGTTTTCTTACGAGTGGTTCTCAATTTCGGTTTAACCTGCTCCTAAAAAATGTTTTTCTGTTTAGTGTGCACGGTGGGGTATAAAATCTTAGTCCGTCTGTCCACAAAGCGTCGCGTCATAGACGCGTACGCGCATCTAGAGACCCATCATACGACGCATCTGTCGATCATTGATCTGCATTTGTCAAGATGCCTGGCGTACGATTGGTCTCTATGCATACGCGTCTATGACGCGACGCTGCGTGGACAGACGGCCTTAGTTTTCATTTCTACCTCCGCTTTGTCGGTTGATTTAACTAATGGCGACTCCGTTTTAGGTTTCAAAGAATCAGCTTTCTCGCTCGAGTCGTTCAATTTCGGTTTCCGATTATCCTAAAATGTGTTTAATTGTTATAAAAAAATTGGTGTATTTTTTATGAATTCTATGCTTATAGTGCACTGATGTGTACCTCAACTTGTTTGTATTGTGTTTGTGGGAGTTCAGTGCTAGTCTCTCGCGGTACCTAAAACGAGCGAATATTCGTGTTTTCAGTAGTACAAGTCAATGCAATATGATCCGACTGAAACAAATTGTATTGTACCTCTTTCCAAATTGATTTAACCTCACGATCTTCTGGCATGTCCGCCCAGATGTCCTAAAAATCGTTTGCCCAATTGTAATTACTCATCCCCGAGATTCTACTAAATAATATTAAAAAAAAAAACTACCTCTATCTCATCGTTTGACTCTTGTACTTGTGGCTTAGGCGTTAATTTTGGAACGTCTTTAGTTTTCTTAACAGACTTAATTTCGCGATCCTGTGGCGTCCTCGTCAAAGTATCAGTACTTGCAATTTTGAACTCTGCCTCGTCCTTTTTAATAGGTTTAATCTCGCGATCTTTCGGCTTATCAGCCCAAATATCCTAAAGAAATATCCAGAATAAATTCGCCTTTCTCTTATATCGAAACCTAAAGAAAATTCCAATATTCAAGTGCAGAGCTACCTCTATTTCATCGTTTGGCTCTTGTATTTGTGGTTTAGGCGTTGGCTTTGGAACGTCTTTAGCTTTGTGAACAGACTTAATTTCGCGATCCTGCGGTATCTTCGCCAAAGTGTCAGTACTTGTGACTTTCAACTGTACCTCATCCTTTTTAATAGGTTTAATCTCGCGATCTTTCGGCTTATCAGCCCAAATATCCTAAAGAAATATCCAGAATAAATTCGACTTTTCTTTTATATCGAAACCTAAAGGAAATTCCAATATTCAAGTGCAGAACTACCTCTAATTCATCGTTTGGTTCTTGTACTAGTGGTTTAGGCGTTGACTTTGGAACGTCTTTAGCTTTTTGAACAGACTTAATTTCGCGATTCTGCGGCATCTTCCCCAAAGTGTCAGTACTTGTGACTTTCAACTGTACCTCATCCTTTTTAATAGGTTTAATCTCGCGATCTTTCGGCTTATTAGCCCAAATATCCTAAAGAAATATCCAGAATAAATTCGACTTTTCTTTTATATCGAAACCTAAAGGAAATTCCAATATTCAAGTGCAGAACTACCTCTAATTCATCGTTTGGTTCTTGTACTAGTGGTTTAGGCGTTGACTTTGGAACGTCTTTAGCTTTTTGAACAGACTTAATTTCGCGATTCTGCGGCATCTTCCCCAAAGTGTCAGTACTTGTGACTTTCAACTGTACCTCATCCTTTTTAATAGGTTTAATCTCGCGATCTTTCGGCTTATCAGCCCAAATATCCTAAAGAAATATCCAGAATAAATTCGACTTTTCTTTTATATCGAAACCTAAAGGAAATTCCAATATTCAAGTGCAGAACTACCTCTAATTCATCGTTTGGTTCTTGTACTAGTGGTTTAGGCGTTGACTTTGGAACATCTTTAATTTTCTTAACAGACTTAATTTCACGATCTTTGGGAGTCTTCGCCAAACTGTCAGCACTTGTGATTTTTAACTGTACCCCATCCTTTTTAATAGGTCTAATCTCGCGATCTGTCGGTTTATCAGCCCAAATATCCTAAAGAAATATCCAAAATAAATTCGACTTTTCTTTTATATCGAAACCTAACGGAAATTTATATATTGAAACACAGGACTACCTCTATCTCGTCGTTTGGCTCTTGTACTAGTGGTTTAGGCGTTGACTTTGGAACGTCTTTAGTTTTCTTAACAGGTTTCATTTCGCGATCCTGTGGCGTGTTCGCCAAAGTGTCAGTACTTATGACTTTAACCTGTACCTCGTCCTTTTTAATGGATTTAATTTCACGATCTTTCGGCTTATCAGCCCAAATATCCTAAAAGTATGTTCACGAATAAGTTCCACTTTTCTTTTCAATCGAAGACTAGAGGAAATTTGAATATTCAAGCAGAGAACTACCTCTATTTCATCGTTTGGCTCTTGAACAAGTGGTTTCGACGTTGATTTTGGAACATCTTTAGTTTTCTTAACAGGTTTAATTTCGTGATCCTGTCGCGTCTTCGCCAAAGTATCAGTACTTGTGATTTTGATCAGCACTGTATCCTTTATAATAGGTTTAATCTCGCGATCTTTTGACTTATCAGCCCAAATATCCTAAAAGTATGTACACGAATAAGTTCGACTCTTCTTTTAAATCGAAACTCAAAGGAAATTGTAATATTCAAGCGCAGAACTACCTCTATCTCGTCATCGACTTTCGGTGTGGATGTTGTGAGTGTCGGTTTCGGTGCTTGTAATGTTTCCTGAAATAATTCCCCGTTTAAACGATAAAATAATCATTGTTTCAATGTGCCATTAATGTGTAATGATTGCCGTGTACCTCAGCTTTTTTGGTTGCCTTAACTTTACTCTTTGGTTTTTTAACCCGTGTACGCTAAAAATGATGAATCGTATAATTGTGTGTATCATAAGTAGCATTTTTAAAATTTCAAGTTAAATATACCTCTACATCATCGCTTGGTCTACGCGTGTCTAATTTAAATGTGGGTTTCGCGACATCCTGAAACGAGAAAGTGTGTAAAAAAAGACGCCTATCGCGTATAAACAATAACAATATGTATTACAGTGTGACGTGCAATGTGACCGTTTTAATTTTCCACTATACCTCGTCTTTCCTAATTGGCTTTATTTCGCGTTCTGTCGGCCTATCCGCCCAAATATCCTAAAATATTTTCACCCCTTAGTACCTGTTTACCAACTCACATTATACCCTATAACAGTAACAAACTATCTACCTCTATTTCGTCGTCAGGTTCGTGTGATTGTGGTTTATGTTTAGCTGCTGGTTTATCCTATAATAAAAATGAAACAAATATAACAAAAAATGCTGTTGAAAAATGAAAGAGTGTAATTCAAATTAGTAACGTGAATCGTGTACCTCGCCGTTCCTAATCACTGTACCCTCGCGTTGGGTAACTCGTGGTTCAATGGTAACCTAAAATTATGCCCATTTAATTATTATATACACTTCTCATTAAGCTATCAATCGAGGTGTGTGTCGTTCATTGTGTACCTGTATATCTTTAACAGCCCTGCGTGTGTGTGGCTTAGGACTGTGTAACTCGGGTGCTCCCTAAAATCGCGTTTTTATAAATAACTCGGAATATTCATCAAAAATTAAAAAAAATGTATTTATCGTGTACCTCGCGTCTACCGGTCGGTGATTGATCGCGTTCCAATTTATGTGTTGCTTGCAATGTACCCTACAAATGATTTTCCCCAGTTAAAAAATTCTGAAATCGATTTTTAACACAGCTACCGCTGAAACTATATGTCTACCTTAATATCTGGTTTTTCGCGAGGTTCGTGTGTGATAGATGTTCGTCTCGAACTTGGTGTATCCTAGAATAGAATGGCATTGAAACAAATTCGCGCGTTACATTATCGTTTGGAAAAATGGAAGGTTTTGAAACTGGTGTACCTCCACTTTCAGTGTAGTGTCATGTTTGCGGGTTTCGAGGGTGAATTGTGGCGAGCCCTAGAAGAGAAAGTCGCGTCGTTAAGGGGAGAAGCCTTGCATGACAGCAAGTAAACATATATTTTGTAAATTGTGTACCTCTCTCCTTTTAATGGGTTTTATTTCTGGTTCTCTTGGCACGGATGCCCAAATATCCTACAAGTATCAATGTTTATAAGCAACTTTCCTCTCTAAATAAAATTCTGCATTAGATTTCTATTAACGAATCATTTTATCGAGTTTACCTCGATTTCGTCGTCAGGTTGTGTCACTTCTTGCTTCACGTTTTCTTTAAGTGTGACCTACAGTGACACCCAATAACACACGTACGTGCTTTAGACTTTTTTCTTAATATGCAAAGTGTAATTTGATATTTAAACCCGATGAGGGTGATTAGCGATAGATCTACCTTAGTCTCGTTTCCTGATTTTCGCCTAAGCACGTGGTATCTCGTGTAAGGTTCGGCCTAAAATTATTTATCTCATTTAAACCCCCCCGCACGAGTATTGTAAATGTTCAGTAACGTGTAAATTGTGGTGTTTTGTGTACCTTGGTGTCTTGCGCGGGTGTAATCGCGGGCCTTAATCTAGGGGGCTCTCTACCCGCCTAGAATTTCAAAAAAATAAAACGTACAATGTGGGGTTCTCTTCCTCCTGCGCATTTCACTATTTTCCCTTCTTAATACTTTGCTCTCAAATACGTGGATACAACGATTAAACACAAGATGTTACTGGCCTTCTTTTGTCTCTCTTAAGAAGGTTAAACGCTACACACAGTACTTACGCTGTTCGTATGCAAGAATTTTCTTTTAATTTACCAACATCTACACAACTGTTAGGGACTGACGTGAGCTTAAACTACACAAGGAAGTTAATATAACAATTAACGAGTGGGATATCGTAAGACAGAATTTTCTTACCTTTTCTGCTGTCACCTGTTGCGTCTGGACAATGGAAGACCGTCTGCTCTCCGTCCTTACCTCCTCTTCAGTCTGTTTCATGTAAGCAATTTAACATTTTAGAAGAAGTCACTTAATTTCTCTACCTTTACCTAGCATTTCGCAATTGTTTCAGTCGATTAAAACTTGTGTTACTTCTACGTGTAATTAGTCAGTGCTCGTGTACCTTCTGGATAGAAAAGCGTCGCGGTGTTGTGGAGCCGTCTTCGCTTATCTACGTGTATGGAAAGCAAGATAAATAAAAGTGTGGGTATCTACGAAGCAGCAAAGCATCTTGTTAATTGCATAGTCTTCGTGTATGTATTTGTTAAAGGAATTAAGTGTAAATCAGTGCTCGACCTTTTCCTCGGTTGACACCAGAGAGCTTCTTCGACTTTCCGTTCGTAATTCCTCCACCTAGGATTAGATTGAGACAAAAGGTAGATGATATTTCTTTGCAGTAGTTTGTAAACGATTTGTAAGCCGCGATACTTACTCTGCTGATAGACTGCTTTCGAGATACCATTTTTTCTGCTTTGAGCGTGGCTTCCTGAAACGAAGAAGAGACGAATTGTAACAAGGATTCAAGTAAAGGTACTCACAGGAATGTAATTAATTGGAAGGATATTCTTACCTCTTTCTTCTCTTCCTCCTTCTTTACAACCTTCTTCTGCGAAAAGAAAGATTGCTTGGATTATGAAGTTCTCATTTCATAGGCTGAAGATGGAAATATTTAATTACCTTTTCTGCTTCCTTTTTCTCTTCGATCTTTTCTTCTGGCTTCTTCTACGTAAGGGCAGAAATAAAAACTCAGTGATGTGTTAAATTGTATCACACAAACTATGGCACGCAAAACATTCTACAACATCCTCACCTACGCCGACTTTCTACCTTCTACATCATTTCATATTTCAAACGTTCTACACTATACTTTATCTTACGCAAACTATATTTCACACAGTATTACAAAGAAAAGTTGGATACATGCGAATCCGGTATATATTGCACACAAAGTACACGGCAAACAAAGCATGCTGCAAAGCTAGAGAAAAGAAAGAATAGAATTTTCAGGAAAGTTTCATAGCCCAGCTTCTAGGGAGAGGGTACTAAGAGTTCGTTAAAAGCTCTTATTCAAAGCTTAGGTATTCTGTAGCGTGTGGATTAAGTAGCAGTGTATGTTTCATAATTGAAGTTAGCTGAAAAGAAAGAAAGCTTAAAATAGCATTGAAATCACATTATTATAAAGATCGTAACGCAAATAACAGTTGCTGAAACAGATGGGGAGATTGGTTAGCAAGAGCTGCGCATTAGTAAAGCTGAAAAGAGAATATTTCTTTAGCAAAAGCTGAAAAGAGAGAAAATTGCCATTAGCAGAAGCAGAAAATAGTCGTTCGTATTGCAGGCACGCATCATCCCACCACAACTGCGTTAAATACGCATAACAGTCGTGTCTACTGATCGTTCGCAATGCAATTGAAAGGTCTGTTGAATGATTCGAGCGCATAACTTGCTAATAAGTATCCTCTTTATTTATTGCTCACCTGAATGACTTCCAATTTCTGCAACAGAAAAATAAACAGCAGTGTCAGTTCTTGCCGCTATAAACAATCCACTCTACATTTGTTTTACTATTAAGTTCGTGAGCACACGGTTAAGACTAGGGGGCAAAAACAGGTCTGCAACAATCACAGGGAATCACAGGGGGGGGGGGGGGGGGGGTGTACATAAAGTGTAAAATGGTTTTGTAGTTCTGAACGAAAACAGTGTAAAGTTCCTTCCCTCGTTTCTTTCTAAAATAAAAAAAATGGTCCGTACCTTCTTGGGAGTAGGTTTGTCGATACCGTTCTGTTTGTTGTCAGGTATTTCCTTGAAAAAAATAAACAAAAACCGTCATAAGTTTTCGAGAGGTGCGGAAAAATGTACCTCTGGCAAAAAGTGTTGAGAAAGACGACTTTAATACTGTGAAGTACACAGAAAAATCGTGGAAGATTATGTTTGTGCAAATATGTGGAGTGTATGGTGTATGTGTACCTCGATTTGAAAAACTGTTTCTGAGTCTGGTTCTTCGATAAACGGCTCCGCGATGCTGGATTCGATTACACTCACCACTTCCTCCTCCTCCTCTTCTTCGAGGATGCTTTCCTCGTACTCGCCATCCTCCTCGTCGCTCGAGATCGATCTCATTACCTTTTTTCCATTGCAACACCGAAATGTGTTTCAAAACATCCGAGTTATCGTGTAAAGGAAACGAAAGCTTAATCCCTTGTTACAAGTAAGTATGCAAGATAAAAATATTTTTCTGTGAAAGGATTAAGATCCCGTTTCAGTGATTATGTTTGGGGTGTAAGTGTAAAGAGGGAACGTAGCAAGTGTTAGTTACACGGTACTTTAAAAGATTGGGCAAAGGGGACACGCAGAGGAATAAGCCCTTCCGACTGCAGAATTTGTTTACGATAGCAACAGTGGTCTCTACCTTCTCTTCTTTCTTCTCCTCCTTCTTTTCTTCTTTCTTTTCTACCTTCTTCTCCTCTTTCTTCTCCTCTTTCTTCTCCTCCTCCTTCTTCTCCTCTTTCTTCTCGACTTTCTTCTTCTTCTTCTCTTCCTCCTCCTCCTCTTTCTTCTCTTCTTCCTTTTTCTACAATACGTACAAGGAATTGCATGCAACATTCAAGGACACTTCGAACACACTGTTCCCTGGTATACACTTTACATAACTTCTATAATACATATAAACTATGGGGGAGAACGTGAGCGGTGTCAAACAAGGGGTTGAATCGACAAATTTCAGTGGTGGAGATCGTAACGTGGGGTGACAGAGAAAGAATTGAAATCTCAGTTGCATATTTAACAAGGTCCTACCTTGACGACCAATCGGGCGGACGATTCATCTTGACCGTGTTCGTTGGTGACCACAACCTTATACGTTCCCGAGAACGATGTGGAAGCAGACGTGATGTTCAGTTTCATGTCTGTGCCATTGAAGGAGATCATGATGTCTTTGGAAGACTTCACCACCGTGGATTCTCTGCGCAGACGAAAAATATATCAGGGTGAATAAAAAGTAGGTGACCGATCAAATATTAATCAGGACAATTTATCTACCTGTACCACGTGATGGTCACTTTGCGGTCCTGTTTCGCGAGACTGGCGACCAGTTCGATGGATTTCCCTTCCTCGACCGTCTGCAAGCCAAAAGACATATCACTTCGAAACAATTCAATTTGACACTCAACCCCGATTGAAATTAAAAGAACTCACCACTGATTTCAAACCAGATGCTATCTTGGGTTTCTCCCCTTCCTCCATGATCTCCGTAACTTCCACAACCTGGGACGTAGCCTCTCCTTTCTCATTGCGTGCGACCAGCTTGTAAATACCCTTATCGGAGGCTGACACTTGCTCGATTTCCAATTTCACAGCAAACTCTCCCTGCAAAACGTATTTCCTTCACTCCTGTCCCTCTCCCGAGCTAAACCTCCACCACCTTTACACACCTCTTTCACTTGCTCCACGTGCACCTTGTGCCTGGTATCCTGCTTAACGGCCTGCGTTTCTTTGAACCAAGTGCACTCTGGCGTGAACTTGGACAGGACATGACACTCGACCACGACAGTCTTCTTCTTCACGATCTTTATCACCTTCGGTTTCTCCTTGATCACGGGTATGACTGCAAACGGTCATTGGAAACGCGTGAATACAGTGAATGACCTGGAAATAGGGATACTTAAATAGAACACTCACTTTCAACGTTAAGCGTAAGATTAGCGTTGAGTTCGCCGAGAGCATTCTTGATGTTGCACTTGTACAAGCCAGAGTCCTCTGGGCCAGGATCCCTGAGGGTCAGCTTGATGTAATAAATATCGTCCTTTTCCTGAACGACGCTGATGGAGATCTTCGAGGACTCCTTCACCACCTGGCCAGCGTGGGTCCACACGATCTCTGGCTTCGGCGCCGCTTTAACCTTGCAGTCCATTATCACCAGTTTACCCTGGTCCTGGGACTGTATGCGCGGCTTCTCGACGAACGTGGGGCCGTCCCCTTCCGGCTCTGGTTCGGCCTCGATGTTCAGATTCAGATTAGCGTTGCTTTCGCCGTACTCGTTCTTCACGTGACACCTGTAGGTGCCACCGTCCGGTGCCGAAGGATCCTGTTGAGGTTCACATGGGTCATAATCCACGTTTTCGATAGAATATTAAAAGATCCTCCGTGTCCC
This sequence comes from Andrena haemorrhoa, assembly GCA_910592295.1. Taxonomy (NCBI): domain Eukaryota; kingdom Metazoa; phylum Arthropoda; class Insecta; order Hymenoptera; family Andrenidae; genus Andrena; species Andrena haemorrhoa. The sequence goes on along the minus strand of OU342944.1, from coordinate 584,107 downwards.
ACGCTTACCTTTATCTCCATGATCAACTCGTACACGTCCTCCTCAACATTCTTGGTCTTAATCGAAATCTTCGATGACTCCTTGACGACGTTGCTCCCCCGGAACCACGTGACTTCTGGCTTCGGGTTCGCCTTGCACTTGCACTTCATCGTGATCAGGGTACCGGTTTCGTTCGGAATGATACGCGGTTTCTCGACGAACGTCGGCGCGAAACCAGGTCCCTCTTCTGCATCTTGGAGAGGATCCACGATTAGGCAGGCTCGCGCGTTACGGTTACTACTTCCGGCTGTTAGATACCAGAAGCAGCTCCGATCGCGGCTCTCGCAAAGTAGATTCAGAGAATTCGGAGAGCCGCGATCGGACGGTTGGATGGGGTTAGTGAATTTAAACGTTATTAGTTGACTGCTTTCTCGATCCTTGCCTGAATTCCACGAGCTGCTTTCTCCCTCGAAATTCAGACCAGGATCTGTGAGTTAAGAAGCGACGAGTGAGGGACTCCACGATTAATTAGCGTGACGTACTTACCTTCTCTTGGAAACGACGCACGAAAATTTATCCTACTCATACGCATGCTCGAGCAACGCTAATGTAAACGCCACGTTACGACATTCCGCTGGGAAACATTCTCGAATGACTGACAAGACGAACAAGAAGAACAAGAAGAAGAAGAAGAAGAAGAAGAACGTGCTAGGAGACAGAAGAAGGGGGTTTCGGGGGACGTCTCGTTGGTCTCTCTGACGTCTCGCAACGGATAACAAAAAGATCTCGAAAAAAATGGCAATTGCTCGCCTGTGGGGGGCGAGGATGATAAAGTAGATGGAGGAACCAACGAGAGGCGCGCGCTTCTTGTATCGAGCAGGACTTGCCTTGGAAGTTGAGGGAGATGTTGGCGTTACTCTCGCCGAAGTTGTTAAACGCGTTGCATCGGTAATTCCCGCCGTCGGCCTTGGTGGGATTCGAGATCTCGAGCGTGAGCAAGTAAGTGTCCTTTCCAGTCGCCTTGCGTGACATCTTGACGCGTTTGCTGTCGCTGATCGGTTTCTGGCCCTGGTACCACGTAATGTCCGGTACAGGGTGCGCTTCCAGGATACACTCCATGATCAGCACGTCTCCTTCCTGTCGTATTGTCGGTTTCATCGGAAAACGCGGTGGCTTACCGTCTGGTATTCTGCATAAATCGACACGTCAGACACCCTATCCCCGTTCTCCAACTCGCGGAGAGCAGAGCTGGGATCCTCGAAGCCTCGTCCAATCCTACGTTCACCGCGTCGCTAGCGAGTTTCTGCATCGCCCCGCGTTTCTCTTTATTTATTTATTTATTCAGTTAAGGAATGCCCCATTAAGAATTAGCGAAATTCTTGAAAAAAGTTGACCCGCTGACACAGAGCATTACCTCTCCTAAACAATGTAGTAATCATTGCTAAGTTATGGGATCGTTGCTAGTAAGATTCGACTCCCTTCAGTCGAAGCAATAATCTATCGCTCGACCTAACGGGGGTGAGAATGTTGGAAGAGAAACGCCGAGGTTCTGGAAAGTACTAGCGACGCGACGACCACCTAGCTCGACAGTTATCGATGCATACTTTAGCTTGTCACCCCCCTCGAAGTTGAGGTTAATGGTGGCCACCCCCTGGCCGTGCTTGTTCTTCGCGACCGCTCGGTATTCCCCGGCGTCGCCTTTCGCCACGTTGTCGATCTTTAATCTAGCGAGATGGTACAGCTTCTGATCGAGCTCCAGTGACATGTTGATTCTTCCGCCTTCTTTCACCTCTTCGGTACCGTGATACCTAGTTGGTGCGCATCAAAATGTGCTGCATGCTCAGTGCATCCCGAAACGGTAACGCGATCGGAAGTACGCGGACGACTCGTCGAGGACAGTGATACTCTCTGTTGGACGGCTGAGGGCGGAGTCAGGGGGATCAGAGCATGCTGTGTGGCGGGAGGGTCTACGAGGGGTGGCTAAAATGGCCGCGACTTTAGCGTACTTCCTGTTGGACGGGGCACACGGATGGACAGACTCTTACCACTTGACACTCGGTTTCGGATCGCCGGCTAATCGGCATTCGAAGGTGATGGTGTTACCGTCGTCCGATTGCCTTATTACCGGTCGTTCGGTGAAGGTCGGTTTAATACCGTCGTCAGGTACGGGCGCCTCGTCGCCTACGTTGATAGAAACGAATCTACGTGTCGAATCACACATCCCTTTACAACATCATTTCTATCGCTTAATCCCTTCGCACCCTTATGCTGATCGCATCTTACGCGATTCCTTTGAATCTTCAACCTGGTTGCGGAAGGTTTAAGCCCTTCGATCCAAGGTCAGAGCTACGTATCGATTCGATTACACGCTGTACACCCTTCGTCGCTGCTTGGCAAACGTGTGTACGTAAAGTGGAGCACGTGAACCAAGGTTCCACCGATTCCCCTATTATGTGCCTGGTCTGTGCTTGTTCTGTACCGTCTGGTTGCAATCGCTCGCAGTGTAATACCACTTAAAACTATAATACTGTTCAGAGTGTCGACTGTAGCCCTACCTGGCAGCACCGACGTCTCCTAACTTCTCTCCACCGCTTTTCCCGCTTTTCTTTTCTCCTCCCTACCGCGAATAACGAGCTTCCCCTAACCGCGAATCATCTCGTTTCCAGTTTCGAACTACTCCACCGGTTAATTAGCCTCTACGATTAATTATACTCGAACCCGTTTATTATCACAGAGATAAGCTAACGTACATTTAACACTCCATGAAATCCTTGATGAATGCAACAGTTTGTTAAGCACGTTAAAGAACGAGTGATGAAGGTATTACACAAAGTCTACGTTTACTCGGTTACGCGGTCGAATCTCTTTTAGTAGATTTGTATTAATTGCTAACTTCCAAAACACAGATTTAATCGTGAACATTCGAACAAGTGTGACTGTGCGCTTGTGTCTACATATATGACTCTCGATTACTATTATTATTCTTATTATACAGTGTGGCTCGTGTGAATGAAACAGAATAAGAAGATTGTACGTGATTGCAGCAACCTAACGAAGCGTCAGCGTGAAGTCGATTCGCATTCCATACACCGACCAAATTCCTTCTCGTTATAGTCTCGTATTCCGCGTGAGTGCTGTCTCTTGAAAATTCAACCGAGCTGCGCCGATCTGATGCGCACGGAATGCAAATCGATATTAATACGCGAATGAAAGCAGCATTTCGTTACAGATTAATCGGACTCTGATCTGTAGCCTACGAACGGTCCTCTTGTGTTCCTTTAGTCGTAAAGAAAATATCAACCGGGCTGTATATCGTAGCTCCGTCGAGCTGACAATCGATACGTGCTCATTGCTCGACCGAGATAAACCATTAAAAAATAAACATGTCGGACGATGGATGAATAAAATCAGAGTGTAGAACTTTGAAAAAAAATAGGGCGATCAGAAAAAATACAGAATAAAAGAGAGTGAGAGAGAGAGAGAGAGAGAGAGAGAGAGATAGCTTGAGGTGGATAAGACAAGAAGTAGGGTAGACATTAGAGATCGTAGATGCAGAGTTGAAGATAGGATCATCGATATACATCCCGAATGAGTGAAGGCAAAGAAGAATGGATGAATGGAAGCCGATGGACCAGTTTACATTTACTTCGTGGGCGATATTTCGCTGTGAGACTTGCTAAAGGTTTTGATGTAAATTTATGATCAAGTGCAAACTACTTACAGTACATAAAGAATAAAACAAATACACCCGCGAACATGTAGAAAGTCAATGAATCGTGATTACAAAAAATTAAGCGGTGCAAGGAAATGTAAACCGTGTCACCGGCGTTGAAGTACATGGATAGCCATAGATTTAGCCAATTTCGTATGGTACTTACTGTCGAAGTTTAAGGAAATTGTGGCGTTCGACTCGCCGAGCTCGTTCTTCGCGGTGACCTTGTATTTGCCAGCATCCTCGACGGTCACATTTTTTATTTCCAGTGTCGCGAAGTACGAGTGGCCATCCTTGTCGACAGTCAGCTGAAAGAAGCATTCGAGCGATCGAGTAAGCACGCGGAAGAAACGTAAAACTCAGTCGGCGGGGCTAACCTTGTGCCTCGGTGAGTCTTTGACCATATTCCCATCGTGAAACCACGTAACTTTTGGCGTGGGATCGGCTGTGATGCGACATTCGAAAAGTAGTCGTTTACCATCGTCTTCTTGTCTGATAGAAGGCTTTTTCGCAAAAGTTGGCGCGATGCCGTCGATTTGTCTGCAAAACGTGGATCGAACATCTGAAATGGCCGTCGAACGTGGCGCCTGCCTATCTAACATCGTTACATGAAAGGCGAGGATGATCGCCGTGACCGTCGCGCGACCATCCGGACGATCGTGCAGCGTTAATAGTAAACACAGACCGGTTGCCAGTAGAACGGGTCGGTGCTTTGTCAGCCGCGGCGTGAAATCGAGGAGGGTTACATTGTAGATGGTTAGTTGGGCAACGCAGTGGACCGACATCAAGACTTTTCGCGCACAAGGATGTTCCGTGTCGCGAGTTACGGAAGACACGTTTTGGCAGAGCAGGGAGTACCATTTTCTACGCTCGCTGACTCCGAGGGTTTACTTTGCGATACTCGCCGCGCCCCGTCGCCAGGAATAACTTTTGTTTTGTTTAACCAGCACCGTCTACGAATCAGCGGTATCGCACTGCGGCCTCGTTGTTACCTAGCAGGAAGAGAACACTACGATCGCTCGTTTTAGAGATGCTGCAAGCATTAAGAGCCACTTTGAAATCTCGGCGGGTTCAACACCCTCCTTCCATTCAAGCCACGTTTCATACTCAAAGGTGCTTTTCCTGGAACACGTTGCGTCACCCTCTTCTAATGTAGCAAACGCCAGAATTAATTATTCCCCCGCCGTGGGCCCTCCTCTAATATTACACGCGTGGACAAACACAGCGGCGATTAATCTAGCGCGATCGCGAGGGTGTTTAACGCGGGGAAGAATAACGAAACGTTGGGAACGGTAAAACCAAGAAGATCGCGCGAGAGAAAAAGGGGGATGGCAAGCGCGAGGCACGCCGCAACTAACTTTAGCGAAGAAGTAGGCTGCAGCTGTTTCCTCGGGCTTTCACGCTACGCAGTCGATCGGTCCATCTGCTGCGTAGCTCGCGATCAGCTCCACGTTTCAGCAAAAACAGCTAAAAACTCCACCTGCTCTGGGAAGGTTCCGAGGCAGAATTCATGGGCGGTGCCTAATATTCGTAAACGTTGAAGCATTAAAGGCTCGCGTTACTTTTAGAAATTCACGGGTATCACGTCTGTCGATCCGATCCGAAAATATAACGTCCCGTCGGTCGCCGCGCCTCGCCATGGCCCCCGGAGAACCCGACTTTCGACCCAATTTTATCAACAGCAAGCTCAGAACTCAATAGAACTTTCGACGAACGCCCAAACTTAACGTCCACCGAAGTTGGTGAAATTATTTTTAACAAAAACTGCGTACGTGCTCGCAAAGAAATAGGGGACGAGAAAAAGTGCGCGAATAAAAGAGCGATGGTGACGATACGTTCCCGAAACACCCGTTGCAGGCGAAAGGACCGAGAATGAAAATAGAGGTTCTCGATTCTATTTGCACGTCGACCAGTCAGACCCGTATGCGTGGGCAGAAGAAGAAAATTGAGCGATCGGGCAGCTAGAAGAGGCATTGCTGTCGGTTCCTCTTATCGGACGCGAGCGCGAGCGCGAACAAGCGCACGTGAACGCGCCCAAAAATAGCGAGCATTCCGCGACGGTTATTTTTACCCAACCGCATTTGATGTGCACCTAAACATTATCGACGAAACCATTGGACGCGGCTCGATCGTCGATCCACCATGGAAATTGTCGCTCGGGCGAGTGTTCAAGGGTTAACAGTGGTTAGGGCACAAAAAAGAAAGTAAAAGAACACCGAGAAATCGCACGCAGCAGGTTATTTATTTGACACACGTGAAAGCATTCGCGGAGAAGAAGCGAAACACTCACCCTCTTCTCTGTGGCTCCTCCGCAGCTAAAAGCATACACAAGAAAAAAAGCATAATAAGCGAGGCTACTAAAATGGTAAAACGCAGGAAATGCGAGAAGTAAAGATGTAAAAGAAGCGTTAGAGAACAGAGCGGAAATGAAAGAAAAAGTGGAGCCTGGAGAAGCGAAAAACTCGTTGATCGTTAAAATCACAAGATCGAGGGACTTACTTCTCCCTAGGCTCATCGACAGCTGGAAAACAACGAAAGTTCGTTTGAATTGGGTAATTCGAATGGAACGAAGGGGGGAAACGGTCTTAGAGCGCGTTAAAAATAAATGGCAATAAACCGAGGATACTATTTTAGTAAGGACACGGAGAGTCCCAGACCCAGAGCGCAGGGGGTCAAGAACGTCTCTATGAAAGGTGTAAATCTCCTGATGATACGTTGGGTGATCGCGTTACGCAACGTTCAGGGGCGCGATGAATTGCTAAAAGGTGGATAACGGCCTCGAATGGGAGGAGAAGAAGTGGAATGTACTCACGGCTGAAATTAAGGTTAATCGATGCCGCGACCTCGCCCATCTTGTTTTTGGCCTTGACCTTGTAGAGGCCGGCGTCGGTCTCGATGACGTCGTCGAGCTCCAGAACCACCAGGAACTTGTTGGTCCCGATGTTCTGCATACGGAAGTTGGTCCTCGTATCGGGGCTGAGCTCTGTCTCGCCGCGGTACCATGATATCTCCGGTTTAGGCGAGCTGACCAGCTGGCACTCGAAGATCAATCGGTTCCCGTCATCCTCCTGCCTCAGCTGAGGCTTCTGGGCGAAGCTCGGCGCGAAATCGTCGGCGACCCCCATGGCGACGGGCCGCCTTCGCACCTCCCTTTACCGCGGGTTCCCGCACCTTCCCTTCACGGGTGCTACGCCACCCTTCTCCCGCCGCTTTCCTGGATCTCCCTTCGCGAGGAATCCTGGACGATCTCCTCGGGACTGGTTCAAACGGCGCCGACCCGCGGCACCATCCAACCTATCCTAGTTGCTCCTCGCGGCCGAGGATCGCGACGACCGCTCCTCTCAAATGTATCCTCGTTACACCTGCGTTTCAACCATTCATCTCGGTTAACTTAGCAATTACGTACATGAGGAAACGAATTTTTTATTCTGACTTCATCGCGTATTTTCAAGCTACGCGTGGGGCCAAAGATACGCGCAGTTTTTCACGCGTTACGTAATCATATCGAATTACAGAAAGAGTATAAAGCGGAGGGCTCCGCCGCACTTACCCGATGGCTCGCGTTTTATAGCGGCCATTAACGAGTGCGTGTCGCTGAACGGATGATTAATCGCGCGGAAGATTAACAAGTCCGAGATGCGCGGAAAGTTTCCAGTTTCAAAATCGCTGGTGACACGGGCCAAATTATCATATTCCCCGCGTTACATCCAAATTCGAGAAATGATATATGGCGGCTAACAAATTCAAAATAGACCTTTATGTAATTCGACGACGTGGAGCGTTTTGGGCTCGGAGAATTCTCGAGGATTTTTCCACCAGAGTTACCTTCACGAATATCCACTAATTCAACCAACGAGCGTCCTACAACGACTAGAGGCTCGTCTCTGACCCACTCCTAAATCCCGCAGACCTCTTACCGAGAGAATTGTTTCAAGACTTTCGATAATAATGTTGCGAGCGAGTCTGTGAGAGTTAATGAACGATGAATGGAAATTGACCGTGGCGAACGGCGGATTTTCGTGGAATCCGCGACTCCAAGCATATTTTCCAACACGTCCAAGGCCGAACGGTGACGTAAGACCACTATTATTAATGCGGCTCTTGGCTCGAAAATAGGTGGACCAGTTATCTTGGTAATCGGTTATTATGTTTGGCATCTAACTGTAGAAACATAGACATTTGGGTCACGATACAACACGGGAATCAAATGAATTTTTCGAAAAGCTTTGCTAAAGAATCTCCAAGGGGCTGCGAACTATCTAGCCTTCAGCTTCGACAAGATTCACGATCACAGTTTCCACTCCCAACTGTCTCCCCTTTTCCCAACGCGTTGTACTTTCCTGGAAAGGATGTCGGAAAACGCTGCGAGCTGGCATTCAAGTCTCCAGATAATACCCCCAGATCCGCCTGCGTTCACCCAAAGGCCTGTTCCAGCGCCTAATTAGAGGTTGAGGGTAAAACGAAGGCACGCCGGAATACAGCGTGAAGTCCGATGAAGCGACGAAATGCAAGGCAGAACGAATGGACCAAGTGTTACAACGTCACGGTAAGACTTGGCAACGAGCCCCGAAGCATTCCCGAGATTGCTGCGCTTCGTAACACCCGTTCTCATTCTATCCCTTCTCCGCGTTTCATTTTCATGTTCGACCGATTTCGTTAACTCCGCGCCACCGATTTCCATCCAATTAGATTTGCTACGTGCCAGAGCGTGCGTATACGCGCCTCCGCTAAAAACGACCCGCTGGATCTCTCATAAATTCGAAGGTGATCTTGGAATATTTTACCTCGAACTTTGTTTCGTTGGAGTTTAGAAGAAGTGAAACGAAAGAAAATGAGCTGAAGTAGAAAGACAGAGGTGTAAGAAAAGCATGAGAACGTGAAATGGTTCGTTAGGAATTTGCGCGATGATCGTGACTTTGCGTTGGAGAACGATCAGGGTTAACGGCCCCCATTTTCGCTGCGCGAATCTAACACAAGTTCCTTGCTCTTTGTTCGGGATACGGTTTTGACAGGACGGTTCCGCGTGTGCCAAGTGGAGAAGGGATTGACCGAATATCGAAAGGGACGTTTATTTTCAAACGGTCTGGGATCCTTTAGTGGCTACTGTGATCGCTCGGGGTGATGGACACTCCAATCGTTTCGAAATATAGTCTCTGAATAGACGGCCTGTTCAGTCACGAACATTCTACTGCGGGCTTAAAGCACGATTCATCGACCGAGCTAACAATGACTGCGTTTCGATTCCGTGGGAACTTAATCGATCAGCGGGGTGGGATCCACGAGTGGACCATGATTAGTCTAATTAACAGACTACACTCACCCCTAGATTTACACGGAGTATTCGTTCCACGTGTTTTTTTTTCGCGCTTAGAAATACTACGAATAGAGAGTCTGCTGGTACAAAGAAGTACCTACGTCAGAAGAAGATCCAACGACCCTTTTAAGCGAGAAGGAAAGTACAACGGTGATCCCCGTGGAAATTAATGACCGAACAGGTGTCTCGGCGAGTGCCGGCTCTGTGACAATATTTTGGTCGGTCGGTGTGTAGAAACGATCGCCGCGACTTGGCATAATTTTATTGTCTTCTCGCTCGGTGTAATATATTCGATGACAGGCTGACCTAATAACAAGTGGCACAATGGGGATGCGGTTATAAAAAGAATGGAATGAATGAAGCATCGTTTAGCAATGACGGGACGAAAATATCGTCCGCGGAACGGTGTCGGTGTCGTTAGTCGGGGGCGAAAATCTAATTGCGATATCAGACTTTTTGCCCGCGCGATTAACGGTCCGAGAGGTTTCTTCTCCTCGGCGATACCTGGCACGGACGGCGGCCGAAAAGGGAGGCGAGGGAAAGCTCGTTTTCGATCCGCGCCGATCCGTCACGAGGGAGTGATTCACGTCTCGAATTGCGGCGACGAGAAAGATATTAGGTCATCGGAGAGGCTAATACCGAGATAAACTTACCGAGCGCACTATATGCGACCTAGAAGTTATAATTATTAGCCGAGGCACGCGTTCCGGCGCACTCTTCTTCTGTCTCTGCTACTATTTCCTCGGCATCACTCGCGCCCCAACGTCTATTTCCGTGGACTGACTCAAAGCCACGCTGACGCGAGTCGACGCCACCCGAAATCCTATATCGACGTGCCGGTTTATTCTCGAAGGCGTCGAAAGCCTTTTCTTTCCCGAATCCGCGACACACCGCACCGCAAACCTTTCCTCCGAAAGCGGTCATCGAGCACGGTTAAGTGGTTGCTGTGTTGCTGATGATCGAAATGGGGGACAATGTCAGGTGATCCTGCCACTCGTTTCTGAAACTCAATTCCACGACTATCCCAACGTATACGAGCTGTTTTTAACCGAGGCAGAGACCAGTAGCGGCGGGTTAAAAAAAGACGAGGAATATATAATAAACGGCGTGACTAGACGATGACAGGCAACGTCAGAAACAATAAGTTAGTCATCCCGTGCTAATTTCGACAGGCTTCGTCGATCAACAGGTGCAATTTTCTGGTTGGCTGACCATGAAGTCTATAAATATCTCGAAACTCCACCGCGGCGAGTGAAGGATCGGTGAGGAATTTTTGACAGATCGAATCCCCCGCGATCATATATTCGTTAAATAGAAATTGCTCGTGCTCGACACTTAACGCTACCTCGGCTCAGGAGACACGGGGGTAAGAATGTGGACGCGACAGGAGCGTAAACCGATGAGAACAAAATGGTGGACGCACCGACGAATCGGTGCGTGAAATGGATCGGGCGAACGGGCGAAAATGCGCGCGGAGGAGCGGGGCTCGATCGGAGGAAATGACAGAAGAGGCGAGAGGACGAGTGATGGATGTGTCTGGCCGAGGAGACGCGAAGTGGACAGACGGAAAAACGAAAGAAAACGTGCCCGGCAACTCCGGCGAGATGATCGAAAGGGCGAGTGGAACGACGACCCGTTCCTCCTCACGTTACGTCTTTCTAAAAATAAGTGGACTTCGGGCCTAGATACCTAGATAGTAGTCTACGAATAGTTCTTGGTGGTTGGACGCGACGAGACTCGTGGCGATTAGTCACGGAGCCGCTCGCCGATCCTTTCCAACTATCCGGCAAAGAAATCGCCTCGAAAGATCGTCGCCTCTAACGTTCCACTGCCTCCTGGCTCCGCGACATCGTTCTTAAGACGTACTCGTGTCAAGGTCACCGTATCAGCCCCTCTAACGCCACAATCGCTTGCGCTCGAATTGGGCGATTATCGTTGACCTATACCACTCCCGAGTCCCGCTACCTTGCGCCGTCCAGCGAGTACATCGCTCGCCACAGTCTCTGCACTATCGAGAGCATTTGTAAGATATGTACGTTCGAGGAGAGAGAGAGAATGGTCACGCACCGTCCTGGTCCAAAGATCTCCGAGGGAGTGCGACCGAGGAGTGCACTCGCAACGTAACACTTTGAAGCACTGCTGCACCAAATGCACACGCGGTTCACCGTGAAAAGTGGGGAAAAGGTAGCGAAGGGCACGCACTGGACGCCCCGACCCGTCTCTTCTCACTCGCTCGCTACGTGCACCCTCTCTCGCTCAAAAATCCAGCGTGTCAAACAGGGCAACTTACTTGAGGCTGGGTCGCCAAGTATCCTTTCACCTCGCGGTGGAAATCCTATTATCTCGGACGATTCCAGGCACCTCGGCGAGCTCGCGGCACTTTGCTCCTCGATAGCCGAAGCGAAGGAACGTAACCAACAAGGGAGTGGACAGAGTGAAAGAAATGAAAAGTAAAATTTAATATTCGGTCGTCTTCGTCGTCGTCACTGTGTGGTCGTCACTCCGTTTACAGTTTACCGCGCCCGTTTGGCCCTGTCTCTTGTCTCTCCTTTTATACGGAGCGCTTGTATTTGCCGTCCCAGTCACCGGGGCCCCGCGCGCCAACTAACCACACGGAGTATCGCCGCGAGTGTCGTGACACCTCGAGGTGGAGAGCGTCGTGTGCGTCGGCGCGACTCCCCCGATGCAACCGCGTCCTCGCGATCCCCACTGTCTCCACACCTACGCCCTCGAACCTAGAGGCTCACTCCAGCGGCTCAAGGGGAATCCTGCGCACAGGCCAACCAGCGCGCCCGCCACCCCCTTTCACCACCCTCCACGCAGTCACCGGCCGCTGATCCACCCCTTGCTGTACGGCAGCACTGCCTTCTCCTTCGGCCGACCCCTTTTCTTGGCACTTCCGCCGCTATTGAACTTGAAAGCTTGTAATTAGTGGGGACGCGGTGATACCCGCTCCTGATGAACTTGAAACTAGAGCGCGAAAATAACAACCTCGACACCGTTCACCGCGAAAATATGACCCACGAGCGCTCTTGCGACCATAAATAGTTCTCTCTCTCCTCGCTCGCTGCTTGTTGCTTTTTTAAATTCCCCATCGGTCCGTTTACTTTCCACCGGGCAGCGTCACGTCCGCGCCGTTATTCCCAGAGGCCGAGGATGCTGGAGGAAACGGGAGACACGGGAGGCATTGAAGCAGGAGGAAAATGAAACGCCTTATAGCAGATTAATCGTCGCTGCAACTAAATTAACAAGTCAGCGTGCAAGAATTTTACGTTGACGTCCTCGGATCTAAATTAGCATCCTTTGCGACAATGTAGCATCACTTTCCTCTTACACCTTGCGATTGCACGCAAGTGGCTCGAGCGTTTCACATTCTGCTGCAGTGAGTCGTCGTCATCAGTTAGGGGACAAATTACTCAGTTACTTCAGAGTAACTGAATGACGTACCTGCTTTCCTGTGGGCAATTTTGTGTTGCAAATTAAATTATGTAGTATAAGGCATTGAGAGCAAAAACGGGCTAACCCGCATTTCGGCTGCACTAATCATATAAAATAGGAAAACTCTTTTTTTTTAAATGTGTTTAAACGCCTCATATATCGCTAATAAATAAGCAGCGTAGGGTTTTGGATCGGTAAAACAATTGACAACTATAAACATAGCGAAGGTTCTTTTTCGATGCTTGTTTTTGACAGCCACTGCTAAAGCGAGGGAGTTAAGTAGCCGAAAACTCGAGTTTGATATATTAGTTGCTCAGTCACAGGGTAGCAGGCAGACAGACAGACAGACAGACGGACACTCTATTTTCTATGTACATGACAGCGGCCGTCACAGTGTTAAGTTTCACCACTACTCGAGCTTTGCTGGTACCCAAGTGCCTTCGAGAAGTGGGAGTGTCTTTTCAGAACAACTGCAAGAAGAAATCAGTTCGAATTCCTTCGAAATGCGTTTGTCGAGTGGCTGCAAAGAGAACGCCTGACGCACATGACGTTCCAATCTGCGCGAGGAAAAGGCGTCGCGAACGCAAAGATATTCGCCGTCACAGGGGCGAAATGTGTCAGCGTGAATCCATCGGAATTAGCACGAAAACGCGACGCGCTTACGAAACCCAAAGTGCCATAGCGCGGACGTCTCCGCGCCCCGATTTCCTCTGCCTTTTTTCTCCCTCGACGCTCGCGCTTTCGTTTCCGCGAAGACGCGGTATTTACGCAGCGCCGCGAATTTGCTTATTTGCCCGCAGCCAGCCGCGCCTTTCCTCGTAAACCACCGCTTAAAACCCGATTCCGCCGTATCGACGTTTCCTTCTCGACCATTCCATTCAAATTTTCATAGTTGTTGAACGTCCAGTGTCACCTGTGCCCTACCACAGGTCTGGCTAATATCGACCTTTACTACTGAAATCCCATTCGACCGCCGCGTCGCATCGCGTTGCATCGCGTCGCGTTGCAGAGTGAGAATGTGACACATCGCGGAATGTGGGATATGGAGATTGTGTAAATGCGTGAAAGGACGGCTCGAACGATCGAGAAGACAGAGGCTGGATGTAGAGGGTGGGCCATAAGCAGTTGAGCTGATTCCTGAGTAAACGTCCGTGGGACGGTGGAGGCACGGGTGTTGGAGTCGTTAGGTATAGATTCTAATACGCAAAGATAGATTGAGCGGTGAGGGGCGATCGTGTATATTTAGAAAAGTGCTCGGCTTGCCAGAACCGAGAGAGACTCGTATCTCGGGACCGCGTGTGGGATATCTCTGTTCCTCGCGCACCGCCTCTCCCTCTCCCTCTCTATCCTTCTCATCGCCAGCATATTGTAACATTTTCCGGATGGGCGGCGAGCGGCTTCTTTTCCCTCTGCGCGAGCACCCTCCCAACCGCGATAATTCAAAGTAATTGCCACATTCCTGTTTATTAAGACGATACCTCGAATCGCGAAGGCAGCTTCCGTCACTGGGGCCCACTGGGCAGCCTGGATCCCCCCAGATGCGAGGCTAAATAATGGCTTCTTAAAAATAATGTTTGCGCGGACGATGAATATATTGCGCTCTTTTTTGCAAGCGGCGTTTTATCTCCGTTGCTCGCTCCGCTCGAACGCGCTGGAGCGTGGAATTGTTTCGTTGAACGCGGAGATTGTTTCGTTTTACATAAGACAGGCCACTGCTCGTGACACCCCCTGTTTTATTGGTATAATAGTCAAGTACCGATGTGGGACGAAGCCAGAAATTTCGTAACGCGGGAAAGTCAGTTCCGGGAGTGGTTACGGGCCGTATTAGTCAGACCGAGAGCCGCAGGAAATTCGAGCAAAGATATCGACACGGTGCGCTCGATCGGCCTTTTGAATGCTGGCCAAAAATCTCTCATAGAAATCTGAATAGCTCCGAGAGCTAAGGGTCGCGGCGAGCACCGTCACTTGTCGATTCAACGCTATTATGCGTCCACCTACATCGAGGAGGAAAAAGGCTGATTAGACCTCCGAATCGGCGATGCGACCAAAAAATTTATTTTCGTCGAGAACAGCGGCCAAGACCCACTTTTTCTTCGCACGGTGTTCTATTTCCTACCGCCCGCTAACATCTTTCTACTTTTGCCCGAGAATCGGATTTAACATCGGATGAATCTTCCAGAACGGATTCGGTCCCACGGCGACGCGCTCGATATTGAACGCTTCGAGCGCTTCATTAGGATACGAGTAAACTGAAGTATTCGTTAACTTTGATGCAACGTGCATGTCTACTCGTTGGTTTAGTCATCTCTTCTCTAGATATACATATGCCCGATATCTCGATTTTTATTTACAACTTTCCGCGAGCTTAAGAAATCAATTGCATTTCATATTTATCTGTTTTGATATGAATAGCTGAATAATTTAAACGTGATGACGTTCATAAAACTCAATTACCCTTCAATAATTGAACGTTACGACGGTGACCATAAGTTTGCCCCAAAAGGTGTGACTGTAAAAGTGTGAAGTGCCGCGTGCGCGCGCGCGCTCGACAGACGACATTCCAAGTTTGACGTATGCATCTATGCCCGCGGAGGCGGCTTAACGTGTAACGCAGTCTGAACAGAAAATTTCTCGCTTTACGCTCGCTATATTTTTAGTGGCGTTAATTTTAGCCCGCGATACAAAAAAGAAATGGAAAGCAATCGTGGCCGCCTCCGGCTTATTACTCTCTATCTCCTTTATTCTCGCCAGGTCTTCTTCTAAAACGCATCACCGTGCTTCCCTATCTGCGTAATTCAAACTGGCTGCGCTCTCCGACTAATGGATTCACTTCTACGGAACGTGCTGGATCGAGTCGCACGTAGAGTGTTCCAGTGCAGCAAGGAGGATTCAGAATCGCCAGCTCGGAGAAGTGTTTATCCCGCGCTCTGTTGCCCGACCTAAATACAGTATGGCGGAGGCAATTCGCGTGCAGACCGGTGTTTATTCGCTCGCATCTTTACAGCGGCTCGTAGCGAAACGTTTATTATCGTTGCATTACCGAGTAACGATGGGAACGGAACAACCCCCGTTCCGCGTCCCAAGCCCGATGGACCCGACGCACCCGACGCGTACGATTAGCAGCGACCGGCGAGAAAAACTAGGCAAACGGGAAAGAAACGGGGGAGAAGGGACTGCAAAGGTCGACAACGTGGGCGTGGATCACTTATTTGTTCGTTTATCAGATTTTGTTGAAGCAAGTGGAGCCGAGTGGGCGAATGGCACGAGTATATGGAACAGCCGATCTAAACTTAGTCGTTGGTCCGCTCTGGAAATAGATGTTATGAGTGCGAGGACAGGACAAGATACCGGCCCCTATTATGCGTACAACCGCGTATCACAAACGGCCCCCTCTTGCTCCACCTTGGGCCGCGAATTCCTTTCAGAACACCTGCCCTCTTCGCAATAGCTACAGCTTTCGATGCACTGAACTCCTCGAACCACCTGCGGCTCATTCCAAATCACTCTGCGCGAACAGAATAGAAAAGCGCGAGTGTGGTAAAGCTTGTTACCATTTGCCAACATGTTTCGTGTCTATTGTGATAGATTGCGGGGAGGATTTCGATTCTAAAAACAATTTTGTACTATTTACTATTTACTATTTACGAAAATATACGCGAGCACGGTACTAAGAGCTCCGGAAGATTTTTGTCGCGTGTGTCGATGGATCTATTTAGCGAGCTGACTGTCTATTTCGAGAGAAATTGCATCTTCGAATAACGCGTTGGAAAGCGGCACCGTCAACAACCGCAGACTCGTTGTTAAACCCAAGCCAACGATTTCCAATTCTGACCACCTCGGAATGCCGTAATCGAAACTCGGTCGTTAGTCCCTCCTCCGAATTAGGATCCTTAGTCACCGTGGTAAAAAGCCGCGGAATATATTCCCCGCGCGACTCGGCGAATTTGCAAAGTTTTATCGATGTCGTCACGGTCGTTTCGGCTGCAGCTCCCCTCAGCCGGCTTCGACAAATAAACCCTCCGACGGACGGTTTTCTCCGTTCCGGTAGCCGCGGCGAGATCGCCAGAACTCGCTCGGAAATGGTAAAATCGAAGGATCAAAATTCTGCGATTCTGCGATTCTGCGATTCTGCATTTCTCGCCCCTCTATTCTTAGTCCACCCAACTCCCACGCGATTACTCAATATCCTCGGACCTGTATTATTCACCAACATTCTGTATATTCTGACAATTTTATAACAGAAGTGGACCCGAAGGGTGAAATAGCAGTTTTCTGCCTAGACTTTCGTTTAGGCGGAGTGGATGTCGAAACTGCGCGCGTTATTGCAAGTTGGCGCTGAAAACAATAGAGAACTCATAAAGCTCGTTGGTCAAGGGCGCGAGCCCCTTGGACGGAGGATCGTTTCAGCATCTACGCATTAACGCAGCTTTATCGAAGCTTTTAACATTCATCGTTGCACATTTACTATCGTTAACTTTATCAAATACCATTATTTGCTTCCTTACACATTTTATTTTTACCCCATTTTGCGGTTAAATACGCGTATCCTTTCCTCGAAAGTGTAAAATAATCAACGTCATGAGATTCAGTGATCTACTATTATACCCAAATTCCCTTATCCGAACGTTCATGTGTGTGTCTTACAATTAGCTCGGATAACAAAGCTACGGCTGAATTCCCCTCTAATTCCCGAAGGCTCGTGTCGCGAGATTTGGAATCCGACTCGATATCGAGAGTGGACGAGACGATCGGCACGATTCCAAAAAGCAGGCAATCCCCGATAATCTCGAAATAACGGGAACCTCGTCCCTTCTCTGGCGGCGTGACGAGCAAGGGGCGTCAAAACCCTTAGTCCGTCCTTGTCCCGCGACTCGCGGCGCGCTCGCCCTCTCTCCTTCTCACCCAAGCGGACGCGCGCCTGCCGATATTTTTGGTCGTGGCGCGACGCAGAGGCAACGATAGCCGCGCGCGTGCGTGCGCCCGAGACGTCGGCGTCGCGCTCGGCGAGAGAAGGGAGGATTGTCGAGAAACACGTTGCTGCCGAGGGAGCAGTGGATTCGACCGAGAGGAGAGGAGAGGGATGCGGAGCAAGAAGGAGAGCGAACAAGATCGTGAAAACGGTTAGCGCCGACGGCGCGGCGTAACCTGAGAGCTTCTTGGACCCCGCGACCATATATGTCCGCCTCTCGCTCTCTCTCTCACTCGCGCCAGTCCCAGCCCCGTCGTCCTCTCTCGCTTCCACCTCGCGCAGAGAGCAACAGCCCACCGTCGTCCGCTTTTTTCATCACGTTACCGATACGACCCACCTCCACCCTGTTAATTTACAGGTAATTTACAAACACCGTCTGCCTTGCCAGTCACTCGCGCCTTCCACGTCCTCCCCTTTCTCCGTTCATTCGTCGTTGCGACGCCGACGGTTCGAAAATACGCGACCTATCGACTTCTCGATACGCGCTCGAGAAATTGCTGCACTTTTTAGTTGGCTATCAATTAACGATGCTTAGGATTTGGTAAAAAAGAATGGATGATGAATTTAAGAAGGCTGAAACATAAGCTGTGATAACTTTCCTTTTCGCTTTGTTTTCTGTAAAATATTAGAGTTCTTTCAACTAATCTAAACGCTGCGGAATCTACTATTACGCACGTAAAAGTGAAATCATCTAACCACAGAAAGTCAATATCTATTCCACTTTCATCTTTTGTTTCCAACTTACCGCGTAACTTATGGTGTATATAAATGACAATACCTACTGTTAACGTAGAAGAACCAGGTATAGAATAGACCTATCACGCAATGTAATTTTGTGCCACACGCTCCGGGGCTCGCGAGCCTCCTTACCATTTTCGTGCCACGTGCAACGTTACCAGCGAAGTCTCGACACAGATTGTAACGCTACGCGTGGTAGGAATTAGAATTCAAGAAGTAGAAACTTAGGTCATTCGAAACCCGCGATTTACAAATGATTCTGTTACAATAACAATTTAAAGATCGTTTTATAAACGTATTCCGTGCAACGACCGAGAAAGAAGGATTACAACAAAACAAGAATACATTCGCCTTTTAACCTTGCTGTCCTATTCGGGTTTATTAAACGCAATATAAATTTATTTAACATACAAATTTATATAATATTATATTTCCACATTACTTGTGGAAAACATGCTTTCACGATGTAACGTGGAATATCTTACCATGCCAAGGAATTGTACCTTGGTATATTCAATAACGTGCTGGAGCAGAGAGGACTTTAAAACGTCAAAAACCTATCAGTTCCAGTATCTTGCCGAAATATTCCAATTTGCAGTTATTCTTTTATCTTAACACTGCACTCGTGTTCTGGGGTCTCATACGAACAATCAAACAACATTCCAAGTTACATTGTGCCATAGTATTGCAAGGGCTGCCGTCTCAAGTTTGTTATGGTCCGAATCGATCGAAGCGTCCCTTGTAAACAGACGGACCCTAATGAAACTACTGCGGTCGATAAAAAGAAGTTGTACAGAGTGACATCTCCAGGTACTCTATGTAGACGAATTTTTTACGCATTGTTGCCGCATTTTCCGATCTCTCCGTTTCTGCCGCGCTGTTGCCACATTTCTTTCTATCGAGAAGTCTTGAAGGAATACGGCACGAGAGCTGCGTCTAGCGTCAGAGCCTCGCTGAGCGTAAAGGAGGATAGCAATAATGAAAGATAGAGAGGTTGGGTAGTGAAGTTAGGAAACATGTCAATGAAACAATACTAATTTCCGTACCAATATTTTTTATTTATACATAGGAAGATGTAATATTTTGTATAATCAATGTACAAAATTAAAGCATACAATGCGAATAAGTTACATCACCGAAGTGTAACACGCCGATCGTAATGAAATTTATGAATGCTATAATTCTTCTAAAAGCATATGACGCTTTCTTTTTTATCTAGCTATACATCAAATTATCTTTTTTATCAACAAGAAGTGTCTGTTGTTTAAATACAAATTTAATAACGTAACCATTTTTTTAAAACATCAATTTGGACAAAAATATTTCAATTTAATACTCTTGTACATGCTTTTCTTCGGAATTGTTAGTCCACGGTTGTAACAATTTATTAATATAAACTAGAGATCAATACTAACAATACGTATATTTTGGAATGTCTCATTTATTCAGCTACGATCCTCTGTTTGCTTGTATGTTTGATTCAAACCTGGAAACTCAATTTTAACCCACTTCCAACCATCCCATTGTCTTGAAAGTTTGCAGGGGTGCGTAGTTTGGATGACAATCCAAAATTATGTATAAAAAAACTCCGAGGGGGTGAAAAAATGACCCAGTCACCAATAAATAGTAACCCATAACCACAAATCGACTTGAAATGAACCACTCGCGTTCTTTACGAACTTACAAGGGGACATCACGAATGTGGAAATCGCTTTTGGAACGACAGTATATGGGGGTCGTATTACTCATATAGTATCAAAATACCATTTCGGCTTTTTGTCGAATGGACCTTCATTTTCGAAATATTATAGTTTCTACTTTTTAACGTACGTAGTAATTCAGATATATACCACCTATAGTAACTTACACCAAAGAAGGTTTCGTGGACACAACTGTAGCGCGTCAGATTTTCACGAGGGCGGCCGGGGTTCGAGTCCCCCGCAAAATTCATTCTCACTTTTTTCTTTTTTTTAACAATTTTTCGCGTGGAAATATATTTTTTGGATATTACGTATTATATAGTACGTTACATATTACTCTACGCAAATTGGTTAAAAGTGCATTTATATCATAACATAATATTCTAATCATCCCTTTCGACCGTTCTTTTGAGCAGGTATAAGACCACCCTTACGATCAGAAGTAACGGCTATCCCATTTTACCTGCTCGACAATTGCAGCCGTCGAAAGTTTCGGAATGAAATATTTTCGCAGTACAAGAATATGATAACACCGGTGAAAGAGATGATTAGAATAATATGTTATCTTATAAATGCATTTTTAACCTTAAAATTTGCGTAGAGTAATATGTAACGTACTATATAATACGTAATATCCAAAAAATATATTTCCACGCGAATAATTGTTAAAAAAAAGAAAAACAGAGAGGGAAGAATGATGGAACTTGAGGGGGACTCGAATCCCGGCCGCCCTCGTGAAAATCTGACACGCTACAGTTGTGTCCACGAAACCTCCTTTGGTGTAAGTTACTATAGATGGTATATATCGGGATTACTATGTACGTTAAAAACTTTTTACAATATCTCGAAAACGAAAACCCATTCGATAAAAAATCGTTTAACATAACATTTTTTTATATATTTTTTGCCTCTAATCAAGTTACAGTCATGACAATAAATCAGTGCAACTTCATTGGAGAATTGAAATAAGATATTCCAGCATTCGTTCCCTTGAAATGGACGATTACAGATAAAAAAAAGTGTCGGATATTTTTCGAAGAATTATATTATCTTATTATCTTCTCTCATTCTGTGTAATTTCTCTTTTCCATTGACGGTCTTCTTACAATTTTGCCTTTCAATTTTTTTTTATATCTATCTCACAATTTTGAAAATTATACAATCGTAGGACATTTCTAAAGACACCTCATTTGTCCAAATCGGTGTATCCGTACAGGCTCTAGAGCGTAACATCTGGACATACAAACATAGCCTGATAAACAATGTATCCAGATATTATCTTTGCCCATCTTTGTTCTCCAGCCGCTTCGCCGTGATTCATTCAAGTCTTCCTGACGACAAATAGTAATAGGGGAAATGCGGCAACAACGCGATACGACTCTCGATACGTATCGGCAACTATGTCTTTCCTACATATATCGGCTAGCTTGGACTTCCACCGGTTCTGATGGTACATGGCGCGAATATACCATTAGCGCTGGTGACGGAGAATCCTTGAAGCATAATTCTGTAATTTCTCGAATCTGTCTCAGTATACGAGTCATAAATTCATTATTATTTCAACGTACGGTGCTTATTAGCGTTCAAACGCACCAGACCCGCCTGCACGGATGTCTAATGGAGGCAACTATACCCGTAAAAGCTTCCTTCTTGCCGATTCCACGACGTAAGTTGGTTGAAACGGGTTTGTTTACTACATCGCGTATACGTATAACGGTGATGCTACGTAGCTCGAATATACCACCAGCGCCGGTACGGAGAAGCCTTGAAGCTTCATTCTGTCAGTTTTCGAGTCATAAATTCATTATTATTTCCACGTACGGTGCTTTTTAGCGTTCAAACGCACCAGACCCGCCTGCACGGATGCCTACTGGAGGCAACTATACCCGCAAAAGCTTCCTTCTTGCCGATTCCACGACGTAAGTTGGTTGAAACGGTTTCGCGTATACGTACACGCTTTTCCTAGCTTGTGTGAGCGTACGCACACATTCAAGGCCTAGCGAGACGGCAGCCTTAAATGTAATTAGAATATTTGACAATCACAGCTATCGGCTCGGTTCTCACCGATTACCAGGTCTCACCACGAGGAGGTTGCTGCGTTTCGAGACCCGTAGAGAGATAGATGGAATCAAAGTTCCATCGATCTCCCTGTACATGAAGCCTACTAAACCAACGAGATGGATGGAAACAAAGTTCCATCGGTCTCTTCGGTTTAGACGTAGAAGCTAGGGAACTGCCAAGCAATCACACGATTAAAAGAAACTCAGGAAATGAGGAAAGACTACCGGTGAGCATGAAAGGAATATTGGATGGCGCAGTTCCTACCACCCTGCTGTCCGAGTCGAAAGGGAAAAGCGCTCGGCGCCTCCCAGACGATTCCCGTTGCACCGATGCAACTCGCCAGGAGCAACACTAAGTATGACCTGACTTGAGCCGTCCAACACGGAGACTGGGCACCGATGCGACTCGCCAGGAGCAACACTAAGCGTGACCTGACTTGAGCCGTCTAACACGGAGCATGGGTATCGGACCGGGTGACTTACGCAGGCAGTGTACCAAAAGGTACACCCCCTACGCCCGAAACTTTTCCCTTTGGACAAGAACACCAAGGGATGGAACCGATCCACCCATACCGATTCCATACTCAGTCGCTTGCTTCCGGAAAAGGAACCAGCGGCGACCTCCTCATCGGAGATGAGGAGCCAACAAAAGAGCAACAAAGCTAATGATTTAGTGACTACTTCGCAATTTTACATGGGGCCTTAAATACTTCATGCACTGTCACTTTACACGATCAATTTTCACTGTCACTTTTCACTGTCACTTTTCACTATTTTGTTTTAAATATATTATTTTACTGTCCCTCTTCCTATTCTCCTAGATGGAATCAAAGTTCCATCGATCTCCCTGTACATGGAGCCTACTAAACCAAAGAGATCGATGGAAACAAAGTTCCATCGATCCCTTCAATTTAGATGTAGAATCTAGGGAACTGCCAAGCAATCACTCGATTAAAAAAAATTTAGGTAAGAAACAAAGACGAAGGGTAAGCATGAAAAGAGTATTGAATGGCGCAGTTCCTACCACCCTAATGTCCGAGACGAAAGGGAAAAGCGCTCGGCGCCTCCCAGACGATTCCCGTTGCACCGATGCAACTCGCCAGGAGCAACACTAAGTATGACCTGACTTGAGCCGTCCAACACGGAGACTGGGCACCGATGCGACTCGCCAGGAGCAACACTAAGCGTGACCTGACTTGAGCCGTCTAACACGGAGCATGGGTATCGGACCGGGTGACTTACGCAGGCAGTGTACCAAAAGGTACACCCCCTACGCCCGAAACTTTTCCCTTTGGACAAGAACACCAAGGGATGGAACCGATCCACCCATACCGATTCCATGCTCAGTCGCTTGCTTCCGGAAAAGGAACCAGCGGCGACCTCCTCATCACGGATGAGGAGCCAACAAACGAGCAACAAAGCTAATGATTTAGTGACTACTTCGCAATTTTACATGGGGCCTTAAATACTTCATGCACTGTCACTTTACACGATCACTTTTCACTGTCACTTTTCACTGTCACTTTTCACTGTCACTTTCCACTATCACTTTTCACTATCACTTTTCACTATCACTTTTCACTATCACTTTTCACTATTTTGAAAAAATGCTGAAATAATCAAATCTGGTATATTAGTAATGGTGTAATAGCCTTGGGAGGAAACTAGGAAAATACATAAAATGGGAATAAATGATGCAAAACCATTGAAGCAATACATAAAATCGAATAAATGATGCAAACCCATAGAAGACATGCATGAAATAAAATAAATCAGGCAAACCCATCTTTATTAAAGAATTCAACAGAGGAAACCATGGCGTATCCCTCGGCGAATCCCTCGGCGAATGCTTCGATGATGCGCTTAAAACTAGACGCGCCTGGCTTAATTTTTTAAGTTTCACAGCCACACACGCCACTCTACATTTAGTTTTCGCAGAATAAGCATAACAGACTATGCTTTGGTATACTAACCCTTTGGACCGTGATTGCACTATAAGGTAAAAGACTACTAGAATTCTTTCCAAAGACTTTACTTTAAAGTCCAAAGGGTTAATATATGCACGTAACAGACATTCTCGTCGATCTTTCTACACATATCCCATTACAATTTCTTTCGTAAATTTTAGAGATACGCTTGCATTGCTTTCAAGTGACAAATAGACTCTAAGTATCTCATTGCGGAGATAGAAAAATAATTGACACACGGACACGGATTCGCCGTCGCGAGAGATCTCGAGCTGCTCGATACACTCACGCATTGCAGTTGCACAGACAAAACGCTAATACGGTACCACCATTCATCCAGCCCCCCCATTAACGGGAGTTCCCCGCTCGGGGCCGCGCCTGAGGGGTCAGAATCACAGCAGCCCGCCTCACAATTAAATCACATGCAGCTGCAATACGCCCTCCCATCACAAAGCCGACAATTTGCACAGGCGAGTGTATCGTGCCCGAGCATCTTGTGCTAATTCAAGATCTCTCCCGAGAGCGAATTATATTTCCGGAAAGAAAGGTAAGGAGAATTGAAAGTAAGGAATGAAAGAGACACTATGCCAAGTCTCTAAAAGTATATTAGATGGGAAACGATACGATGCACGGTGAAGCTAATTGTAAGCGAAAGCAAAAGTAAAAGATGTCACTCTCAACAAGCAAGCATACCTCCACCCTTAAATCTAGCCTATCGCACTCTTTACAATGGGCCCTAGTGGCATAATCTATTGCAAATATGCACTTGCGTAACTTTCGAGGGATATGCGAAAGCTAAGAATCTCCCGATTGAGATTGCAAAAGAGACTAAACGACTAAAGGACCGAAAGACGCGGCGCAGCGCGAACATTCACCCTCGATCCACCGAAATTTCGTTTCTACATGGCATACTCCATATCACGACTGTACACAGCCATGGCGAGCGTGACCGAGAACGAGCCATCTGAGACCACAGAGCGGGCCGAGGTGGACCGAAGCCCGGTATCGGCGCGATAACTAGAAAATCAGAATGGTCACGAACTGGCGCACATCATCGTCTAACAATGGTCCTCTGTGTAAAGCCGTAATAAGTTGTACCCAGCACAGCCGGCCTATGAAGGGCGAGCACACCATGCGCGAAATCGAAATCAGCGATCGAAGGCGAATTGTATTTCTAGAAGAGTGCGTTTGGCACTCTTATATTTAAAAAGAACGAGGCGGAACAGAAGCTTATCGCTTGAAGTACGCAAGTGCATTTCTGAATAGATGTCCAGACAGAACCAAACTCACCGAATGTAAGTTTGGCTCGATCTGGACCCGTAAACTAGATCGTAGGCTTCAGCTTGATAACGTTTTGCAAGACGCAATGCATTGGAAAACGTTACCAAGTCCAGGCTACACCAACGTGGAGGTACCTACGAAAGTAACCCATTTCTACGAAATATTTCTGGTCCATATTCGACCAATGCATTTTTGAAAATTTGGAAAAAGTCTTACGTCTAAAGTTCTTAAACTAAGACTTATTGCTAGGACTATGGCTTGTTGAAACTAAGCCACGTGCAAGTTCTTCCGTCATGTATACAATTTTAGGTTTAGTAGCTGATACTATTCAAAGCATCATGCTTTGATTATAAAATTCAAGAAAAATAATTTGGAATATTTAAACCGCGATATTAGAAGTTTGACCTCGAATTTGAAATTTATTTACATATTGTTTTTGTCTGTATTAAACATTTGGAAGCACGCGCGTTAATCTTACTATTCACGAGTACTAAGTATTGAGTACTAAGTAAAAATTGAAAAAATTAAAATGTACCACTCACCGATCGTTGAACACAGTCTCAATGCTATGAATGCAGACAGGCAGCCGCTTCAGCAGGTTCACAGTCCAAGGTCAGTAGTATCGAATAGAATGTATCACTCTCACAAATATGTCACTTTAATTTCACGATCAAAAAGCAATTTGAGCACCGGTGCTTAGTCTTAAATAGTTCTAGGTGCGTAAAACACTGACTCTACACTCGCGTTGACAATACAATACTAACACGCACAGCCATCTCATGTTTTTAAACACAAAGCACTGCACGTTTTTAAATGTCCCTGAGCAGTGGGGACCCATGATAGCACCCGAGAAAAGTGTTCCCTCAAGAAGTCTTCTAGCTACTGGGTGAATTGCAGTAGAATCTTGTTGAGCGAGCTCCCACATAGTCCACTAATCGACGAAATTAATCCACGAATTGAGATATCACGAAATAATATGCACACGCGTTCACTGAGATCCGATCACTGTCGCGGGTAAAGTTAAACTGACAAGTTACATCGCTCGGCGGTGGTGCGACTTTGGTAGAGGTTGTTGACGTTGTTGTCTCGCTCCAACGACTCGCTCCAACGGCTAACTTGAAATTCATCAAGGCCCCAAGTAATTTTACGTAGCAACGCTGATTGCAGAATTTGCACGTTTTGCAGCTGTAGCTATGCAAACATTGCAAACTGCACTTTCCGTATGTCTTCCAATACTGGGGACCCATGCTAGGACTCGAGAAAAGTGTTGCCTCGAGAAGTCTTCTAGCTACTGGGTGAATTGCAGTAGAATCTTGTTGAGCGAGCTCCCACATAGTCCACTAATCGATGAAATTAATCCACGAATCGAGATATCACGAAATAATATGCACACGCGTTCACTGAGATCCGATCACTGTCGCGGGTAAAGTTAAACTGACAAGTTACATCGCTCCTCGGTGGTGCGACTTTGGTAGAGGTTGTTGACGTTGTTGTCTCGCTCCAACGACTCTCAGCTAACTTGAAATTCGTCAAGGCCCCAAATAATTTTACGTAGCAATGCTGATTCCCGAATTTGCACCTTTCGCAACTGCAGCTATGCATCCCACGCATTCTACATACACGTGTCTCAGCAGGGGATGTGTTCGAACCCTCGGATGGACACATGTAGTTTCAAGGCCCGAACCAGCTCTTCCGCCGCTCTGGGCAAATGTGATTTTTGTCGCCCATTATATTTAATTATAAATAATTATTTTAAAATATAATTTTCGGCAATGAATGTAACTTAATAACAAAAGCCTTCTGTTTCATACAAAAATGTAATATTCAAAAATTACCAATTCACCAATTTTGCCGCTCTCGGCATTTTGCAACTCTTCTATGATGTAGTACTTCAAGGGAATATCTAGGGGTGAAGGAGGGTGTATAAGACAGTAGCTTCTTTCCACTGAAACATTTTTTATTTAGTGCTATCTACATAATTTTGACTCCTATTTTAGAAGCTTCTTGCTTCTACTGAATACATTCTACAGTGTAACTCTCCCAGGTGTGTTTACTGTGCACTCTTTCCCTAATCTCCTAGTTTTGTCTGTCACAATTCCCTTCCGGCTAATCTGTGGCTATCCACCCTCGATTTCTAATCCTGCGTCTCTTGGATCTCTGGGGACACAACGCTGGCTACTCCAACTGGACTTGCTGGACACCTGGACACCTGGACAGAATTTCAAGGCTGGTCCTTCCCCCACTCGCTCAGCCGCCTGCTCTGAGGTAGCTGATTCAAGTGGTACCGTCTTTTGGGGTTCGTTGAAAACTAATGCGAGTTTTGTTGTTCTGTGAAGGTCAACATTCAGTTTTGGTCCTTTCCAACTGATTTCTTCGATGGTTTTGCGTCATTTATTCGATTTTATGTATTGCTTCGATGATTTTGCGTCACTTATTCGATTTTATGTATGTTTTAGGTTCCTTCCAAGGCTATTACACCATTACTATCATAACATATTTGATTATTTCAGCATTTGAGTTTGAGGTTCACCCTTCCGCGGGGAAGGGAGACAGTAAAATAATATATTTAAAACAAAATAGTGAAAAGTGACAGTGAGAAGTGGCAGTGAAAAATGGCAGTGAAAAGTGATAGTGAAAAGTGATAGTGAAAAGTGTATTATAACATGAAATTGCGAAGTAGTCACTAAATCATTAGCTTTGTTGCTCTTTTGTTGGCTCCTCATCTCCGATGAGGAGGTCGCCGCTGGTTTCTTTTCCGGAAGCAAGCGACTGAGCATGGAATCGGTATGGGTGGATCGGTTCCATCCCTTGGTGTTCTTGTCCAAAGGGAAAAGTTTCGGGCGTAGGGGGTGTACCTTTTGGTACACTGCCTGCGTAAGTCACCCGGTCCGATACTCATGCTCCGTGTTAAACGGCTCAAGTCAGGTCACGCTTAGTGTTGCTCCTGGCGAGTTGCATCGGTGCCCAGTCTCCGTGTTGGACGGCTCAAGTCAGGTCATACTTACAAGGGGACACCACGGGTGCGGAAATCGCTTTTGGAACGACAGTATATGGAGGTCGTAGTACTCGTGTAGTATGAAAATACCATTTCGGCTTTTCACCGAATGGGCCTTCGTTTTCGAGATATTGTGGTTTAAAGTTTTGAACAAACGTAGTAAGGCGGATATATACCTTCTATAGTAACCTATATCCAAGAAGGTGCGTTGGAGCAACGACAGCGTGTCAGATTGTCACGCGGGCGGACGGGGTTCAAGTCCCGCAACCGCTTCACTTTTTTTTTCGAATTTTTCCCGTGGAAATATATTTTGTGGATATTACGTATCACATAGTATGTTACATATTACCCTACGAAAATTTTAAGGTTAAAAATGCATTTACAACATAACGTATTATTCTAATCATCTCTTTCACCGGTGTTTTCATATTCTGGTCCTGCGAAAATATTTCATTCCGAAACTTTCGACGCCTGCGATTGTCGAGCAGGTAAAACACCACCCTTACGGTCAGAAGTAACGGCTATCCCACTTCACCTGCTCGACAATCGCAGGCGTCGAAAGTTTCGGAATGAAATATTTTCGCAGGACCAGAATATGAAAACACCGGTGAAAGAGATGATTAGAATAATACGTTATGTTGTAAATGCATTTTTAACCTTAAAATTTTCGTAGGGTAATATGTAACATACTATGTGATACGTAATATCCACAAAATATATTTCCACGGGAAAAATTCGAAAAAAAAAGTGAAGCGGTTGCGGGACTTGAACCCCGTCCGCCCGCGTGACAATCTGACACGCTGTCGTTGCTCTAACGCACCTTCTTGGATATAGGTTACTATAGAAGGTATATATCCGCCTTACTACGTTTGTTCAAAACTTTAAACCACAATATCTCGAAAACGAAGGCCCATTCGGTGAAAAGCCGAAATGGTATTTTCATACTACACGAGTACTACGACCTCCATATACTGTCGTTCCAAAAGCGATTTCCGCACCCGTGGTGTCCCCTTGTTAGTGTTGCTCCTGGCGAGTTGCATCGGTGCAACGGGAATCGTCTGGGAGGCGCCGAGCGCTTTTCCCTTTCGTCTCGGACATTAGGGTGGTAGGAACTGCGCCATTCAATACTCTTTTCATGCTTACCCTTCGTCTTTGTTTCTTACCTAAATTTTTTTTAATCGTGTGATTGCTGGCAGTTCCCTAGCTTCTACGTCTAAACCGAAGAGACCGATGGAACTTTGTTTCCATCCATCTCTTTGGTTTAGTAGGCTTCATGTACAGGGAGATCGATGGAACTTTGATTCCATCTATCTCTCTACGGGTCTCGAAACGCAGCAACCTCCTCGTGGTGAGACCTGGTAATCGGTGAGAACCGAGCCGATAGCTGCGATTGTCAAATATTCTAATTAGATTTAAGAATTTCTTTGACTTGCAATACTATGGTACAATGTAACTTGCAATGTTGTTTGATTGTTCGAACCAGACCCCAGAACACGAGTACAATGTTAAGATAAAAGAATAACTGCAAGTTGGCATATTTCAGCGAGATACTGGAACTGATGGGTCTTCGACAAATAATGTTGTTGTTTATATAAATTTTTATGTTAAATAAATTTATTTTGCGTTTAATAAACCCGAATAGGACAGCCAGGTTAATGGGCGAATGTGTTCTTGTTTTGTTGTGATCCCTCTTTCTCGGTTGTTGCACGGAATACGTTTATAAAACGATATTTAAATTGTTACTGTAACAGGAATCATTTGTAAATCGCGGGTTTCGAATTACCTAAATTTCTACTTCTTGAATTCTAATTCCTGCCATGCGTAGCGTTACAATCTGTGTCGAGACTTCACCGGTAACGTTGCACGTGACACGAAAATGGTAAGGGGGCTCGCGAGCTCCCCGAGCGTGTGACACAAAATTACATTGCGTGATAGGTCTATCCTATACCTGGTCTGTGGTCCAACTTAAACAAGTTCAACAGTCGTTATGGAAGTTCTCTAGTATTTGCGAAATTCTAAGGTTAGTCACAAGATTAATCGATCACACGATTAACCTTATTTACCGACAATCGACGCGAACAGCGAAGGCAAGGAGGTGAGGGAGAAATAAAACGAACAAGTGTATTACGTACAACGCTATTTATACACAGATGTACGCGGGATAAACGTAATTTGATGAATAACATAGAACTAAAGTCGTCTTGTCGTCAAACATAATGCTTAAAGTTACGGCTTACAAATTAACGGTCGGACATGTGCGATAATCGTAACAACGTGTGCATTCTGACCTTACACGCAGGATGTTTTATATACATTTTCAAAGGACCGGTGCAATGATTGGCGCGGGAGGAAGTTTCCTCCCGCGATCCTCCGAACTGTACCCAGGTGAAACCGATTAGTGGTACAGTTTTAAAAGTTGTTTTTATTACCAGCCACAGCAGTATCGCGAACCAGCGTAATAGCTAATGATTTATCGATACCTGTCGACATCAATTTTTAAGCGAGACAGGCCGTCACGGCGTATCTTGGTTTTTAATCATCGTTTCGATCGTGCTTCTTCCGATCGTTGCACCGACCTTGGCGTACGGAACATTTCATATTTACAGAGAAGCAGACATCTGTTACACATCGGGCCTCTCGCAAAGAGTATTGCGACGAAAACAAAGGGGGGAAAAAAAGAAGAGAAATATCAGAGAATTTACACAAGACACTCGGCACACGGCCAGGGGCCGATAGATCGCGATAGATCAACCTCGAACTCTTCTGTTATTTACTAGGTCGATCTGCTTACAAACTTTCAATCCGCTTGGAATAAATTTCAATTCGTTCGATACTCTTTTATCGGCGCTCGGATAAATTTACTGTCGTTTATAAGATCCGCGCTGAAACGTAACCAAATAGAACACTGAAACCGTTGTCTTTGCGAGAAAGAAACTGATCGTTTTAAAAACTCGGACGGAACACGCGGAATGGTTGGAAGGAAGGAACCGTGCCTTGTCGTATTTCGAACGGAACACAGCGTTCGCCGAAGTTACGAAAGTGCCTGATCGTATCGATCCTAATTACCCCGGACAATAGACGCGCCGTATAAAACGTGTGACTGCTACGATACCGAGATATCGCTAGTTTAACCGTGGGATGGCTTGGTGCGATTACTCACAGCTTCCAGGAATAGCGTATCAATATTCGCGTTACGTCTGACGCCCGCGCGTAAACAATATTGATAAATGCAGTACCCTGACGGTGCGCGTTGCGAATCGCGCGACCCAAATATTTCCATGCGAACAGCCGATAAGCCGGAAAGCCCGTGACGTGGCATTACTTACGCGACGTTTCCCCCGGGGGGGGGGGGGGGAGGGGGGGCGACGAGTGACTTTTCCTTGCTGTCGCTTAATTGAAGGATAATAACTAAGATTTTTTGCACATTCCGCGTGACTCAGCGCGCGACATTTCGATGATCGTGGCCGCGGAGATCGTCGCTAGACGGAACGTCATCGCTGCGTACACAAATCTAACGAAAAGGAAAAAAAACGATCGACCGGTGCTCGAGCATTCGCGGCAGGTACGAAGCGCGACGCAAAAGGATCACGACGGCCACGATAATTGAATGTTGCGCAACAGCTTGTCGTAATATTTAGCAATGTCGGGTTGGATGGTAACCGAGCGTTTTCTACGAATCCTCGCGACTCCGGGAGACGAACGTGGAAACCCGCTCGGGTCTTCCCACCATTGTGTCGCCGTGTTACATTTCTTAAATTACGTAATTCGTTGGAATCTTGGTAGCGGGTACCCAGCTCCGCTAGTCACTTTCGAGGATCTCTTTTCCTCCGCTGACGGCGCTCTTGCTGACCACGGGCCCGCGGGCGAAGCTGCTCGAAACTATTCAAAGCTGCGAATTGCGCGCGTTTGTGCAACGCACGATAACACGGACAACGACACGTGTCCTGAATTTGATAACGGATAAGCGATGCCGCGGCGCGCAACGTTACACTTTCTCCCGCGTCGTCGTGATCGTCCTTGGACCCCGCGAACGCCGTTCTTTGCTGGCAGCGGGGACAACCGGTAGCCTAATGGAACGATAGACTTTCAGCGCTTGATCGATCGTAAAACGACTTTCAACATTCTGCTGACTGTCGGGGAATAGATGGAATATGTGGAATAGGTGGAATAGGTGGAATAGGTGGACTAGATATACGAAAACTACGAGCTTCCGCGTATCTTTTTGCGTAGTCTGTACGGAATCCAGTTCTGAGGGGACCAAGCGGGCGTGTATACGCTGGTAGAGACGTAGCGGAGTCGTGGAATAGGCATATACGACAGTTATATCGAAATGGTAAGAGTCATCGACGGTGATACTTTAGGCCACCGTACCTACATCCATTAATGGAGTCAATGGAAACCGAATAAGATGCACGCGCTCAGCTGCTTATTTTCACACGTTTATTGTCCGAGCTCGAATCGTGTTTACCTTAACGCCTGGATGCGTCGACCTGCCTCTCTATTTCGCTGACCATGCATGCAGAGCCAGTGGACGAGAAATAGTGCAGTAGGTCAGCTCATCCAGCCATTAAAGTAAACACTCTCCGAGTACCAGAGCAAGGCCGTTGCAAAAACGTGAGAACGTAAGCAGCTGAGCCTCAATTTAGGTTTATTCAAAGTGGAACCTCAGCTCTCATTCACTTCCCATTAATGCCATTGAAGGAATGAACGGAAGCTTAATTACCTCCGCATCAACTTCAATTCGACTCCACTGTACCTCTGCCATCAACTATGCTTCCAAAGGTCCAGCAATTCTGGGAAACGCAACAGTGAAGTATATCGCGTGAGCGAATCGTCCGTCAATGTCCCGACCCACCGAAGGACAGAGATGAGCACCGCGAGGAGCATGGCCGACAAGACTGTCGAGACGAGGGTGATCCGCGCCGGTTATAACTTTTGCACGATGTCGAATTTGTCCTTAAAACCGATCGACTCCTTCTTGGGGTCGTACTTTTTGCGCGCGGCCAGCTGGGCCCTGAGCTCCTTGGCGCTCATCTTGAGGTTCAGGCCCTGCCGGGGCTCGGCTCCACCGACGCTGCCGTTCCCTGTCGCGTGCTCGCCCATCGTCGCCGACGACTCATTCCTGATACCGTTCCCATTCTCTCGGGCGGGTTCATCGCGTTCGCTCCCGTCGCTCCTCGTCGACGTCCTCGTCGCGTTCGCTGACACGGTGCTGCTCTCGCTGTGCTGCGACGCCGACGTGTCGTTCGAGCCGCTCGATTTCTGCACGTTCTGAAAGCAAACACCTTACCTTTAGTCCCTTCAGACTTTCAGGACTTCGACAATGCATCAATTATGACAGAGAAAAAACCACCTGCACCTGCTCTTCGTGCAATCGCTAAAATTTCGCAATAACGACGTCGTTCGCTAGAAAGGGACGCGATCGATGTGTAAGAAACGCTTGTCACGTATCAAGGCCGATCGCGCGGCGCGCTACTTTTTTCCCCAAACATGCGCTTCTAAACGAACTCCACAGTCCACAACGACCATATCGAACGGAGTAGATTGTGACTCGAACGTGACTTCTGGGAACGCTTAGCTCGAGCTGGCATCGTCACGCTTAATAACGAGGAAGCTATTATAATCACCGGACTTCGATCGTTCAGTTTCGAATCTCCAGGCTAAAAAGATGCGTATCAAATGTGCGCGCAGCCAGAGGCTTGAATTTTCTGTTGCACAACGCGCAGCGTTTCGCCTTAACGCCTGCCGATAGAAAGTAAGAGTGCGGGCGCGATAATTAGTGGACGTTACCTCGCGTTCTTCTTCCCTGCTCGGGAAAATCCTCGAATAGACCAGACGGAGTAGAATAAAACGAACGCGACATAAGAAGGATAAAGTAGGAAATGAGAAGCTAAGGCGCGGAACAAAGCGGTGGATTACGTTAGCAGAGTAAGCACAGCCGAGGAGCGAACGGACGGTGGTGGGTGCAGATAGTAACAGAATTCTCGGGTTGAAAACGGAGGCACAAATTCGTGGAAGAAACTCACGAACGACCTTGGGTCCTGATGCAATATCCCGAACGGTACCTACTTAAAGGAATTCCATCGAATAGAGCCAAGCACGGCGTAGAACCGGTTTCGAGTCGCAGACCGTTTAAATCTCTTCGAAATAATGCTAGTCGTGGCTGTCCTTCCCTCCTTACGCTCCGATCGCCGTCGAAAAAACTCTTGCTCTCTAATCGGAGTCGCTTCCCAGGCGCGGACGAAATTTTTCCACCGCCGTGTTTCGCTCCCATCGGAAGCACAGTCACGGCGCAGAGGACGCGGGAGGGAATATTCGATTCGCTCGCGGATGATAATGCCGTCATCGAGGAATACGTTTGCCGAGGGAAACGTCAGTCCCATGCAAAAGACAGTGTTTACGCGCCAAGATGATGCGTAACCCCTCTATAAAATTTGCAGAATCTGTGTCACGCTGTTGCGGCACTGTCCACGATATCGCAATTCAATTAGTCCCTCTGACAGCGCCAGGGACTTTCCTCCGCGTTATTCTTCAATCCGCTGTAATACTTGGGTCGGGCCAAGCCTTGGCGACTCTTCAACTCTAAACTCTCAAAATCTCTAAAATCTCACTGATCGCGACTCAAAAAAAGGTTGGTGAAACACTGCTCTAAGGTCTCTAATCCGTTGACTCAACTAAGTCTACTAAGTACTTATCGCCCAACAAACGCTGTCATTCAAGTACCTATAGTCGATCCACCCATCGGAGTCAAAGGATCTAAGGAAACAAATTCTAGTCCTATTCAAACTTCCAAAGCGTTACATAATTACTGGTCCATTGCAAGAACACTGAGGGGGCCAGTTTATTAAACGGTTCGGAGATAACCGAAAAAGCAGCGAGCTAGTGAATCGGGACAGACTGAAAGTCGACCGTTGCATGCAATTGTTCTGTTGAACAGCGGAAGACGATGGACTGCGGTGGGTAGATTCCACGAAAGAAGGGGACTGCCCGTTATCTGCATACGTATTCAGCCGTGGCCACGACTGACGTTTTGGCACGCTTTCTTCGAAAATCGCTTGGACTCGGTAATCGAATAAGAGCGGGTAACGGAATTTTTAAGGCTAGCCGTTGCCGCGACGGAATTTCTCCGTGTTTAACGTGACATCGTTCACCTCCGCGCAACTCGCAACGCGATAGAAACGCCTCTCTAACGAGACTATCATTACGTAAGGTAAATGTCCCAGTGGTTGGACGTTTAAGGGGAAGGTTGCGTTACTACGGCTTTTTATAAGTAAAAATAATATAATTTGAAC
The DNA here is from genome assembly GCA_910592295.1 of Andrena haemorrhoa. Lineage (NCBI taxonomy): Eukaryota > Metazoa > Arthropoda > Insecta > Hymenoptera > Andrenidae > Andrena > Andrena haemorrhoa. The sequence goes on along the minus strand of OU342944.1, from coordinate 548,662 downwards.
TAAATATTTATCCAATCGTTAGACCGAGTCTTCTTCTTTTAGAAAATGTAGTATAGAGTATCATTTATATAAAGAAAAATATTAAAAATTATAATTTAGAAAAGTGTTCACTTGTCCCAGTGCTTGGACACAATTTACGACATGTCCCAGTGAATGGACTTAGCTGTCCCAGTGTTTGGACATAAAATAAAATTGAATAAAAATTGTTGCTATAGCAATAATTGACATTTCTTTATACTGCGCAATTTTATTATGTTTGAAAACAAAATAAAAGCAATAAAATGTACGAATAAAACCTCATTATAATTTTATAACCTCAAATATTTAGGCGCGCGCGTGCGCACACGATCGTACACGCACGACAAATCGTAACAATAAAAAAGGTCTTTCATTTAATTCAGGGTTATTAATTAATTCATTGAATAAATATTAATATGAACATTTATTTGTTTAAAATTTTTGTAAACATAAAAAGGAATATTATTTTATAAAAAATAACAAGTTAAATATGACAATTTATTAGTTTGTTCCATTCTTATTTTTTTTTTGTCTCCTTGGCTGCTCGTAATTTTTGCTTTTTGGATTCTTCAACCTTCTCCTTTTTTATACGTTTTATAACTTCTTGTTGTACCCTTTTTTTTTCTTTTGCATCAATCCTTTGTTGTTTTTTGTCCTCTTTTTCCTTTTGAATTTGAATCTTCTTTTCTTCCTTGCATGTCTGGTATTTTAACCACTCCTGCGACGTAGCCACTGTGGGTACTTTTTCTCTAGATTTTCCCTTATTTATTTTTTGTATGGGCTTCGGCCAAAACAATGTTTTTTTGAATGGCAATGGCATTTCATCTTCCAATGTGTTTTCTTTATTAATAGATTGTTCTGTAATGAAGAGGTGTTTCATTATTTTGTAATACAACATTTTATAAGACATTTTACAAACCTTGAAAACTGGAACATGTAGGAAAGTCACTGGGAGTTTCAAAATCTTTTGAAACATCACATTCAATGCGTTCCCTCACCAGAATGACATCACTGCAATCTTTAATGTTCTCATTTATAACATAGTTCCCAATTAATTCTTGATTTAAGTTACCTGTAAAGGTAACAATTCATGTCTTAAAAAATAAGAAAATATTTTTAAAATCGGTACAAATTATTTAATCAACTTACACTCTAACGTACTACTGTTATGCACATCAACACCTGAATGAGGTTGCACCGAAACAAGGTTTTCAAATCCCACATTCAATTCCAAAGGTTGAAGCACATTATTTATATTACCTATCTCACTATTTATATGTTCATGAGAATTTTCACATAAAACTAAATTATTATTCAAACCTGTGTGTAATACATCTGCACTTACAGTTTTTCCTACTTTATGAAAATATAAAATTGATTGATAATAGTAACAAAATATTCATATATGATACCTAGTTATTTCAGTATACTTATGCTGCTTAAGTATTTAAAAATATTTGTTCTAAAAAATATATAAGTATGTATTTATTCTAAAAACTTATTAAGTAAGATTAAATCATACCACACTTTCCCTTGATCTTCAACCAATATAGGAATAATTGTTTGAATTCAGAAGTGCCAGACCAAATTCCAGTAGGCTCTGCTAATTTAAAATCTCTCAATACTACATCATCAATGTTTTTTTCAAATACAGTTAAGTGTTGTGAATATAAAATTGAATATTCGTGTTGCTCGCTAGTACTGGAATCTAGAATAGTCATCTGTTCAACATCTGGTTCCTTATTCTTATTGAGGATGTTAAAATTAACAGCATCAGGCGAAAAAGGCAACAATCCACAAGTTCTGAACCCACTCTGGATTGTGTTCTCTAAATTATGTATAGAATCAATAGCTGTTTTTAACAATGGAGCAAAGTCTTCTTTTCGCAAACGTTCTCCCTGATTTTCTAATCTCCAATTGCAAACTTTTTGTCGCCACACATTCTTCATTGGATGGAACACAGACACATCTAATGGCTGAATGATGTGTGTTGAATTTGGATATAAGGCTATTAATTCTATTTGTACACTTTGGCAAAAGTTCACCAAAGGTCTGGTTACATGGGACGAGTGTCCATCCACATACAAAACTATAGGAAATTGTATGTTTTTTTTTAGTACCCACGGATAAAATATGTTCGAAATGTATTCATAAAATGTTTCGGCGGTCATCCAGCCTTTATCAGATATACCCATGCTCCAGTCTTTTGGTATCTTTTTTGTTACATTATATGGCACTCTCTTATAGGCATGCAAGACCATGGGTGGGACCATACTTCCCGCAGCATTAACCATAAACAAAACTGTTATACACTCTTTTTCGTCACCAGTGACCACAGTATACACAGATTTGGCACCTTTTTTCACTATAACATGCCCAAGTTCCGGACAGAGTCTAAAACCACTTTCGTCGCAATTAAATATCCTAGATGGATCAATTACAACTAAATTCAGTTGTGTCAAATGTTCTTCCACTTCTTTAAACCAACTGCGTAGTGCTAACTCTGTAACGGAAGCACGAGTGCTGGTCAAAGTTTGAGCAATTCTTTTGGACAGATGAGGATGACGCCGAAGAAATGCTTCAAACCAGTGACGACCTGGTTTGTTATTCACAAATGGTGTTACTTTCCCAAGTTCTGTTACCAATGCTTGCACGCTCTCTAATAGTTTGGTTTTTGTCACAGGAAATCCTCTCTGTCCAAGATAAATAATCCAATCACAAAGTCTCTGTTCTTCTTCTTTAGATAAATAGGTTGATGGACCCATCGATGCATTTAGAGCCACTTTTCCCTTACTTTTAATAGAAATTGTACTCCGGGGCACATTATACTTTTCACTAGCAACTCGTAACGACATGCCATTTTGAATTGCTTTCACAGCAGCTTCCACATTTTCTGGTGTGTATGATTTCTTTATGACTTTCCCCTTTGGCATTTTGTTTTTAAATAATTTCTTACTCAAAAGTTAGGTTAGATTGTTCTTTGAACAGAATCTAAAATTAATGAATAAAATATATCAAAATAAATAAAAAATATTAAATTAAAGAATTTTATTAATATTTAAATGCTTTAAACTACTTGCAGCAACCCAATAACACTGGCACAATGGTATTAATTCCAAATTCACTCGCGTCCAAACAGTGGGCCACGTCACCAAATATGGTGCTCCAGTCAATGGACAAAGCGTCCAATGACTAGGACAGCGGCGATCTCATGTACTAGTGCATGGACACGGTAGTTTTTAATTAAACAAAAGAAAAATCATTTAAAAACACATGGCTATCAATTAAACAAACTTTAATAAGTCTAAAAAACCTTTACTTAGTATAGAAGCACGCTCAACGTAGTATTTACGAACTTAAGAAAGACGCTCTCAATCTTAGTCAAACACTTAGTAAGGCTTGTCATGATACATTAAGTTTGTGATTGCTACACAATAATATTTCTTTTTCAATTAATACATCATATTTCTGAACTGTTTTCACGATTGTTAGTATAAGAATAAACAAGGATAATTATTTTATGTCCTGAACTTCATGACGACTGTTTTAAAATTTAATATTAACAGAAATTCGTGGTAGTGTCCAATCACTGGGACATGTCCAACCACTGGGACATTTACCTTACGTCGATGCACATGGAATGTCAGCTTTTTTCTTCAATCAATATTTACTTTGTGTTTAATATTCTCAATCGTTATAGTACCTAACTGCTCAGAGTCACTGGAGTTAGTTCATTTTTATTATGTGCCTAGGGCATTGCGGAACACTCCTCTTTCATCTGAGATTATACAGGTCGAATCCTGTATTTAATGACCGTATTAGGTACTAGAATTTCTGAGCATGGGAACCAAGTAGCCGACAGGGTCAATTTTTAGGACACCTGTTTTGGGCCTTTTAAACGTGCAGTAATCTCTTGCTTCTGTGTATCAAACTTAATGGAAGTGTATTCCTTAATGCAGTGTTTCCCAAGCTTTTTTGTGTGACGATCCTCTTTTATAATATTCAAATAACCAGCGACCCTCCATCCCCATATACGGTAAGGTAAATATTTCCTTTCTTTCATTTATGAAAAATCAGGGTTACATCATTAATAAATAAGTAAAAATAATTAAATCCCCCCCAAAAACACTTTGCGACCCACGGGTTGACCCACTACCTCTCCCCCTATAGTTTCCTTTTCCTTTTTAATATTATCAGTCACGTAGTTTCTTTCAGTCGAGCCAATTTCGAGCGACGATATCACCAACTTTTAAATATCGAGAGTTACTCGTCCCCGCCTACTTCGAACGTGCGCCGCGACGCAGTTAAGTAAGCAGGTAAGTAGCAGGTAATCACTGTATCGTTGCATGAAATTAGATCGCAGAAAAACCACATTCCCAATGCGCCGACCGTGATATTAACGAAAATCCCCAAGGACCGTTCGTCCGTTCCGCTCGGAGCAAACGATTTTCCCTCTCGTTCTTGCTGTCGCGTGTGCCGCGCACAGCCGGCCGATTGCGCAATGAAAAACGCTGGCAGGAAATTGACTATCCTGCATAGAGCCGATTAATTATTTAGCATACGCGCAATCGAGTGCACGCCACGGATATGCGCGATTTTTATGAGCCACCGGACAGCGTTTCTTTTACATTTCCTTGACACTCTATCCGTCGCGCGTTCCACCGCGAACTCGTTCCTGTCGCCGCGCTCATTCAAATCTCCGAACATTGCGACTGCATCTGATGAGTGGGATCCAGATCTTCTTACCATACAACCCTCTCGGCGACTAGTATGAAATAAGGTTGAATTCCTACGCCCACGCGCGCCAAGAGATCGCGCAGCTGCGTGCGCGCGAAAGAACGGCCGACGAAGTGGCAATCGTTTTACTATAAGATCGAGAGTGCGCGCGAGACCCCCTATTTTCAACGATTTTTCCGTCCGAGGCTCGTAGCCACGTAATACAACGTGTGTCGCGATTGCACAGTTCGTCTTCGATCGCATTTACGTAATTCGGCGGCGGAAAAAAAGTGGCCGGAAATCCGGCGAACCGTATCGGCGCCGGCCGAATCTCTTCGCGGACTTATCTGGCGCGATCGGGCTCGTGGGAGCAGCTAGATCGCGGAAAGGAGATCGAACGCGGATCCCATGGGAGGCGAATTAAGGCCAGCGTGGCGCGCACATTCTGCAAAGGAGGAACTTCCGCCGATTAACGCCGTAATTGTTACATCCGAGGATGCAGCTATGCGCTACGCGCTATCGGCCGTTTCACCTGATAACCGAGAGAGGAACGAGCGCGTCCCAGCGGTCTTTGAAGGCCGATAAACGGCGGTAGTTTAAAACTCGCCCGGGGACCAGGGACAGAAGTGGGACGGGTCGTGTCGGTTCCGTAAACGTGTCTTATCGTTTACGAGCGAGGCAAGTGAGTCACTGGGTGCTCGACGGCGACCGCTCACCTTCGACCAACGAGTCACGTCAGAAATCACGAACGGGGAAAATTGGTTTTTCTAATAGCTCCGCTTCTCCGAGGAGATAACGAATCGTCCTTGGGCAGGCGAGACTGACGCGGCAGCTGAAGCCTTGAACAAATATTCCCATGTATTATTTCACTTTACTACGCTAAAAGCTGAGATTCCTCTCGGTCGTGACGAGAGCGAGCAATCGATCAAGTATTATGTTCCAAAGCGTTCGATTACACTGGAAGACGCGAAGCATACGGGGTACTTCAAAATGGGTGCTTTAAAAATTCATAATCGTTAGCTTTTAAAACACCCCTTTTGGAGCGTATGTACCACGCAACTTGAAACACCCTTCTGTGGAAATAGCGGATAAGATTAATCGGCCCGATAAGATTAAATAGAATTTGTGCCCTGGATAGGACAGAGATGAAAGCTATTGTCGAGTAGAGTCGACGGAAGAAACCGAGAGATATAAATATACTCACGGGTAGGAGGAACGCTCGCGGAGGCTGTGATAATGAGCGAGTTATCGTTCGCCGGCGCGGCGTTTCACCGGAACGAGACAAGCATACATGCGATAGGGTTTACTTCGATATCGCATGCTGCGCGATAAAACGTTCGAGTTCACAATGCAAAATGTTTATTTTTAGGCGAGCGGCCGCACTTGCGCGCCGCGATATATATCTCGCTCGCTTCAACAGGACACGAATAACATCGTTCGCTCTTTCTTTAATTCCCCGATTTCAGATAAAATTACTGCAAACAAAGGACGGAAATGTTTTATATCGTTTCAATTTCAAATCAAGTTCGCCGTCGAGCTGATGTCTCGCGTCTCGCGTTTCGCGCGAGTCATCGGTCGAGAAGCGTCGACGCTCGATGAACGAGCTTACTCAGGGTTCGCGAAGAGTTTTTGCGCCGCCGACTGGGCAGCGCGCGTAATTCGAATGCCGCGTCTCACGCAACTCGCCGACCCTTTTCATCAGAGCGAAAGCAGGGGAAAAAACATCCAAACTCTCCGTTTCTACGTGTTTGTTGGAGCGTTCCGCGCTCGCGCAACCAGGCTACGTTCCACGTATGGCGCACTAACTTTTTTTTTCAACCTCGCCTCGCCGCTGCCACCCAACCGGGATAAACACAGATGTTTCGAGACCGCAGAGGCTGGCGTGAAACGATTGCACGCCTTATCTCTGGATACATAAAAACCTCCGCCACTTTTCCTTGCTCGGAAACTGGCGTTTACAACCTGCTACGTTGATAAGACGAATCACGGCGAGCGAGATTATGCCTATGGTTATTCATGCAATCGGAATCCAATTTAATGGACTTTAGGTACGCCGCTCAAGTTCGTGGAACTTGTGTCAGCCGCGTAACCAAAGGCAAGAAAACAGAAACATGATTTATAATTCCGGCTAAACCGATAGCTGACTCACGGTGTAAAGATATCATCGGAGAGAAACGAATGTGTAGGTACATGGGTTCTTTTCTAAATCGTAGAATCGCTTAGTAAGCAGAAATGTTATAAGAACGCAGAACTGAACAGTGAAGAAAGTTTCTCATTGTTGAAAAGTACATATACTCATATTACTCATCTCCGCGAGGGGATCCAGACGAGTACACAGAAGTAACAAGTGTGCACGCTCCCGGCCATTCAGAGATCGCAGGTTTCACGTGCTTTCGCGTAACACTTGAACGGTCGTTGATGAAGGAAGAAGAAGAAACGAGGTTTAAGCGCGATACTGTACCTCGTCGATGGAAGCATTGCTGCCGTTCATCTCCTCTTGCTCGACGACACTTGCTCGATACGGATTCTTCTCCGGGGTCTTGATCACCTTGATGTTCGCCATGGTGGCCTTGATAACGATGTTGTTAGCCTTGAAATATTCGTCGGCCTCCTGGTGAACCACCAGCAGCTTGGTCTCATTGGGGAAGGCTTTAATGCGCTCGACCACCTGCTTGTGGGTCTCGTTAGCGATGTTGATCTCGTTAACCTCGACGATCCGATCGCCTTGTCGCAGACCAGCGGCCTGACTCGGCGACCCGTCGTCTACCTTCCCGATGAACTGCCCGTTCTTCCCTTTCTCCGCGTGCAAGTTGAACCCGTAACCGTCGAAATCGTCCCATTTCACGATGTGGCAGAGTCGTGCGCACGGTGCATTGTCACCCTTCGACGAAGACATGCCTCCGGTCCTCGTAATGTCGCGCGGCGCAGAACGAAGCGAAAACTGGCGAACGGGGGAAGCGGCCGCTGCGAGCTGCGACGAGACGAACTACCCGAGCGAGAACGAGGAGGAATCCAGTGGAGATAATTTGCTGTACGCGGTACACGCGGGATGGCTACGAGAAAGCTCGCGCACGCACACTACCGATCGGTAACGAGGAGATTTTCGACGAAGGATCGAGTGGATCGACGATCGAGGCGCGGCCTTACGATTCGTCCGTGCCTCATGCGGCGGCTGGCTGGCTCACTTGGGCGCAACTGACTGCTCACCTGGCCTCGCCGATTTTCGTCTTCACCTGCCACGAGGCGATTATTCGAATCGACTGACGGTACGCACCGCCGTGGATCGTCGTGAATCGGTGGACACGGGGCTACGGGCATGGGGGATTGGGGATTGGGAGCTTAAAGGTCGGTTCACGCGTACGCGAGCTGTCACGTGCACCAATGGCTGTCGCGACTGAGCAGCCACCACCTGCAATCTCTTGGAATGTCACGGATCTATTAGACGTATGGCCGATCGAAAGCGATACGTTCCTCGACACGCACCGTAGCCATCCGTGCGAGACGCTGTCGTTAGCTTTGATCGCAATCTGCCTACGTAGAGGGGGGTACAAGAGAAACAGGAATAGAAAGGAAGGGGGAGATAGGAAAAAAGAAAAGGGGAATGCGGCAGAGACCGCCCGCGCTGATCTAGTGGGGATGAAGCGACGCTACTTGTGACATGTTGTGACACTTGTTTTGTTAGTAGCAAGTAGCAACTGGCACGGAGGGAGAGGGAATATCGAGCGTAGAATTCTCAATAAGGTTTATGTAGTAGAGCTTGCTGTGAGTAGCAGAATCCCTTCAACACCCTTCAAATAGAAAAGGTTGTTCATATTTGAAGGATTAAGTTATGGTTGAAGTTCTTGCGAGAATGGGTTGCTGTTCATAGCCATCTTGTGGCAAGATCGAGAAGCATAGTCACTTTTTCAGCACCACCTGTCGACGAACGTAGGAAATTCAACTAAACCTGCAATCCGATATTTTCGGGCTAATGCAGAAAACATTACAAACAATGATCAGATTAAATGGGTTCGTGAAGTAACGTAAAGGTACTAGGTATAACTTATTTTCTGCGATCCTGCCATGTATGTATTCAGGTGTACCCCATGCATTCGTGTATCGATTTATGATCACAGAAACGCGATCGTACCCATACAGGCAGTGATTCAGACGCCGTGGTTCCTTATGGGAGAGAGAAAAGCAAAACACCTGTTGCGCGGTGCAAGTCTAGTGAATCACGTGCGCGTTGGTTCAGACAGAATGAATCAGAAAGCCCTATCGTGCTCTCTCACGTATAAAAATGTGCCAATGCATAGGCGTAGTAGTAAACAGGATCGATATTAAAAGATCGACAATTGGCAATTGGCAATCCCTATCCATCTTCACCGAGAAACACTGTGTTTACGCACGCGATTCAATTATTGGCTGACTTTTATTACCCATCAACATCCGTTCCATTACTTGAAAATTCTACACACGTACAGGTGCAATTGCTGTGGCTACATAAAATGAATATCCATTATACACATGCCTATTTGCAGTATTTACACATGATGAGGCATGCTCGTCACCTCTTACTATACAACTTGGCTTGATAATGCATTTTGAAACCGACATGGAGCTTATCACGCTGGCGATAAAGCTCCCCGTACAGAATGCTGTCGTTAAACAGATTTCTCAAAGGTAGTAGCGCACAAATCGGAAAATTGATTTCGTTCATGCAAAGTAGCGATCGCTGTTTCGTGTTAGAAATCGTTCGTGATTAATGAAAGAACAAATAGGAGAATAGAAGATACACAAAACCGGGTAGATTGCTAATTACCATCCGGACGAAAGGTGGATGTGGGAGCGTGACGTAATCGCAGAATCATCGCAATGCCGATCTAACAAACAAGTACATTCCCGTATCTCGATAAAGGAACTTAAGTGTGCGATAATGTACCGATGACGAACCTCTGATAAAATAAATGCGAAACGGTACAATATAAGATCGTTCGAATGTTTCTCCAATCATACATTCCCTCCCTCGAAAATGTTATTATCACCTTTGCAGTCAATCGTAGGTACGTTCCGTCTAAAAAACACAAGAATCGTTTGACTATACCTATAGTACGAATGGAGTGTATAATCATTTTTATTGTTAGTTCTTCGTATCGTATCAAGGCGTATTATTATTTATGAAGAGAAAGGAAATCGCCACTGCGATATTATCAGTAATTATTGTCGAAACCAGTCGTACCTACATCGTTGTGTATCATGTGTGTATATCCCCTTATCTTACCGATGACGAATCGCGATGATTGTACGGTATATGGATGCATCGAGCTGCGTCTATTATTCTCAGCAAACTTTATACTTTGACGAAATATGCACGCTGCGCATCTTCGCCGACAGTCTGGGCGGAATAATTTTCATTTGAAATACGCGAATGCGAAGGTCGAACGTAATTGTCGTCCAAGGATTCATTATTCCGCCAACGAGTGTAATAGATCAGCGCCACGAAGAAAAGGAAAATCACGGTAAAATATTTCGAAAACTATTTACGAAGATATTTGAAGAAAGAGAGAGAATAGGACATAGCGATATGGTATCAGACTTGTTTACCTTCTCCATAGTATCCGAAATATTCAGTTGACACAAATAAAGGAGCACGGGGCCCCCTCGCCGCGTGGCACGCGCCTGAGGCGTAAGCGTGGTGGATGCGCGAGACTCGATGCGTAGTAGTTACCGTAATGGTGCGCGATGCGCGAGACGGACGTAGCGGTTGTTCGAACAGTAACAGTGAAGTATAGTTCTTGTTGATGCATCGCGGCGAGTGAGTATTTGGTCGTTGGCGTGGCTCGTTACCGTACCGCGTGGACCTGCGAAAAGTACGACGCGTAATGCCAGTAGCCGACACCGCAGTGTTCATCGTTACATAGATCGGTACGTCGTTACGTCGGTACGAGGAGCGACAGATGAACGCATTCGTGACCGAAGGCCTGTGACCTAGTCGACGAAAATGTGGAGTCCGACGCACGTTCAAGTGACAGGTAAGCGGCGAAAAGCTGCGTCCAAGTGGAAACGCGATAGACAGTAGCGTAGATCGGCGCGGCAGGTGGTTCGAGCCAAAGCAGATGTACCGTAAACCGATTACTGCATATGCGTAAGCTAGGTTACGTATCCTACATCGAATGTAAGTAGGCAATCGAAGCCACGCAATCTCGTTACGTTGCTCTAGGAACTCGGTTAACGACATAACGAACGACCCGTCGATTTCGTCCCATCGATGAATCCACCACGTTTCGCTCCACCTCTACCAAACGCTCTCTAAACATTTACACGTATGGTTGATGCGGTTCTGCGTAGACAACGACGTGTGTCGTATTAGTACCGACCTCGTTCGTCACAACACAGTATTTTTAAATCGTCCATTTGGTCAGACCGGTGGATTCATCCTGGGAGAACGTTTACCGCGAACGAAGCTCGGGAAAATCGACCATCGATGGAAACTCCGATCGCGTCTCGAGTCTCAGCCTCCCGTAACGCGATAACTTGGCGGTAGAGAGGCGGTGAAAACTCGAATGCCTTTCGAGCACGGAACGTACCTACTTGCGTTTGAGAGGCAGAGAGATTGCGATCTGGACATGTTTGCATGCGCGGATATTTTCATAGCTGTGTGCACGGGAGGAACTTGCGCATTTCTGCTCGCTGCTCTGGGCATATGTAAATATTTTCCTGCCTTGCGTCGAAGTCACGAGACGCGCGCACCGGTTGCATGTTGCGCCCGAGACGCGCCAAAAAGGCACGGTGTATTTAAAACGCGCGCGATCATCCACGCCCCAGATACTCCCGATGAGTCAACAGCCGAAATTTGGCAGCCCGTTTGTTTTGCTTCGCAGAACTTCGCGGAATATTCCCAAGCGGACGTGCGAGCGAACACGAGGGGCTCGATGGGATGACGCTACGCCGCTGACGTGTATCAACGTAGAGTTTGCTTTATTCTGGGTAATTGCAGCCCGTAGAGCGTGTAGTAGTCAGTTGACAAGCTCTCAGCGCTTTCGTTTCTATGCAAAATAAGCGGAGTGTGAAAGCATGTGTAGAAGCAGCTGATGTGTCCCCCTTTTCGTTCGCGTGCACGAGCCTCTGCCCAGGGCTGTAGGTACTACCCCCGGGGCCCTGGGTAACGTACACGTCTCATAGATACAAGTAAAGAAAGACATAAAGGGGTCAGAATACCTGTTAACCAACGAACCTTGCACGCTGAAGATTGAAAAAGGAAGTAACGTACATTTCTCTTTGGACAAGATGATCGTATCAGCGATCCGTCTTCTTCCGCGCGAAAAAAGTATTCCGACGAAATCGAGCCGGTAGCATCGCGATCTCGAACCGTTAATGTTCCTTCCCGAGCAAACGGTACCTATTCGGCTGCAGCCGCGGTGAGTTGGCTCGCGCGTTTAATCGACTCGTGGAAGAATGCAGCGAGAGAGTTGATTTTCCCAGCCTAGAAATCGTAGGAAAACCATATATTCCACACTAGTCCGCTGAGCATTTTTTGAGCTCGCCGAGCGCGTCCCACGCGTTATTACTTGGCGCGCAAAGTGGAACAACGTGATCATCATCGTCGCGGCGGAAACGGTACCACGAGACAACTGTATATAATGAATAAAATGAATAAAATTTCATAGAATGTCTGCTGCGTTCAATAACAAAGTAAAAGGAAAAATATTAGCAGCAGGATGTGTTCGTTTAGCGCAGCGATTACGTTAAGAAGACAAGCGCATAATGCAGCCGTGTGTCAAAGGACAGTGAGGTAGACAATTAAGTAAAGGGCACAGGAGGAAGCTAGGAAGCGCGTTGAAATTGTTTCTCGATCGAGTGCGCGGTAAAAAGTGGGAGCGAGGCGAAAATGGTGAGGCAACGATATGTGGTAGAAGCGCGGTTTCGCGGTAAGAATGCTGGGACGAATAATGGGCGGGAACGATCCGATACCGTCGACGCTTTTACCGCGGATAGGAAGCCGTGTTATTATGTACTCTCGCCAGCTATCGCGCGGTTTTGCGAAGCATTATTTTAAATACCCCGAGCGACTTTCCTCGGTCTCTAGAGAAAGAGAAACCATCGTTGCGCGAAAAGGAAAAACGCGTCGGGAATTCTTGAATCACGAACCTCGATAATCGGTCGAAATTCAGCCGGATAGGATCTGAAGCTGCGCGCCATGCAGCTTCACGCTTCGATCGGATCGTGTGCAGCGCTTTATCGCGCGTAACGGATACGCCTCTTTCTTTTATTATCGTGGATCCACCGCGGAGGATTCGTTGAATGCGATAGAAACGTGGATAAATAATTCGTGACCACCACGTTCAAAGGCAATGGTACGAACTTCGCGTCGGTGTAGAGGTCTATGTAATTAAATGAAGTGCTGGAAAACGCGTTTCTGGAATCTTCAGCTACCGAGGTGCAAATCGAATCCCTTCTTTCGTGGGCTAACCGAACAATAATTTTACAGAGTTCGCGTGGCACGGGTTCAGTCGGACGGGCCCGTGTAATAACATCAATGGAATGATCGTGCAGCCGCACGCGCGGCGTAGCCAATCGGATTAATCGTGTCCTCTCCGCGTCTAACAAGGTTTTCTTCTTTGTTCGCAGTGCAGAGGGCGAGGACCCTATTGACCAAAGGAAAACACAGTGAGTATCGCGATCGGACCTCTGTGATATTAATTAAGAGGGCAACGATTACGAGGTTGCGACATAGACGGCCTTGCTCGCGTCGCTACTTTTCCCCTCCTTGAAGCCGAGTCAAATTTCAAAACAATGGTAATCGAATTGCCTTACGACGTTGCATCGCTTGATTCGAATTTCGCTAGGCATGCAAAATTCGAAATACTTACATTCGTGCGCGTAATCCTCGCGTAACGAACGTCGCGTCAGCCTTTCAGCAATCACCATTAGGGGCCGTCCTTAAATTACGTAAGAGTATTTTTGGTGATTTTTTACTACCTCCCACCCGTCCTTGCGTAACATTTTTTACATTGCACTTTTTCAGTTGCTGAAATTCTTTTAAAAGATTCTTTATATAATTCATTTAACTCGGTTTCGGGAAATTTAAACTAAAATTACTTTTCTAGAGAATTAATGATAGAATTTGTATGTATTAAAAATTGGGTTAACAAATATTAATAAATAATAAAGAATAAGTCCAAAATAAAAAAAGTCTTACGTAATTTATGAACGTCCCCTTAAACGAAGCGAGCTTCTTCCAAGGTTTGTGGACTTGATATCAATTTTTCCCTACCAACGGGTGATTAATTTGATTTTGATGGGCGATCCGTTCGAGACAGGGGTTGCGAATCGCGCAGAGTTCATGGACTCCGCGAGGGTATTTTACGCGAGCAATAAGTGTACAATGGAGCGCAGGCCCGTCTCCTCCGAGATTTAATTCCCGTTATGCAGCTCGTTAATCGTGACCTTGCGGTTGACCGTGTACCCCTCTCCCGCTCTCTCCGCCCACGTTGAAGCAGCTAAAGTTAAAGTTAATAAACGCGCAGAGACCAACGACTGTTTCGTGACGATCGCCCTCGGTAAGGAAAAATACCAAACGTCCGTGAAGGAGAAGGCCGCGAAGGATGTGGAATGGCACGAAGAATGCGAATTAACTATCCCCGAGCAGGGGAACACCGCGGAAATCGTCCTCACAGCCCTTCATCGGAATTTCCTGGGCGTGGACGAGTTCCTCGGCACCATCAGCATACCCTTGTCCAGCTTCGACGTGTACGAGAGGCCACGGAACAGATGGTAGGTCTTTGAGGCTCGCTCTTCTTTCCATTCTTCAATTAACACACTGGCTGTGTTAACATTATTCGGAGACGCTTGCGGGGATAGATTTAAATGTGACATCCTGTATAGAGAGGTAGGAAAGCATCGCGAGTGAACGGAGAAGAGTACGCCGAGTAAGGTGCCTTGGAAAGTTGTGGTAATTATTAGGTAAATTTCTGTCTGAAATAAATGAGAAAAGAGAAAGGTAGCATTCAGTGGATGAAAGTTCTTTGTAATTCGTGACGTCTTCTAAACGATTCTTCTCCCACACTAGTGGTCCAAAATGTCTCTGTTGATGTCAGTGAAGAGAAAAGAAATTGCTGAATTTGAAATTCGGGTAATCGTGGGTTCACCTTGCCTACTTTCTTAGGGGTTGATCTTTAGGATGTTTTTTTGTGATACCTTGATGTTTGAATCACGTCTAGGTACACGCTTGGAAGTAAACCAGGCAAGGAGAACACGAAACAGAGGGGCGAGCTCGAGGTGAAGATCGGTTTCATCGTAAAAGCGGGCAGCTTGACCGATCTGAGTCACAAGGAACGGCACAAAAGTTCCTTGGGCCAACTGTCGAACGCTGCCCATTCGATCGGCGGAAGTCTACTGAGCATAGGGAGCTTCGAGAAGCGGAAGGGCTTGAAGAAGTTGGCGAAGTCGATTGGGAACCGCGTGAAGGGGAAGAGCAAGCACAACCTCGAGAAGGAAGATAATCTGGATGAAAGGGAGGAGCACAAGTTCAGGGCCACGCGACAGCAACCCGGAGAGGCTGATCCCGGTGTTATCAGCGAGGACGAGGACGAATTTACGGTGAGTTAAAATGGAATTCTGGCTAAAACCAAATGTTCTGCTCCGTTGAAGGTCATCTTTCTAGAACGTAGACTAATGCAATCCGATGCTGCGTATTTCAGTTCGATGATCTGTCTCACAAGAGCTCAGCGTCATCCCTGAACGCCCCCGTGGTCGGTGGGCACACCAACAGCGTGGGCTCGGCAGCTTCGAGCGTGTCTTCTGGTAATCATTTCCACGACGCGCATCTTCCACCCCCAGCGCCGGTCAACGCTGCCCCTAGCAAACCACCGCGGTACTCTATGAGCGCTTCCACCACCTCGCTGTCGAAGGTGGACCACGCGAGAGAGGACGAATGGGGTCTCAAGCTTTACGGGAAGCAAGTCAATCCTGTTAAGAGGTAAGCGCGATTCTCCTCGAACGGAAGGTCTTGCTAGAAAGGAGAATAAAGCATTGCAATAAATGTATTCAGGTGGGAGAGCAAATCGAGCCCAAAGATCGTGATCGACCAGCCAAAAGACGACCATCGCGAATCTTCGCCGATTAATTCGCCTTCCGCGATTTCAAAGTTCCAAGAAGCGTTGGAACCGCTCAGCCCTGCGCCGCGGGAAATCGTCCACGCCAAGAGCAAGGAGGAGAAAACTGCCTCGACCAAGGAGAAGAGTAGCAAGGAGGATAAATTGAAGGAGAAGAAGGATGACAGACACGGTTGCTGGAGTCCTAAAGAGGAGAAGCAACCTAGAAAGGACAAGAAGAAGGACAAGGAGAGTAAACTGAAAGAGCTGAACGACGATCATCACCTGTCGTCGGAAAGAATCATCATCGGTGGCGAGGACGCGATTAAAAGCCCACCGACATCAAAGAGTCACTTGCCCCATGAAGTTCTCGCTCAGTTCGACGGGAAATCGAGAGAGGTAATTATTTATTTATTTATTTAAACGCGACGAAGCCCAGTATATTCACAGGGAACTATCATACAAATACCCCTGTAATTATGGTTATGGCTGTTTTGTAAACGCAGGACCTGATAGAGTTGACGTTGCGGCTGCAGGCGGATGTGTCTGACAAAAAGAAGCGCCTAACCGACTTGGAGGATTACATCGACGCATTACTGTTGCGAGTAATTGAATGCTCGCCACGCTTACTGCAAAATCCGTACCAGTCGCAAAGACGTTTGTCATCGCCCGGACACCAGTAAATAATTAAACACTCTTCCCATCTCGGCGTCTCGCGACGTCCAGATCAATTGCATTGTGCAGCGTAGCGGTGACAATAGCATAGCGCTCGTTCACTCTATTCCTGATCGTATTGTATTGTACATCCGTTTGACTGCTGCCGGTGTAACCGGCTATCATATATGAACTATAAGTTCACGCGCTTTAATTTATTCTCGACTAACGATTAGAACATAACTCTTACGTAACATTGCACTCGGAGTTGCCTCGTTGCTTTTTTCGAATTGTATAAACTTTCTATCGTACATTTAACATTTCGTTATCGTTCGAACCAAGTGTTTTACTATAATAAGGTTTGTATCATTTAAAGTGTAAAGGAAAGATGCGACATTTGTGCCAACCGCTTCGAGGCGAGGACAAAAAATGCGAATACTCCCTAGTCTTCCCAAACGAGAGCGTTACTCTATGTCCAATAATGATATCTCCGTCCAAAGTATGATCCCAACAAAATCAATTATATTGATGCGATAGACTTTATATTTTTAGAGACACATTTGAATAAGAGGTACGTATATGTGAATGTTCCACGCATACACGCACGTGCATTGTGAATAAAATGATCGTTGCTAACCCGACAAAATGCATGTTTAATGTAGTTTTTAACTAGATAAATCGTTCAATAAGCCCGAATCGCAGAAATATATTTAAGTGAAAGACATACTTTCACACGACTAGCAAACGCGAAAAAGTATAGGAAAACCTATCGTCCAATATAATTTTGCGTCACTCCAAAGGGGGATAATCGGTCGCTAACTTCAAATCTTTTTTACAGTTTCTTTCTCCGTCTACTTCCGTTTCTGCCACAAATGGCGGCACCAATCAGAGACGATACAGGTTGTTCCGATCACTCCTTGACACAGCAAGATGAACCTTATATCGAATGTAAACTTTTGTCACACTACTCGGGGGAAGGGGCTTAGAGTCCTAGTAGGGGATTTAAAACCACCTTATCATTTTCGTATCGCCTACAAACTTATCGATTCACAATGGAATAAGATTACAGTGCCATCAGCGGTAAGAATTAAAATTAAATGCTACTACGTGCCCAGACGAGGTATAGTATAGGATAGACCTATCATGACCTATCACCTTATGGACTTTGTGTCACCATCTGTGATAAGGTCTGCCAAGATCTGGTTTGTAAATAAGTATGTATGTATGTATATAGAGCTTTGTTTCTGTTTGTATCTCGTGTATGTACATAAGTAGTGCACAAGTAATATCCTAAACAGTTTGTTTTTTAAGCATGCTGCGAACATGTCGAATGACTAAAAAATATTTCGGCAACTGTAAATTATTTGATGCAAAAGAGTTACTAAATTGGCAAAAGAGAAACTGCATCTTCTACTCATCATCCGATTCCTTATCTTTGGATCAAACGAAGTCGCAAAATCTTTATCGACATTTATACTCAAAGATTCTGTCATGCGGACCAATATCTGTCGCAGATTATATGAAAGAAGTTCTAACTCATCCAACTGCAGGTTATTACATGAACAAAGATGTTTTTGGCGAAAAGGGTGACTTCACAACATCTCCAGAAATTACACAATTATTTGGAGAAGTATAGAAGCAAACGTACATTTGGACTCGTAACCTTTTCATACATAATTGTCATTTATATTGTCATTGTTTCCCAGATGATAGCTATATGGATGGTACACGAAAAGATGAAATTTTCCAAGTGCCCCTTTCAAATTATAGAACTAGGCCCAGGTAGAGGAACTTTAATTAAAGATATATCGCGGGTATGCTTTTGACGTTTCTTTTACATCAAGAGTAAGAATCTTTCATGCAAACGCATATTTGTCCCATAGGTGTTTAAGCAATTAGGCATCTTGAACAATGTATCGATACATTTGGTGGAAATAAGTCCTGCTCTTTCATTGATTCAGGCACAGACTTTGTGCAAGACAACCAAAGAACATGATATTAAAAGAAATGAAAGTCAACCAACCTCTGTTACCTATTATAGAGAAGGTCTTACGGAAGATGGTGTGACTATATATTGGTATTATTCTATCAAGGACATACCTAAGAAATTCAGCGTATTTTTAGCCCATGAATTTTTTGATGCGCTACCAATACATAAGTTCCAGGTATGCGAGGCATTGCCATATTTACTGGAAGATTCTTCGTTACACGTTGAAAGAATAAAAGAATTTTCACTTCAGAAAACTGACAGAGGATGGAGCGAAGTTCTAGTGGATGTGGTCGAAGGAAGTACAGAAGAAAAGTTCCGTTTTGTATTATCAAATGCACCAACCCCTGCCACTGTTTACATATCGGTAGGCATGTAATTCTATTATACAGGGTACTGTTGCTACTAGAATTAAACCACCATGGCGTACCAGATGAAAACCAAATAAATCATTATTTTGTAGAGCGACGAGACAAGGAATCACGTAGAGATTAGCCCGGAAAGTTTAGTAATAATAGATTATATAGCAGAGCATTTATGGGAATGCGGCGGGGTTGCTTTAATTTGCGACTATGGTCACAATGGTGACAGAACTGACACTTTCCGTGCATTTTCCCAGCACAAGGTACACGATCCTCTATCACGTCCAGGATCTGCAGATCTGACCGCAGATGTCGATTTCGCGGCACTGAGAAAGATCGCAGAAAAGGACAACAGGTTGATTACATTTGGACCAGTGACTCAAACAAGCTTTTTGAAAAACCTTGGAATAGACGTAAGATTACAAATGCTTTTGAAAAATGCAACAAAAGAGGATAGAGAACATTTGGAATCTGGATATCGAATGATTATGGACAGTGATAAAATGGGAACATGTTTTAAAGTGTTATCATTGTTTCCGTCTATCGTGAAAGATATTCTTCAGAAAGTGCCGGTGGCCGGATTTTACAGTGAAGGGAAGAACAGAATATAAGATATATACATGTACATATATTCTATGTGTATATTTTGAATTTTAAAGAAAGAAAAATGAACTTGCATTCCTATGTACAACTTTATTCTTCATAATTAGCCATTTGAGAATCAAGCATGATCCGTTATTCCAGAGTGATAGTTTTCCCATATTTTTGAAAATTTTAATACCTTCTCTCTTTGCCGATCAAAATTTTCTTTCTTTGGCTTTCGCCATACGTCATGATCTAAATCTAACATTCCACCTATGATCTCCTGAAAAAAAATCAAACAAAATTCCTCGGTTAAAGAACATTTTTAAGTTTAAACAGCTTTTTGCAGGACAAAGTTACCTCCGCAAAATTCTTCGGGAACATGTGTTCGTCCTCGATGACATGAGCATATCCTTTGTTTCTTTCAAATTCTACCGCGAAATAGGATAGACCGTTTGGAATGGCTTGACGTACATCCTTGTGCTCAAGATCTACTATCTTCTTATTCATCGACCATTCTGTTTCACACTCTAATAAGCCTTTCTATAACAAGAACATTAGATATTAAGTGTAACGGTATACAATTATAAGCCACTGTGCCATTGATATATTTACTTTGAAATACATCGGTGCCAATTCACCAATTTCTTTTGGTAAAGGAATGCATTCCAATTGCATATGCGGAAATTTGTGACGACTCTTGTAAATTTCATAGAACACTGGATATTGGTTTTGGTCCATAAACATCTTGTATAAAACTTGTTTATATATCTGATGATAAAAAGAAATTCCAAAGTAGCTGATTTTGCATATAAGATATCAGAAGAGTGTTTATACCTTCAATCTCTCCCAAATATTCTCGTCCAATTGTAATTGACAAGCAACGTGTTGTATAGGTGTTAGTATGCAATGCCCATCAACCAAAGATGTATAATGAGGAAGGCTTAAACAGATTTCAGAATCCATTGAAACAATCATATGTTTCAACATATATTCTGAATCAATGCACCAACGACAACTGTCCAGATTTTTCGATAGTTGTTTGTGTTCCTTGATAGCAAGCGAACGATTCTTGTCATCTTCTTTCCGAGCTAACGCAGTACGTGTAATTTGTTCCCCAAATATATCATCCATATCCATATTCTGTAAAGTAGTTATCGAACATGTTTACTTAGACGGCTGTTTTAAAATAATTTTTTTATCGCATATTATTGTATACCTTGGAAGCAATTTTGACAAATGTGGCATCATCTTCATTCACGGACCTTCCTTTCTCGCGTTCAAACTGAAAATATTTATTACTTTACTCGCATCTAACGTCATTATCGCGATCATTTCATATCGGTCGGTATCAGTCGAATACTTACTAATTGCTGCAATGAATACTTATCGTCATCAACGTAATGCCGCACTCTTTTTCCAGCAACATGTGTCTGCAGATTTTTTTGTCTGGCTTGTTTGGTTTGTCTGAAGGAATCTATAGACTGACTTCCGGAGTGCAACGGTCTTGTAATACCTATTATTACATATAAGCAGCTTTTAATAAATCATCTACCTCGGCAATTCTTTCATTTTCGATACATACCCTTATTATCGGTGTGTGTAAGAATTACGTCTTGAAGTTTATCCGTTTCGCGTAATTGAATTTGTGCTTTAGCAGTAAGTTCTCTAGCTCTTTTCAGTTGATCTTTTAATTCAGCGGCAAGTTCCTACAAAGAAAATATTGCCATGAATTTATACAAATTTAGTAGCTCACATTCTAAGTGTAGAATAATTCAAGATTCTGCATTTTAACGTACAGTATTTCCCATTATTTCGGCTTTAACTATTTTTGCCCCCAGCTTGTTCATTTCTGCTTCTGTTATAGGCTTAATTTCATTACTTGTTATGCCATCTTTGTTGCTGTTGCTGTTGCTGCTGCTGCTGCTGCTGCTGCTGCTGTTACTTTGAATACTAATAGTTTCTATTTTACGAGGATTTGAATCAAATTGACTTTCTTCAGTTTTATCTGATATTTTCGCCCTCTGCCATTTTTTGGTACCAGAGGAATGCATTTTATACAAAGCGTTAGTAGAACAATCATCATCCATAGGTTTTTTATACTTGTGTTTTTGTTGTTTTTCATATCCTGACCTGTCATATTTTCTATGTTGTTTATGTCTGTCCTGACTTCTGGATCTGGATCTGGATCTAGATCTAGATCTATGATTACTTTCTACGCCCCTGCTTGACCTTGTAGAACAAGACGAATAATGCCTATTACTTTCGTATCTCTCATAGCCTCTTGATTGATTCTCCAATCTGGATTTTTTACTACTATCCATAATTTTATCCGATTTATTTCTCTTTGATGATCTTTCTGCTTTATATATCATTTCCTGTATAGCTTCCAAAGACTAAAAGAAATTAATATTATTATCGCAACTGTTTGTTTGCACTAGACACAAATAATAATGCAGACTTACACCCCATCTTTCAGCCGCTATGTCCTCTAGACTCTTTCCCTCGTGTTCTGCCTGTTCTTGCGCTCGCCTAAGGCTTTTCTTTAACCAACTTGCATCCATTACTGGACCGGTATCTGTGTTCATTAAATCTATAGCTGGTAGACCGTCACCGCCGTTTCTCCAGTACGGATTTAATTCCCTACTGCTTTGACCCATTTTATCCAAATCAGGTTTATCAGCATTTTTATCCTTGTTTAAAGATGCTGATTTTTTCTCATTAAATACACATGGGAATATGCTTTTCAGATTCATCCAGTCATCTCTTTTATGGATTGTCTTCTGATCCGACGATGAAATAGACGAATTTTCTTCCACGGAAACAGATTCAGATGTTGGTTTTTCCACCCATTCTTCTTCATCTTCGCTACTATTCTAAAATTGTATTAATAAATATTCGAAATATTCGAAATGACAACATTCGAGGAGGTTAAACTACAAACAATCAATTCAAATGGATGTACCTATGCGTTAAGTTAAATTAAGTTAAAACTCACACTACTTGAACTAGATTCGTCGTATTCTTTCTGCTTTTTATGCTTTCGGTCGTCCTTTTTCGATTTCTTCTTTTCGTGTTTAGATTTCTTCTCTTTCTTATGCTTCATTCTTAACACTTTATACACTTTTGAATTTATGAATGCAGTATATACCTGCTACGCATGTATTTAGGCATTTGCGTATTTACGCGTATTTGTGACAGAAGCACGCATCCCGACGCATAGGTACCTACACACAGAAATCAGAATGAATGACATACGCATGTACGCAATGATCCATTTATGTATCATCAATATAAATACGAATGTGCGTGACGCGATAAAACAAGTATTAAATGCATACATACAATGATTCAATTGTATGGTTTCACTCTGTGGTTAGTTCATCGCGTAAAGAAAATTTACGTGAGATACGGATACGAGTAACGTTACAATATAGTACATATCTACCTAAGCTAAATAGTACATATGCATGTACATACATGTATTGCAACTTGATACAATTATGAAATACGTTTAAAGTTGGTCAATCTGATAATTTAAATAATAGTTTTATTCGAAATCCAAGACGTATTTCAAATTAAAGTGTCTAAAATATTGGAAAATAGAGAATATGAAATGTATCATTCTCGTAATTTACGACAGGACTATACTATAGCCCTATAGCCTATAGGTGGCTCAACACCACTCAACACCAATAGCGACACGTAGTTACCGCACCGCGCGTCGTAGATTTTGCCGCGCAAACGTTGCGATCACCACTCGTGAGATAATTAATCGAACATTGATAGGCGATTTTCACATAGTAAGTTCATTGCGTTTTTCTCCATTGGGCCAGTTGGAGCCAGTGATGATATCAGTGATGTTGTAAAACCTTAAATGACAAAATATTTTCGAGCCTGCTGATCAGTACTTTACAATTTATTACATGTACCTACATGTGCTTGTTGCAGTTAATATTCATTCCTAATTGTTAAGACCCTTCTGTATTATCAATAACAAACAAAAAGAGTTTAATTAGCAAGCGAGGATTTCATGTAATTACTTAAGGTGCTTTTCATTTTTCAAAGTTTTAGGTGAATTTGTAAAAAATGGTTGAATCTGATCAAAGTGACAAAGAAGCACAAGATGAAGCGCCTCCTTCGGAAGTTTCTGATGCTTCTGTAGGTGTTAATGAACCCACACAAAAGAGACCGCGGGAAGAAACTTTAGATGACAAGAAGATGCAATTACCTGCTAAAAAACCTTGCACCTCTGTGAAGGAAACAGTATCCGAAGAACACGAGACTAAATCAGTCTACGAAGTGAATGGCACCGTTAAAGATGCGAACCAGGATGCAAAGAGTACAAGTGCTTCCGATAATAAAGAAGATGTAGAAGATACATCTATGCTGGAGGAAAGTATAAATGTAGATACGAAAGAGGTCCACGATGCAAAGTCCGATAGCGAAGTCGATGACAAGTCCAATAGCGAAAGCAACGACAAGTCTATGAGTGATAACGACGGCAAGTCCAATAGCGAAGATGATGAGGAAGCGTGTACTACGAACAATACTGCAATTGAGAAAAAGGGTAGGACTCGGGATGCAGCGGACGAAGAACAGAAGGTAATAAAATTACACGTGTACCTTGAATCTCTGAAATATTACATTATCTACAATAGTTTAAGCATTCTTCCATCATAATAGCTTGTGTCTTTCTTTTCGATTCAAAAGGATGATACAGCTACGGAGGTTGCGACCAATGTGGACCAGGGAGAAGCAACTGTAAAGGACAATGAAACGGGCAAAGGGGAAGATAATATTAAAAGGAAGAATAAACGTAGCAAAACACTAGTAGAAGATGCTGAAGTAGTAGAAGGTTTAGAACTTTCGGTAGAGTGTGCCAGTGACAAAGAATCTTCGAGTTCTTCCGATAGCGAACCAGAGAAGGACAAAAAGCCTAAACAAAAAACGATAATTGTCAAAGCCAAACCTAACGATTCAGAACTGGATGTTAGCTGTTCCGAAGCAGAGAAATCAGATTCGCAGCAATTGTCCGAAGTGAAATCTAAACAGACTGCAAAGAAGGGAAAGAAAAGTGGTCGGGGTTCGTTTGGTAAAGCCAAAAATACCGATTCTGAAGAAAACGATAATGTGTCTGACGAAGATTACAGTCCACGAACCAAAAGAAAACTTAAGAAAGCAACGAGTACAAAGACTACAAAAGCACCTATCGAATCGCGAAGGGGGCGAGGTAGACCGAAGAAAGGAACTCAAAAGTCGATTGAACAAGAAGACGAGGAAGATGAGGAAGATGAAGGCTCTGTGACAGTGGAGGATAAGAAGCTAGAGGAAAGTCTATCTGATGCGGAATCGTTGAAAAGTAAGAGCGAAGATGAAAGTGACAGTAAAAATAGTACTTCGAAAGATGGTGGAAAAGGGAGAAGTAGCGTAAGTTGAATATCGGATATGGCGCTCTTCGTAAACGTACATTCGTGAAGTAATGTACTTGTATTTGTATTATTTCAGAGACCCGAAGACGATAGAGGAATACAAGTTTTGAAAAAGTATATTAGAGCTGCTGGTATACACGTGAAATCTTATAACGATCTCTGGGCTGGATATAGGTCAAATGCGGCAAGAAGACAGTGCCTCAAACTGTTATTAGAAAAGAATGGAATAACTGGACGACCAAATATGGAAAAGTGCAAGAAAGCGAAGGAGAGGAATGAGAGGCTCAAGGATGTTGCGGAATTAAATACAAGCAATATTATATCGGAAGGTTTGCGAGATGTCATGCTTATTCTTAGCGAAAGCTAGTGAAAATATATTATAATGAATAACTGTGATGTATATGAATTTTAGGACGTGTTACGCGTGCTCAAAGAAGCAAGGATTCCTCTAGCAAGGAACTGACAAAAACATCTGAATCACCGACAAAACAGCGCGAATCACGCAGTTCATTTAAGAGAGTCTACACCGTTGTTGATAGTGATTCAGACTGAAACGTGCTGAACAAATGATTAAAAATTATTTTTAAAACGCATTCGTTGTAATAGATTAGTTATATGTAATATGGTAAGTACATAGTTCACTTTTTAAACTTAAAAAGTATGTATACTACTTATCTTTAATATCCAGACTAAAAAGAAAAAAGTAATAACCAGTCCAGTTAACGATCCAAGCAAAATATTGAGTTTCAAGATTTCTCTACCTCAAAATCACTTGTCGTCACTCGCCATATCAACAATTCATTTGTGAGAAACTTTAACATTTCTCACCGTACAATGCAATTTTTCCCTCTTCAAAATTATATTACTTCATGTTCTTTCAATACGTTTACGTATAAATTTGAGAAAGCGAAGATTCAAAAAACTTCAGATGGGTATAATATCCTAAAGTTGTATTTTTTTTATACTTATTTATGTGTAGTTATACAATAATTTTTACTAAGATCAGAATGACGGATTTCAGTTGTTTGTTACTTATAAGGGATTGCTTTATGATACGTTCGAAAGTATTTTCAAAATTCTTTTTTAAAAAGCAACCAAATTGTAATTATTGGCCTGTCCAAAAGCTATATGGCATCAGGTATCTCATCAAACAGAATTGTATATACTATTCTTGAAAAACTATTTAAATGTATTCTAACAAGTTTTTATACAACTATTGAAGACCTTAACCCTCGGTTGTCACACTGGGTCAAATTGACCCTGTAATTTTTGAAGCAAAACAAATTTTCTCGGAACTCTTATTACTTCAAATTTTTTTTAAGCAACAAATAGTTTTTAAGTAACAACTGATTGAAAATTGGCAGGGTCAAATTGACCCAGTGTGACAACGACGTTCGAAAAAGTAGGTGTGACAACCGAGGGTTAAATGATAGAATATTCTTATAATATAAAGAATATAGTTATATTTAATGAAAATGAATTTTGTACGCGTTGCCTGTTTAATTAATGTTGTATTTATAATTAATTGCAATGTTCTGAATGCAAAGATTACAATTTACAATGGATGTTTGTTAGAGAGTACGTTTACACCGACTTAAAAATATATATATATTTTCTTGACACGAAATTGTGTAACATCTTTGTTTTTTAAAAATACGAAACTACCTACTTACTGCACTGCTGCATAACAAAGGGATGGAAAGTATAAATTATAAAATGTAAAAAGGGTACATAGAGTATGAAAGAAACAAAAGAAGCAAATACGTTTCTCATAATTGGGCATCAAATTTGCGGATGTAAGAATTTCGAAATGCATTCTTTACTGCAGAATAGTTTTCTTTCCTTTACCGCCATTCTTCCGTGTAACAAATTCTTATTACAAATATAACAACAGAAACAGACACTCGTTGCGTGAAAATTTAGATCTTTCACAGCAACACCTTGCTGATCAGCAGCAATTACCTTTTCGCACATGTTACAAGTCTTTGCATATGTCTTCTGATAACACGGAAGACATAACGGACGGTCATTCTCTGTAATATATTGCTTCCCAGCTAAAGGAACATCACAGTCCCAGCAGCAAAAGTGTTTTACATGATAATTCTGACCCTCTGCGACAGTATATTCTCGTACAAAAATAAGCTGAAAAAAACAGGAATACCAGTTATAAGCCGTTAAAAATTAATTAACCAATGTACATATTATAATTACCTCGTCGCAGGCGAAACATCTAGGAATTCCTAGAAGCATCGCCAAATCTCTGCCGCAATATAATTTGTTTCTGTAATAAAAATATACTAAATCCACTAACAACTCATCGCACACATTACAAACAAAGCATCCTGGATGCCACGCAGCACTCTCAGTCTTCTCTGTAATTACGGCCACATCACCAATACGTATCTCCTCCTCGCACTTATGGCACTTTTGTGAGTTAATGGGATCGTTCACTGTCAGCTCTTCCATAGCACCTTTCAGGTGTCTTATATTCGATAAATCCTCTATCGGTTGGCTCGGCGTAACAGTTGTTTCACAAGGGAATATCTGATTTTGCAGTTTTTCAGAAAATATAACTGTAGCAGGTGTCATAAAACTGCTTAACTTCCCGTCGTTCGTACATTCTAGATGCGCTTGTGGTGACAGCGATCTGTGCTCTTTCAATTTTTCTTTATCACCCACGTTAGAAACTGACATGGAATTAAGAGGAATTGATTGAATTACTTGTGAACTAGATTTTAGTACTTCCTTGTCCTCCTTTATTGGCTTGGGTTCAATACTACTACTACTACTACTACCTCCTCCTTCTCCTCCCTCTGCTGTTTGAATTTTAGCTTCTGCTACTGTCAAAGTTCCGCAAGGATTGTTTACGATAGTACTAGTAACTATTTCGTCAGCCCTTTTGCTGTTGCACACGTTTTGCGATAGAGTGTTACTATTCTTCGGTAATGCGTTACCCGAATCTAAATCTCTTGTAAAACTGGGGGCAGCGTAAGGCACTTGTCCTTGATTCTCCTGTTTGCTATATTTATTCGAAAGTTTTTCCCGTATGAACATTAAACCCTCTTTATCTAACGTACTACCAATTATATCATTGGTATATGCTGTGCTCGGGGAACGAAATACATCTGTTAGCATACTTTCCGCAATATACGCATCGTCGTTGATTGGTTTTGAATGTAAAAGTGAAGTAAATGGATTCCCAACTTTATCCTTATATGCATCTTTATAATGTTCCACTGGATTCAAAGGGGACGTAACTTCCGAATTAACGATTCTAATTACATCGGAACTTGGACACTGTAAATGTCCAGTTGTTGGAAGCTTTTTACTTTCCATATCTTGATTGTTATCAACTCTTGGAAAATTAGTTTGATTAATACCCTTATTATACACCCCACCCGCGATTGCTTCTGATTTTACAGTTCTATTAGAGGTACCGATCAAATTATATTTTTCAAGGATTGGTATATTTCTGACATCATTCGAACTATTTAGCATTTCTGAAGCAGCAGACAATTCGTGCTTGTACGAACCTTTCGGCGTGAAACTACTTGGTGTGCGTAACTGAACCATAGTCGCTTGTACATTCGGTTTATGTTGCGGACTGAAACTTTGCATGTCAGTCGCATTAGCAGGTGTCATTAATGATCGATCAAACGGGCGAGCGCTTAGTATCTAGAATGTAAAAAATATAATATGTAAATAAAATTAGAATTTATCCAGATTAGGTAATACTACTGTTTGTATGAATTATTTATAATTTACCTTTGTCACTGTTCCTTGCCCCACATATTTCCTTATGTTCTCTAAATACTGTTCAAATTGTTTCTGCTCTTGTTCGCTCAATTCGTCGCAAACTTTATAATCTATATCGTGAAGAGGTAATTGTTTTTGCAATAGCTGTCTTCTTACAGCTGCACCAGCTGATCCTTTAATGGGTAATTTCTCTGTGGGTAATGCTTTCATGTAATCTGTTGCGAGCTCTTTTGTTGTATCCGGTGGTACCCATTCGAATGCTTCTTCGCTGTGCCCTTTCTCATTGCTTATATGTAACACTAAAGGGACGATGTAAGTAAGTATTTATTAATTCCAGCCTTTGCGGCCTCGAAATGGACTTGGTTTACAAAATTTCTTAACCACACTCATTCCTCCATTCAATCTGTTCCCCTTCCTGCACTCTCCTCTCCTGTTTTTCGTCGCTCTCGGTATCAGTTTCTAACTGCATCCCCCCCGCCCTTTTCTAAATAGGTACTCTGCTCTTACCCTAGATCTAATATATTTATACTCTCCCAACTGTCTTAACCCTAATTGACTATTTCCATTTCTTGGGCAGAATTTCTCCTTCTCTGTTTCGCCTCTTGTTCTTATTCTCCCATGTCAGATCCTGTTCTATAAAAATATCCGTTCCTTTCAGTTTGCATTTGCTCTTCAGAACCTGGCAGCTTCTCCTCGCAGCTATTACATCTCGCTACCACCAGCTTTCAACCTTCCCTTTCACTTTCTTTCACCCAGTCAATCTTGCATTGCACCTCCAGTTTTTTCTGTGAATAGTCTCTCGATCCCTTCCTTCCTCCTTATTCCCCCTCTTTCTAAACCCCTAATCGTTATGTTATTCCATCATTCTCTTCTCTCTTGCAACTCTACACGTCTTTTTATTTCCACCACTTCCTCCTTTTCTTTTCTTGCCCTTGCTCCCATTCCTCTCTCGACCTTGCTACTCAGCTCCTCCATCCGGTGTCTGAGTTCTCCCTCCCACCGCGTTTCCCTCCCCCCTCTCTTTCCTTTTGTCCCAGATTCTTTTCTATCTTCTCCATCCTCTTTTCTCTTTCTTCCATTCTTCGCTCTTGCGCTCTATTAGTTTCCTTATTTCCCTTATCTCTTCCTTTGCTTCCTCTCTCGTTTTTCTCCTGGTTCTGTTACCTTTTCCACCTCCTCTCTCGCCACTCCCTTACTCTGCCCTGTCTTCCTGTCCCCATCTTTATGAACAAACTTGTCCAAAGCTCCTCGCTCCTCGCCCCTCTCTTTATGCCTCTCGGCGTTTGTTGGCCTACCTACCTTCGCCCTTCTATTTTTTCCACTCCGCTACCTATTTTACCTACCATTGCTTTACTCCAACCCTTTCTTACTTTACCGGCCTGTCGCGGGCCCACCACTATTCTAACCTCCAAATCTCCCTTTTCCTTCATTTCTTGATGTCTTAATTTATTCCTTCCTATCCACTTCCTTTCCTCCTTTCCTACCTCTGTACTCGCCTGTCTTATCCTTTACCTATTACACTCGCTCACATACGACGCTCGTGCATTCACCGCCACTAACCAAGTCTTAAAGGAACAATGTAATATCGAATTCTCTTTCCAATACTGATATTTACGCATAGGCTTCTTCTTGTACTTTCTCGAGGAGCCAAACAACAAGTCAAATTGTGGGAAATCTTCATCGTCTACATCGTGGTCATCTTTGTTGCATTTACAATTTTTACAAATCTTTCTCCAAAAATGTAAATCCAAGCCAGGACATGCTGTTTTGCAAAGTACGCAAGGGGCTCCTGCTCCAGCCTCGTGTGCTAATCGAGGCTAAATAAAATTATTTTAATTACTATCTTATTGTTAGTAGCAGTAAATCAATCATTTCTACATGCATAAAGAGATGGGATACCAAATACCGGGAAAGCTCTGACATAAGTACTATACAAATTGGACATTTGCTAGAGGAACTACTAAATACATTAAATACGACATTTTCTTATTTCAAATTTCACTATTTTTCTATTAGTATTCGTTAACGAGGATGATAACTATGATAATTTTATCCGTAGGCAAGGAATGCTATCCTATTCTAAATAATTATGAATCAATAACAAAGCGAAGATATCAAGTTATTAAATGAACGTTTGGGAAGCACGTTTTTAAGGAGAGTGAAATTGTTAAAAGCCTACCTTTCTCTTTCGATTTTCTAGTTCCAACAGCCATTTGGGACGGTCATTTGTTTCTGTCTCAGTCATTTTTTGGCACCCACAAATCACTTTTTATCTGTATATTAATATATAGATGTTGTTGATATGAATAATGGTAGAAAAATAAAAACGTACATTACGTGCTGATACTCCATGCAGCGCAAACGAGTGACTGCGAGTGACTCACCATCACCACTCACTGCTATGGCTCACATCTCACATAAACCAGTAGTGCTTACGTTCTTCCCCTCCTTTCCCACTCGAAGCCTAAGTGGGGTCCGGTCCGGTCCGCTCACTCGTACATACTTATATCGGATAGGCTCTTTCTTCGAAAGGACTTCACGTATATGTACAGTATATGTACATATGTACTTACATGCTATGTAACTTGCATATCTCATCAGTGATACTCAGCGTACAGATATTGGTCTGCGAAACAACCAAGCAATTAAATTTTAATAGAACATTACGCCAATTTATTTTCATATATATATATATATGTATATTTAATTTTCGGGAAAATCTAAATACATATTTCGCTGGCAATAATTATATTTTATTTGAGTACCACTGCTGCGTTATATGCGTGCATGAAGCGTACACACAGATTACTTGAATATGTAGCACGAAATCTGTTTATCTCTATATACCAGATTGCAATTCACGTAAGACGAACGGAGGGAGGGGGCTGTCGAAACGCAGCCATAGCGGGGAACTACGAGATCCCGTAGTTCAGAAAGATATTAGGTAGCAGAATGCTCTGTATGTACATATTATTTAAATCTTATTTTTATATGAAACCTATGAGTCGGTTATGAAAGCCTTGTCAAATTCTTCTTGCGAAATCTAGAACAATTTCCGTAAATTAGAAATCGATATTGATATATTGATCGAGTGCTAGGTTGATACCTTTACCGGTTTAATACCTTTTTCTTTTGTAATTTCTTAATTAATGCTACATCTTTTGCCAGCTCCTCCATATCTGCTTCATTTATCTTTCTCCTTCGTTTCTTCATCGGGTTTGTCGACATTTTCTGTTTCATTTTCTTCTCTTTTCGTTTTCTACGGTTCTCTTGCTTTTCCAGTTTTCTCTTTTTAGCTTCGGCCCAAGGCTCGGTTTGTTTACGTTTACGTTTACCCGACGTGGGCCATACTCCGCTATCCTCAAAGATCTTCAATTTTTCTAAACGGTTTTTCTCTCTTTGTTTATTTGAATAGCCAATTGAATTGATATCGATGTCTTGCTGCTTAAAAGACGATGTGTCTCTTCCTTTAAGTTCGGGCATCCGAGGCATTCGCAATAAACCGAAGCCCAATGCCAGACTTCCCAGATCAATGTCTTTCAATCTTAGTATTAAGTTACATTCGTGTTTATTGTATGCTTGCACGTACGATACGAACGCTCTATTTGCTTTATCGAAAACAAGTCGGTCTTGCTTTTGTAAATCTCTCATACGCTTTAAACACTTTTCATACGAAATCATAGACGGTTCCAAATTTATTTCCTGTAAATCTACTTTCTGATTTCTCTTGATAAAATCTACATACGCATCTTCTGTTTCCAGGAGAAATAATAATGCGTTCCCTTCATTGCCAATTCGAGCGGTTCTACCACACCTAGTGGAACAAGGAATATATTGTCAACGTCTATGAACGACGTAAACATATGCAGATTGCGTAAAAAGTTCTCTCACCTATGCACGAAACTACTAGCCGAACACGGAGGATCGTATTGTAAGACCCAATCCATTTCTAAAATATCAATACCACGAGCCATTACATCTGTGCAAATTAGAATACCCTTTTGGATATTTCGAAATTCGTTAAATACTTTGTACCTCTTGCTCTTCATTTTACCATGTATGGCAAGCACTTGAACCGATGGCAACATTCTAAAAATGAGAAATGTTATAAAACCTATTCCTTTCAATTTCTACTTGAACATTGCCAAGTGTAACTTACGCTTGTATAATATGGCTGAAATAATCAACGCATGCGCAGGTAGACAGAAAGATCATATATTTTAAATCAGTTCCTTTTTCTTCTATAAAATCTATCATCGTGGATAACTTGTACTCAGCATTTACAATAGCATAATTGTTTTTTAAGTTTGAAGGCGTGGAAATATTTGTTTTTTCTTTGATGGTTATCAAAGCTGGATTTCTCAATCCGGCCCTGATTAGCTGTTGCAATTCTTTTGTCTGCGTCGCAGAAAAGAGGCCTGTTCTTCTCAGACGAGGTAAATAACTTAATATCGTGTCCAATGTCGCAGAAAAACCCAAATCTAATAACCTGTCCGCTTCGTCTAAAATTAGGATTTCCTGCAAATACAATCGTTAAGACATATTAACGCATTAGCTATCATAAAGGTGGGATGCTTCAGATTTCAAAAGTACCAAAGGTTTCACGCATGCTGTCAGATTTGGACTTTTACAGTTAGACAATAAATCTTCCAATCTACCAGGTGTTGCCACAACAATGTTTGCGCCTTCTTTAAGCCTGTTTGCATCTTCCGTAATGGTTGTACCACCGACAAGTAATATTTGCTTCAAGTATGGGATATTGTTTAAAAATCTTTGTAAAACTTCATTAATCTGAACAGCTAATTCTCTTGTTGGGCTAATTATTATAGCTCCGATTTCTATAGATTTCCATGTTTCTTTTCGCTTCTGTTTTAGATAAAAAATAATTATTTACCACACAATTTCTACTATCTACAAGCATGGGCCAAGAAATATTAACCGTGTATGAAAACTTTTTGCAAATACCTGTAATATTTCTAATAAAGGGACTAGAAAGGCAATTGTTTTCCCACTACCTGTCACCGCTTCTGCTGCAACATCTTTACCCTTCAATAACAATGGTATAGAAGCTGCCTATGTATAATTACATAAAAAATTTCTACGTCAGTTTATTATTAATTGCTATCTGTTACTAAATATGTAGTTACACGTTGTTCCAATGTTAATCATGATATTAATGTCGATAGTTTGTACAAGTTTCGTAGATAAAGATACCTACGTAACAATTTTGTATGAACATGTTTTTCACTGTATAATACTGTACCTGCACTGGTGTCATATAAGGAAATTTTAATTCCTCGATGGTCTTTAATACAGAGTCGCTCAAACGCACTTCCAATTCTTTCCAGTTTTTGGTCTTCATCGCGAATTTAACAATTTCACTTGTTATCCGTATAAACCGCGTGTGTTTACTATTTAATACGTACTTACATACCTATTGCCTTACGTACGTATGATACATGCTTTCGATGCTTTCTAAATTAATCTCATGTCCACTCAAGTCTTTAGGTTATGTCAGACTTCAGAGTTCAGTTCGGAGCAGAGTTATTTATGTAGGAACGATGGGGCTGCAGTGGTGGAGGGGGAAACACTTACAGGAGCGGTGCTAATCACTTAATCAGTGGTACCAGATCGAGGACGGGTTCCCTCGAGAATTTCCCCCATCTCGCATGCACACTACGTCGGAGCTGCGTGTCCGAGCTCACGGCCATGTCTTTTTTACGATTTATATTGAAAGGAAGGAAGGAAGAAAGGAAGATTTTTGTACAAGTTTTTTGCACACATATTTATTGAGATTTATAGAATTATAGCGAATTCGGTACCTCGCACTGACTCTACACTGGTGCCAGAAAATGTCTTGGATTGGTTGATTCTTATAGAGCTATCTGCTTTTCTATCAGAAACAACCAATCCAAGTCATTTTCTGGCACCAGTATAGAGTCAGTGCGAGTTACCGAATTCGCTATTAGTGAATCTGACGATAATAGAAGCCAATTATTGAAAACATCCTCCATAGTTTTTTCCCTTGAGCATTTTCGAGAAAAATTTTGTCGGTACTTTTTAATATCCTTATTCCGTGCTTCTTGAGCTTCCTCCGAAAGCTGTCTAATTCGAAGGACAGCAGTTTCAATTATGCGAGGACCATGAATTAAAATTTTGTGTACAGTAGTCCCAGATAGCACACAGACGTCTTAAACACGTCCTAAAGACGTCTGTTTCAGGCTTTCAAGACTTCTGCTATTGTCGTAAAGACGTCTTAAAGACGCCATTTCAGACTTTCACGACGCCTCAAAGACGTCTTCGTAAGGACTTGATTAGGCCTTACTGCCTATCCTAACTAATATTTCCAGGTGATATCGGTAATAAAATGATGATGCATCAGTTGGCTTTTAACGCATTGACTTTATTTTGATGTTTTTTTTTAAATCTCTTCGATATAAAATTTGTGTCTAACGATGCCACGCACTCAACTATCTCTCAGATAAGGATCGTCCTTGCCTCCATTTTTCTTATATACACGACTAGGTCTAAGGCCGTAGTTCAACTTGTCTTTTTCAATGCCATAGCATCCGACAGTATTTGTTTACATGTAAGAGGTACATACACAATCGATTTAACTGTCTCAAGGACAATCGTTTCAAGTGCAACGCAATGCATTTTTCACAATCCGTACGGCAATAAAACATTGTTCGTATGTTTACTTCAGTTATATAAATTTCTTCCACATTCTTTCTTCTATTCATAAGAAAAGCAAACTCATTGATAAAGATGTTACACAGATCATACAGCATCCACTATGTATCGTAGTAGTATACGCAATTAAATCATTCTAATACTGACCGGGCAAATCGAGTTTCACATGAAAGTACAGATAAAGCAGTGTCCTCTATTGTCTCATTATTTGTTTACTTATTATTCATTTAGTTGAACAAACACGTGAAATCTGTGAATGTCACTTCTAATACATTAGCGCATAACGTCGGAATTCTATGCCCTGAACTGTTCAATAAGAAATAATAGAATTTTGAGTACAGGACATTTGTACCTCTTCACGTACACGTACAGATGCTTTTTATTTGTCGCGACAATCATCGTCGGGTCGTTTTCAACCACATGTAGCTCGCCCGACCCATTTTTCCCCTTAAACGATATTTTTTTCTAATTCGACTTGATCTGTGCTTCGAGGATTTTATGTACCAGCATCTCATAACAAAACCCATCATTAACATACTGCAAAATTTAGTGCTCTGTCTCAATTATTTCACCACCGCGTATCTTCCCTGCTTTGCATAATTCAACGTAATTTCATACATATATATATATATATATATATATATGTTCCTAATTCTTTGACCGCTGGAGCAATTTATCGCATACGAAAGTACGAGCAGAAAAATATGCCATATATTCTATTTTTTACATAATTCCAATCATTGCTTTGTGTAAAAAGAAAGGAGGAAAAGATTGTTTTACTCGCGTAATATGATCACGATATTTTCAGCTTTTCGAGTACTTGGATCTTCGAAGGTACGTGCATACACCATCAGCCTGTGGGATAGCACTCTGCGCCAACCATGCAGATTGGATTTCGACTTAATAAATGTTCAGAAAGTAGCTTAAACTACTATATGTAACGAAGATTGAATTGTTTTTAAAATTGAATATATCTCGCAGCATTTTGTAGTCACAGTCCCTCTTTAGTTTTTTCCGTTTTCTAAGATACCATATAGGCACCACCTATATGACAGATTTACTTTTTACATTCCGTCTTTTGCTACAAATCAATCTTTCAAATCATGTTGTTTATTTTAATATGTAAATTAATAACTCATAGCCTTGCATAGTGGTAAACTGCATATTAAAATCTGTCTCGTGCGATGAAGATTCAAATATAATATGCGAGGGACTAAACATTCTTGTGGGTCGTTCGTAATTAGCCAACCCGCTTAAAGAAGTCACTTTCAAGATGATCAGCACTTTCCTTTACTTTACTTTACGTTAATATAACTTCATCTACTTATAAAATCTGTTCCTCGTAAAGATTGCTATTTGGTACTTGAATTAGTTTAAAGTTTAAAGTATGTATTGCTTTTTGTTTGGAATGATATCGTTATTACTATGAAACACGAAAAAGAAAAAAGGAAAAATGAAACGACGAAAAGAAAAAACAAACGAACAACGTTTAGACGTTAAGGCAGAAAAGATAAAACTTACACAGTTGCTTATAGCTGTATCGATGTAAGATTACAAGCAATAAGTGAAAGCCTCTTCGAGTGCCTAATGCCATCGTGAAAGTAACTTGAATTTGTAAACCTTATTCTACCTCTGCAGAATACTAGTAGTTCTCTCATTCTTCATCCATTTCTGTACGCAGCTACTGATTGTGCGGCAAAATCACTGGTATAGTTTGCTGCGCTCCAGGAGGTGGTTGCGGTGGTAGGTATTGCATGTGCTGCGGTGGTATCGGTATATGAGGAGGAATTATAGGACACATTATTGGATAGCTTGGAGCATGACCTTGAGGAGGTGGTGGAGGATATGTGGGTTGTGGAGTACCAGGAGGGTTGTAAGTGCCTGGTGTGTGTGGTGGGTTGGGATTAGCTGGAGAAGGTGTCTGGCTTGGTGGTTGTTGGGCAACGTGTGGGTGTGGATGCGTATGTGGACCCATGTACTGAATGCCAGGGGCTTGCGGTCCTGGTGAGTCATGATGATGATAAGGTGTAGCCATATGTGGAGGTGGTGGTGGAGCCTGAACCATGCGTACCATCTGTTGATATGCTGGTTGGCCAGGATAAGGCACCTGGAATGGTGGATGCAAAGGGGCCGGCGCCATTAAAGGCTGTCCAGTTGCTGCTACCACTTGCATTTGAGAAGCTATGTCTTGCGCGCGATGCTGCGCATGCATCACCGGCACTGAAATAATCACAACGCAATATATTTCCTCTTATAGACATTCTAACCATTGGAAATAATTCTTCTGTTTCTTAACGTGGTACAACATGTGAACGACTCATTAACAAATAGAGAATTGAAAATAAAATGCGGCGGATACCTAGATACTGACCCTTCCGGAACCTTGTCACAGGTTGCGCCGGTGGTTGGCTGAATGCAGTTGGCGGTTGGCTAGTCATTACGTATGCCGGCATAACCACAGTCGTAGGCATTGTTGCTCCAGTGTATTGTGGTGTTTGCGGTGTGTGTGGTCTACTGGGTGTCGGTGTGCTAGGAGACCGCTAAAAATACACGTTAACATTTACAAATTATTAGTCAATTCTCATTTAATTTATATATATATCGAGAAATCATCAGCTTACCGGTGTGAAAGGTTTTGTGTTTGGATTGAATTCTTTAGCATTTGGATTTAACGTTGACTTTTTGAAAGCCGTGGTAATTTTGTCGACGGTAGGTTCTTGTGGAGTAGTAGGTGTATTTGTTGGGGTTTGTTGTTGTGTTTGGGGAGGACTGGTGGATCGAACAGGTAACGGGCCTGGTGGTGGTTTACTAGTCACCACAGTTTCTTCTTGAACCGTCTGATTTTGATGTTGTTGTTGTTGTTGCTGCTGCTGCTGCTGCTGCTGCGGATTCGGATGTTGTTGCGGCTGCTGCTGCGACTGTGGCGGCGGTGGGTGTTGATGGGCTGCCTGATGATGCGTTTGAGTAATTTGAGACGAAGAATGCGAATCCTGCTGATGTTGGTGCTGTTGCTTTCTCGTTACTGATGGCGTGTCTTGTGCTTGTGCTTCCGCTAATTTGAAATCCGTTGCAAATTGCCTCAAGTCTGAATGCTGATCATCCCTACTGCGCGGTGTTGGAACCTTTAATAACGTATCAATTTCATGTAATCATTTTGCTACGTATGTGGAATTTTCCCATACGCCACTCTCAAAAAAACCTGAATTTTTCGAGCTCGCGTCTGCGAAGGGAAAACGCCCTAAACGCCTTTCGGTTATCACATACCAGTAATAGGGGTCATGATCTCGGCCAGCTGGATCGCGACCATAAGAACGGGGGTGACACGACGATGACGTCTAGGATTTCCTTGTATGGAGATTTCTAGCGAATCCCCACTCATTTTGGGACTATATAAACCGTTTGGTTTCAACCCTCCTCGGTTCAAAGCTATACAGTCACGCGTAGAGTCACGTCGTGTCACGCTCGTACAGAGTTGGTTAAATCTAGTAAGATCGGGCTCGAGTCCCCGTCAGAATGACAGTTAACCTCATAGAATCCGCGAGTTCGGTTTAAATTCTATTTGGCATATTGAAATAGCCACTTTTACGCCCCGCATCGTCAGTGGGTGCGTTCAGCAAACACAACCGGTGAGTGATCTCACTAGATTTTACTCTGATCGTGCACGTTCATTGGTCGACGCAAGTAAAATCTAGCGAGATCGCTCACCGGTTTTGTTGGCTGAACGCAGCCAATGCGTCAACCCGTGCAAACTAGTGGCAACTTACACTGTTTATTTAATTAATTAACCGCGACACTTACATCTGTACAATAACTAATTATTGAATATACAAATGGTGTTCACGTGTAAATCGAGTAGATTCGTTAAACCCATATTTTACTCAGCAGTCCTTATAATAATAGTAGCACATACCCACCGATACAACTTTACCGCTCGAGTTGCATCAAACATTAATTAAGAGTTACGAGGCATTACTAACATTTCCCGCGGCTCCCTGATTTCGCATCAGGTTCGTCTGTAAATCTATCACCCTCCGAACAGCTCTCTGGTTTCGCACCAGGTTCGTCTGTGAATAATCCAATCTCCTAGCAGCTTCTCGACTACGCGTTGAGTTCGTCTGTGAATTTCTTCCTAGCGAATCTCCGATTTCGCTTCGGGTTCATTCACGACGTTTCACCCTCCTGCGGCTCCCTGATTATTAAAGTCAGGTTCTCTGAGGCTCCCTGATTTCGCATCAGGTTCGTCCCCGCACCTAACTAACTAGGGATTGCAATACCGGTAAATCCCGAGAAATACCCTCAAATTTTTACCAGTAATTCGATAAATTATGTATAGCAATGTAGCGCATATATGCGTTCATTAATTCTGTCGATATCTACTACGTTATCAGTGAAAAAAACTTCAAATATTAATAGAGACGAAAACCGAAGTATCTCATAAAGAACCAACTCTGATCCAAAAGAAAACTAAAAATCTGAATCAAGCCATCAAAAAAATGGTCGTATTTTCAAACAGAAAAAGTAAAGAGAAAATATCTACAAATGGCATATGATTTTTTAATGACTACCCGACCAACAAGTGTAGAATCTGAGAGCGATTTATCAGGAAAACAAAGTTTGGACAAATTATGTTTTTTGCGTGCTTACTTGTTAAAAAGAATTGTTAAATAAAAATTATTTAATTATGTGTATAAGTTAAGATTCTTTTCATTGTTTTCGTGGTGAAGATCCATATTAATAAGTATTGTCAATAGTTATACAAATATATCTATTTTGTGTTATATCATTTCATATTTTATGTTCAGAATATATCAGCAGTTTTATTTGCATATATTTTATAATGCTCGATTAGAGTTAAAATTTTTTTTTGTAATGTTTACTCTTATATTTTCAATACCTTTAAAAAGTACCGGTAAACCGGTTTTGATTGAAAAATTTACCGAATTATAGGTAATTGAAAAAGTCGGTAAATTTGCAATCCCTATAACTAACAAACTCATAAACCGTATTCCTTGGGAAATACCCCTCTCGCCGGCCACTCGCGTTGCCGCAGCACCGGCTCGTAACAATTTCATTACTTCAATACTCCAAGACATGATTCATAATTGGGATATTACCTTTCTGTGATCCGATTTATGCGAAACTATGTCACACCGCTGCCCTTCTACGGAATTTTGCTGTTGTAATTGACCGTGTTGTTGATGCGACGATTGCTGTTGTTGCTGTTGTTGCTGCTGCTGCTGCTGCTGCTGGTGAGACGCAGCAACGTTCGTTTGAGGAAATGGTGCTGGTGGCGCTTTATCAGCTTGATACACTTGTTGTCTACCAGGACGTTCTC
This sequence comes from Andrena haemorrhoa, assembly GCA_910592295.1. NCBI lineage: Eukaryota > Metazoa > Arthropoda > Insecta > Hymenoptera > Andrenidae > Andrena > Andrena haemorrhoa. The sequence continues at coordinate 508,055 of OU342944.1, read as the reverse complement.
GTTTGTCTGTGTTCATCTTAGATGGCGGTGCTTGCTGTTGTTGCGGTGGGAAACTCACTTGTGATATAGGAGTAGCTTGAGATTGTTGTTGTGTCTGTTGCATCACAGGCACTGTGCACGCAATAACATTTCGTTAAATATATGAAATCTTCAATATATGAAATATCATTTAAAATAGTATACCTGGTGGTGCTGGCTGTGATGCTGATGGAGGCACAAATGGTGGTGGAGGATTATTATACGTGACCACCACTCCACTAGGCGGCATTCCCATATTTAACGGTACCGGATGTTGTACCGAAGGATGAGCGCTTTGCATTCCAATAGGAAGGTTAGAAGATGGAGGAATGTTTACATTCACATTGGACGGAGGTTGCTGATTAAATACATTCTTATTGGTGGTTGCAGGTCCTGGCGAAGGTGGGGGTTCATTGGATCTTATTAACTTTCCAGTATTTCCATTTTTCTTCTTCAGGGGAGGTGGAATATATTTACCCTCGTTGGGTCTCACCTAAAATGATGTGTCATTAGTAGAAGATAGTTAATTCCACGATTTGTTAGATAATTATGACAATAGAGCAATAAACTGCACCACAGCTGCAAATCTTTCCTCTTCGTCGCCGTTTTCAAGCTCCAATCTTGCTTTGTGATTTGGCTGCGATTCTATTTCATTTGCTATCTCTGCAGCCTTTTGCTCTTGTTCTTTGTAATCTTTCGTATCTTTCCTTTGAAGTGGGAAAGTATAAGCAGCTAAGGTTGGTTCGTAGGTTGTTTGAACTCCATACTTTTGTTCGTTTTTACGAAACATGTCATTGGCATCCCACCCATTCTGAAAGAAAATTTGGCATACAAGTTTCAGAGTGTTCTAATTAAATGTTGATATGTATTTCGCTTTCCTTTTTGTAGTAAATACTCACAGTAGTGCCATCCAATTCCAAATCATCGCCATTCATAGTAGCAGGCGGAGCATCCCAAGGCTCTAATTCTTTTTCACCAATTACACCATTGTATTTACTAATAGCAGTGTCCGTTTGGAATGTATCGCGTATAGCATAGTCTAGATCAACATCCTTGGCAGACATAGTAATGATATCTTGTGGCTTAAAAATTAATTTTTCTACTACGCTTTCTACGCTTATCTTCCCCGAACCTTCTACGCGATGCGCCATTTCTAAGACAACATCGAACTGACTGGAGAACGTGCGAAAAATACCTTCGTATACCGAGCCATTCAGCGTTTGAATCTGTCATAACAATAGAAAGTTACTGTAATATTTATTATAAAGTGAAGAAAAAATAAGTGACGAGCAGTTATTTCATATCGCGCGGAGCCACGTCTGCCGCTAAGTAGATATATATATATATCGAGAAATAACATATTACATACTATTATACCCGGACCCATCGTTACTCAGTAATATCCGAGAGTTTGGATCCTTTTGTTTGTGAAATAAGTTTGGATACCTGTACAATATTCCCAACGTGGCTGGTTATCGCATGCATGAAGTGGGCGTTGTTATATACACCTTCGGCAGCGACACATCTCTCTTGTGGACCTCGCGCACGTGGGGATCTAGAAATAAACTGCTGCTTGTAAAGAGATTTCGGAGGAATGTTTAAAATGGACAAGAAGGAAGGGTTTTAGTAATTTTGATATTACAGAGATAGGGGAAGTAAAGGAAATAAAAATGAGGCACCTGTTGGTATTGGAACGATTCTTTCTTTTGCTATTCATTTTGCCACCCGACGAGGATTCTTCGCCAGTGGTTGGTGGATTTCTGCCGCCGGTTTGTTGCGGGCCTTCTCGTTTCCTAGTCGGGACCGGAATTTTGACTAATTTCCCAGTAACTGCTTAACGTCAAAAAAATATTTCGCGATCCAACGTCCCGATACAGGGGTACCTATATCGAGTGGTATTGAGTTTCGCGAAATGCTCGTTAGATAGCGGAGCTTACAATTCGAAATCTTGTTCGACCCCAAAACGATTGACAGGAGGCCGTACTGGCCGTAACAACTATCAACATTCACGATCGCTTTTCGAATCACGATCGTTTATAGGTTATGCGCCAATGGTGTGGTTACTTAAGCACACTCGTACGCGAAAGTTAAGGTGTGCGTAACTTTCGAGTTTTGACAGGCACAAACGCGAAAGTGCGAGCAAAGGAAGCAGGAACACTTGGTATTCGTTGGTATTCGTGGAGACGAGACGAGACGTACGGGGGAACACGGTGTCTGCCTGAGCCCGACACACCGAGATATCTTGCTGCTGCGTGACGTAACTCCGTTCTCCTTGCGCAGGAAATCACCTTTCTGCAATTTCCCGCCGACAGAGTTCTGAAACGAACGATGATAGCCCCCAAGTGTGATTCTCCTCACGATAGCTATTATATTTCTATTTAATTAATGAACATGTGGTAAACGATAAAACTTAGCACAAGTCGCCCGATCAGCCTGATCCGGTGACTGTCGGATACAGTCGCTACCTAGCGAGAAATTCACCAACCTTTCGATAAAGATCATCCGCAATTCCCTCACGACTCACGAGCTTACAAGGGGACACCACGGATGCGGAAATCGCTTTTGGAACGACAGTATATGGAGGTCGTAGTACTCGTGTAGTATGAAAATACCATTTCAGCTTTTCGCCGAATGGGCCTTCGTTTTCGAAATATTGTGGTTTAAAGTATTGAACAAACGTAGTAAGCCCGTTATATACCATCTATAGTAACCTGTATCCACGAAGGTTAGTTGGAGCAACGACAGCGTGTCAGATTGTCACGTGGGCGGTCGGGGTTCAAGTCCCCGGAACTGCGTCATTTTTTTTTCGAATTTTTCCCGTGGATATATATTTTGTGGATATTACGTATCACATATAGTATGTTACATATTACATATTACCCTACGCAAATTTTAAGGTTAAAGTGCATTTACAACATAACGTATTATTCTAATCATCTCTTTCACCGGTGTTTTCATATTCTGGTCCTGCGAAAATATTTCATTCCGAAACTTTCGACGCCTGCGATTGTCGAGCAGGTAAAGTGGGATAGCCGTTACTTCTGACCGTAAAGGTGGCTTTTTACCTGCTCGACAATCGCAGGCGTCGAAAGTTTCTCTGTCACGCTATCGTTGCTCCAACAAACCTTCTTGGATATAGGTTACTATAGATGGTATATATCGGGCTTACTACGTTTGTTCAAAACTTTAAACCACAATATCTCGAAAACGAAGGCCCATTCGGCGAAAAGCCGAAATGGTATTTTCATGCTACACGAGTACTACCTCCATATACTGTCGTTCCAAAAGCGATTTCCGCATCCGTGGTGTCCCCTTGTTAGAGCAACCCATTTTCATAGCGCGTTACCGATGCTCACGGCGGCCTTAGAGCGGCCCACGGCCACTCACGGCTGATCTTCAAGTGAAAATGCATCTTTAGTCGTCACTTTTCTTTTCTATTGTTCCCCTTTAATAACATATTTGGATATCTCCGCCAATCTCTGCAGCCCTACAGCCCAGCAACAATGCCTCGAAACCGCAATTAATTCCAGAATTTCCATTTTCTAACTTTCATTTCGTTCCACGGTACATACAATTTATTAGCCGATTATTATCAGCGCTAACGTCGCGTCACGTTAGCGCACAAGTAAGTATAAGTACATACATATATACACAATATATACATAATATACATAGTATATATATATATATATATACACACATAATATACATATATACATAATATAAAATATATAGACAAACATCGTTTGTAATTATTTAAATTTCCTAATGCTATGCGTAAAAGCATAGGTAGGATATGCATAATGATCATTAGATCTCGATAGGTATAGTTTCTTTAATAACATTATGCTTAAATAATCGGGCACCGTCCGATTTAGCCGTTTAGCGTCATGATCGATTACTATCAATAAATGGTATCATTGATCGGTTACGTTACCGAGTAGAGATTTTCGGGTGTAGTTATAGACAATTCCAAATAAAATATAGGCACCAAACAAACACTTTATTTTTAATTAATCGTGTTCAATTGCTGGAAACACGTTTACGTCGTTTACGTTGATTGAAATTTCGATACACATCTCTATCGGCATCGTCTTCGTTGTACATGGTGTGCAATTTTCGAATGATATTCCTTGTCCTGTCAGAGATGAAATTGTCCACTTGACCCAAGATGTTTACGCATCGAATTATCCACTCGAACCCCTTGTTTATATTATCCGCTCGGCGAGTACGACCATCCGATACTCTCGACACGCTGCTCGAAATCCTTTCCAGGATGTTTTTACGTTCCTTTCCGAGTACCTCCTCGGAACTCGTCAATACCGGCTGGCAAGAAAATTCAGTCACGAAACAGCTTTCAGATGTGAAGGAAAATCAAGTGTTTCATTTACCGTAGATATGGTGAAAAGCAATAGCAGCAGCAACCGCAGCACCGTTAATATATTCATTTTCTCGAAAACGAATTTACGTACATACAATTAGTATGTATGTACGTACACTCTATTTGACGAAGAATTGTTATAAATCACTGTCACCAATCGATTACCTCGTTGTCATTCCCCTTTGGAATGGGAAGACGAACGTTACCGATTCTCGAACAGAAGCAAAATGGCAAAGGATTCCTGTACGAGTGTAGACTGTACAAGCGTGGGCATTTGGGCAACAGCCGTAGGGAACTTGTTGCAATGCTTAAACACGGTGGTTCCAGCTGCTCGAAAATTCTTGGGTGGAAACAATGTGCGCTTAGTGCTGACTACACATTCCCCTCCAAACATATGTATTCTACATTCTGAAATATCGAGTAATCCGCTTTGCAAGCGCAAATGTTATTTCACAATGGATTTTCGCAAAGCCCAGTGGCATGATTGCCACATCATCGTTCTCGGTAACGTTACATTACCACTATCGTATGCATCATACATCGCAACGCGCTTTATCGAGACTGACTCTATCCACTCTACATTCTACAGCTATACATACATATGTACATGCATCCGGTGTAGAATTTGGTTCGTATTAAACGTTGAACGTTCGGAGAACAGAGCGATAAAACGGGGAAACGAAGGATTTGTATTGGTTGTATTTAACTTATATAATTACATTCGATATATAAAGCAATAGCATAGTATAGTATAGACTATAGATGATGAAAGGTCTATTGATAGGAATCGCACGAGAATCCTTGTCATTCGTACTGATTACCACGCAACAGTTTAATGTTTAACGCGTGATAGGAATATTTCGTTTAGCTTTTCGTGGCAGCGGCTTGCTGGAGTTGGTTATTAAGGTTCTGCGTCGCCTGTACAGCAATGTCGACCGCCTGTTTCGTGAATTTGGCTAAGTCTTCCTGGATCTTTCCAGAGTGCTGACCCAAAGATTTGGCGGCGGTGTCAGATTCTTTAAGCACCACCTGAACTCCTTGTTGGAATTTGGCCTGCAAATCGGCCACCTGTTCCTGAGCGTTCGGAATTCCGCTGTTAATATCCTCCACGACCTTATTCAGTTTAACTTTAACGTCGTTCCACATCGATTCCAACTCTGGACGTTTAGTTTTCACCTGAAAAAGAAAGGCCCTTGAAAGTTGTCTTCATAAAGAATTATGTTTATAATCACTCGTGCGTCCGTTTGATTGCTTACCTCTTCGGTCATGTTCTGCATGTACGCTTGGACGTTGGTAACGAAGTCGGTGCTTTGCTGTTTCACGGTTCTAACGATTGTCTCCTGGTCGGGCAGGTTCAGTTGTTCCTGGATTTGTTTGGTCAAGTTATTGATGTTGGCTTGGGCCTGACCAATGAACTCGGTCAATTGAGATTCAAAAGTTGTTTGGGAATTGGTAGTGGTGGCCGGTGGCGCGACTTTAGCCTCGCACAGCACCGTAACGGCCAACACGATCGCTAAAATCCTCTTCATATTTCTATCCAGCTCTCCAACTAACCAACAACAACTCTGCCAAACAACTAGAAAGTAACTGACGCATCAGCCACGCAAGCTACCACTTTTATAGACGATCCTTATCAGGGGTGCACGAGGGCACAATGTCGTTTATCTTGCTACATACATACATGCATACACACATGTGACCAGCATGAGTTGTGATTCTTGCATCCCTCTGGAAATTCTTCGCAAATAAACTGCTATCGAGTTTCTCGAAATTTTATATGTTGGGATAATTGACAGTAGAGTGCGAAAAAGAAAATTAGTTGTGAGATTCGATAGCACGGTTTTCACGATCAGATATAAATTAGTTACTGCTTCCAAAGGCACGGCTACTTGGCTGATACTCTAGAGTCTAGAGTCTAGACTATAGACTTTAGAGTTAAAGTTCAAGGCATCCTGATCGAAATTATCTCGAATTTTGTGTCACCGTTCTCTTGCCTATCCAACATGTTACATCAGCTTATTAACAGTGAAGCATTGAAACGTGTATCTACATCCTACAATACTTACATATGTACCTATTATGTAGGTACGACACGAAAACGCGAAAGCTAACGAGCATTGGGATTTCTCACAATCAGTAAGAAATATTGCATAATTTTACAAATCAAGTAGTACAGTAGCGCGCTTGAAAGACAAAAACAAATTATGTGCATACGTATATAATCGAGCTTTGAAACTTGTTTGTAAATACGGTTTCTTCTAAGTGGCTGAGTCAAGGGGACAAGGTTCTATGGAAAAGTCTGCAGAATCGATGAACTTGTTGATTCTATTAGTGCTGTGTAGCATTCGAGGCCACAAAGTCGTTTGCCGTTTCTTCCCAAGTCGACGCGGTGCAGTTTCTTATCTACGCGTGTGCTGACGATCGTTAAATAGAAAGAACGGGTCTTGACCCATTACTATTTTAATTCGCCATCCCATTATGATATCCTACTATCAACGCTTTCCCTCGATTTTCACTCTAGGTATACTTGTCTTTCTCATCACCACTGTAACATTTCATCCAAGCTCGTACAGTTTTTGGCATCTCATTCAATGCAATTACTAATTACCTACTCTCAGGATTAACATTTAATCGCGGATTCTTGAAAATCTGCATGCTGCGTGGCCCTTTAAATCTGTAATTCGTTGAAACGTTTGAGGGATAAAAATGAAAGATATACACGAGTCTTTGGGATGAGTTCGGATATACGAATCTTTGTCTTTTATTTCTATTTTATATATTTTTTAGCGTTGCACGTACATTATATAACAGTGATGATCGATTAGTCGCGATACAAATAACTAACACTCCAATAAAGTAAAATGAAGTTTCTTTTTATCGTATCTCGATGTCCGTGTCAAAGTTGACGCTGCCTTCGAGAAACATACATAACGTACCTAAGTACGCGTAACCGCGTACATTCTAATCGCGAATAAAACAGAAACTCCATAATGTGTTTGAGAATTAAAAGAACGAATGGATTTTATCGCGTATCGCAAAGCCGCGCACAGACTGCACGATTAGTCATTAAACTTGTCTCCAATCTTCTCGGCTTCCTTGCGAATACTCTCACCGCCTTGATTCAAAAGTGATTTGGCTCTCTCGAGGGCATCGTTCACAGTCGGATCGTTCATGAATTTTTGCACTCGGTCCCCGATCGCATCTTTTGCGTTATTCCATATTTCCTTGGTCTTCTCTGCGACCCGGTCGAAATCGCTGCCTGGAGGCTGCTGCGCTGCATCTTGCGGCAACGGGTTTGCCTAAAAGATAACATAAATGATCGGTAAAATAATCCACCGATTAAATGCCCAAGTGTCGACTTGTCAGGTATGATACGTATGTAAGTAAATACCTGGAACGTGTAAAACAGACAGGCGAGGAGAACACCGAAGAGAAGAAATCGGGTCATATTGCGATTTTACGATTAGTAATATGTATCTGTTAAGTAAGTATATGTATTCGGACCAGAACGAGGTAGGTAGTTTCTGTCGGAGGAACGGCAGTAAACTGCTTTGCTAGATGCCTCGCCCGAACAGTGCAACTACGATAAAACGAATTAAGATCAAAGATCAGATAAATAACCACTTAAGGCTTTGAACCCACAACCCATGTAGCTACATACATGTACGATCGTAGTACATACGTTGTACGTTATTCTCGATTCTTTACTGTCGCCAGCAGTTCATTGACAATGAGTTCTCTGTAGTTTTGCACTGCCTCTTCTACAGTTCGCACTTGCCACTTGCAAAACTAAAATGAATTGCTCGCCAGCCGTACAGCTGCTTTTATTAATCTGCCTCGCGTCATGAATTGCATTTTTTGCAATAGATTATCTTTGTTTCCCGGACATTATGTAATCACTGCAACACCGTTCCCACAGCTTTTTTGTACAATACATGAATCTGTTTGTCAGTATCGAATAGGGAATAGAGCATGGCACTTTGGGCAGAATTTTAAGCATGTCTTTCAACAGTTTCACTTTGAAGCAATTTTGAAATTCAAACTCAACGAATCCTCGATTCGAACAAAATTCATCCTTGTTTCGCTGGTGCAATAATACCGCAATACTGTTGCTACGATTCCATCTTCGTCATACCGTACCGGTAAAAATTTTTTATTTCTATCGTCAGCAACCACTTCAATTCTCAATGCTCACGCGATTACGTAACGACGCGTAAAGCTAACGAAACCCCTGTAAAATTGTTGACAATGTTTCCAAGAATTAAACAAGCTCCTTCTCCAGCAATAAATAGCAACTTTATTTCGACAGGTTCACAAATAAATTAATAATTCTAGAATATAAAAAGTTTAGAAATACGGCGAATACGCTGCACGCAAGATATTATAAACAGCTATTTCAATGAAATTACGTACCTACGGATTTAGACCTAGAAAATGTTAGCTCTGAGTAAGTAATTGCAATTGTTGCTCGCATATCGGATTGCGAATATCTCTGAATCGAAGATGCCAAATCTTCGCGCGGCCCTGAGAACTTGGGGACGTCGATTTCAACTTGTACACATTGAAACTAATCTGGCTATCCGTATCTACTATGCGTCCCAGTAATACTAAACCGTTGGTTGGAATGATAATTACCGCATCACCGGGTGTTAAAACAACATTACCTAAGGCGGACGATATTTCGTTGCGAGGAATCTGCAAGGGAAACTGCAACCCTGCAACGCCTTTCAGAACGTTATTAAGATTCGACACAGAGGACAGAGAAGCCACCGTACCGCAGGGATTAGCAAGTTTCTTCTCGGTTATATGCGGTGATAACGCTGATCCGCTATTACCGTGTTGCAGTCGTTGCAGATGTTTGTAAAAAGAAGCGACCTTTTGAGGAAAATTAAGGAAAGTGTTGGTAACGTGAGAGCTTGGCTGCGAGGCTTCTTTCTCCAAAGGAGTTTCTGAAGCGTGAGCCAAGGAATCTCTTTGAAAACTTGCTACTTGCGGAACTAACAAAAGTGATTGCAAAATCGGCTGATGAGCCTTCCGCTGAGCAATCGATAGCTTCGATACATTGTACGGGGTAGTATCGGAAGATTCTATAGAACCTAAGAAGGAGTTTGTTTCCCGGGGGAAAGATTCCGATTGCGGTGTGTCGATACTGTCGATAGAGGAGCCGTTTTTAACGTTTACCTTCACTGGAAACAACAAAAATGGCGGTAACACTGGAATGATAGGATCCGAATTCCCCTCGTCCTGAGAATTTTCTTTTGCCGCACTCGGAGGGGAATATGTAAATTCGGACGGATCGTCGTAGGTGTCGGTTGTAGGAGCGTCTGCAAGCAGCTGATCGTAGTTGTCAGCTGCCGAATTCTTATATGGGGGCAATGCGTTGGGTCTACTTAAATCCGACGGCGACGGCGACGGCGACGGCGACGGTTCTTCACTGAACGGTGACGTATCAGTGGGAATCGGCAAAGGGGGTGGTGGTATAGCTTGTTGTAGAGAGAATAGCTCGTTAAACGTTGGATTATTTGTCAAAGATGAGCCAAAGCTAGAGGGTTCGGCATTATTCGCCGACCATTTTGGCTGAAACGGAAATCCATTTGTTATGCCGTTTCTAACATTTGATACTAAATAATCATGTGATCTTTGATACTGCGAATGCTTGGCAGATGCTTCCAATCTGGCTAGTACGGATTGTGGTATCGAACTTTGCATTCCAGCATTTACGGAGCTAATATCTGGAAAGATCGGGCAGTCGTTTTGTCCGTTCGTTTTCTGCCCCATCCACGTAATGTCTGGAATATCTGGATTGACTGGAACCAACGACGAAGGTTCTTCTCCATTTTCCGCGATGGGAGCCTTACAGGTGTTTAGAGAGGAACTTCCGATGAAAGATGGAGCAAAGCCAATAGATTGCGGAATTTCGGAAGCATAGAACCCGCAATAACAACCGCGCACAGTATCCGCGAATGTTTTTAAAAGAACCGCGAATCGATAAAACCATTCAGGAGTGAAGAGCTTTTCGAACAGAAGTTCCAGCATTGAAACCACCTCCGACAATAAGTTGGACCCTCCCTCGACAGAACTCGGCAAATATTCATAAAACAATTTCAATAGGGTTTCTTCCGCTACAACAATTATCTCTCCGAGCTCTCCTAAAATATCCATATTTGCACTTATACCGTAATGTTGTCCGAGGTCGATGGCAAATCTTCGGATATGAAAGACGAATTTTTTAATGGCGATTCTCATTGCGGTCAAAGTCTCTCGAATGTTAGATAGAGGGATGCTCGTTTTTATGCTGTCGAATAAACGCAGGAGGTTCTCCGAATCCTCTAAGAATACCTGCAGACCCCCCAGACTCTGCTCCATGGTTTCGAACAGAGTTTCGCCGAGTAGAATGTTTCGCAATGGAAAGACATTCTTCACTTCGCCTTCTGCTATGTTGGACGGTAGCGGTAACTGCGGTAGAAATTCAGATTTCAAATTTTTACCGGCGAGTACCAGGTAGTGAAGCAGCTTATTCGCTTCGCAGAAGATCTCGTGGACCATCACCCCAGATTCGTACTCGTGGCCAAAGTTTAAAGCTTCCTCGTTGCAAGAAGAACTTTGTAGTTGTTTTTGACAAGAGAAGCGTGTGCCGGGAAATTCATCGGGCAACCATCCTATTGTATGACGTTTCGGCACCTTGATCGCTTCACCTGCATCCTTCTAAAAGCATTGAAGTTTCCTTAGCGTGCTCGCCTATTTACTTACAATGTCAATTGCATCAATGATTAACGATAAACTGTAGTACCTCTTTTATATTTTCCAACATTATATCATTTATATCTGACACGGACAGGCCTCTAGCATCAGGCATCTAGGGTGGTTGCGAGACAGAGAGTAGGTATACATAGATATTTGTAATCAGTGAGAAATAATATAATCGGTACCTTTTCACTCCACTCCAATTCATTGTTTGGGGTATTTGTATCGTCTAGAATAGTAGTAGCCGTAGGTAGAATTGTCTCCTCCGTCGACGTCTGAACAGACTGCACGGATCCTCGATCGTCAGATGGATTTGCTCGATCAGATGGGAACGATGAATCTCCTATGCCTGTGGTTTCGCTAACTGCTCCTGTCCCGATAGCTTGATTATCATTTGCAGAAATGAAACTAAGAGTAGCGAATAGTAGCACGCAGGAGACACAGATCGTCGAACGGTCGTTCCTCATTCTTCCTACAGGTAAAGACTGGTTGATTCCAATCGGCGAGAATAGCCTCATATACTCGCAGAATTGATATCCCCTTTCAACAGAGAGCACGCAGATCGTGCGAAACTTTGACAACAATTCAGATTACTAATCTGAACGATAGCAAAACTTGTGCTTCTTCGGGCAGAAGCTCCTTCTTAATTTATTTATTTCGATTTAAGGGAATTCGTAAACCTAAACGAGCACGTATTTCACTCCCTCTGATTATTCGTACGCGTTCTATGTCAGGTGATCATTTCGTTTATATTCAATTTAACACTCTAGCGACTAAACAGTGACTGTAATAAAACAGTGAAAGGTTTAATTAAAGGGATCATAGGTACTTGGTTTGGTCGAGGAGTAAATCGATTTTATTCATCCCCCCTCTCTCTCTCTCTCTCTCTCCCTCATATTTTCACAATAGCGAATCATTTATATAACTTTCATATTTGTTAATTAACTGAACATGGACGCGATAATGACTGCTGGCACGCAGGTACGAGTATTCTGTCAACCCGAGGCACAAGACCCTTCAGCCGGGGAACGTATCTTTCTTCGGATCGTTCGCAAGTACTTCTAGAGAAGGGAAAAGAAGAAAAGCACAAGTCAGTTAGATTCGCAAGTACGAGAATTTGAGAGTTGGGGATTTTATGAAATAGTAATGATGGAAATTACTGTTCGGTCGTGACTGGAATATCCACTGCAAAGTCGTAATTCTTTGGAAGGAGTGGTGGGTTGGCTGCGGGAGGCACGTAGCTGTTGTACGCGTAAGATTTTCCTCGCAAAGGGTCCTCTGTTGCGATCAGTTTCGATAACGATTCGGTGGCACACGGCACTTGAATGGCAATTGGGTATTCGGCGGGACGTGGAGGCTGTACATACATGTCCGAAACAACTCTAAAATCCAGCGACACAGGTACCTTGATTTCTTCCGTGGGCGGTTTCGGCCCCTGATGGTGTTTCATGAAAAAGTTATACTTACAATAAACATGTTTCGAACAGACTCGATCGATTAAAAGTGCGAAATTAATAGACGCTAATTTGTACCTCGATCTTGATCGGCAATTGGCGTGGTTCAACGCACGGTTCGCCGTACGTCACTACCTTGGCTCTATCGTCAACATAACTGTAGCAACTTTCTAAATTCGTGATTGAACAGAAAGCGATGAAAATCCAAATCCTTGCTCTCGAACTCATCTCGCCACATCTGCTGGTTACAATCTTGCGTTCTTAATATATGCCCATTAAAAGTGATTCCTCTTCCTGTTTGTCGTCAGATTGTCCAGTCAAGTCAAGTACAAGTTTCGCAATTTTTCAGTATAAAGGAAGTGAAATGGCGGGAAACCCATGATTGTTGTATAAAAAAAAATTTTCGCAATTCTCGTACGTGCCGAAGCAGCTTCGAGAGTGTTTATGATGAAGGAGATGAAACGCACGTACCTCTGATTGCGTGTTTAAAATATAATTGCGTTATACCTACACAGCCATCAGCACGGAAAGTCATAACGCGCTATTACTTACCGAACCGTGTAATTTATAGGTAAATGAAATGGTTGGCGTCGGGTTGGGAAACGCAACAACGCTTCGTACAGACGATACCGGTTAATATCTTGGATCAAGCGGTATCGACGTAAAACAGATGGCCTAAGTTTAACAAGAAAGAAGATATAAGAGCGTAAGATACATGATTGAAAGGTCAATGTCACGCGTGTAGCAAAGTACCTATAGAGATATGATTAGAAAAAAAAAGAGAAAAAGAGAGAACGCAAAAGGAGAAGAAAGTATAATGGTGGTTCCTTAAATAGTGACGCGCGCGTTCTATCTACAGAATACAGATACAGACGTTATAGTTCTTTCAAGAGTTTCAAGACAATCATCATGGTCTGCCATGTGGTGCTCGTATGAAAAGTTCCCCTTACCTCGCACCGCACTCTAGAAAGGGTGGTTCACGAGGTGCTGACAGGTTCGCTTAAACTACGGAAGTCGAAGCCGAGGGAACATCGTAAATCTCCATGTACCTACATAAGTACAGCAAAGCCGTAACAAACACCGTTAAATATTATCCTCTTCTCTTCCAAATTATCAATCACAAGCGATTCGTAATTCCACAAATCTTTCAAATCTATTCCGACTCCGTTCTTTTCAGCAATAAAACTCGCCGATTTATTTCATTTTAAATAGAATTTACGCTATTCTGGGCTACGACTGTGAGACATAAACGAAATGTCTAAACACTCTAAATGGAACGAAAGATCCTCGTCAGCGCAAGTCGCAAGATCATTTATAGAATCATGCGTTATTATTGCAAGTTGATGAACTTTCTTGTTAAAGCGTAGAACGTAAGTAGCCAAGAATGTAATATGCAAATCCACCAGTTAATAAATCTATTATTAATTTAGTAGATAAATTTATTTTATTGCGGTAAGATGTAGGTACCTATGGGAGAAAGTACTAGTACATATTTCTATTCTCTACTAAATTATGCTTATTTTGAATAAAGACGAATAGATATGTCGGAGTGGTATGTATTACTAACTATTAGTAACAAAGTAAGAAACACAAAATTAATATTTGAAGAATTTTTTATTATGGTATCATCATCTATAGGTTTGCCATTTACATGCATCATATTCGATCCTTTTGCGTTTATGTTGCGTCGCATACGAAAAAAGGTATTACATTTCTCGAGACGCGCAAACATAGAATGACGCTTTCTAGTATAACTTAGAATTATTAAAACTAAAGGGATTGGATATTACATTATTCGTAGAATCTCTGTTTATAAAATCCAAATCTTGGAGAAGGATTTGTGTATACACTGTGAATGTCTACGCTTTGATTGATGTCTCCAGCGGCAGCGGTAGGTTCTTGATGGACTACTACCGAGCCTGGAACGTAATCTGGTATCGGTGGTCCTAACGGACCGCATGGTTGTTCCGAGCTATCGTTTATTTCCCCGTTGATTACTCCGTTGTAGATTGTAGATTTGGCAAAAGTCGAACCGACTGGTGCATAACCGAGGTCCCTAGAAATGGTTGACATATGTATGTATTAGCTAGCAGATAGTTGCTTCACAAATCACAAATCACAATTCACATACATATTTGTAACGATCAGATTTACCTGTAAGTGAGGAGGCTCTCTGATACTTGATCTGCACTTTCTTCTCGCGTTATGCTCTCGCGTTCGATCGCTTCAAGTTCGGCGAGTTTAGCTTCCTCTCGTTCGTCGTAAGATCCAATAAGGACAGTTCTTGGAGGCGCTATTTTCAGTTCCACGACAGGCTTCTCGACCGTCACGAGCTTTTCTTCTGCGATATTGACAAGTTTCTTGTCACATTTCACGTCGTTTGGCACGGTACGATGGCCGAACGATAATTTGTCTTCCGGTACAAATTGTTTCCCTTGCCTGTAAATTACATTCGGAGCGCGAAGATTTTTATATGCAAGAGTAAGAGAAACTGCGTCTGCTGGCACCTCTGGATACGAGTCTCCATCAGTTGCGTCTGCAAAATACCCAAATGGTGTGTGTTACTTTCTATCAGTCGAGTAACAACGACAATGAGATTGTTCATTTTTAAATCATCAGATGATACAGTTAGCATTCGAACCTGTGTCATCGTCACAATCTGAGAAGCTGCCGCTTCTAGTTATTTCCGAGTACTGTGTTTGCCCCCTAGCAGCGTTTGAACCGGACGCGGCATACAGTAAACGAGGTAAACTGTATACTCCAGAGGTTGGCCGACCAAATCCAATCGATCCAGAGTTTGAGTTTCCATACGTTCCAGATCTGGATGCAGCAAAAAGTCCTGAATTCAAATTTCCACTTGTCGTCCTACTAGCTGCACCAATATTTGCTTTCCCAAAGATTATAGAAGCGGATCCACTGGAAGCAGCCGGAGAGCTGGATACAAGTGCCCTGCTCGTTGCCTCTCCAGTTTGCGTATTCACGCATATTTCATAAGGAGCTGACGGACTGTTGCATACGATTTTGCCAGGATTAGCCGGAATCACTGTGGTTTTCTCTCTCATTTTTCCACTTCGCGAATCGATTTCAAGGGGATAACACAGATCGCCGACTGGTGGAAATCTGCAAACAGCCATTTTAAATATTTTAAAATGAGCGCATTAACGATTCCCAAAATTCGCCAGAAGCAAAGTCTTTAAATACCTTGGTACAATGTTGCCATTGGAATTTGTCGGGACATCAATTTCTAGAGCTTCCAAGTTTTGCTTTTGACAACCACAACCAGAATTGCTACTGCTCGAAGCATCGGTAACAGATACGGCGGCGTCGTTATAAGCAACAGACGAACCAGAAGAACTGGAGGAGCTGCCGCATGCATTCGAGTCGCTGTTACTGTACGCGATAGATTCATCGCTATTGTATGCATTTGAGCTGCTGCCGCTACACGTCGAAGATGCCGAAGATGCCGAAGATGCCGAAGATGCCGAAGATGCCGAAGAATCGACGTTACTGTATGCATTTGAATTACTGCTGACGTAAGAATTAGAGTTACTGTTGCTGTATATAATAGATTCAGAATTGCTGGTGGCTTGCGAGTTGGAGCAACCGGTCTGAGCCTGAGTAGCGACAGGTGCAAGGATTATATTGTTACGCGCAACAGCAGCATCGTTAATTTGTTGCGGTGATGCGTAGTACGCTGGTTTCGGTAAATTTGCGGCCTTTACAAGAGTCGCGCTGCAGGTGCAAGGATTAGTACCTAGAATCAATAGAGAGCGATAGAGAGTTGTAAGTTAAAGTTACATTACGGTAATAAACTGAATTGAATTTGGTCGTATACCTGATCCCAAACCTCCGCATTTGCACCGTTGCTGTTCTGCCTGAACGATCAACGAGCAGCACACCGCCAACACGAAAACTGTATTCAAATTCCAAGGCTTCATATCGACGAGGATCTTCTTTCGTTTGCCATATCCCCCATTCCGATTGCCTTATATACACGAAAATGGTTTGAATTCAGAAATGAATTGCGCCATCCGCAACAATAATATCCGCGTAGTCGTATTGTATTTCCTGTTACATACGTTTACCTAAACAAACTTTTCAAACTTCCTGTATTCGTGTTTCAGCATAATGGAGAGATGAAATTCTTTTTACATGATAAACGTGCGTGTCCGCGTTACGGCTGCATTAAATTTATGTGGACATGCGGTGAGATGAATTCAAGTATCTACTACTTTGCTCGTGTAAGAGTATTTCGGTTCAGTAATGTATGTTGAATTTATTCAAGATTAACAAACTATTTCCTACCGCCAAACATCACTTTTTTTTTGTATTTTATTAGAAAATATTAACTTTAGCATATAAACAGTCGGCGGTTACATTATAAGTTAGTATTTCTCATTCAGAGGTAGGCATAATACATATATTTACAATGTCATACAATGCATAGTACTTGATAAGTTTTCATGCGTTTTATTTATTAAAAAAATCTGCCGCCCTTTGTCTCTGGAGAGGTAAATTAAGTAGATTATCGGTGAGAACAGGACCTTGACACCTTGTACTACTGTTTTCAGATTCAACACGATTCTCAGATTTCGAGGGTGTAGTTATTCTTGGAGTGCCCGGTGTTCTCACACCTATGGACGGTGTTCTTGATGACAGAGCTCTTCGTGGAGATGGTGTACTCGCGATGCGTAGCTTTTGAGTAGCTAATCTTCTAGCCGCTGGAGACATAGTACTCAAACGGTCTATCGTCGATCTTGGTGAAGGCCTACAGAACAAAACAGTCCATGTAACGTGCAGCATGCAAAGGTTAAGAGGAAATCTTAAATTATTTACGCATAGGTATAGAAAGAGAATAATTACGTCGCTAATGATCTTCGTGCCGCTTCCAACGCTTTAGTTTTCCTGTCCCTGTGTCTTTCGCCAGCTTTTTCTGCCAACTGCAACGCGAGCTGTTCTCTTTTCGGAGGTTCTGCCATTCTAAACGACGGCCCCTGACTCGTTCTCAATAGAGGAGTATCTCCACCGTCTAACCTGAATGGCGTACCTTCGATCTGACCCCACGTCATCAAAGGGCTTTCGCACTCTCCAGGTCTCGGACTCGGTGTTGCTACAAAACTAAATCCATTGATCCTGGGAGTTGGGTTTCTCACAATTTCTTTGCCATCCACTCCGATTTTTCCATCGTTTGCCTTCGACTGACTCTTTGCCAACTCATTAATGGTGTCCTTGTTCTGTTGTTCGTTGAATGGATTCGTTCGAAGCCTGGTATTTTCGTGTATGACCAGTTGCTTTCTCTTGGCTAGGTCTATCCTTTCGTCAGGAGTTAATTCCACTCCATCGGGAACATACATAATGTAATTTTTATTCTTGTAATACCAGCTATCCAAGCGATTAGGCTTCCCATCTCCATTCTCGATAGCTAAAGCGTCCAAATTTTTGTCGCTCGTCAATGCCAATGACTTCTCCTCGGCCTCGTAGAGCCAAGCAAATTTCAACTTGAGCCTTTTCTCTGCCTCGACCATCATCTCCTCGAAGCTTGCGTTATCCTCGCTCGTGTGCATGCTTAAATACGCGTCCAAACCAGTTTTAGCTTCCATTTTATTTTTCTCTTTTGCGCTCGAGCCAGCAGGTGTATCTTTCGGCGTTTCTGACGACTTCAACTGTTCGTCCTCTGATTCCACCTCGTTCATGGGTGTCTCGAACGTCGCAGGACTGGCGGGTCTACTCGTTACCGGTCGTCCCGAACTATACTTTTCATAAAGTTCTCTCATTCTTTTCACATCATTCTGCTCTAACGCGTCTAGATATTGATTCTGCGCTTGAAGTTTATCTAGATGTGGGAAAAAGTCTCTCTGTATAATCGCCCCCATTCCTTTTACGTATGTATCTTCGTCTAAAATTTTGTGCCGCACCCTTCTGTGCCTTTTAGCAACACCTATCGGCTTCTTAAATACTGCCAAATCTTTCATATTTTTCGCTGCCTCTAGGGCTTGAGATCCTGGGGAATTCATCGTCGAATCTATAGAAAAAAAGATGCAGTGTTTGAAACGCACACCACAACTAAATACAAAGAACAACAATCAATAAATTTAATTGGGATACAAAAGAAATTATATTTACGTTTTAAAGGGAAGCTAGGTTATGCGCTAAAAAGCTTCTTCGCTGTCTCTTTTCCCGTACGTCGATGTTGTACGTTTACATTTATTTCTACATTTATGTCTTCACTTAAACCAAGTATCGTTGGAAACTTTTGCGATTTTCACATAATCGTCTTTTGTAATCACAATCCAGTGCAATGCAGAGTATAGGTATATCGAGGTATATACAGAATACTGACGAAAACATCAAACATCACTCACGCGCAAAGGTTAGATTTAAATTTAACCCAATTTAACCAACGAAAGGTAAAGTAAATTTGCTAGAGCCGTCAGTGCATGTGGCGTCGTTACGTGTCCGTTACAGGAACTTGCTAAGGTAATTGATTCAATTTTTAATCGCGTCGATACGTAGCTACCTATCCTTATATATTTATAGATTAGTTAGCAGTTATTAGCAGAACTGGAATTCCGACTTTGTGAAGAAACAGTGGTTTTGACGCGCATTCTACACTTCCGAACGCTGACTCTGGCACTTATTCAAACCAATCAATGATGAACCGGAGTCGGTAAATTTAGGTAAGGAACAAATATTTAATTTCAATTCTAACCGCTAGTAAAATTACGATCGATAACGTTGTATGCGACACGAAAATGGTATATGATCCGTGTGCTGAAAATTAACATTGGTCGTCGTCTGTGGTGAATTCTATGCCTCCTATACCTCGCCTGTGCAGGCCTGTAGCAATACATGTAAGCACGTACTTCGTATTGCAACGCGTATCCTATCGAGCGACCTACGCGAAGTGGTAACAGAACAGGTAGAAAAGTAGAAGAATAATCATTGTGAACGTATGCATTTAGCAGGACGACTGAAAGAAGTGATTGAGTGGCATTAAAGAGTAAGAGAGTGGTGGAAGAATTAGGTAAAGGGGTGTTTGTGTACCGCGCAAACACGGCCCTGGTTTTGGCCACTCGGTAAGTAGTCGAAGCGATATTTTGGTCGAGCTGGGATAGTGGGATGGGATATGATTGCCTTCTCGTATTGCTGTGGCTCGAGACAGGGGCTCTCGGAAGAAAAGAGGAAGAGAGACCGAGCAAAATGATCCGAGAGGCTCCGAGGTGTTGGAAAGGCACGATGAAAGACATATGAGGATTCCAGCGGTGAGATAGGATATGCCTGCCGACTATGTTACAACGAAAATCTTTTGAGGTCCATCTTATGCGCGCGTTACTCCTCTTTCCTTTCGAACTTGTCACAGAATCAGCAAATCAGCGTATAAATAGTGTTATTCTAATCGACGTAACGTGGATTGCTTGATATAAAGAATGCATACGAGTAAAGATAGAAGAGTGTTTGGGGGGAAGCAGCAATCCGTTTCAGTGGAAGGTAATATCTTGAACGACTAGAGTTGAAGCTTATTGTTAGAAGGTAGATGGAAATTGTGGAAGGTTTGCGACCGCGGAGCACGTGGCGGTGTCAACCCAGCCATCTCCGAAAGAGCGAGTCAAGAAAGACGTCCCCTCTATTTACGACATAAGGTAAACTTCTTTTAGGCCTCGTGGTTCACGGTCAGTGTCTGTCTTCGGATACTTGGCTTGCTTGGACAGTTTTCGTGGCGTTAACAGACATGTCCGTTTTCCTCTCTGTCTTCTTTCCGCTATACGCTTTTTCGATCAAACAAATTATCAAATACTTGGAATTCCATAATCACTATCTACACGTGCGCATAACGGAATATTATTAATGGCCATGCCGCCGCGGTTAGGTATCGTCACTATCGTCGCGATCGACGAGTGACAAAGGTGAATGATGGATTTGGCGCAGCAACTACATACTTAATGCGCGCACCTGTAGAAGGGAGAGCGAGGGGAAAAACAGGAACATTTGCCATTTTGACAGCAACTTAAATTTACGATGAAATCCAATTTTAAATCATACTTGTTCCAAGTCAGCTGTTGTCGTGCAATTAAGGGGGATGAGTCGACAAGCGGTAACTCGCGGTCATTTTGTTGTTGCTAATAAGCATGGAATACAAATAACGACTACACGATGCTCGTTACCTCTCGGCGTCAATTACATCAGTCACCTGCGATATCTCTCGGCTCACTATCAATTTCTGTTTTTCACATCCAAAACTGAGCACACCTACTTACGTCCAAGGATTCAGTATAATTGAATATTTAAATAAAATGCGACACTCGGGGAGCAAGGGGGGACAATAACGACGATGACGACGATGACGACGATGACGATGACGACGGCGAGGGCAACGACAAGGACGAAAAAGAGAAAGAAAAAGTTTAAGAAGTAGAGAGAGCCGAAGGTTGGGGCAAAGTAAAGCATAAACAGTGGAGGTGCGATTTGACGCACACTCCGACCATCCAAGGCACATCCCGCTCTAAGTTGGACGTACGCTTTAAGAATCCCGAAGAAGCGAGCAGCCCGATGGCTGGAATCTGTAAATCTGTCATTGCAGCCATATTCGTGCGGCTGGTACCGCAGGATATGAACTTCTGCTCGTCGTATGCGCCTCCGACGCGACGCGACGCGACGCGACGCCACGTACGAGCTAGAGGGACATTAGATCTGCTCTCTCATCCTCTTTCCAGATCTTTCCACCGAAACGAAAATCCTACTCTCGAAATAACAAATATAGTCTTTTTTCACAAATCCCGCATCGATTCTGATAATGAGAAATTCTGTCATCTAATATTACTCCGCCTAGATGGACTTTAGAGTTTCCTAAGAAATTCCAACTTCTCCGTTTCTCGTAAGTGCATTGCGGGCGTCTCGTAATTCGTGGAATAAAACTAAATCGGCGCGTAAAGATTAGAGAGTGGATCGGAAATTCGCGATTGGCGGTTCACGCCTAAGTTTGAAAAACCGCACGGTCGTACGAAACTGCGTGGAAACTATAAAAGCTCCGGCAGTCGTCGCACCGTATACACGGTATTCCCTCTGGTAGCTAGCGATGACGGATTCATGGCCCGTGGGATAACTCAAGATCTCACCTCCCTCTCACCCTCATCCTGACATGTTTCGCTTTACGGATGCTGGCTCTTTCCTTCTTCCTCCTCCTCCTCCGCCGCGCCGCCTCCATTTCTCGCCTTTTTCTTCCGTCTACAGAGCGATTCATTTGTCGCTCTTTGATCCGAGACCAACGAGCTACTACCGGAAAATTAGTGAGATTTATTAACCGCTTCACTTCCCTAGAATCTTATCTATCATTTTATTTCGCCCTGCCTCATCGTTTAATACCGCGCTATATTTCCCCTCAATTCTCCAGGGCAAGTGGCCACGCAAGGGTTGGGCAGTGAAGAGATGGAGTAGCACGCGACGGGAAAGTGAAGAATTCCAGACACTTCTTTGGAGGACCCTGAGCAGTCGGCCGTGCTACACGTATACAAGTTTCGCCCCGATGGGACATAGATTACATACTTGGCGAATGCTCTTGAAAAGGTTCCTAAACGTTTCGATAAGAGTAAACATTGGAGAATTCGAATCGAATGACTCTGTGCTGTAACAGCTGTAACACCGTTGGTGTTCCACGTACACGAGATTGGCCTTTGAGGGCAGCTGGTTCTCGCAAACGGGGGTGCCACCAGCGGCGCGCAGTCACCTAACCCTGTCGGGGGTCAACTTCCACAGGCTGGCACCTACGAACAAGATGAAAGAATAAGCGAGGATAGGCCGACGGTGGGTTTTTATTGCCGGCGCCGTCACGCGTCACCGATAAGCGGGCTCCTTCTGTACGCGAAAAGTCCCTTCCCTTCAACTTCAAACACCGCCAACATATGAACATACTTCGATTTTCTTTGTACTCGCGTGTCCACGATTGTTACAACTTACACGAGATTTACTTATTGGAGATCTGTGGCTAATTTAAGCGGGAATAGTAAAAATGTTCTGTTATTTGCGACAATAGGTAAGTAAGTACCTACATACCACGGCCCACTGCGAAACGCTCCAACGATGCACGAGTAGAAAGATATTCCGCGAGAGTCATTAAGGATACGTTTATAATATGTTTACACAACGAGGTTCTTCGCGTCGCCATCAATCACGAGTCACGTCCGTCGGTCCATCCGTTTTTCTATGCGCAACAAGCGACAGACTCGCGTCAGACGCTCGAGTTCGCTTCGTTTCCTTCCCTTTCGTTTCGTTTCGTTGGCATTAGTTTGCCGTTTCCAAGAGTGCCGATGTCAAAGCATATACAGCATATAGGTACTACTATACGTCGTGTAATAATATTCAACAATTTGCAGCTAGCGTTGAAATTTCGGGTTTCAAGGTCGCTGTTTGGGAGAAGAGGGTTTTCGAGGCAGGAGGAAAGCCGTGGGAACTGTGGGAAGTAGTAAAAGGCTGATGTTTAAGTCGGCTACTTGACATCGGATTCACGTTTATTTCGTTAAGTCGTTGCTTTTCGAATACGTATGTAGGTAGGTACAGAACATGTTGTGTAACGAAACCGTTGTTGAGTCAGGAACGTAAGTTTGAAAGGGGAAAAAGTTTCGAGATACAATAGCACACGATACTTGGGGTATAATTTATTAAGGCACTTAGTAGCCAAGCTCTCTCACGGGGTTGTCACGGTGCGTTTACTTTCCCGTCTTGGCTCGAGAGCGTTTTAGGCTCGTTTGGCATTTCAGACACCTTGTATAAATAGATGCACTTTGCTCCTACAAAAGGCACTTTCTTTTTCGGCCGTGCTGCTACAGACCTACGACACGCCAACCGATTTGTATCGCGCGACTCGATCTGCTCGATCATCCTAAAGGCCGCCACGCCGCGCGCGTGCAACCGAGTCATTCAATCTTTTAGCACATTTGCATTTTCCAAAATCCGCTGAAAAAAATGTCACTTATCAAAACTACCTTTAATCGATGTCGCGAGTCTCGCGAGAACTATCTTCAAGCTTCGCGACCGTTCATTGCGATTGGGCTGATTAGAGTTATAAACGCTATTCTTTTTCTTCTCGTTAAATAAATATGCGCGAGTAAAAAGATATCTCGTATCATCTCGATTAACAATCGCTGTTCTTACTTTAATTATGAAGGCGCTTTAGATACGAATATAATTTAAATTATCCTATATTACAGGCTTAAATTTAAGTAATTGGCACTACCTTTGGCATAGTATTCACAAACGTTGCCCGCATTTACATATTTAGTTGGTAAGGCACGACAGACGCGGCGCTCCTTCTCCGCGTAGGTAATTACTAATTAGGTATAACAGAATCGCTTACGAATTACTCGGTTGTTGATCGAAAAGCCTGCTATTTCTATCCTTCACAGAGCTGATTCCGCGAAAAATACACATGTACGAATGTTGATGAGTCGGAATTACCGTGGCCCGTAGAGGGACGCTCCTGGATGCGAGTGGTGCGGGTGTGGATGCGGATGCGGATGCGGATGTGCAGGATAATGAACGGAATTCACGTGGGCGGTTGATTGTCCGTGGTGTCCGTGGTGTCCATGGTGTCCGTGGTGTCCGTGGTGTCCGTGATTTCCGGAATAAGCCCAGGGTGTTGGCGCGGCGGTGCCGTAGAATTGATGGTGTTCCTGGCTGGACATGCTGGGAATTTGCACGGCTGGTACGGTGTTCACGTAGCTCGAGGACAAAACGGTGGAGGCAGCGGTAGCAGGTCTCTTGGCAGGGTTCTGCATACTAGAAACGGCAACCGAGTCGCAGTCGTCCGACTCACAGTCGCGGAACCCTTTGGCGAACGGATTACTGGCGATCTTCAGCTGCGTTATGCGATGATTCTGGTAAGCGGTGACCGCGGTGAATCTCGTCTCCGGGAACGTGAAGGTTTTGAAGTTCTCCGTACGGGGATCCGGGCCGGAACCCGGCGGAGACGGTGCCACCACCACGTGACACCGCGGTTGGTACCGATGCATCGAATTCAGGATTATCTGAAACGCGAACAAACCAACGATCGATCGATGTGCAATTAGCCGGCATTTAGCTACACGTCCAAGGAGGAATCGACGCGGCACGAAGCCGAAACTGCCGAAAGTAAGGGGATGAGAAGGAAAACGCATATATAGTATATGTACATATACCTACACACGCGGGCAACTTTCTTTTCTTTTAAAGGAAGGGCCACCGCAGGGGGGCAGTCACAATGTTTGACAGCTACGAGAGACTCGGTGACTAATTAGTGTAAAAACTAACCCCCGACCCACTCTTGTTACCCGACACCCTCGTCCTTCCTCTTGCACACTGCATGTGCTGGGGCATGTGTCTCTTTGAATACACGGAAAGAAGAGGATCCGAGCGACTGAAACGGAGAAGGTAGAAAGAGGAGTGAAAACCTCTTCGTCGAAACATAGAAAGCGCGTGTGGCCCGATGCTGGCCTGCCTCACACTGGCAACCAGAATCTTTAAACGCCCGATTTTCCTCCTATTTCTCCCCTCTTCCCTTATCTCTGTCCGAGCAACTGTCCCTGTTCCGTCGCAACATGAAATTTACGAGACGAAACGTCGGAATTCCTAGAGTACTTCCCAGTTCTCCGAGACGCAAACCTCACCAATTACGAAAGCTAGAATCGTTTGCTCGAGCGCGAGCGTTCCAGCGCGGCGGCTTCTGAGTTTTTACAAAGTCCCGTCGGCAATTAAAGGAACAAACTATTCTACGCGAAAGAATGCTGACCCGCCCGCCCTCCACTTGTCAGAATTCTTTTTCCGCGCGCACGCGCCAAAGACACCGTGTAGTCGATCTTTTATCTCGTACCTATTGAAGAATCGAGGTGCCGCGTCATTAAAATCTCTGGTTCCTCCAGCGATAGATTAAAGTATCGAACACGTTCGTGAAACGAGCTTGTCGGCACAAGCGTCCAACTCGTGTTTCTAATAACCCAGGACGCGTTCGATACCAATACGCGTCGTGGAAACAACGGAATCGTTCAAGTTTTGAAACATGTAGATGAGAACCAACAGAAGCCAGATGAAAATCAATCTTGAGAAAAGGAACCGCGACATTGTCCTGAGCGGATGGGACCGCGACGGCAACGGGTAGATCGGAGGTCCGCGCCGTCCTCTTACTGATTCGCGACTGACCAATCGACCGGACCACAGCCGACCGAAAGCTCATCTATTAATCGGTATGCCGATACGTCTCAATGCTGAATCGCTTCGCATGCAATGCTGCCTGACATGCTGAATTTGGCACGGATACATACGGACGATTATTTTTGGCGCAACCGCAGGTGCATTAGGACACAATGAAGAAGAACGGATCAACGGAACCACGAGTTTCTCGGCTTCGATGCGCATAAATGTGTACTAGAACCTAACCCATTGCGAATCCATTCCTTGCCGCGTTCTTGAATTTTCCAATCATATAAGTGGACAGAATCCTTCCGCGCTGTTAATTCTTTTCACCGCCATAAACATATGTGTATGTTTACGTTGCTCTACGCGCGGTACAGTTCCTATCGGTGCTTCTCGGTGGCGACAGCAGGGCGGAATTAATAACATTAGTAATTAATGACAGCGCAAGATCCAAAGAGTACGCTAGACGGGAATGCTTCTCAGGAGTACGATGAAAGCTAGTGATAGATTTTCGGTGCGGTCATAATCGTACATTGATTTTCAAGTTTAGTCCAAGTAGTAAGTAAAGAGAAAGTGAAGTGATCGATTCGTTCGCTATTAATCGCGAAGCTAAACCAGCAAAGCGTAAATCTGATGAACGCGGTTAAACGAAAAGTATAGAGTAAAGAATAAAGAACGGGAAAGGAGGGACACGTCTTAAGGGAGGAATCGTTATGACGCGTTTCTCTCTCTCTCTGCCCGCTTCTCTAGCTGTTATTATTTCTCGCGGAGGACAGGCTCGTATCTCAGGTCAATTAAGGCGAACTCGTCCGTAAACGACAAACACGTGGAACGCGATACCGCCGCGACATCCCTCCGTCTACTTTATTGCGTAGGTGTGTCTCTCTCGCGCCACTTTCGGAACCAACATTCACGTGGAAACTACAGAAACTGACGAAACTGTCGCTTACGTGTCCGTTGTCGTCCAGTTGATTGTTGGTCAGCTTCAACTTGTCGAATGAAACCGGCTGTTTCATCCAATGAGCACCGCTCGCAGGACTATCAGGGTGCACGTGTATCCTGGGGGGTGATACTGGATCCGCGCGACCGGCCACTACCCAAGCGCTGCTATGGAAAGCGTATCGGTATCTCTTGTCGTCGCACGGCACAAAATCCATCACTAGCAGGTAATCCGTGCTTGGATCCAAACCAAAAAACCGGCACTGCACAACAAATCGGAAATTCGGTCTTTCAACCCTATCATCCCGTTCATCGCCGAACGTGCAAACAGTAAAGATAGATAGGTATGTATAGCGACCTGGAAGGTGGGAAACATTCTTCTTCCAGCCTTGGTGACGATCATTTCTGTTCCTAATTGATGGAACTCTTCCCAAAGCGGTTTCGCCTCGAGAGCAGCCCCGACGCCGACTAGAGCGGCATGAAGAGGCCTTTTCGAACCACCACCGGCTTCTTCCGTCGAGGTCCCGCCGGTCCCGCCGGTTCCGCCGTTCTCGCCCGGATGGTGATCTCCGTGATGTCGATTATTGTTGTTGCTATCGTTGCGAGCTTCGATAGCAGTCGTCGAGGAAATAGATGAGTTTGCGGCGTGCTGCGTCAACGAGGTTTTCGGCAAGTTCGGACTATGGGATCGCTTCGCTCTTCCCGCGGTCTGTAAGCATGCTGAAACGATACCGAACCACCTTTACCGTATTCCATCCTTTCAATTCAAACGCGTATAAATGACCATGTAATAATGGAAATTTCCAGCCGATCACGTTTCCGTTAAAAGAAATTAGGAAAAACGTAACAGTACCTTCCATCTGTTGCATGGGAGACGGCAGATTCGTGATAGGCTGAGCATGGTGATTCTGATGATGCGAAGGAACCCACTGCTGATAACAGCAATCGGCTGTGGTGATATCGTGCCGTGGATCGCGTTCTTGCTGTTGCATTCTTGTCGAGGTTACAACTGCATCAACAAGAACTTCTGGTCCTCTTACTAAATGCTGGATAGCTTCTTTCGGCCAGAAACGATCAAACTTTCGCACTTGTTTCCATTCACTTTCAATCGCAACCTATACCCGATTGTCCTCGCTGAACCGCATCGATCTCTTCACCGGCTCGATAAAATCTCGATCTCCGGGCCGTAAAATATCCACTTGACCGACTCATCGATTACCTGCGTAACATCCGATTTTAAAGGACAACAATAAAAAAAGTTGATCACGACCAAGTGGCACAAACACCGAGTGTTTCTCCAAACAAAACAATCAAACACGTTGCACACTCTGGCACTTGCACTTTTCCTTTTGTTTACAATCTCTCCTCAGCTGGCAGTATAACCGTTCCACAACAATATAAAAGAAGAATCGGATGGCAGGTGGAAACGGAGACTCCGTTGTTAACGACGAAAACTACGACCACGACGACGACCACGACGACGGCGACGACGATGACGATGATGACGACGACGACGACAACGATGAGGAAGCGGAAAGAAAAAAAAAATGAGCGAGAGCGTGTTAGGACGGTAATGTTTCGTGGCCGGTCGTTAAACGTTTCGAGGCAATCAGCGAGATTGGAGATCCTGAGCGAATATCAGAGGATTACTCGACATCGTGGACGGGCTCACACACATCTCGTCAACAGGAGTTGTCCTCACCTCGAGCTTCGGACGCTGACAAGGGCTTAAAGCCGCTGCGTGAACGCACGGCATCGGATGAATCAGAAAGAACTCCCTCGAGCCGACTACACCTCGTGGCTTATCATCGAGACATCATTCTCCGATGCGTATACCCTACCCTCACTCTTTTCGCGGCAGATCTCCTCCTCTGGTTTCCGCCGCACCGCGCCGCGCCGCGCCGGTTTCCTCTCCCCGACACGACCTGAGGTAAACCGATCGAGCAACATAGAGAGGAGATTCGGGAGGAAGGGAAAGTCTCCACGAGGAAGGAGGGGTTTCTCAAAGATCCTCCTACGCGGACACCCACGCTCGGCCAACTTGGCATCGCGACATGCTTCCTTTGGACCTCGTGCCAAAAGGCGGAGTCTTCTTCCACACGGATGGGATATACCCAAGCTACGGAGTATAGAGTCTGTACTTGCGTCGGCTCAGGGGCGAGGCTTGCCTCTCCTGCACCTCGTCGTCGCTACACCGCTACACCGCTACACCGCTACACCGCTACAGTATCAACTATCACCGTCAACTTAATTCACTCAAATTAGATGTCGATTCCGTGATCGTCTATACGATCTACGACCATCGTACGAATTAATTTCCAAAACGCGCCACATCAAGCTGGCGAATCACGGTTCGACCACCCTTCTCCACCGAGTGCACTCGCTACAGGCAATAGTTATCCTGTATTATAAGTATACAAATTATTTATCCCTTTCATTTTGAAGGACCCTTCGCCTTAGGTATATACTTGATTATTCGTCGATCTTTACTCTCTTCTTTTATGATGAGCTTCTATATAAGTACCTATGTATTGATTTCCTTACTCTTTACGATAAGGTGAATGCATCGTTGCCGATTAATGAACGATATTCATTCTTTCAACAGATTATATTTATGATTATTATGTTGGTACAGTACTTACATACCTATGTGATGCATTCTTTTCCGCATGGCACTTATATACATTATACGTAACAACTTGCAGTATTCGTTTGTAAAAAAAATGGGAACGCAGTAATTTAGAGGAACGACTTTATTTGTTAATAAAAAGTGCTTCATCCCTTAGGTACACTTAATCATCCTAGCTAAATAGAAGAACGTTATAAGTAAAAACATCTATCCTGAAGTTGTTACAGTTCCAATTCCTTTAATTATGTACAGTCGGTAATTACGCGGTCTTATTTCTAATATTAAAAACCTACTTTCATTTAAAAGCCTATGTCTGGTATGAATTATTAGTAGTTCTACTTGTTTTTCGTGGTAAACTGACGCTAAAAACAGATCAACTATATATATATATATATATATATATGTAGAATGTAGTTATCTAAACGTTTGGTATGCATATACGACTGTTTGCAGTTTACACTGTTTACAGATATCCATTTGGAGTCGCAGATCGCAGCGCTGTCGAGTGACACCTAATAATCGACTGGTGGCTGTTTAACCAGCATGTGCATCGACCCAGACCTAACCCCTATTCAGCAAAGCTATTAAAATCTTGTTGAAAATAGCCAAAAACAGGCTTTTGTCTTGTGACAAAAAACGAAATTGTTTGTACAATTACAAAT
Organism: Andrena haemorrhoa; assembly: GCA_910592295.1. Classification (NCBI taxonomy): domain Eukaryota; kingdom Metazoa; phylum Arthropoda; class Insecta; order Hymenoptera; family Andrenidae; genus Andrena; species Andrena haemorrhoa. Next base: position 478,070 of record OU342944.1, on the reverse strand, counting down.
TTATTGCCCGATATTGTTCGTAATAGTCTTATCGATAGTAGCAGCAACTTATCAGATAAGTATGTACATACACACGAGATGTGAATGGAATAGTTCCAATTAGCGATCGAATAGTTTGAACCGCGAAAATCGATATTAAACGAATAATGCAGCGAGTATCGTATCAAAGTTAAGACGATGCTTACTAAATGTAAACGAAAACGAAATATTAAAGCAAAAAGAAAGAAAGAAAGAAAGAAAAAAAGAATGGGAGAATATTTTTCGTGAGTTTTATTTATAAAATAGAAATTAATGTACAAGTACAAGGGAGGCAAACATGATCGATCAGTGCTTGTTTTGTTTGTCGCGCTGATTTTTACAGAACGGTACGCATTTCACGATTTCTCTTCGCACGTAACTGAAAATGGGTTCGTGAGCTACGTGGTGCATGAAAAAATGCGTGTCAAGGAAATGAACAAAATCAATAATAGCGTGTAAATGGTTATGAGATTAATGAGTGGGGCCACTAACGTTTCTACGATAAATCCTTAGAAATCGGGGTTTATTCGGGGTATATTCCTTTTCCTTTCTATCGTATGTATGTGTACGTGTTACGTGCTCGCAACTTCGCTACTCGCATTATACACATTTACAGCTTGCCATTGTATCAACTCTATTTTATGTTTCTGTCTCCGAAAATTAGTGACCACAATGGCGTCAAGTAAAATCCAGAGAAGCTTCGCGGATACATAGTGAACGTTTTTCCTGTATAATTAATTTGCCCAGCTGGAATACGCGAATCTTGTCCTGTTCGCTTGGTTTTCCTCTTAAAAATCTTACCGAAAATCCAGCCGATTTTCACTCAACAGCTAACAGGCCGCACCTTTTTTTTCTTTTAATTTATAAAAATTTAATTACAAAAGCACATTCTACAAAAACGGTTCCTTTAAGAAAGTCGTACCTGTATGTCGTTTACAAATGTTGTGCAACCAAGCCAAGACTACTAAGAATATCATATCACATCGGAAATATTTGTCGCTGAAAATTCCTACGTATGCGATATTATGTATCTATACTGATAACCACGCTGAACAAGTACATAATTATGCCGACAAACGGAAGAATGGCTTAAGAAATTCTTTATGGCATCGTATCGATCGTATTACGTGGCGTTACACCACACATCTCGCTCACTCACGTTCCGAATGCTGTCGGAATTAGTGCTATTAGAAAACCGTCGAGGAAGATATCCAAGTGAAAAATGAACAACGAGCATGCCATTAGCTTTTCCTTACGTTTATCACTTAATAGCCGTAGAGAATTTCTAATCTAACATTGGGTAATCGAACTTGGTGGTAACTTTCTTTTATAAACACACATCTGACAACATACTTTTTCCCCTATTAACTCCAGACAGTCCTATCGGCACAGAACTTCTCTTTCTTACTTTTTACTTAACGAGCTTAACGAGCAATGCGTCTCCGGATTTCTTTTTTACTTCATGTGTCATTTGTAAACGGCTTAGCGTAATACAAGATAAATTTCAAAGTAATATGGTGACAGCTTCGATGATAATAGTGGCGATACTAGGTGAAATAATAACAATAACATCTTTTCTCTTACAAGAACTTAATGTCTTAAAAGATGGTCGAGTTTCGAGGGATCTGTTTTAAAATCATAAGCGTTGCATTCACAATGGAAAAAAAGTAAAAGAAAAACGAAGGGGGGCAGGGGTGGGGAAAAAATGATAAAAGATAGGGATTGTGAAACAAATCTAAGGATTTCACTTCTTCTTGTTTTTGTTATTTCCACCTCGCGGGGGCGTCACTGGTCTACCTGCGTTCAAACCACCGTACGTTAATTTCTTTTTGTCAGCTGGCTTTAGGATTTGGAAACTGCACATAAGAGTTTCATCGACGGACATCATAGCTCCGGCATTGTCGAATTCGCCACAGTAATTTGGTGCCGAGAACAGGGTAACTAGCTGCCTCTTCGCAAAGAATTCATAGCCATCTTCGACCACCTAAAATTTTCATACAGTTCATCTTAGATACTGGAATTAGTCGCTTGGGGCCAACGAAGCACGCTCGGTGCCACAATCTAGCGAATACACTGATACAACTTCAGAATTATACGTGATACTAAATTTAACCATATTGCACGTGCTATGACACACATACCTGATGGGCACGACATATGAGGTCAAAGTCATGCTTATGTAAAAATTTGGCAACAACTTCGGCCCCAAATGTAAACGATACACCACGATCGTTTTCCCCCCAGCCCATTGTATCCTTGTCTGGGTCCGACCAAAGTAAATCGCATAATAAACCTTGATCGGGTACATCCGTCGGCCGCATGATACGTCTGATCTGTTCCATATTTTGGAGATCCGGACTGAGACCACCGTGGCAACAGAATATTTTCTCATCGACTATCGCCGCGACAGGCAAACAATTGAAACAATCGGTAAACGTTTTCCATAATTTAATATTGTATCGGCGTTTACCTGTATAACACAGAAGCAGTAATTTCAAGATTTAATAACTAGAAGGATAGGAGCGAAAGATCTGGGTATTTTCTATTTTGTTACATTCTTGTAACTCCTTACATTCGTCATAAAATCCATATATCCTGTTGATAGAGGCGCACTCATGATTTCCACGGAGCAAGAAAAAGTTCTCTGGATATTTGATCTTATAGGCAAGAAGGAGACAGATTGTCTCCAATGATTGTTTCCCTCTATCGACATAGTCCCCTAGGAACAGATAATTGCTTTCCGGTGGAAATCCACCATATTCGAATAGCCGTAGTAAATCATAATACTGCCCGTGAATATCACCTTAAAAGAAGAATAAATTAGTTGCTTTTCGAAACTTGTATACTTCCACAGCTAAGGGGTTGATTATATAACTGTGAGAGAGAAGAGAAAAGCATAATAATTGTCGGTAACTTACCACATATTTTAAGCGGTGCTTCGAGCTCTAATAGGATAGGTTGCGATAAAAAAATTTCACGCGATTTCAGACAGAGCCCTTTTATTTCACCTTCCGTTAATTGTACATTTTTTCCTGGCCTGGCTCCCCTTACTGAAATATTAAATTGACGCACAGTAAAGGTTACATACAGGAATCTCAGTAATTAAGTAAAAACCGACGTTAAGTGGTACAAAGTGATGTATCGACAGATTTACGGAAAACGGTAACCTTTCTCAAAAACAACACAGATAAGGACATAGGATCGAGCGTTGAACGCGCTAGGCCTATGTTTATCTGATCGTTTATCGCGGGAAACTATATTTTAGCTTCATAACGGTAGCGTAATTGATTGTTCTAATCGTAAGACAGATTATCGAATACATCATCTTCATCTATTAATAAATGCAAACGAGTCTAAAGAACAGAGAAGGTACGAGAGAACGAAAGCGGCAGTAATAGTTACGAACTACGTTCGGTACATACGCACAGAGAGCGGCGATTGTTAGACGCACGAACACGGGTGAGCTGTTTCAGAAATTCAGAAACGAAGATTTTTATTTAGTAAGGTAACGCGAGTATCGGCCGTTAAATTCGGTTGGCGAATGCTTAACAATCGGTTGCATTTGAAGAAAGAGAGAGAGAGAGCGCGAGAGAGCGAGAGAGAGAGTTGCGTAATCGATGAAAAACAGAAAGAGGCAGAAAAGGGAGGAGTAGGCACTGTAGGCAGAGGAGGAGGAAAGAGTAAGAAGGCGCGATTTCCTCAGGAGGTAGGAAGGTAGCAGTTAATTCTAGGTGGCCGGCAAGAAGGCAAGAACGCACGAGTATAAAGGAAGTGTAGGAAAAGGTGAGGCGGACATTTAAGTGGTATCTCCCCCCTTTGAGGCGGGCAAGCAAGGCAGAGCAGCTTTACCTTCCAAGAGCCGAGCTATGATGTTGTCAATATTCAGCTTGTCGGATTCAGCCATCGGGCCGGGGTTTCGTGCGCGTCCCGGGCTTCACACGGAGCACCTTTCTTCGGGGATGACCTTCGATTCTCCTGGATTTCACTCGCGTGGTACACAGCACTCAATTGCATTCGCGATTTCGGACAATGTACCCGCAATGGCCGCCCGGACAACCGCGCACTCCACTCCCTTTTACCCCCTCCCAGAGTATGCGAGCTCTTTCCTGCTCGATAGTGTTCGACTACGTTCGACTATGTTCGACTACTCGATTTATCGAGCATGCTCCCTGCATGCAACGATAATATAACAACAACAAGAAAGCAGATTACAACTAGGGATGAAGCACAAAATCACTAACAGTCATTTATCACCGTGATCGTGATTTTTTTACCTCGAGTGATCATAATTCTTGATCATATTTGAATTATTTTTTATAAAATACTTCAATATAGCTTGTGTTACAGTCAAAGCGTGCTAATTCAACGAATATATAGTATATCATTCATAAATACTCAATGTATGCACGCACTGATTTGATTGGCTAACGCCCGATTTCTTCACCTTCAGTAATCAATCCGGTCAGTGCAGGACCAATGGGCTTAGAGCATTTAAATGCTCTAAACCAGTAGAATCCTATTATTTCGCAGTTATGTGGAACATAACTCTAACTGGAAGATTACTGAAGGTGAAGAAATCGGCCGTAAAGTACTCGTATATACATTATACTTTTTAACTAAAGTGAAGAAATATTTGTTAATTTAAATAGATCAAGAACGATTAGATTGTATAAGAACAGTGAGGACTTGAGAATGTTTCGAAAGAAATTAGAAATTGGTCACGAAAATCACGGATCACTGTGATAAGTCACCGTGATTGGGAACCATTAGGAACGGGAACGAGCACTAATAGCGAATTCGGTACCTCGCACTGCTCTACACTGGTGCCAGAAAATGACTTGGATTGGTTGATTCTTATAGAGCTATCTTCCTTTCTATCAGAAACAACCAATCCAAGTCATTTTCTGGCACCCTTCTAAGAGCTACTATGACAAATTTATATATTCCCAGATATAACCTTTCTCTCTACACCGTTTTGTTTATACTTTTCAAACAGTGCTCACTTTAAATGTATTTTAAATATTGTAGCACGATGCGTTAGTTTCCGCCCTAACTGATGCAGAAATAGCGTAGTAATGTGAAGTGAATCTCTCGATAACTGTAAGTAAACTCGAATTCGGAAATAATACCGAGACCGGTATTATTAAAAAGATACACTCTAAGTATTTAGTTAACGCTGGTTCAGTACATATTTATCCAAAATGTCGGAATTTAAAAGACTGAAAGATGCTGCCACAAGCTTGGGTGAAAGCGTTTCCAATTTTCCTATTGGAGCAGTCTCCCTGGACGATTTTAAACCTATCGAGGAAAGAATCAGGAACACAAGGGAGACACTGAAACACTTAAATGCAAGGTCGCTAATACTTAAAGCACAGCATGAATACCGTACGTCACGAAGCTTTTGCGCACAAAAGGATTATTCGATTGTATGAGAATAATTTGGGCGCTAATGCTTTCAGAAACGACCGAAGATGAACCAGAGGGAGACACAGGGACTGCGGTAACAATTTTGCACGAGGCAACAACAAATTCTCTTATAAACAATCGAGGTATAAAATTATGTCTTGATTCTTACGCTATTCAAGCCATTCTATTGGGCGAAGAAGGTGATCAAGAGATGCAGAAGTAAGCAGAATCTCATTGAAACAGAGAAATTCAACATCGTTAAAGCATCTAATACCGAATAACTCCGACGTTCTGTTTTAGAAAGATTTATGCCTGTATGAGTAAATTATTTTGTCTGAATGACAATATTTTATCGTTAGAAAAGCCCATAGGCCAGGCGATGGAAAAGCAGCTGGACTTGAAGATTCAGTGTCAGAATTCACTGTACGAATACAGAAACTTCTTAAAGGAGCAAGAAGAAATGCGCAGCAAAAAGTTAGAAGAAACGCATCCAGAGATAGCGAGGTGAGTGCGCTTGTGTAAGAATTTCCTACTGACGTTTTTCCTTTATTTTCTTGTTGAATCGTTTTTCTTTTAGAGACAAAGAAAAGACAAACAAAACTTTAGAGACAATCAATATGATGAAAAAGCTTATTATCAATTTCACTGCCGCTTTCAACCACACGCTATCGAAAGATCCAGTTTTTGTAGAAATGCTAGAGAATCATAGAGAATTAGTTAATATAGAAACGATTTTGAAAATGTCTCGGAGGAACGCGGAGGCTGAAAATATAAACGGAAACGCGGAAGCGAACACGGCTAAATAAGATTTAGATATTAAAATCCTGTACAGTACAACATGTTGTGTACCCTTCTATTTATTATATCGCGAATGCAGTAATGTCTGTGGAGAATCTAAATAAAACGTGACTAGGGCCATTAGAGCATAAAATTCAGTTAAAGTTAACAATTGTCTTTTCTTCTTGGAATTACTGTCCTACAGAAATTATTCAATGTAATCTCACAACAGTATTTTTTTAATAATTTTATATTAAATCAAGTTTTACATAATGAAAGTCTCGGCTTCCGTTCATTTCACTCCATCCTAAATATGCTATTTCTACGATAGAATTCATTTTTCATTCCCCTGCCAACAAAGACCGAAGAAAAAAGAAAAGTGTAGATCGTATTCGTATAGAATTTCTTTTTATGGAGAAACTGTATATAAAGAAGTAGCTCTAAACAGAATAAAAGGTTTGAAAATCAGACTTTTGTACGTTTTTTCTATATACCGCAATCGAATGCAACTCGAAATCTTTTTCAAACGAACTTTTCTACAACACACGTAGATAAATACAAGGGCAAAGTAAGCTCGATGGTTACGGCCCGAATTGCGGAAATCAAAATGTGAACGTATAAGAAATTCAGTTAAGTCCTCTTCTTCTCTGGTTTTCCTATGTCCGCAGGCACAACACATATTTACATGGAAAAGAATTTCCGCGGATTCTCAATGTCTTTTTCAGTTCCATTAAAGCAGCTTTATCAGACGGTTTTTCTTTTCATTTTTCATACATAGTCGTTAAATAACCGTTTGTAAGCCAGTGATTACGAGTTTAAAGATAGGATTTCAATCACAGCTTACAAGTATGATAAAAATGTAGTGTATATGTATAGGGGGGGGGGGGGAGAGGGAAGAGGTGCACATTTATTTGACAAAACTAACGAAAACATGGTTCTCCGTCTGAATAAATCATATTTACGTTGTCGTTTATATTACGCGAATCGAACGCATTAATTTTCTTCTTCTTTTTTCTTTTTTTTTTTGGTGTGTGGTCCGGTATGTCTCTCAGTCTCGTGTTTTCACACATCGTCGGCATGCAAACCGCTTCCCGCCATCGTACCCTCAATGCTTATCGTCGCAAAACAGAGAATTCCAACGGAATAGTACTCAAACAATTTAATTTCTATGTACATTAATTTCCTCGTCCTTTAATCGGTTATTTTAGATGACGGGCTCCACAAGTGGAAAGAAAACGAATCCCACTAGTACAATAACAGGGGAATAAAAGAAGCGCGTTATAGTATAGAATATCCTCGCAAAAAACGTCGGGCACGTAGTCCGTGGCAACTTTTTGTGTTTGTAGACATGTACGAAATGGACAAAATTCGCTTCGATGCATTTAATCCTATACCCTTGAATCGCCTCTATAAGTTACCGGCGTAGAATCTGTATTAAGACCTTCCTTTCTCGCCCCCCGTTTGCTTTGTCCAACTCCGATTCCGCCGTAAAGAACACATTCCACTTCTCCGTTGCTCCGTTTCTCACTCACTGGCGTCGTTGAGATTACGCGGTGGTAATAAAATTAGTCGGTCGCGCGACAGTAACGATCACTGTATTAATGGTACAGCTCATTAATCACCATTATTGATATAGCTTTTATGTAATATGTATATGTGTATATAATTTGAAGCTGATACATCCCTCCCTGACATATCCGACATCTCGTGTTTTGTACCCCTCTTAACATCTCTCGTGTCACCGTGTGCGTATTGCTCTGTCCATTCCGACAACTTCTATTTACAAAGTAAAGCCGATACATCCGATGTTTGTTGCCCTCGTTCGCGTAGCGCAACGTCTCGCCTCTATATCGATGAACACCGCGAAAACGTCTCTGACGTCATCCAACACACTCATATACATGGGGCACACGCAATTCGGTAATGAACGTCAGCTGCCAATTCCATGGACGCGGCGAATACAATCATAGAACGCAAGCTATATACGTAATCCTTTAGCAACGAATACATGCTAGAGAAACAATAGTAATGATAATAGTAATAATATACGTAACGCACGTTAATCACATATGTATTATCTAAATCACGGTTCGAGAGAGTAGCGTATCGCGTGACAGATTCACTACGTAAAAGCACGACACAGCGGTTACAGGCTTCGATGCGGTTTTTATTAAGTGTCACATTAAAAAAAAAAGGAAAAGGAATCAAAATTAAACGGTAGTTTCCTTGCTTCGTAATAAAAGCGACCGAGAAATACACAATGATACAACTAGGAGAGATCACAGTTCCATGCACAGGATGCGCACAGATGATGGGCCAAGATAAAATAAAAGAAATATGATCGAGAGTACAAGTATCACCATCGATACATGCAGGAGAGAAAGATACATCGGGTCCATTTTCGCGCATCCTCTATGCATCTCTTTGCGATCGATTCCTGCCCTCATTTTTCACAACTTATCTAGAGCAAGGAAATGAAAGACACATCGCATACGTCGAACTTGGTCCGATCTATTCGCACCAATATACAAATAATCGTTTCCTTCGAAACGAGTCACTGTCTCGTCGCTAGGACGAGCGTGTAACAGCCTTCCTGCACGGAGTAAAAGAGTGAATAAGAGAAAAGGAACGGAAAGAAAAGAAAATTAGATCATCCTGGATCGGACAAGGGGGGAGTGTTCTCTTCTCCTGTGTATCGCTCATTCCTTTCTTTTTCCTTTGTTCACTCACAATTATACTTAACCAACAGTCAGTCGTGTTGTGTCTTAAAAGTCGGTGACGCTTGAAAAGTCGACTAAAAAACTACAAGCTAAATCGCAACATAGTCGCAGCAATAATCGCGCCAACGATCTGCCCCGGGGTAGCGATATAAATACGGAGGGCTCTCGTATTTTCATAAGACTCACCAGCTCGCCTCGCTCTTTCTCTCATCGACACATTCACTCGCTCTTTTTTTCTGTCCATGGAGATACTGTTCCTTCAAATTTGGAAACCAACGGCTAACAAACAAACAAACAAACAAACAAACAAACATACATACATACATACCCTAGTCACGGAATTACGTGTGTTTACGCGCGTCGCGTGTACGTGTGCGCGCGTTATCCGTCGAGACGATGCTTACAGACGAGATACCGTTGACGAAAGTAAGAGAACTTAACAGGCATTAGCTTCTGAAGCCATCTGAATAACGCAAAGATTCGTTCTCTTTCCGCGTAAGTGTACAACGCGCTCCCAGCAGCTGGAGGACAACGGTCTTTCCATTCCATTCCGCTTTCCATTCTCCCTATCCCTATCCCTATCATTCCGTTCATCCCCCCTCTCACCGAGCTTTCTCTATTTTCTCTAGCGCAAATCATTCTCTCCTCCTATCCCTTCTTCTTCTCCCCTCGCCGCTGTAAATATAAATCGCGAGCACACGCATCTGATTGTTTGACGATCGCTTGCGCCGGCAAGCTTACAAAAGGAACAATACTCTCGGTGCGTATCCAGTGGGAAGATGCAGATATATACATACGTATAATGACGAGAGAGGAAATCCACAGAGTTTAATGTTTTTTTGTCCTTTTTGGTCTTCTTTTTCTCTTTTAGCTGTTATCTCCATTTAAGCGTATTTACCACAAGACACCCGACGGCCGGTATAATTTTATTCGCGTGTCGCAAGGGTGAAGAAACGCGACCCCCATAGAGGCGACCAACGCATCGACGCTCGGTTTGCTGCTCGTATCGAGAAGCCCCGACACGCTCTCTAAGTACATCGTAGTGATCGTTTCGTCGACGGATGCGCTTGGCCATTAAATATTTCATACAACGTGTACAGGCACTCGCGGCACGCTCTAACACGTTACATTGGTATGGCTCGGGAGTGGTGCGCAATCGTCGGCCAGGCTATACTTTCACGCAAGCTCAATTGGTACCTAGACCGGGGCCATCGAAGGGTAAAAAGCCCTTTAGCTACTCTGCTTCTCTATCTCTCGACCCATCGCTGTTTTAGGGGTGGATACTGCTGGAGGCTTCACGGCACGTGCCGTGCCCTTTTGGAAGAACACCTCGACAACTCGATAGCACTGCGGCTGACTTTCTTGGGATCTGAAAATACGCTGATGGAAGCTACATGGAACACTGTTGAAGCGTCGGTGTATTCTTCCAAAGAGGCGCGCGTTACAACCCCGAACCTCTGGTAGTACATAACTCCATTCGATTGGAAGAAAGGGCAACACGTAAGAAACAGAGATGCCAGGTGATAGAGTTTCGGGGTAGAATGTGGACACGAGGGTGAAAATGAAAGGCAAATGGGTTTGGTCGGTGGTACGAACCGGCAAAAGTGGATTCGCAGTGAAAGACACCCTCTTATGTCTAAAGAACTTTATGACGTTAGCTAACCAGGCAAGTGGCCTTCATCGGCCGGCTGAATTTGCGTTAAGTATAGCGAAAACTTTGGACCTTCGAACACGATAAATCTCAACGCTCGTCGTTTCCACGCGCAGACACGAGGAGTTGGTCTGTCACTTGTACACCGTCCCTAGTGTACTCCCGAGTACTCCTGAGAGAAGGAAAACATCTATGCTCACTGGCCAATTAAACAGACTGATTCTACTCCGTTGATCGTCCGTTTTGTTACAAATTCGTAGACCCTGCCGAGATGTCTCCCTCTTTCTCTCTGCGAGTGGACGTGATTTTATTCTAGAATGATAAGAACTGTGACATCATCGACTGGTGCTCCCCTAATCTGCTTCGATTTCTTCATCTTCCCTTTATTTTTATCGGTCAACGATTATCTAACCAGACGCAATGCTCTTGGCTCGTTATCGTTATTGCTCTTTTTATCGATTAACGACGATAGTATACTTACTTCTGCAACTACTGATACACTTACGGCGATACATGTGTTTACTTTCGAACAGTAACTTTCTTGTTACACCTACGCGTAATACAATGTTACTCGATAATATTCAGAGATATGGACATTTTTCTTTTTCTTAGAAAATTTCTCTCTCTCTCTCCCTCTGGCTATTGCATCTTCCTTCCCGGTAGGAGCGGTTAAGAAGGAACGACGGTTTGCGAGAACACGGCACAGTTTGCGATAACTTCTTTTTATCTTAACATCTATTAATCGTGTATGTACACTCCATATCTAATTTCGAAATACGAAGAAACTTAAGATCGAGGTGCGCACAAATCGTTTTATCGTTAATCAGTCTGCAAATGAACGTTACGACACAGGGTACCTGGAAAATCACCGAATAAAACGATTCATCTAAAAGAGTGTCGGGAAATTTGTAACAAAACGTCCCGCTGGCCAACGATTCGAACACTTACTTGCTCGTTCAATCGGCAGAACGGACAAGATCCTTTCCTTCCTTCCTTCCTCCTAAACATCAACAGCCCGCAGATTCGCGTTAATTATCTCTTCGCGCCTCCAGTTCACAGAGATCTCTATGTATTACTTTGTAACGCTCCGCTTCTCGTAACTTCGTGGACATAACGTATTAAATGAGTCCTCGACCATGGTCACCACAAAGTATAAGTTCACGGCACTGTGTGCTGCATCACGTCCGTGTTACATCTTTTTCTATCTCATTTTTTTCCTGGCTCGAATCCAATGGTACATATTTACGTTTGGAGGAAATTCCGTGCCGTCTGTTTCGTTCTTAGCGTTACAAACACATTGCCGGGGCGATAAAAGTTCTCTCACTGTTTCGAAATCGGACCTACGTTGATGCACGATCAGTCGCGAGCGTACTTTGGTTCTCTCCTTGTCTTCGTTACGCCCCTATACGTATATACAGCAGTTAGCTTCGTTAACGCGCTTGATCCAGGAATAAAAAAGCAAAGGAAATTTCTTGGAAATCAGCGGTCCCGCTCGTAGACGAACGAAAGCTCGCGTTAGGTAGAACACGGATCAACTGCATCGACACGTAAGTACGACGTATACATAATTTGCTGACCTACGTCCTACGAATTCTTCACGGCAGACAATTAGTATCTACGGACACAAGGTGTACTTTTTCTTTCGATATGTTACGTGAAGTGTGTAGTTTGAATTAATTCTGCGGCGTGTCGCGCTCTTTAACGCGACGATTCTCGCGGAGGGCATGAAACCGAGATTCGATCGGACGCCACAGCCACAGTCGCGAGTCGGCTTTGTGCCTCTTCCCCGGTTACAGATCGCAAAATTCGAGCACCCGCTTTCAAGCTCGTTAGAAGATACGCGATTAACTGATACGTCACACGTTGGATACAAAGTACGCGGCAGCTTCGTACGCACGTGTAGAGCAACGGCAGGCAGTGTAGGCGTAAAAAATAGTCGTTGCGAGAAACAATATTATTCAACTAAAGTTACGATGAGCACGATGTAGCGCAACCTTCGCGGCTACTTATTGATAGCGTTAATACTGTTGTACGCGTTCGCTTTGTGTACCCCCACGACATCAGATAATTGCTTCTACAGGGTGTTGCACAGCTGTAGCTACAAATTTAATTGCTCGATAGAACTCGCAAAAGGGAGCAATAGATAACGTTAAACTAGACCTCCTTCGCTTCCTCTCACGAGTTCGATTCACCAGTTAAGCTTGCGGTCGCCATTTTCTAGCACTCTGTACAATTCCGAAAAACAGAACAGAAAACGAGACCAAATCCTACAAAAATTACGAGACGATCGATCGTCTCACGGTCGCCAAAGAGAACGAAAAGAACTCCGACTTACTTGATCACGAACTTTCCGACGCCTCTTTGACTCTGTGGTCCTTGCTCGATGCGAGCCCTACGCGAACGATGGCCGTCGATGTCCACTCAGTTTCATGCCCGTCCAGATTCGATCCGGGCTACGCCACGTGCGCCGCGCCGCGCCGTCGCCGGGCGTCGATACAAGCAGGAGAGTACACGCTACGCTCGTTAACACCTATCCGGGGACTTTCGTGCGAAATCAGATCTCAGCATCGATTCGTTTTCTTTTTTACGATTTTAATACACGTATCGTAAGACATATTTACCGCGGGGTATATAACGATCGGCGCGTGTCCATTCGAACAGGGGCCAACGGCGGTCCTCGAAAAACGAGTGTCGTAGGCACAAAACGCGTTCTCTTTCACCATCGGGCACGTCAATTCCTTTACTCTTGTTGCACACGCCTGGGCGGGGACCACCGACTTGCCGAGGAGCGAAACGATTCCAAGCCGACGATGGGGTCTCCGTCGTCTTCGGCCGTCTACCCTCGGTCAACGCGATGACGAGCTTACAGCAAGTGTACGTGTATGTGCGTATGTACGCGTGTGTATGGTTAACATCGACATTTACAACGATGTTGGGCTCCGTAAACGATGATCGTAGACGAGATGACGATGATAATCAGTGGACGATAATGACAATAATAAAATAAGAATAAAATAATAATACAGTAATTGTGAGATAGTGGTAGCAGTAATAATAATTATAATAATAATCGTAAGGAGAGAAAAAAGGCGGAAGGGCAAAGTTAATCGTGATAATAATCATTGATATGATAATAATAGCAGCAGTAATAAGCGTGTCATCGTGACGGTGGTGTGCAGCACCGAATCCTGGGAGCCGGACCGACTTCCGGCAGCCGGCAACCTGACGGGCTTCTCTGTTTCCGGATCGGCCGCAGCTTCCCCGTGCTCCCCGTCGCCGATCCTCTCGCGCTTGGAGAACGCGACGGCGACGATGACACCTTCCTCCCCACCTTCGTCTGCACTGTTACACGCGCACTCTACTGCCCCCCCACTTTTGTCTTCTTCCAACAGTCACTTTTGTCTGCCACTTTTCTTCTTCTTTCGCTTGAAGAAGCAACAGCATCTGCAAATAAAGCAAAGACTAATAGGACTTAGAGTCGTCTTCTTTCGATCGTCTTACACTATGACACCAACATGCAAGAGGCACGACAACAGAGGACCGTGGGGGGCATTCCAAAAGCGGCGCGGAGGAGAAAATTCGAGCGCTCCCGCTGCCTGTCCCTCGGAACCAAATATGCTCCAGGCGCAGGGCTCGCGGCGCGGCGCGGCGCGGCGCGGCGCGGCGTCGAAAGAGACACGAGTACAGTTGGAACAAAATCAACTGGCCGCTCAAGGCCGCGTCCCCGACACTGAATCGCGCCAAACTAGACTCCCTATTTTTACTACACACCGACTTGTCTCTTTTGTCTGGCTTTTGGCTCCCCGCGTTCTAAGCGCGACGCGTGCGGCGGCGGCACCCGAATCAGATTGATTTTGTCCCTGCTATACGTAAGGCAGTCGAACATTGTATTTTGCCCCTATGTTGCGCAAAAGGAAATTCTGTAACGGCCACTTGTACTGAGAGATCGAGCCTAGTTCGGGGATCGGGTCGTGGTGAACGGTAGATGCAGGAAGGTTGGAACTTCGGTGTAGGGTCTTTCCACATCCACAACACTTTTTTCTCGGCAAAGATTTGCTTCTGAAATAGGATAGACAGGAGAATTTTAACGTGTATCATGCTGGGGGCACAAGTAAAGAGTGTGGGATAGTATTGTTAAGAACGTGACCCTGCTACCGATCACCGCTAACTTTCTACCAGATTGATTATTAGTGTACGCTGCCTCGGAACGATTCGTAGCAGAGAAGGAGTACGCGTGCATGCAGTGTTGAAAGACTACGTATCAGAGGTGTTACTCCTCGCCCATCGAAGCGCGGACGTACGGGGACAACGCGTGTACAGAACCTGTAATCTACTGATCGTAATGCATAAAGGGCCGATTGATTGCAATACTAACTTGGTTTCGTCGACCATGTCCACTTCTTGAGGCGCTGTAATCGGCGTGTTGGAGTGTCCAGCAGTTGGGTCGTCGTTGGCTAATTCCCCGTTCGTCGAAGACACCACCTACATGTACAAGCAATCATCGTGAGAGACATGGCGAGCGAGCAGAGCGGAGGGACGTACGATTACGTGAAAAGGGGGGAAGCTACACGTTTGATTACTGGAAGATGTAACGATCGGCGGGACTTTGTACACCGTGAGTTTACGATATCATGTATCTTACGGATCTAACGACACCAGATACACGACAGATGCATGTAATACGTATGTACACGTGCGCTGGCCGCTGGCCGCTGGCCGCTGACCGCTGGTCTCTATCTCGGAGGATGAAGAGCGGAATTTACGTGGAGCAAGCGGCGCTTCGTATTCATGGGACGTTGCTAATACAAATCAAGTGAAACTCTAGCACGTGATACAACTGATCAACTTGGTTAACGAAGTCGCTCTTGAAAAACACAGCTCGCGGGGTTCTCTAGTGTCTTCGGGCGGCAAACAAGCGGATTAGTGTGTTGGAAAAAGAAACCGATCAACTGAACAAAGACAGCATGCTGCAACAAACCAATTCGCGTAGACATCGACCTGGCCATAATCCACTGGCGCCTTTGTCTAGACGCAGAAGAAACGGGGTTCAAGGGTGGAGCAGACAGATGGTGAGAACGGATAAGGACGCTCTGTTTCTCTATACTCGGACGTAACGTTTGGCAAATTCCCCGCACGATCCGAGCTCTCTAAAACATTTCCGTGCGGTGTGCGCGCGTCTCGAATTTCCGTTTCAAGCGAATGGGATCCGCGAGCCGCGAGCCGCGAGCCGCGATCCGAACATTAGGAAAATGGAAAGATCGGCGGGCGGACAAATGTCACGGGACAATGGACGGCGCAAAGGATCGCAAGGGCCACTCACCTGTACTGAACCGTGCCTATCAGCAGGCGTCAATGTACCACCAGCTCCTGATTGCTTCACGGTATCTGGCCACGTGGTCCCCACCCCCTTACCGCCCCCGCTTCCCACCCCTGGACCTGTCACATCCTGAAGGAACAAGCACGAGAGTGTCGAGATTCAAACGCGTTAGTCAGTAAAATTAGAGAAGGCAAAAGGTTAGAAAACAGCACTCGAGCGAATACATTGAACCTTGCAAGTTTGCCCGGTGCATGATTTCGAGATGGGATTGTCTTGTATCGTGAGTGAAGTTTGTTTTACAGGGGATGATAGGCAACCAGGAAATTCAGAAAATTATGCAACTTTGTGTGCAAGCAGAGTAGTTCATCCGTAACACAAACCTATTTTTTTCTTAGTTCCATGATGCGGTTTTAGGGGGCGACATGAAAAAAGGGCAGAGCTCTCTTTTTCGTGGAAAAGTTTAAATAAAAGTTGCATCTTTTTTTATATCTACAAAACTGCGTAAAAGTAATTATCGAAAAATGCATACTTTTCAAATTACCCCCACCACCAATGCCTAACTCGCTAATTATTTTTACGCAGTTTCGTAGATATAAAAGGAAGATGCAATTTTTGTTTAAACTTCTTTTCGATATCTCTCACCGTTCTCGAGATATTCCACGGAAAAGAAATTTCTGCCTTTTTCCAGCAACTGACTTGACCCTCTAAAATCGCGAAACCAACATGGAACCAACAAAAATAGGTTTGTGTTACGAACAACTACTACTCTACTTGCACAATTTTCTGAATTTCCGGGTTGCGTAACTTCCCTTGTTAGCCCCTAAGTTTACATAGTCTAGTTCTATGGTGGATAAGATTCGTATATATATATATGTGTGTGTACATATGCAGATATGTACTGATGAGTTTGTTCTGAATGAAATCTCTACTGCTTAGGTACTATAAGACTAGCTACATTAATATATAATACCGATACGATGAAAGATACTAGAGGATTGCCAACGGGGATTTTAAATACAGCGTGTTTTAGCTCGCTTCTTCGTACAAGCGTTCCAACTCGAAACGTAAAGTTTATGGAGCTTGTTCGTTCGAAAGTTTCGCTGCACATTATTGTGCCCCCGTCGAGATTCTAACCTTAGACGAAGTCTTTTTCACGAAAGTCGCAGGTATTCACTGCATTTCAGAGGATCGTTTTATATACGCGGTGACCGCGGTGATCGCGGTGATCGCGCGCATTCCACATAACTACACAAACTTCCAGGCACCGTGCCGGTTACCCTCGATAAGATAAAACGCCTGCACGAAGAACCTAGGGCGGAGCAATTACAAAATTTCATGGCTTACATAGTTGCCCTGCATTTCGATGTGAACCTCATCCAACATGAGGACAACATCCTCCTCAAAATCATCGCATTCCTATATGTACACCGACGATTCCCGTGTTTCGCAAAGAAACAGAATCGTTCGTTTATAATAATTTACAGAAGGTGCACGCATCCGCATCGTACATTCCAGGCAAATCTCCCGCTTGAAATCGAAACTACTAAGGACTGTACTCGCAGTCGCTGAGAAATCTATTTCGTTACCGTGGACGCGTAATATTCATGCGGTTATTCGGTTATTAAAAAAAAAAAGTAGTTAAGCATATCACTTCGCACATCCATATCCATGCTGTGTCGTAAAATAGAGATTAGTGTGATTATAGGCGGGGCATACCTTGTACGGATATCGTTCGCGATTCGACGTTCCGAACATCTCCTGCCTGGTCTGCACGGATCCAACGAGCGTGGACTGAAAACGAAACACAAACGTCATATTGAAACGATGGTCCCGTGGCTCTCTGTGCTTTTACAAGTGGACAAAGTTTTCGTATAACATACTTGGAATCAAGAATGAAACGATACTCGGCAGTGACATTATTATTTCGAACACTGCTCTTCGAACTGTAGATGATAGAATTCTATGTTCTCGTTAAAGAAATGAAATTACACAACATTGCAGATTACGATCAATATCGTCTGCAAAAAGAAAGCATTGAATTAAGTAATGGAGAATGAGTGCGTGGAAGAGAGGCTACGCGAGATGTGATTGGTAGCGTGTAAGGCCCGAACGCCGCCGACGGTCTCGCGGAAAGAGAAATAACGCTATTCTTGGGCGGAAAAGGGAAAAGCTGTTATCGATCGGGGTACGCTGGCAAGGCTACCGTAAGTATCGCGGAACGGTGTTACGGAGAGCGTGAATTAAACAGTTTAACGTAAGAGGAAGCGAGAAGCGGTGAGCGGTGAAGAAGTTTCGTGGAATATTCAGGCGGGCGTAGATGAGAATCTCGGCTTAGGGAAGATATCGTGCTTGAAAAGAGAAGTAAGAGTTTCAGGCACGGCGGAATAAAAGTCGATAAGCTTCCAGTATACGTTTCGGCGAGCTTTTTACGAGCGGCTCACTTTGGAGCGTGGGTTACGCTTCGGCCTTGGCCAAACTATGGACACACAGAGCACGCGCAAACACGCGTATCGGGGCGCAGGCATCGTCCCTTTGCTATTCGAGTCGAAAGTCTGATTCTTGTAACAGCTTCGATCCAAGCTATCTCGTGTACAGGTAAAGATAAAGCGCGATCCTCCATGTGTAACGACGCCACCCACCTTATCCGATCTCGTTTTCCCGATGTGCGACGGGGGAGCCGTCCTCAGCGCTCTAAGCTGCTCGAAGTTTGTTGGCTAGATATAGATTTGGGGGCAGCATGCAAACGTGAAAAATCAGTGAAACACGATTTCACCGGAGTGACGGGCGGGACGGCGCGGACGGATTCGACTCAGGGCGACTTACTTACCCCGAGAAGAGACGATACCTCGGAGTTTGCTAACGATTAGACGCTATGTAAGCGGCTTGCTGAGTCGCTGGGCGACTGCGACTTAAACACAATCTCAGTACTGATAGTGATAAAAAATTCTTTTAATTTGCTCGTGATCGAATGGTAGCTGCGACAGCTCGTAGTACAGTTGCTGACGCGAGAACGGAAATGGTTTGATAACTCATCAAGATGAAACTCCGAGTTAGATCGGCTCGATATCGACTCTTGCGACGTGTGCTTCTCGTCCCTGAGCACAATCGGCCATCAATGAAATTTCTCCCTATCATTCTGTCTTCCTTTCTTGGCATGCATTGCGAATAGATAAAAGAGAAAGTGGACCGCTTGCACGGCGGGTCACCCGAACAGGGGATCACGCACCAACGTCTTGCCGATCCAGTCGAACTCCTCGTTGTCGGCGAAGCCCCGTTTCTCGTACAGATCGTAGAACAGGTTCCTCAGGTACTCGTAGTCGGGGGTCTCGAAGAAGTCCAGCCGACGGACGTACCGCAGGTACGTGGCCATCTCCTCGGGATGGCCCTCGCAGAGCACCTCGATCGGCGTGTTCCGTTTCGTCTCGCCGATCTTCTGGTACCGTTCCTTCAGCGTGTCCGCCTTCAGACCCTGCCAGGGCAGGCTGCCGCGCAGGAAGTACATGAACATGTGCCCCAGCGCTTCCAGGTCGTCTCTTCTGCTCTGCTCTGATTGGCAGAAAGAATACGTCCACGTTTGCTCGCTGTCTCTACGCACGCCTAGCCGCCGCGCCGGTCTAACTTCTATCTTTGCACCCTTTAAAGTTAACTTTCCAGGCGATTTTTTTCTTTATATGATGTGTGTAAAGAAGAACGAAACAAATTTTTTTTTTCAGATTTCTTTAACAAAAAGGACGGCACAATAGCCCGCACAGCCGATAGGTATTTTCCATTTCAGTCATTTCGCGGGGGAATTTTTCACGTCCAACATTTGAAATTTCTAGCAAAACAGGATTGTCTTCAAATGTTCAAATCAATATTTCTCTCGAAATCTTGGGTATTTCTCTAGTATTTAGAGTGTAGATTACATACAAAACTTCTCGTCGGCTTGTTCTAGGTCCACCATGCCGCCATGTTTTGTTGGAAACCGCCTCCAAAGTTATCCTACCATTTTTTTAATCCACTGACAATCCCTCGACTGATACAATAGCTAGCCGCGGGACAACTTCACACCTACCTCCCTATCTATCTAATTTCTCCCGCTGTGGCAATAATTCGGCGACGATCGAATTACCGTGCAGAAATCCTAGCTGGATAGAACATCGACGGACGACCGGCACCACGGATTTAGAGTGGCTCGCTTACAACTTTCTCCGTCGCGTAGATCGCGGGCACGGTAAAGTTTCAAGAGTTTTTGCGGACGGTTTCTGGGGCGGGGGCGGCTCGCGAGCGGCATCAAACGCGGCGAAGTAAAAGTTACCTTTTCCAAGGTGCGTGTTGATGCTCATGTAACGCGCCGTGCCCGTCAGGCTTTTGTGTTCCCGATACGGTATGTGCTTGTTCGTCTCCAGGTCTATGTACTCCTTGGCCAGCCCGAAGTCGATGATGTGAATAATCTTCTCCCGCTTGGCTGTGTACCGTCCTATCAGGAAGTTCTCCGGCTTGATGTCACGGTAGATCAGGTGCCGACTGTGAACGTATTCTATCCTATGGAGCTGCGCAAAGTAGTAACGTTCAACTGTTACACAATTATTCCAACATCAGATCCCTGAATCCTCGCGTCCTCCATCCTTCGAAGGTCCTTCAACCTTCGTCTATTTTCACGAAACGTTACTTCCAAGGAACACAGAGGCCAGAGGCCAGAGGCCAGAGATCTTCATTCGAATAAAAGACCGTTTAATTCGAGATCGTTCGAACAAATATTTATTCGAATAATACCAAATTCTGACAGAGGTTACATATAGGTACGTAACAAGGCTGGCAAGTACTCTAACATCATGCCTGAGATAGAATTAATTAGTGGACAGCACTCGTACATCGAGCAACAAGTTTGATCGAACGTTCCACCACTTCCTAGATCTCTGCGCGCTCGAACCATGTACCTACATATACATATACCGAGTGCATGTTAAAATTAGTAGGCTAACTGCACTTACGAGTTGTGTGGCGATTCTGAGAACGGTCTGCAGGGTAAACCTCCTGCCGCAGAGGTCGAACAGGTCCTCCAGGCTCGGGCCGAGAAGCTCCATCACCAGGGCGTTGTACTTCCCGCACGGGCCGAAATAGTATATCTCCGGTACACCCTCTGAGTGCATTAACGAAATACGGGAGTCAGTGGATGGAACCGCCCGCGCAACATCAATCTCGCTACGATCGCGAAGCCGACACTCACCGTGTGTACCTAATAATTTGTAAAACCTATATTCTAAGTGTAGCTGCGGCGCCTTCGTCCTCATTGGTTCCTGCGGGGACAGAGACAGAGATCGCTTCAGAATTGAATTCGTAATTGGCCGTCAACGCCAATCAAACAACGGCCTCGTAATATTTCTCTTTATTTCTCCGGCGTATCCAATAGGTACGCGACTGGAAAAATGTCGCTCGTTAATCGCGGCACACTCACCATTTTAACTGCTACATGCTCGTTATTGTAGAGGTTCTTCCCTGGAACAGAAACAGAAGTCAAAAGGTCAGCACTCGTTCCGTTATTGCGCCAATTACACGTATCACGCGCACCAACGAACTTATCGATACTTTTTCTTTTTCGCACGTCCCGTGCAGCGCTACCGGTCTTTAATCTCTATCCCGCGCGGCTTATTTATACCCGTCGCCACTGTTTTACGCAATCGCGGATATCGGTCTGGGTGTGCCCTCCATCTGTGCCGATCACTCTCTCTCTCTCTCTCTCTCTCTCTCTCTCTCGTTAGCATAAATATCAATAAACGCGTACTCCCTGACCGTCGCAATTAATGCACCGCCGCTGTCGATATTAACGCGCACGATAGCCTCCGTGTAATATGAAAAGCCTGTATCGCTGTTAATTGCGTTACGCTCGCCTAAGCTTCCCATTTCGACGACACCGTAATCCCGCGATAATTCCGCGTCAATTCCGCGTCGAGGGGCTAACTTCCTCTGTTCGATTGCACTTGGCGGCAGTAAATTGGATTGGCCAGATTTGTGGGCCAACATATGCGGTGGTTGCGGTTGTGGTTACCGAGCAATGCCCGCGCAGCCCCGGAGCAGACTTTAAATTTATCAATAATTCAATTCCCCCGCACCAATGGATCGAATTCGAATGGAGACTTGAGGGGACGCCATCCAGAGAACCCCGCGATGCAGAGCTGCATTCCGAAACGCTTTCGGCGCCTCTATATACCCGGTAGAGAACAAAGGTACTATCGGCGAGTTCGCGGACGTGAAGCTTTGGACAAGAATGTCACTGTGTCGCGATGCATCGCGACCAACTTTGACTGGCGAGTTTGCGAAGACTCTGACTGTGCTAGAAACCTTCGAAAACGAAAGTGCTTCCCGGTACTTTTCAACTACAAGCTTGAGACGGGGGCAATCGCGGCACGACAAAAACCTCCCTTGGAAGTGGATGGAAGGACTTTGAAAGAAGACGATGGATTAGGGGTTTGGTGAAAGGTCTGGGTTAGGTCCCTCTTTCTCCCTGTCTGTTTCTAAAAAGGGACAATGCCCCTTGTTCCTTGGTCCATCTGTGTTCACTGCCATGATGACTTAATTGCCTGGATTTACAGATTTAAGGGTGGCCTAAGTTACCAGTGTCGACTGGTAATGCTATGTCTAGTACAGCCGAATTTCGGTGTACGAACTAGGTGAGATAGCTATCTACTCTGAGGTTCGATTATATTTAAGGAGGATCGCGTGAACTCGTGCGATTAAGGACAACAATTGGAATCGCGAATCGCGAATCGCGAATCGCGAATTGATTAATCACGAGCGTAATTGACGAGCGCGCGACAGCGATGAATCAGTGCCGGAACTCACGTGCCGAATCAGACGAGCGTAATGCGTGAGCGTGTACGTACACGAAAGAACAGGCATTGCAGCACGTGACAACGTAATGCAAACGCATTAGCGGAAGCAGATTCATTTCCATCGATCATTTTATGCAGCTGAAAGATATGTACTGGACTTAGGTATTCTACTTTCATTCGGCATCTACTACAGTCTCCAGCTTTTCCCTACTTAGTTTCTATATTCTACCCTCCTTTCTCTGTGCACTCTGTTCGATGCTCGAGGTCCATCGGAAATTTACCCGTCGCTGCAGACGTTTTATAACGCGAATCCGTCCGCTCGTACTTCCGATCTGGAAGGGAAAGAAACCGGACGCGAGCGAACGGTCACGTATGCTTAATTTAACGATTAATCGAACCAAGACGTTATCTCGGGATCATCGCGCGAAATGAATAAAGTCGGATGGGATTACCAACGGACGATTAAATTCCAGCTGGGAGGGAATTCGATTAACGATTCTCAACGGGCTGCGATACCCGTCTGATAAAATTTCACCGACCGTGGAGAGGGAAACTGAGGAAGCTATTAGTTTCTTTACAGACTGTACCTACGTAAATGATTGGCTGGGGCAAGGGAATAGGGATGAACTAGATTCGAGGTTTGGCACGCGATCCACAACAGCATCTCGGGAACCCGTTTCTTTCCCAGCACGTCAGCGTACTTTTCGTATCACGGTCAATCGACGAGCGTCCATCTCACGCGGAATCGACAACTTTTTTCCGCCCGATTAAACGGCGCAATTGAATCATTCCCGGCGACAAATAGGTAGGCGGCCAGCAAAATACAGCCGCGTCGATAATATCTGAGCATTAATTCACAATTAGCGAACGCGCGACGTGCTCGTTAATTGCAGGTATGTAAAGCGGCAGCCGATCGTCGAATTTCAAGCGAGTTTCGCGCGTCACGCGCCACCGGCCGGCAAACCGTGCGAGAAACAACGCCGGACGAGATGGGATCGTTTCGTAATTTCTGCTTTATGTAATTGGCGCCGACGGTGGAAGCTCGCGACGAAAGCGGGAGAAAGCGACGAGAGCTGGATTCTCAGCTTTCAAACGCGCGGGCGCCGCACCTATCTTTCACGGCTCCTAGCTGCAGCGGCCATTAGAGGGTTGAAATTGTTGGAATTCGAGGCCATCCGGGCCCGCATCGCTAATGGAAATCGGCGACATCGGTCGCCTAAAGAACTACAAAGCCACGGTAGCTCGCGATGTGTGACACGTTACCGTGCGAACGATGTCGATAAGCATCGAGTTTCCCTCTCGAAGCGAATAATCGTACAGAGGGTCCTTTTCCGCAGGGGGTCCTTTATTCCCCGCGAAGGCGCCGAGGGATATCCCCGTGTGTCGGCGCGGCGTCTCCAGACACGTATTCAGTTATTTATGAGGAGGCCTTGATCGATCAGCCTCTTGCACGCGGCGAGCCGAGCACGTAAGGAATTTTTTACGCCCGCTGCATTTCATCCGCCGCTTCGGCGGCCTTTTTTTATATCGGCTGTTATCAGTGAGCTCGAGCAAGGACAGCGTGAAAGGCGCGGGGTCCGCTGCGAGCCTCGACGACGCTCCCATGCAAATTGATTCGCTCGCAGTTGCCAGCACGCCGCGAGCGATCAGCCCCGTTCCAACGAATCCTTTCTTTCCGCGACGCTACCCCCACTAATTGGATTTCCAGATTGCAACGCAACCAGCTCCACTGACTAGGTATTGCTCGGCCGAGAAACCAGATTATTCGGACAAAAAAACAAGCCAGGAATCGTGGGAAACAAGATTAACGTGCGAACGTTCGCTTGATGGTAAACAAATTTAATTTAGCCTGCCTAGGTAGTCACTTGGATTCCGTATCGAGGACAGTTTGCAGCGAATTTTAATTCCCGGTATACGAATGGTGCTTCCACTGGGGCACGTGATCCCTTCGCTCTAGGTTTTCCTTCCGAGGTAAACAAAGTTGAACGGAGCCAAATCGCGTTCTTATCGGATCACAGTTCCGTTTACCGCGCCGCCGTTGAAGCTACTCGGTATGCTGGCGAGACTCGAGGCACCGCGTAATGGGTTACTCCAGCTCTAATTATCAGGCGCGTACACTTTAGGCTGACTCTAATTATCGGTCTTGTCACAAAGGCCTCGCTGTGTACACACACACATATTTCTATCCTCAGCCCTTGGCTGCCTCTGTGCTAGGTCAAAGACGTCAAGCACAGCCCGAACAAATCCGCAGCCCCTGACAATTCCGATATACGCTGCAACGGTTGGACGAGGTGTCCCTGATTCTCAGTGGGAATGTTGTTCTCGTTACTAAAACGTTACTGGAGATAATTGGTCCCGGATCATTATTGCCTGACCTCGACCCCTTGCGCAAATGCCTATTTAACCGTGAATAGACGCCTCGACACACCACCCCCGACTACTCCCTCTTGTTTGTTAACACGGATTAGTCGTCCTTGATGGCTCTACCGTCCGTGCACCTGTTACTTAAGTTATAATCCCGCTGCTCATCGGGAACCCCTAGGAACTCTGCCCCGATCGGTGACTTACGACCACGGCCAGCCGTTTAATTATTGGCATTGCCAGGTCTGCGTTAAGTTTATCAAGTGGAACAATGCAGTCGACTGCAGGGTAAATGTCACCAACCGAAAAGATTCATCGTCTCTTACAGCGTCTACCGTCCTCCTACCGTCCTCGATTTCTTCCAAAGTAATCAAGCAAATTCAGCAAAGTTCCCTTCTTCGCCTCTCTACGCGTACTCCCGATCCTACCGAAATTTATTTTTTCTGCCATTCCAAATGCGTTTCCTCCAGACGTCTGACAAAATGGACCACCGAGCAACTGTTTCGCCTGGAAAATCTAATAAATCGAACGGCCAAACACTCGGGGAACGAAACGCAGATGAAGAGCCTAATACTTGCGCGACACCGCGCGTAGGTATTAGTTTATAACGAGACGCCCCGCGGCAACGGGGACACGTGGACGTTGGAGTCTCGCTGGATAATAATAAACAGTTTCCCCGGGAAGCAACAATAAACAGAGCATTGGTTTCGACGGACAAGCCGAGCGCCGAGGCCGAAGCCGAAGCCGAGGTAATTAATTAAGCATCCCCTTTCGAGGATGATATTTTTTACCGGCGGCAACGGCCGGGTTTCAGCAACAACTTTTTCAAGTATTCCTATCGGTGTTTTTTTCTCCCTCCCGTCTTTGTTTTTCCCCGGTGGCCGTCGATGATTGGCTGATCTGCGTCTGCCTGGCATGTCGAAATCCTTGCTCAGCCGAGCATTCGATCGGGAGTAAACGCGTGAACCGGTGAAGGTAAGTATCCTCGGTCTACGATCCCAATTAACGTCTTAGGAAACGGGCAGCCCACCTCCACGTCGCAATTATAATTCCTTATCCCCTCGTTCGTCACGCTCGATGAAATTTATCGTATCGACGGGCTATCGGCAGACGCAGTGTATGTATACGTAGTCCCATTTCGATTGTGGGACATTCGCCGAAAGTAGACACTCGGGGATCGCTCGATGAATCAGTTATTAACATTTCCGTGGATACGCTGGGCCATTCTCGAGTGCAACGGTACACGAACGAAAGTGAACGGCATCGCAGGAAGTTGGAAAGAAATGCTGGCGACCGGCCAGCAGCTTCTGAATAAGATATCTGCCATAATCGATGTCGTTCCGCGGGGGATAGTGGGAAAAACTGCTGGGCCGAGCGACGAGGAAAGAGTTGAGAGCGATATTAGAATGAAAAATGATGTGGAGCGCGTTACGGCACGAACGGCCCCGGGCCCTGCTGCTCCATTTCGTCAACTTCGAGAGACACGGTTGTTGTTCTCCTCTCTATCCCCCTATACCGAATCACGTGTCCGCCGTTCTTTCCGATGCTCCTAGCAGCCGCTCTAACCGCCGGTGAGTTCGCCCGAGCCAAAATGAATCGGCCGCTAACGAAGACGAATGCGCTCCCAGCTCCAGCTCGAAGACGGATGCACGCGGGCCCGTCTGGAGGCTTCTTTTGTGCACGCGAGTATCTGGAACGCCTCGGAGCTCCGAGCGCACGTTTCGTAATTCCGCGTGCACAATGGAAGGCCACCGCGAGGTCAACGATATGCAGCGCCCGGGGCAAGGATAATTTGCAATATTGGGGAGGGGGGATTCATTCCCATGCCTAGCGGGGCAACCTAGCCCCCAAGGTATTTCGAGGGGCGTAGGACGCGTGACCGGCCGCGAAATGCGGCTCGCGAAGCGGAGCGAGCAAGTTATATTTCCCTCGGAAGATTGTATCGATCGTAACTCTTCCGCCCGCATAGATCCCCATCAGCGGGGATATCGTACGTACGGTACGGTACGGTTCTCTCACGCGATCACCGCCACCGCCACCGCCACCACTGCCGCTGCCGCTGCCGCGCTCCACAAATCGTCTGTGTAATTCCGTGTAATTTCCTCGCGACGATTACCAATATTCCATTCCCGTTCGCGGCGCTATTGGAAAAGTATGCTTTCGTTATGCATTTCGAATCTCGCGCCAGTTGGTATCATCCGTCCCTGATTCTTCTTTGCCCCCTCGTGCCTCGGGTAGGTACCGAACCTTCCGAAACCAGCTGTCGTCGCTATTCATCGACGAATAGGAATGGTCGGGTGTTACGGCCCCTCGAAGTAGCGCAACGTTCGCTTTATATGTAGAACGCTTGTAGGTCGGTAAGTCGCTCATCAGCGAAAAATGCAGGGTGTCCTTTTCGCGGTTCTGGGAACGACCAGCGCGACGCAACGTCTGTGTGTCGCGATTACGTAAAGCCGCGGCTCCGGTTCGCCGAAAGTCTTCATCCGCCGAGGCGCGCGAAGGAAGAAGCGCGCATTCCTGCATTGCTCGACCGTGCTGAGGTAATCGCGGCGCGAAAGACACAGCTGAGCAAGCCTGAGCCAGATCCACGGATCACTCGGACCTCTTGCACGCGCGAGGGTCGTTGACTCCCGCCAGGCAATTATAGTCAGTGCTTTCGCGTAATTAATGTTGCGTTTCGCGTCCAACCTGATTCGTGGCCGCACAATGATTTCCGATACGAACGCCACGCCCTCGCTGCTCGATCGACTATTATTCTAAAGATCCTTCGCGACCTCAAAGATTGCCCCCGATCGCTCGCAGGAAAGGAATTCGATCTCTGCTCCGTTCGGTAATGAATGCCGAATTTCCCGAGTCCGCCGAGTAGATTGATGAC
The DNA here is from genome assembly GCA_910592295.1 of Andrena haemorrhoa. Lineage (NCBI taxonomy): Eukaryota > Metazoa > Arthropoda > Insecta > Hymenoptera > Andrenidae > Andrena > Andrena haemorrhoa. The sequence continues at coordinate 450,133 of OU342944.1, read as the reverse complement.
GATTGAAACCGAAACAGGCGGTGTATCTTACATTAGGTATTATACCGGGGAGTCCGTAAAGCTTTGCAGAGAGCTTTGAAAATGCTACCGTAATGGTGCTTCGAGAGACCCATTGTTCCAGTTTCAGTTCTAGGAAAATCTTTCCTAGAGACGGATCGAGGGATCCTGAGATGTGGTTATGCACGATGATCCCTTCTTTCATGTTTGATTCAGCATAGAAGATTTCAGTGAGCTAGAATACGAACCTCTTTTTTTCGGGCATGAACTTTGGACACCTTTAACGCTACAGCATTTCTAACCTTCGTGAAATTAGTGTAACGAAGCAGGATGATAATAATAATTAATCGTTCGGATGGACCTGTGCACGTAAATACAAATAAATTGCGGCTCGACGACTGGTCACAGAGTGGCGCGTTTGAAAGGGAGGCATGCAAGGGAAGCCTCGACAAATTGAATCGCGCGTTTCTTGAGCCGGCAGGGTTAATTGCTCCGCCAACGATGGACGGTCGTCGAGCTACAAACGAGCTGCAATATCCACTCGCGACAAACTCAACCGTGATCGACAGCATACGAGAGTGAGTTGCGAAGAAAGAAGTTGGCGATCGATGGGCCAAACGGTGGAGAAAGTTCAAGTTCTCTATAGGTAAAATCGAAAGCCGCGGGTCGCAGGCATTGGAGGATTCGATTTACATTGTCAGCCTCTTAACAACTTGTTGGCCTCCCCCTTTTTTTCATAACGTAACTCCGAAACGACGCGCATCACCGGGCGATGGCCGACGAAAGTGTTGGAACGGGATTGCAGGCGTAACGAATCCTGGGCAAACGTTGCTCGATTCGCATCGAAGGAAACGAGCGATCCAACGAACCGGGCGGATATAACCTGTCCTACCGGTGCAAACGAGACTCTGCCCGGACAAAAATCGCCGCGACGACAAACTGGAAGAGAATCGAGCTGACGTTGCACCGGCCTGCCCGTCCTAGAGGAAATGCGAGAGCAACGACGAAGGCAACGCCCGGCTCGGTTAAGCATTCAGACCGGGGCTCCACTTATTTACCTGTTTCGCGCGGAAAAGAACCACGGTCGCGATGCAGTAACAATGACGTTGCGCCGGCAGGTATCGAGAGATTATATAAAAGAAAAGGGCGCCTTCGCGGAGTAAAAGTGGGTCAGTCGCGAGCCTAATACGCGGTCGCGAGCGCACGATTCCCATTTTAACGGTGCGCCTGGTGTCCCCGTTAGGAAACGAAGGGTTTCCCGCCTTGACGAGGGAGCAAGCCTGTGCCTGATTTCGAATTTCTGCCCAGCGACGGTGTTGCAGAAAATCGATGCGTAGCTCCCTTGCATCGGCGCGACAACACGCCGCTGGGTAATGCTATTTTAAAGCGCGACACGAAAGTGTAATAATAACGGCGGCGGGCCGATAGCAACGGCTAGTCGATCGACACGGAGGATATCGAGAAACCGGAACGGGCGCGACTGTGTCTAGTCGCCTGACGACGGAACAGGAGCGCGAGGTGGGCAGGGGCTGGCAACGGGCAAGTAGGCGGTGAAAGGGAAAATTATGCTCTAGCGTGACTCGAGGCGGCTGAGGCAGAGATGCACGTGTTGCAGTCGACTTTCCAGCCGCCGATAACCTCGACGTGGTAAACGAACGAGCCCAGCGAACCGAACGAACGATGAGGAGGATCGTGTGTCGAGCGATACCGAGGCGAGGGGGCCCTGACGGCAGTCAGCTTTAGGTAGGTGGGTGGGTAGGTAGGTAGGCAGTAGGTAGAGAAGGGGGGAGCGGGATAAAAAGTGGGCCGCGTTGATCGTGTTCACCGCGTTCGCCGCAACGTGGTGTCTCGGGGTCCACGTGTTGGGAAGTGGTGCGCAGACACTTTTAACCCTCTAACCTAGTGGTGGCAGGCTGGCAGAGAAACCATCAGCCATCTAGCGTACCCCGACCGGCAGAAAATCGAAGCGAAACGTACCAGCAAGCCGAGGCAACATCGCTCCCATCGATCGCGGGCCACCCTCGCTCTATCCCTCCCACTCACTACATTTACACTCTACTACATTTCTCGATCCTTACCCCCTTTTCCTCCGCCCTTCTTTTCATCTCATCTTCCTGCCCTCCCGCACCAACCTCTGTCCCTCCATTGTTTCCGCGTCTCTCTCCGCGGCTCGATGGCCCCCTCTGTTTCGAGTCCCCTCCCTATACTCTCCATCGGGCTGCTCCCGCAATAACGACGCACGCGTGCCACTCCATATCGGACGTTGCTCACACTTCGCCTGTTGTCCGTATTCCTCTGACCACCATCGCCGCCGCGCCGCGCCGTTGCCCCCTCCAACCTCCTTTCGGCCCCTTTCTGCGCTTTTCGACCCGTTCGCGAGCCCCTCCGCCTCACGGAAATCGAATTCCCATTCGAGGGGCGCCCGTATAACGATCTAACCCCTCGACCACCACCTTTTGTCTCGTGTAAGGCATCGTTATTAAACTCATGCGTGCTTTATATTTGCTGCGGTTCATTCTGCTATTATCTCGATAGAGACACGCATAATGTATTGCAAAAATATCGATTGCATCACCTCCAAACCCACGTGCTATGAAATAATCTTCGTATCTACATGACTGATAAAGCATGCCCACTTTCCTGCTACTAAGTAGTGCCAAATCAGACGGAAGTGAATGCACGCTAAATATTCGAGTGATGCGATCAATATTTCCTCTACCGTGTTCCTTAAAATACAGTTCGTCAATCGATCGACAGACAGCATAGCGAAGCTGAAACTTTTCCTTTCATCGTTCGAATCCGGCGTCACCCAAGGCTTCCCACCACCGAAACACATTTCTGTTATCACCCCCATCGCTACCGTAACCCCTTCGAAGACCCCGTGTACAATGCCCCGTCCCAGCTCTGATTCTTATTACTCCAAATTCCCGCTCGGGATCTTGTTACGTTGCTCGAAACAGCATGATGCAACGCAATTACAAATGGCCGATAGGTCTTGGACACGGGGAATAGACGTCAGAGAACGCCGCGCGTTATCAGGCATCGATAGCGGTGCTCCGTCCAGAGTAATCTGAGCTGAGAACCTAGCCACTAAGCAGCGGCGCGTAGCTCGTTACAAAATGCAAGCCGCTCGTTCCTTTTCAAAGGAGCGACATATCACGCGTTCCTTACGAAAGTAACGCGACTCCGCTCTCACCTTCAGCCGGCAATTTTTTCCCCAACGAAATAAGAATTAACGAGACCTTGCCACCGGATCCAGTCAACAATCGAAAACTTCCAGCACACTCTCTCCACCAGCTCGTGTCTTTCCTGGAAAATACAGTTCCGGGACGCGAGTCAATCGAAATATCTCGTCGCAAGGGTGGATCCTTCGCTCCACCATAATAAGAGATGAACACACAGCTAGAAAACAGGGGCTGCTGGGGGAAATCTAAGGATCATTGAATCGACTGAAAAGTCGCGACGATGGAAACTCGGCCAATAACTGGTTTTCGGTACCTATCGCTCGTTCGTGTTCCCAGTGACGGGCAAATCCAAAAAACAAATACATAGCCTGGGTAATCCTATTCCAGCGTGTGCTGTGCATGCTCGCGAAATTCGATAGACGAGCGATGCGTTTTCCTGTCAAAATGGGAATACATATTTGGCCGATTTTGGCCGCGGGGAGATTAGAGGATTCATCCAGGACCGCGTTCGAGGGCGTGATTGTTTTATCGATATCTTACGTAATTTCGATAATTCTTCACATACAGCGGCTGGCTATCTCGAATTGCCGTTAGTAAACAGAGTTACCTACATTGTTTTCGTGTCACCACCACAGTCGCGTCGTATCTGGCCTAGAATTTACCAGAATTGGAGTCCCGATCGCAGAGCACTGGCTGCTCTAACGTCCGATGCTGTGTTTATCGACAAGCGAGAGAGAACGCGTGAAATAATTCGGCAGTCGATGCGATTCAGCTCCAACAGAAAGCACGATATTCGTAGAGCTTCTTCTTCTTCTTCTTCTTCTTCTTCTTCTTCTTCTTCTTCTTCTTCTTCTTCTTCTTCTTCTTCAAAGACCACGGCTATCAATCGCTGCCGCCCGAATTTATCAGGGCGACAGGCGGGCCGCGGGCGAAACACGATCGCTACAAGTCATCGCGAAATCCCCGACATTGCATCATCGTTGCGTCGACAAGGAACGCCGCGATTCATGGTTTATTTTAAAGCGGCAGCGGCTCGAAACTGGAAACAGCTTCGAGCTTCTCTGTCCCGCGTCGACCTCGTTACACGTCGGAATCGAACAGGCTCGACGGGCGGCAATAGAAAAACCTAACCCAGAAGCAGCCGTTGGCTCCGTCTCGAATGAAAATTTCCAAGGCTCGGCGAGCCTCTTTGGGTCCTTTAAATTCGAGCGGCCCGAGCGACTGGAAGCGATTGGAAGCGGCTCGGGGCCCGTCGCTGCCTAGCCGTCGGTTAGAGGGGAAACGAAGGCGAAGAATTTCGAAAGCGTGGCAACCGTAGGAGGACCTTGAGGATCCCTCGACCAGGATCCCTTCGACCGTTACCAGGGACAGCTGTGTCTGCGGTGCAATGCCGCGAGCCAGCATAAAGTGCGGCTGACTGACGATGCCTTGGAAAGGAAGGCAACGAATGGACGGGACAAGGAGCGAGCAACGCGCTGGAAGAAGGAGAGAAAAGGCGCAGGTGTCACGATCGAGACGAGTCTCCGGTGCACGCTGCACACGCTGCACACGCTGCAGGCCGAGTTGCATTTCTCCTTTTTCCCTACCACACCTCACCTCTTTCTCCTCCTACAATGCCCCTTTCGTTCTAGCGTTTCTTCCTACACCACGTAAAGCCCCGTTCACACGGTACCTGGACCTCCAGGCTTCCCGAGCATCCTGCGCGGACCAACTGGCACCGAGTCACGAATGAAAAGAACGTTTTTACGAGCCCAATAACGTCAACCTTAAATTCTTTCCTCTGTTGGGGCTACCGTGGATCTTGCCAACATGGAAATGGTAAGTGGGCGAGATGCAGGAAGGTGCAAAGTGTAGGAAAATCAGAGAGGAGCGGCGTGCGAAGAATACGTGTGATCTTCAGAAGCCCGTCGAGATTCAGTGGTTGAGAAGCTTAGAGTCGTTTTGTCATCAGCGTCGTAGCAGTGATTTGTCATGTAGCGTAATATAGGTACTGCTCCATAGAATTAGGGTCGTAGCCTCTAAGCGTAATACCGTATTCTATCCTCTCAGAAAGAAACAGTCCACCGAAAGGGTCGCTGCAGCGAAATCTTGCAGCTTCTAACCCTGCTCGAATTGCTGCACAGAAAGCCGCGACTTCGCGAAGGAAACAGGAATTGCTCGATGATATAGGACATTGAACGGTCCCCGGTCTACTGAACGAGAGATGCCAGAACATGTGTTGGCGAAGCCTCAGAACATCTTCGCACTGAATCCTTAGGATCTTACAGTTCAATGCGCCCACGGCGTGAAAACTTGGTCGACCATGGCTGCTGGCCTGTCGTAAAATCCACACAAATCGCTGGATCCACAGCTCGAGCGAAAAATACAGGTCAATCTTTCGCGTTCGATAGCTCGTCCATCCGCAAACGAAGCTTCAATTCGACCGACCAACTTCATATTCGGAAATTACTCTCCCTCATGGTGGAAACTAGTTTCAATCAACGTTGGCATCAACGTCTCCTGAAACCTCCCGCATATACGGGTGCAGTTGTAAAGAACTTAAGTAGAAATTTGTTTACCTTCCCTCCCTCCCTTTAAATCTTGTTTTGCATCCGACTGGTAATAAGATTTACAGAAGCGAGCGCAGACTTTTCGTGTACAGTAATCCCATTGATGACGAAGCACCTGCTAGAGTGCCGTTATCATCGCGTCCGTGTACACGTAGGTACCTATTCGATAATTAGGCCAGCAAGCTGGAAACTCGTTACTCGACGCATTGGCGACGAAGCAGCGAGTGTAGGTACTTTGAGTGATACTTGTAAGGGTCGAGTTGCAGGGTGTCCCGTAATGGCGTCATTTGATCCAACAACAGCCGAATTAACCAGCGACGAAGAGGGTAAGACGCTCGGCTACCTAATTTCAGAAGCTGCGCAGGACTGCTAATGAGCAACCCTTAGAGGGCCGGGATTTTGTTTACTTAAAATTTATGCATATATGGCCACTATAATGGCCAGCCCGGCCCTCTAAAGGTTAAACAGATATCGACGCGTACGTACACGGCAATTGAGGAGCTTCGCGGGGAGTTACGCGTGCATCGCGGGCTTACGAAGCCCATTACGAAGATCAAAATACAAAGCGCGTATTGTGGAACGCTCGCGCGGGCTCGCTAACGCGCGCTCGGTTAATTAAGCCGATCCAATTAGCGGCACTGGTAACTGATTTAGACTAAAGCAATTAGTCGTTGATACCGATGCAAACCGTACAGGCGGATGCATCCAGGATGCATCGCCTAGGTAATTGGCATTTCCCCCAGAAATCCGACGTCCTTGAATTTTGCAGGAAATTAGAGCGACCACTTTTTCTAGCGCACTGTGAACCGCGCCCGAACCGGTAAGCCCGTTTGAGGAGTTGGCTGATTCAGCGGGGACGAAACACGTCAGTGTTTCGTTTCTAACGAGATCCGGTCCACGGCGCGAAACTTTCCCGCAAAGTTTTCCCGGAAACCGCGGCTCCTGGCTAATTCACGCGCAACTAAGCAAACTCCTTAAACCAATCCGTAACGGAAGTTGGCCAAGTGGCAGCCATCGATGCGCATCCAGCGATAATTAACGAAACTGCTAGTGCACCTACGCCAGAGAAAGGGGTTCGAACGGTTCTTTGCCGCCGGGGTGTTCGACTGCGAGAACTGCACCCTGTGAAACGCAGCTCCCTGCTAATGCACGCGCGGAGAGGCTGAGTGTTAATTATGCGCGACCTGCAGTTCCTATCGACGCTGCTGATGTTACGAGACCATCTGAAGAGCGTCTGGCGACATCGTCAGAGCTACTAAGTACCTCCGGTGTCGGCCTTCCTGTATCTCCGCCATCGAAATCATTTTTTTGTTTGTTTTCCTCTTCCTTCTTGTTCCCACCTTTCGAGCTGGGAGAAGAATTTATTGGTCGAGTATTTACGAGCTATTTAGCGGGATAAATTCGAGTGCAGGCGAAGCAGAACTCTGCTTGGTATATATAGCCTGAGGGGTAATCCTGTTGCTCCGACTGTTTTCCACACTTTGGCAGCATTCGTTCGCGGGTGGATACAAATATTCGGCGAGGAGATATTGCTTTAGCTTTTCACGGTCACGTGTTTCCATTGGACTTTCAACTTTAAGGCCGCTGCGCATTTTGGCGACGCACGGCGATACGAAGGAAAAAGTTCATAAACAATTGCTGACCGAAGCGCAGCGACAATTAGTTGATTATTATTAATTTCTTCGCTTCGCCAAAATACGCGACAGCGTTTACTTGTGACGAGCGAATGGGAACGATCTTGGAGTCACAGGTGGTGGCGTGAAGTACTAGGAATTAGTGGAAGTGAAGTTACAAGGCGACCGATTTCAACAATAGTTTTTTAGTAGATTGGGAAGTGAAAGGTAATATGGAAAGGATATTACCTAGGGACGAAGCACCCATCGATTACAATCCAGTGGAAGAAATGCGCGGTTCGCAAGACACGGTCCGTTTCGACCGAAGAACACGGAGAAAGTAAGAGATTGAGTCACTGCTTGTTGCCAGGAGGATAATCGATGCCGCGGAGCGGGGTACATGCTCGGTGGGGAGCAGTCGAGCAGAAATTTGATTTTCGAGAGGGTGCCCGCCTTAATGCGTATAGCGTTACTTTAACTAGCGGCCGTATCAACAAAGCCTGTAACCCGGCCGAGCGATAGACGGGGGACCTCCCCCAGCTTCGATTTATCGACCCTCCGTGGCCTCTTTTCGCGTTGCTGAAAAGTCAATTTCAATGTCGCCAAGTCTATGACGAATGCGACTTTCACGAGCAGCCTCTGCCCACGCGAGTGTTTTCGTCCGAGGAAAATCGATACGCCTCGAAGGAAATGCATAATTCCCGAGCGACGGGGGGCTTCGATCCAGCTCGGGAGATTACAAAAAACGTTAAGAAGTATATCGTCAACGATACGTCGTGAGCAGTTTGTAATTACAGTCGGCACGATTACGCTCCTGAAATTTTCAATCCAACGTCTGAATACGAAACACAGATACTTAGGTAGGTACGACGCGCGACTCCATAGAGCAATGAGCGAAGCGGAGTGAATGATCCCCGCTTTGCAATGCTCGCAACCTTTATTAATCGAAATACGTGCCTGGATGTGGTTTAACGGGCGTTGTTATCGTGCTACGGGAACAAAGATAAATGCCGACGAACGGGGAGCGGGGTGGCGCATCATCGATTTACCTGCTCTCCCCCTTTTCTTTGCGGGCACTATTCTTTGCAAGGCTGCGATAGCTCCGCGCAATCAATAAAAATAACGCCAGGAAAATTGGCGTGAAAATGCTTTCGCATCTGGCTGGAACAACTGCTAGCAATTACCGAGCATTTCCTTGCGAGCAGGGACGCGATACAAAAGGACAATTGCCTCCGTGTTTATGTCGGTATCGACTGCTTTCTTCTGTTTTCATGAATCAAAGAGTCAGCGCATCCCAGAGTCGCCCGCAGGGTGGCGATGAACAACACCGCGAGCGAACGACCTGGATATAGGCTCAACTGTGAAAGATTCTCGTCCCATAAATAGATAATGAAATCATTAATTAAACAGGATTGACCGTGCAACCGCGAAGCAACCGTTAACAGCTACGCCAAGTAGCAATGCATTACTGAACCTCATGGAGCAGCAGAGTTCAAGGGACATTAAATAGGAAAACTAACTCTAGAAATTAAAACGTAGTTTCTTCTGGTACCAAGGCAAACGTTTCACGATTCTATCCACCCCGCCACCTTCCCATCCACGATAAAAGTCTGCTCAAGGAAGGGGACCTCTGCTGACGTTACTCGGGATGTACTTACTTATCACCGCAGACTCGGTGCGTGGCATTGTAACGCAGAACGGAAGCAACAGGTTCGACTCGAAGAGGCAGGGAAAACCGCTGGCCGCCGACAGAAATACTTTTTCCGGAATGGGCGGTAATTTGGAAAATATTAAATCGGTTGCTAGGCAATCGGCGCCGGGACGGTCAGACGATCGACCGTCGTCGTAGACACAGGCTTAGACGTAGGTGTGAATGTAGGTCAGGGTACCAGCACGTGCAGCCGGCCGACCAGTTGGTCGCGAGGCGAAAGAATACGTGGTCGCGAACAAGGGAGACTTTGTGTCCACCAGAAAGCCACTTCTGGCAAACACCCCGAGGCTCCAGCCAGTCTCCAGTCTTTTCCCTTCGTCCACGGCTTTTCACGGCCCCGCCTTTCAGAACCCTCGCGAAATTTAACGTAGACCCAACGTTGAAGGGTCTTGGATTACGGATGTACTCTCGCATAGCGGATGGGCAGCGAGGCACTTCGAAAAAGCTGTAACTGGTACACAGAGTCGATCTTTAATTTCTCCGTACGAAACGATGCAAGTTCAACTAACTACACATCAGAGTTGGGCATTAACTAGATAGACATTTATTTAAATAACGTATCGAATCAAGGTCTGTGGAAATTCACTCGACTGCCGAATGATTGATACGCTCCGCAGAGATGGAAGAGATACGAGGGGCGTGGAGAAAGGTCCGCGTAGGGGTAGATCGTTTATAAGAGAGGGTTGAATCTAATCTTGGCGAGTAATCGAAGGATGACTGGAAGTGCCTCGAAGACGAGGGGTGTTATATGTAGTAGTTGGCGCTGCTTGTGACATTTCCCCACTTGTGACAAGCCCATTAGAAAAATGTTTCTCCTTTTAAACGGCCGTGGAGAGTTTAAATGTCAGGTGCCAGCGATCCGAATGCCGCGTGCAATTATCAAATAAAATTACGAGGCCGCGAGGTAAACCTTTTTTAACGAGCAATCCGCTCCCGTCAACTCTTCTCCCGTGTAATCTACAATCAAGGGTAATCCGAGCGGCTCGAACTTTGTAATTCGCAATCTCGCACCGCGCCCAGCGGAAACTCGTTGCTTTTTCAGTGGTGCCGCGTCTCGAATTTTGATAGGTAGGTTTCCGAGCATTCCAGAAATTCCGAAATTAACGATTCACGAGGAGACCGCGAAATAAAACGGCGCGCTCGATAATTCACACGCCTTGGGTCGTCAGCCGGCATTATCAGACTCCAATTACACCGATCGGAAATAGAATTTTCCCACCTATCGAAACAAGTTCCATCGAGCGGAACGGAAAACCATGGTTTATTTATAATTACTGAGAGAACGATGGATGTTGCTCGGTCGTCATGGATTTCGTAAAAGCCGTTGATTTATGAAAGTGAAACGGTAGCGGGGCAGAGCAAACATCCGCGGCTCTGCAACGCGTTAATAGCACCTCCGTCAATTGTTTGGTAATTTTTCATGCCCGCTCTTCTACAAATTTCGACAGCCCCGCGCATCGCCTGCGCCAGAAATCTCTGCTATAAACGCCGCGGTTCGACGGGACGAACTATCCCTCCTATTGCTTTTCCCTCCTAACTCTTCGCAAGTTCGCGGTGCCAACTTCGCCAATTCCGCGAATTTCGCTGGGAAGCGAGAATCACGATTATCCACAATTCCAGGCTCGCTTTGGGACACTTTTCAAAATTAGAAATAGTTCCCCCGACAAAGGGGGTGGTTCCCCCCGGACACCTTTGTTCAGGGATCGCGCTCGATATCCACCGTCCTTTGATTGTCGTGGGAACAAAACATGCTTCGTGATAGCCTGCTGATATACGTGAATCAAATTCCAGAGGCCCCAATGTGCTCTTTGATCCACGATATTGTAACTGCCACTGGCAAACCGTTAGAATTCCTTTCGTTAGTCGTCTCTCGTTTAGGAACCGACGTGCTAGCGACAATTATGAAAGTATCGGTGGTACTTATAATCGATACTTCCGTCGTCAGCAACGATTCTCTTCCCTGAAAAAGAGGAATTCTCGCATTTCACGATCGAATAACGATCCCGCCAGCACCCACAGGCCACTATTTTCATTAAAAACCGATAATGGCGCCTAATGACATCTCTCGCTGGTGAATAATCGACGGGTCGAATTTAAGCTGCCCCTTCACCGATCCGTTTAATTATGTTTGCAATGGAGGAGCAGTGACGCTAATTAAACGCAGATTGATAAGGCGGCGGGTGTTCGAATGGCAGGATGAGATCTACCTAATTAGGGGAGGAGACAGTCGATTTAATTACGCGAGAATCTTGAAGAAACAACTCAGCCTATCCCGTGGATAGCCGTGCTTCAACGTTGCCTTACCGCGAGCAACGATAGTTATCATCCGTTAATCACCTAAAATTCTGTAATTAATCTGTAATTAACGCAATTAAAAGGCACGGAGTGGAAGCGGAGGGGGGAGTGGGGAGTGGGGAGTGGGAGAGACGGGCGGCTGGGATGGAAGGAAGAAGTTTGGAAACTCGACGCTAACCTTTCTCTCTGCTCTTTTTCTCGTATCGTTTATCGAGGACAGCCTGCGAGGGGGTTTAATATCTCTCGACGCTTTGGTAACACGACTTTGAAAGGGCAGGAAATCGCGGCTACCTCGACCACCTTTATCCACGAAAAATCCCGAGGAAAATCATCGAGAAAGCGGATCCCACGAACGCTTCCGTTTTCTCCCTGGTTTCTTCTTCTTTTTTTTCTCTTTTTTCCGACAAAGCGAGTAGCTCTCGTATGTACGAGAAATATTTTCCTCCCGTTGACATTTTGATCTCGGGTGCACGGTGCACAGGGGCCGTCCGACCCCTCTTTTCTCATAAAGCGACGCGAGATAAAATTTCACTGGAAGAACCAGCTCTCGTGGTGAAGGCCCCCTGGTCTCGTCGAGTGGCTCTCGAAGTTACGTTTCCAGAGGCCGGGAATGGGGCCGTGCATTTCGCGGGGACCATTTTCATTAGTCGAAGTGGACCAGTTCAGTAATTAATAAATTTGAAAAAAAAAGTAAAGAAAAAGAAGCCGGAGAAAGAGGGAGAACCTTTTGTGGAAACTTTGTATCGGGGAGGCCCGCTCGCGCGCCCCTTAATAAATTCCCGCGGAATTTGCTTTTCAAGCTCGGTGAAACTTGCGCAACGTTCCAGTGGCCTTGTTCGGAGGCGCGCGAACTGAAACGCGGGGGAGAAGGAATTATAAGAGCGTGGCTGGAAAACAAATTCGAGGATTCTAACGAAGGCAAAGGCGGCTGGAACTCGTTCCACTCGAGTGTGGAAAAAACGCCTGGACGGTGGACGTTAACGATTCAACGATAAAGCGAAAGTGAGAGCAGTGAAAACGGCTGAACCTCGGGACGAGGAATTAACAAGGGAGAAAGTATTAGCTATTAATTTGATAGATAACCTAGCCGCCGTTGTAATTTAATTGAAAGCAGCTAATTAAAACGCCCACCTTCTCTCGGGCCCACCGTGTGTTTCCCATCTTTCCACTTTGCAAGATTGCAATATACCTATAAGAGTAGGCAGGTACCTAGTAACGAACGAAACGGTATGTAAACCAGGCTTGAAATATTCAGTTATCATCCCCTCGGTGGAGATAGCCGTTTCGCGAGTACGATCGGGCTAATTAAAATGATTTTCGCGGAAAAGCCAGCGAAGGCAGCGAAGGCAGCGAAGGCGTGGAACAACCGCAACCTGTCGAATGATGGGGAAATTAGAGCCGCGACGACGAGGGATCGATCGCAAATACAATGGTGCGCTTGACCTTTCGCTATAACGCCTCCGCCACGTCTTTTCTAATGAAGTTCTCGACCTCGGGATTGATACCACGTAGATCCTCGGCTGGATCCGAAAGAAAACGACGATGAACGGAGTGGCATTAGCTGACGCGATTATTCCTTCTTCGCTCCGTTTATGGAAACAAAGAAGAATAAACCGAAAATAGTGAATGTCGGCGAGAGGATCGTTTGATCGACAGTTCGCCGACGGCTTCCTGGAAGGCTTCCACTTCCGTGACAGGCTTCGAAGGTCGCGAGCTGCGAGGAACGGGCCTGAATCAACGAGAGGTAAAGTTTACGTCGCGTACACCGCTCTGTATACCCACGTCTCGCATTAAACATCAGCTGGTTAGTGTAAACTACTCGCGTGCCGTGTGTACAGGGTGTCGCGATAGTTCCGTTGCCAGCAGTTGCTCGCGAGTGTACGCTCGCTATCGCCCTTATGTTCCCAACGAACTTCATTGTTCGATCAGGCATGTCGTATTATACGATAGAGAATGCTTCAAGTGTTGCCAACGCTTGTTAAACTAATAAATATCGATGGAGGAGGATCCCCGATGCGAATGGCACACCCTGTACATGCGATTCGCCACTTGGAAAGTCAGAATTCTATGCGTGCGCGTTCACGTTTAGAAGCCGAGGCCGACTTTGGCTAAAGAGGCCATCGACGAAGAGACCCCGCTATTATGTGCTCTCCTAGGCGTGTGCGTGCGCGCGCAAAAAGCGATTCGCCCGTTGACAACGCGAGCAGCTACCAGCGAACTAACGAAAACGGCGGCTTTGTTCGCGGTTTTTCCCTCTGAATCGTCGATGCAGCGAGTACCAGCGCGCGCGCGTCTGATACGATTGTCTGTCCACGTCCAAGTGTATCGAGACCAGGATTTCAACAATTCGATGCCAGTGATATCTACAGTGTTGCTTAAGCCTCGTTCTCATTAGTTAAGTTTTAAGTTACTTGACCTCAAGTCGCTTGTTTTTCAAGTAACTTGAAACTACTTTACCAATGTGAACTTGTTATTTAGTTGAGCCGAAATATCCCCTCAGGCTTCTTTCAAGTTTTCGCTGAAGAAACATTCCCTTTTCAACACCTGCATGAAAATGGGTGTTTTTTCACGCTTGCTGAACGGGAGCAAGCTTCTACTTTGCACCCAACAAAACTGGAGTTTGCGAGCTCAGTGAATATGGCAAGCAATCGAACATGAATATTTTTTTCATGTTCAAACACACACCTTTCATGCGGGTGGTGAAAAAAGTATTGTGCCTGACAACGGAGAGACGCGATTTTGCTTTCTTCTCTCCCTTGTCACGCAAAGTACTATTCAACTTGACTTGTCTTGAAATACAACTTGACTAATGGGAACGAGGCTTCAGAAAAACCGACTCGCGGGACCCTTTCTCCCCGGAAAAATTTGAATTTCCTCCGGGGAAAAGCGAAAGGTGTACGCGACTGTGAATACACGATCGGCTTTACGCGCGGACGCGTAACCAGTAATTAATGTGTTACTCCTACGATTATCTTGGCGAGCGTTGCAATTTCTGACCCATCATCCTGCCTATTTAATCGCGCCGCAGCGACAGCTTATGATTATCGCGACGGAACGATAATAGATGGTACGTATCGACGAGCAACAGACAAAAAAAAGCGAAACGAAGACGGCTCTGTATGATCGGGGGGCTAATAATAGTCGGTTCGCGGTTTCGCGACTACGAGACACAAAATTATATTCAAATACCGCACGTATTTTTGGACCGCGGCTAGCTTCTGCATACGCGGGCAGGTGCGTCGCGCGAGTGCAGCAAAAATCCGGTGGAAGCCGCGGCTGACGTGACTCAGGCAACTCTCGCGTTAAAAATACCGCTGCTTTTCGTTCGAAAACGCCCGTTTGCCTGCCACGCGGCCGAGCTGGTCGCGTTGGCCAGCGCGATATTAAAAAATAACAGGGAAGTGGGGCGCGGGCATTGTGTCCAAAGGCCGTTTAACTTCAGTTTCGAGGATTTTATCCGTGCCCTAGGGTTCTCCTCGGTGTCCACGCGAACAGAATGAATGGATTTACGAGAGCCGCTGCAAACAGGAAGAAGGGGAAGAAGGGGAAGAAGGGGAAGAAGGGGGACCTCGTTCGGCCCGATGTTTGCCAAAGGCCGTAAAAAAACTGTATTTCCCTTTCGTGCCTGTTTACGAGCAGAGGAATGAACGTCATCGTTAAATCGTTGATAGCGCAGCGCGAATATTTTCATTCCGCGGATAAGTGAAAAAGTAACGTCCCCCGGTCACTGGATTTTAACCTTTAGAGGGCCGGGATTTTTTCGTTGAAATTGTAAATTTTATTTACTTAAAATTTATACATATACATATACCACGAAAATGGCCGGCAAAGTATCCAAATTCTTAGGTGGCCACTATAGTTAAAGCAGTTATGTCGAGTTGAATAGGAAACAGAGGCAAAGACAAAGAGTGGGAAAATATCGGGAAAAATGGTGTAACTACCTTTCTTTTTATACATTGTACAGCTATACATATTTTTTTCGTTGGAAACACGATAGTCCCGTTAATCAGAGCTCAACGCACCAACGACCCAGTTTGTTTCTCCCCGCGATCAAAACCTTTTACCGTAATGCTTGGGTAGAAGTTTAAACAATAGGTAGAATATCAGAGCCGTCTGGTGGGCACAGATAACGGAGACAATCACTGTGCACACCACTGCTTGCTCGATCCTTAATTTTCTGGATCAATCGATTTAGAAGCTGACGCGGATTCCCTATGTAACCCGTCCACGAATCTTTAATTGAAAAAGTTCCCATGTTAAGTGCACCCGGAGGATAGATCCCAATTTCATCGCCCCTGCCTCTAACGCGCGCTCGTTCTCATCAAGATCCAGCAACGACCTCCCCGCGATAAATCTACCTAAGGTACGCGTTCTCCCCCGATTATGTCATAAAGCGGGAGACGTTGCCGTGCCAAGTGGTCTGCGGCAAATAGCGAGGCTTCTTGGAATGCCTGTCAGGCGAGACAGGCTCGGAGAGCGGCAAAGCTTTGGCCTCAAAAAAAATTTATATCTTCCTGCGCGCGATTGCCTACGCCGCTAGAAATAGCCGCAAGATCACCGCTAGAAACGATTCTGTCTAGGCAGCTGACTGGGTGAGATCTTTGAACCACTTTCATCTAATGCATAAAAAAAATGGGTGCTCCATTTTTGGCTACTTAGCACCGCTTATCGGCAGCGTCTCCAGGTGTCGCGTGCATCTCCCAACTATGCATCGAGTAGGTACATAATTTTCGCAACGATTCAGAAGGCGACAGATGACTAAATCGTAGGCCAAGTTCGACTGGCGTAGACCAAACGACCGTCGCATTCCCTTCGGTAGCTACCTGCTCGGGCGAAACCGCGCGTCTCTGCCAATACGCGTGGCCAGGCGTAAATCATTGTCAGCAGGCATAACTCGATAACGCGGGGCGAACTAACAAGCGGAACCGCGCACGAGAATCGGCTGGCCACGCTCGATGCATCGCCTCTGACGCTACCGTCATGTTTGCTGACGCCTTTCGTTTTGCACGTGCACGATAATACGCGCAGCAACAAGGATTCGGAGAAAATGGACGGCCGATAGTTGCGAGGAAAAACGAAAATAACGCGCGCCAATTGTCGGATGCCTGCGCAATGTCTGCTTCTACTATCCTCGTTCCCCTTTCCTCCTGACCCCTTGCGCATTGCCCAAGAACGCTTCTCTCCCCCCTCGATCATTGTCAGCCTCGCATAACACGCGACAAACGTCCCGTGATGAACCGTCAACTTACCCTTAATCCATCTCTTCTGCGGCCATTTTGGCGAACTGGATGCAGGAATTTTCTTATAGAAAACTTTTAGGGCTAATCAGATGATTGTTTGATTCGAACTTTAAATATAATATATGTATACTTGGGAGGGAACTTCAGGAAGGAGAAAAATTCCGAATGCGCGTCGAGGTATACCGATCAATTACTTCACGAGCATATCTCCGGCAACATGTCCTCTACTCTGTACCTACTTTAATTTCTCTCTGCTGCGACATCTATTCTCCTCGCCCCTCATATTTCACCAACCTTCCCGCTGTCACAATCCGCAGCCGTACCTACGAGGTGAATGCGTCAACGTGTCGCGATTCAGCGTTGAAATTGAAATGCGTGCATCGAACTGCCGCAGACGTTGGCCGAAAATCCGCGGACCTCGCGACGTGCAAAAGAAGAAGAGCAGTGGCGGAATTAATAGCCCCTAGGGCTATTTTAAAAAAATATCATTTTATTATGAATTATGATTTATGATTTGATTTATGGTAGTTTTCAGTAAACTACCAGGCTGCGCGGGATAAAACATAAAACAGACGTGAAACGCTTGTTTCAGCGAGCGAGTCGGGAGCGAGGCGCAAATGCAACGAAAAACACGTACGCGTTTCCATTTAGATGAGTCAGACTAATGAAGTAATTGAGGGACGCTCGCGTTTCTTCGATAGCGGCTCGCTTATTAAATGATAAAGCTCGACGCCCGTGTGTCGGTTTACAGGGACAGGGGTACAAGCAACGAACCGCCGCCGCACCGATGATAGCATCAACCGCGATACTTTGATTGTTTCGTAGGCTTTACAGGTGGCGGCTAATTAAGGGAAGTTCGTTTGTCGCGTCGCGCGGTACTTTGGAGCTTTGCCATCAATTATGAACTGAAATTACGGCGGTAACCGAGGAAGTGCGTGATCGTGAATCAACTGCGAGGCGGGGCAAGGTAAAGGCAAATAGACGAGAAATGCCGCACGGCAAATAAGTGTTGCTAGTGGAGAAATATTGAGCATGTCAACAATTAATGAGTAACCACAGGATGAATATTTGGTGAACGATAACTAGATAACTGTTTACGTTTAGTACACATTTGGTACGTTTTTCGCTCATCAGCGTAGCTCGGGGAATACCTAGTTTAGTTAGTTTAGTTGCATGTCCACTTTTTGTGAAATCTCAGTTTTTATATGCAAGATATATTTTTCTCCATTATATAGGGCATTAATCCGCATTTTTTGCGAAATTGAGTTAGCAATAATGTACTAATCACATAAAATGGGAAAAATTAATTTTTTTCCAATGTGGGATAGTCCGTGTTTGCCCGCAATACCCCATATGTCCCCGAAGCTTATGTACAATTGTTACGTAACATGTTTAAACCTGTTTTTCTCGAAAACTTTAAAAGTGGACATAGAATATTTGTGCACCAAGCCATCGATTTACAGGTACGCCACAAATTCCCAATACATTCTTCACTATTATGCCTGATTTAAATTGAGCCTCCAAGTTCCATGCACCACTGGCAAAATATCCAGGCTACTTCGTCAATTCCTTCGATCGGCATCGAACCGAATCCCTCGCTTCAGCCTGCCTCTCCAACTATCGCGACCAATTCCGCATCTGGCACTTCCATCCGATCGGATTGTGAAGCAATTAACGTCGCGAGCCCGTGGAACAGGTAGACGCGCGAACAACCGCGCGCGTGGCACCGTTAATGCCGCGTGGGTCAAGTCCGAGTGGCCGAAGAAGTGGCCGTCTAAAAATATATATGGCCGTTTCCGTTCTCGAGCTGGCGAACTGGCGAGCGGCAGGTCCGCGCGCGCGCGTGTGTGAGTGAATGGCTGTGTAAATGAGCGAACGAGGGACGGAGCGGGCGAAGCTGGGCGGCCATCGACGAGGCGGCGGTAAAAGGACGTTACACGGTGCGCGGCTAGTCTAGCCGGATCCGGGGCCGAGTTCATTTCACTTTGCAGTCATCAGCTTCTCCCTGAGTCACTCGAGCCAGCGAGTCAGGCTCGGACAGGTTGCTACCTGCCCTCCAACGTCCGTGCGGCGATAGTGTGCGTGCCTGCGACAGTGTCCCCCGTGCACGGCTGTGAAATTCGCCAGCGATATTGCCCATACAGCGGCGAACCAACGACCGGTCGTTCGATCCGCCGGGTAGGTATGCCGGGAAAACCTGCAGCGACGGGGCACGCTGGTTGGCCCCGGCCGTTGGGGGAAATTAAGAGTCAGCTGGGCAGCTGGTGTGAATCAGCTGACCGAGAACTTGGGGCGCTAGCATTCTCGGCGATGGGGACCGTAGCTCCTGCGCCACCGAAACGTGGACGCCGGCCTCTGTCTACCGAACGGAAGCGGGGTTCCTGCAGAATTTCCTTTGGCCTCCTGGAGGAAATTAAAACTAGGTCGCGGATGGTCGAGGGAATCTCCAACGTGGCAAATTCAATGGACGACCGAGGAAGCTCCTTTGAAAGGCGTTTGTAGGTTTCCCGATTGTTTGCTCGGAATTTTTGCAGAGTTCCGTGTGACGGCCACTTGAGAGAGTAGAGAAGAGGAGGACGGATTTGGAGCACGTCCGCGAAGCTGCTCGATCAATTTTTCCGGAACGTGACCGTGGGAACGGAGTAACAGACACGATCGACCCCCTCAGGTACGACCGGATGGTCGGTTTTACAGTACCGCCACTCTGTGGCCTACGGTTTGGAATTTCGTACTTCCTGTCACCGAACGAGCAGCAACGTTCCGCCCAAATAAAGGACAGCTAAATAGCTGCTGCTAGAAACCTACTCGTAACCTTCTACATTCTACATTCTACAGTTCTACACTGTCAACTCTAACTTAACCGGCTCCACCTTGATGATTAAGCGAGGAGAAGAAAAATACGCGTTATCGTGGAGCTTGGGTGAAATGGCTGATAAGATACTTTTAGTAGCCCTTTCTAACCAATTCCTTCTGACAAACTTTCTGCCACCCACTGCACTAATTAACACCGAGGGCGATAAAATCGATAACAGACAGAAGAACGGGCAAGAAGGAACTTGATCCACTTTGGATTTAGAAACAGTGACGTCAGCGTCAGCTGATCGAATTTTCCGCGCGGCGTGGCGCGGCGCGGAAAAGAGACGGCGACTGAAACTTCACAGCCTGCTGAATCGTCGATGCGTCGTGACGCGTGCACTCGCGTGTGCAACATAGGCAAGGAGGAAATCGATGCAGAGGCCAGTCGAAGGGAATCACCCACGCTCGAAAGGCTTTCCAAAGCACACGCAAACGCTTCGAATTGGAAAAACGAAATCGCTTCTCACGTTAGGTAAAAAGATATGAGATCGCAGCGGCATTGAACGTGATTCGAAGCGCGTCGATAGCCGCTACGATCGCCAGCCTCGTCGCAACCCATTGATCGCCGATGGAGATTTCTCTTCCACGTGCCGTATAGGTATACGTCCTCGAGCCGTACCACGCGAACGGCCGACTAAGCGCTCTCTTCGATAGAGGCCTGCTCAGGATACGGAATATCGCGGAAGACGTCTAGAATCCGCGGTGTAGGGCCCGCGACCACCGCAGAAAGCCAGTTTTCTCGCGTCGCGGTGCAACCGCCTCTTCTCAGCTCGGTTTCGAAAGCAATTTACCACTTCTCGTCTTTCAGCTCGAGGTTCGAGAAACACGGCGACCGTGCCCCGCCGCGATTGCCTCGGGTAAATGCATTTATGGCCGTGGAAAGCGTCCGGGAAGGTGATAAAGTGATAACGCGGGCCACCAGCACGCGCCCGACGTGGTTCGTGACGATCGCTCCTTTGCATTCCATGTCGAACGAGTCACGACCGCGATGACTGTTCCCCGTTCCCTGGACGCTCTAAGCGCTCGACCGTCTAGTCGCGACCAATCGATCGATAAAAAATCATCTATCGATCCCGCAAATTACAGATAGTAATTTCAGATGAGTAACGATTAACCAGCTATTACGTGACCAAAGGTCGACTCGACTTAGTTACGAAAAATAGAGGTAGAAGGCACCTGACAATTAAGCGTGTGTCTATACCTGAGTACTTGAGTCACTTATAAGTAGCGCAATCGGAAAATCAATGGACAAATTGAATCTGCTCCGGTTTATAGAGATTCGAAGGAAAAGCTGCTCAGGTAGAGAATTAACATGGGTACAAGAAGGAATAGCTGCGGCCAAAATATTCCACGTAAACGAACGATCGAACGCAGAGAGCCTTCGCATTGATTGCGTTCGATGAAACTAGGTAACAATCTGATCTGCCGCGAATACCCAGTGGTAGGTAGGTGGTACCCGCTCGACGCGCGGAAGCGGAGCCTCCAGAGTAGCGCTCCATTCGAAGCGTACATCTGCAATTAGTGTTAATGGAAGCGCAGACAAAGTGGTGCCACGGTCTATGCATTAGGATAATGAACTTGTTGATATCGTTTGTTGTTTAGACGCGATCGGCGCAATACACAGAATCTTTGAAAGAAGTTGGCGGCGGCGCGTTTCGATCCTAGGCTCCGGTACGTGCTTATCGATGCACTGAATTATCCTGCTAATCCAGCCCACGGGTTTATGGCTTCCGCGGAGCTGAATGATCGTGCTCGGCACAAAGACAGAAGGAGACACGTTCGACGGCATCGATAGTAAGGCCCGCGGGCGGAAGAGGGACGCTTCACACTCCAGTGAGCCGGTCGAGCGACGAAAGTGCACCGGCTGGCAGAACGACAGTATTAACGCTCCTTTATCGCGGCCCATGGAATCGCTCGAATGTAAAGCGACCGCAACACCAGACACTGAATCGATCAATGCGCACTGGCGATCCCGTGATACGCCGTGGCGATTCTTAAAACAGAGTTACCTAACCGTCCAGGGGGGGACTTTCAATCTTTACGATATCTTTTCGGATGGGAGGCTTAGGGGACACTTTCCTCGAGATACCCGCGGTGCTCGAGCGTGGGATTATAGATAATGGAAGACCGAAATCGTGAGGTACATACTGCTGTTTGAGCTCGGGGATATCTGGATCCACTCATAAGTAGCAAGAGCCGCGATAAGTGTGCAGGTCTTTCCCTCCTCCACTTTCCATAGTTCCGTTACTCAAACAAGCAGATAGTAACCCGATGTGCTGCGAGTGCTTCGGACACCCGGATATCCAGATAGGACAAGCTTTAATTTATTTATATTTCGGCCAGTCCATGAATCGATACAAAGTTTCGCCGGGGGAAGGGAAACGAATCGCTCGGAACGTCCGTCGTTAATGCCCCCGTATTGCAAGCGCATACGCGAACGACAGCCGTGATCCGCACGACCAATGCTTTAATATTAAGAATGACTCATCAGCGTTCACAACGCCGCTCGCTCTAAACGCGGCCGAACTCGCCCCGCGTTAACGTTCACTTATCAACGAGCAATGCCGTTGAATCGTTGACACCGGTGCGGCGGCGTTATTGTCGCCCGTAAATTAACAACCGTAATTATATGCACGCAGTGATTATTAACAACGCGGCGAGAACTTCTTTCGCGGGGATAAATATCGACGCGGGCAACGATGCGAGCGTTCGACGCCGCCCGTTAATTTACGAGCTCGCGGATACACGCGAGGGCTTTGTTCGACGCTTCGACGACCATTCATAAATCAACGCGGATATTCAGCCGGGCTGGAAATCGTCTACACCCGCTGCAATCGAGCAAATCCATGGATCCTCGAGGCTGTCGCGATTTCAGAGCTATTGGTGCTTTTGTCCTTTTGCTACCTATATTCTAACAGTACAATTTCATCAACTGGGGGTCGCAAGTGCAAATATCATTTCGCTTCTTATCCTTAGAATTTGCAAATCTGGGTACTTACTTAAGAGGGGATTCTCGTGTAACAGCCCCCAAAAGTAACAGATATTTATGAATTACGACATAACATCGACATAAAAGAAATATTTTCTGCAAGTCTAAACATGCCTCCTTATATCCCAAAATAGTTTAATCCAAGATTAATAATAGTTTAAAACAAAAAAGTCGTAAATATCAGTTACTTTTGGGGCCCGTTACACGAGAATTGCCCCTCGATGGCCTTCAGCGGTCAATTCCTTCTGGCTCAGGCTATAGCGTTCGCAACAAAAGAACCCTACCCGTGCCCAAAAGCCTCGAGAGATGACTACGTTCGAAGGGCAGAACGAGGTAGGGTCTGAATTTGTTCGAGGGATTTTAAGGAGCCGACGAGGTAGAAGAACCAAATGGGGATTCACACGCGGCTGGTCTTTCGGGGATGAATCACTGGAGAAGGCTAGAATTTTTCAGCTCGACGAGCTGCTCGCCAAGAAGACCCGATTGCATACCTAGCCCTTATTCGAAAAACGAGCGCTAATAAGAAAACTATTCGAGTTCTACTATTTTATAGAGAAACAATATCTTCGAATGCAACTACCTGCTAATTCGCCGCGTTCGCTTTAAACGTCCCCACCCGTACTGCGATATAGGTAATTGATATCCACGGCGCAGACTTTCACGATTTAACTCGATTACGCGGTTCCGTGGCATTACACTTGGCAATGCTCGGTCACGGCGAGCCCGAATAATTGCTCGAAGCAATTTCAAGGATTTGCGGTGGATGTTTCCCATAAGAAATCGCCGATCTGAGAGAAGGAAGCCTCCGAGAATGAAGAACAAAGGGGAAAGACATTCGTTTGAAGAAACTCAAGGTCGTGGTGATTTACAAAATGAACAGCCTCCCACTCATTTGAAGGCGTGAAACAGTAGCCGCTTAACTTCAAAATATCATGAGCCAGCGGTGCCGCGATACAACGATAAGCAGCACGAGGGACCACTCGCAGCCGGGTAATAATTCAGCTGATAACGCGTAAACATGCACTAATGCAGCGAAGCAAGGACGATCTCAGTCTACCGACGTGATTTCAGACTGGCAGCGACACAACGCGTCCCTTCGCGTCGCGTCGCGGCTAACTTTACGCTTTCCCTTACGCGGCTTTATGATTCACGTACCGCAAACTCCATTATCCCCTTTCCGATGATACCGATGACACGGCCGACACACGCCGCCTGGCTAAGAACGGTAATCCGTTCGGTTGTTCACTAATGCAGACGGAACTACTGTAGATGGCAGAAAAGTTTCTGCGAGTTGTTACCAAGTGGCGGGCATTGTAACGGGCCGGTTATCGCCTCGCTCTTATGCATAAAACATCGGCGCTCGGTAAAAGTTAAGCAATGTTCATCAAGGAGACCCGAGCTTGAGGCTGTGTCGCGTGGCGGGGCTGCGAGCGAGCACAGCGGAGCAAAATATTTCGATATCCCCGATTGTTTACAAGTCGGCTGGTTTTGTTGATCCCCGTGAATCCAAAGCAGAGGCCGTGTTTACGGAAAGCCCGGGCCTCGCGTATTAAAACAGTGCAACGCGACGCTAATAATCGCGTGGCGAGTGTAAACACTTCTATATTTGGACTGCTCTTAGCATAGATAAATGATACAACGAATTTATCGCGGCTGATTACGTCAACGAGGTAAGACGCTAACTTTGACGATGATAGGGCCACTCCGGGCGCGTGTAAAACTTGAGAGGAGATTGCGCGAGCTCCGAATCACAGATTTGGTGGAAAATTTGTGTGCAATAATTTGTCCAACATGTGGGATGTATTAAGTAATTGAAATTTCTTTCTTTCTTTCTTGGATTTTCAATATTCAGGGAATATTTCAGCACAGATGTACCATTGAAAATTTAACCAGCGGGGGGGATTCTAAACAATGCAATTTTGAGGTAAATCGTTGTAAAGGCTCGTTCGGTACCTGGCAGAAAGTGGCGGAACAAACAAGATGAATGAGTGTGTTCCACGTGGATGGAACGATATTCGAAAAATAGCTAGACGAGCAAACAAAATCCACTTTTGTTAGGAACTGTCGCTTGCAATGGAGAATGGGCCGTAGTGAGTGTTCGGAAACTAGCAGGACAATGGATGGATTAAAGGGAGTGCTGATAAAATACACATCGAAACCGGCAGTTTGCTTGGAAAAAAAAATTAAGTACCGTTTGCTTACCATCAGCTAAAGAACAGCTACTACCGGACATCAAAGAACATAATCGGCTAGAAATAACCATTACGCATTCGCACGTATGGTAAGTTCATACAAAGTGTGCTTTATCGGGGATATTGACCTTCTTATTTAGTTTTTAAAGTAAATTGATTTTGTGCTTTGAAAGTGCATCCAGGCGCTTCTTCCTTTTATCGACCTGCCTATATCTACCAACGATTATCTTACATTCTCATTAAGTAATCCCCGACTTGCATTATTTTCATCAATCTTAATAAGTTACTACGTAGACTCCAGCACAGAAATTCCACCTAGCACAACCGTCGAGCCCTACTACTCCAATAAATTTTCATTTCTTTTAACCCACTAACTGGGCCACTTCTCAGCCACAAACGCCCCCTGTGTATTTAAAAATGACAAATGGCGAGCGCGGCCGCTTTAGCCCGGAGCAAATTTACGCCATTCAAATACTTTCTTACGGGACAAAGGAAATCTATAAAGCCTGCGGTTCGAGCAGCCTCTAATCACCAGGAATTCCGGTCTCCGAGCTGGAATAACGAACCTAATCAATCGTTCAAACTATAATTGCTTCGTTGAGCGTATGATATTCCTTTCAGAAAACAGGCCCGCGTTGCAACAAAGAGAAACGACGTTTCGCGTGTCCCGACCCGATATAAAATCACGATCGATCAACGGCGAAGTTTCGCCGTAGCGGCGACGCGACCGCTGAAAGAGAAGTTAGGGAAAAGGGACCCTTGCAAGTCGCAAGAAACGCGGTTACAGACGCGAGGCTTGTGCCTTTTACCGTGGCTCCATTTTGTTTTATGTGCCATTAAACAAGCCACTTTCACGCGGTGCTATCGCCGTCGACGGGGGCGCGGTGACACGACGCAACGGGACATGCACGAGAAGGTAAACGACGAGCATTCTAACCGGCGCGCGGCGTACCCCCCGAATTCGACGAGGTAACTGTACGCGGCGGATAAGAGGAAGAATAAGGAAAACAAGCCAATGGACTCACCAAGTCGAAGTTCCCCGAAGTTGCCGGAGCCGATCTTTTTGCCGACGCGAAAGTTTGGGCCGACCATCAGCACGTTCGACGACGACGTGACACTGTACCTGGACGAATGCACGTTGGATCTCGCCGCGTTACCGCTGCCATGAGAGACCCTCTTGGCAGCTTCCTGGTCGCGCTCGGAACGGGCGAGCTCCTTCTCGCGGGTCTCTCTACCGTCTCTTTTCTGCATTTTGTCCCCGAGTGTCCTCTGCCCTTTCGCGGGCAGTCCGTTTCAATCGTCTCTCCCTTTCTTACACCTCTTTTTAAATTAACGTAAAAAACGCGCGAATGAGAACGGTCGAATGTGTCCCCCCCCTCCCCACCCCCTCCGCGATACGTCCGACGTACAACGCAACCGAGCGAATTTTAATGGTTGCGACAATGTATGCTGCCGTATCGGGGATCGATCCCCATTCTTGACATATTTCCTTTTCTCGTTGTCCTTCCCTCGGACGACCGCCGATGGGAATGATACTCGGGCGGCTTCCTGCGTGGATACACGTACGTAGAAAGAGGGAGAAAGATGGTGTGTGCGTGTGTGTGTGTGTGTGAGAGAGAGAGAGAGAGAGAGAGAGAGAGAGAGAGAGAGAGAGAGAGAGAGAGAGAGAGAGAGAGAGAGAGAGAGACGGGGACACCGTACGCGGCGAGTCGCAGGTGTCACGGTTCGTCGGTCGATGCCTTCAGGGGATCAATCCCGATGCTATCCTAACCTCGAAGCAGATTTCGGGGAAAACTGTTTACACTTGATGTACGCGGGCGAAGAAGAGGGCAAAGAACTTGGGAGGAACACGCGCGAAAAACACACACACACACACAGAGAGAGACACACACAGCTGTATATCTCTTTCCCTTCTTTCTTCTTCGTCTTCTTCTTCTTCTTCTACCCCTCCTTCTCCTCCTCCTCCTCCTCCTCCTCCTCTTCCTGCTCCCCCTGCTAGTGGCTCTTCTATCTGTTTCTAAGCGGCTAGTGGTTATCAGAGACGGGAGCGAGTGTTCGTGGTGTGGAGGGCCCTGGACGATTCCATACCAATTTCGACCTGGCTCTGTTCTGACCCGGCCGGCCGGGAGGACTACTCAACGATAAATAATATCGCGTCTCAGTCAATACAGCGTGCATCGCCGTGACCTGTTCTCGCGCACGGGAACACACTCCGGAACCAGCTCCATTACAAACAGCCCCGCCGCGTGCGATCGCGATCGTACTGCAGAATCTCGTGGCCCGATAGGCCCGCGACAGGCCTGCCTCACCACCGCGGCCACTCGATTATGCGGCTCGAGATTCGGGGAGCGCCGCCGAAGCGGCTCTGAACTCTTTCCCCCCCACCCGCACACGCCGTTGACACGCACGCACACAGGGCGCACGGGCACGGGCACATGCACTTCGCGAGCTTCGAATGTTCCTCTTTCTGTGGCCGGGGGAGAATACCGCAGCCGTGTCACCTCTTGCAGTAGGAGCGACCGATCCGGCTATTGTGTATGCCCAGTGCCCACACTGCAGCCCGGATCAACCGACCAGTCACTTTCAACTTCCAACTGCTCTCTGTGCCCTGTCCGCTGCCCCGCCGAGTCCCTCTCACGGAACCTCGCTTCAGCGGGCCCAACTATTCAACTTTTCTCGGCCGCGCCGTCCACCGATCGCACGCACGCTACTCGAAACAGCCGTCGAACGCGGACAAACAATCGCGGACAAGCTTACGCTCCAGTCTCTCGCGCTTGACTCGACATGGGTGAGATTTGTTACGAGGCCGACATTGCTGCCAACTTCAGACAGGCTTAAGCCGCCTTCGCAACGCCAACTGCCGCGGCACTGGCGCCCTCTCATCGCTGCGAACTCTAGTATCTTGTGAACGCTGTTTTCATTAATAAAAACAATTTCTCGCCCTTCTCGAGGCAGATTTTTTAATTGCCTATTACAATTATTCCAAGCTGTGTGCAGGTTTTTATTGTTATTATTCGCTGCGTTAAGAACAAACTTGTTAGCGAATAGGGACATTTAGGTGTATAGTTGTCTATCTAGTGACGGGAGATATGGCGGTGATTTGAATTTTTAAACAGAATGAAAAGTGAAAAATATTGGAATTCGAGTTACAATCGCAAGATTTGGGGCATTTGTCAGGCTACGAAATATTACTTGCTAAAGGACTTTGTGTATCGTCCATTTAAAAATAGTATGTGACATTTTGAAATGATAATGTTGTGCGCATCGCTAAGTGCTCGCGTTCCCATGGAAACCGATTTGAATTTTACCGATTTCTTTGATATTCATTAAATATTTGCGAAGTTTATTTTTACCATTTTTGTGCGATATATCGGGATACGGATACGATGGAGGAAATAGCAAGTTCTGACGTTCGAATTGTATTAAGCATAAAAGAAGGTAAAGCTCGTCATCTTTTACTTATTAACCTTTACTTGAAAACTTACGCTTCAACAAATTTACATAGAACGAAAGATCGTAACATTATTCGGTAATCAAGCACGTTTTATTGTACTCCTTGTAAAATAATGCACAGTAACAAATGAAATTATACATTTCCGAATGCAGTACACATGTCCTTTAACACTGTCCCATCTAAGTTAAGAGAAAAATTGCCTCTGGGAGGTCCGAATATTACATGTTGATAACTTTAGGGAACGGTTTTGATCAAAT
Source organism: Andrena haemorrhoa (assembly GCA_910592295.1). Taxonomy (NCBI): domain Eukaryota; kingdom Metazoa; phylum Arthropoda; class Insecta; order Hymenoptera; family Andrenidae; genus Andrena; species Andrena haemorrhoa. The sequence goes on along the minus strand of OU342944.1, from coordinate 421,795 downwards.
TTTGATACCCACGTTAGTGGTCGCCACTTTAAATGGACATTCGTTAGAAACCGAAGCAATAGAACCAAGCGCCAATCCCCGATACGATCACGATTTGGTTTGGGAGGTAGATAAGTGTAGACTGCGGAAGTATGTATCAGAAGGAAATTAAACTAGTACAAAGCAGCAGTTATTTCAGCAGCATTAAGATAATCTTAACTTTGTAGAATGCGATCAGGACAAGTACCACTGAAATTAGAATGCCTTGCTGTTAAGGGAAATGACAGTAAAGAAAAACTGGGATACCTTCTACTTAGTCTGAGGTCCGCCCAAGTCCTTTCTAGAAACACCAATGCTGACGTCAAAGCTAATTGGCATAAACTATTAGGACTGAAGGGTGATCTTAAAATACATAAACCGGAATTGCTTATTGCTTTAAGCATACACGACCAAGAACCTATAACATTAAATTCTCAATTAGAGGTAAACGATTTAGTTGCTGTAGTTAAAATTTTGTTGAATATGTACAGATGAAAATGAAATGTTACGTTGCGTATGAAATTACAGTTGAGAAATTCACAGGAACAAACAGACTTCCAATCTAACAAACTATCTCCAATTTTACTACACGACGAAAGACTTATACAATTGGGCCCGCTAAGCACCTGTCATGAATTATTCTTAATGAACGTCACAGCCATATCTGCAGCAAATGTGGATTTTTTACTACCTGCAAAATGTTACACGGATATGAAAAATAATTTACACTTCTGGTGTAAGATATTAGAAAATGACGTGTGCTTCAATCAGTCTAAAAGAGAATATGGAGATGTTTGGACGCTGAATGAGAAAATTGTGATAAGGATCAGAAGTTCGTTGAGAGTTCTGAAAGAATATTTGCAGCTGAAACCATTCCTGTTTATATACTTGAGATACAAAGATGATCTGATAGGACAGTCCGAAGTTAATTTGCAACCACTGATCCCTACTGCTAATATCGATGAATTTCTCAGAACTGCTGAGAATAATAGCCACGCTTTAGATCAGAGGTGTTATTTATACAAAAAGGATCTGACTGAAAATGATGAAATGAAATGTAGAAATTCATATCTCGATTTACAGTTGAAATTGCAATATATAGGAAGTAAAACCGATGGTGCAACGGAGACTCCAAACGCACTGATCAGTGAACGGCAAAATAATTCTAAACAAATAGTAAGTTCCTGTATCGCAAATCGTAATTTCTAGAAGGACGAAAGAGTTTAAGAATAGATATTTTTACTTTCATTTAAATGTGCTTTCCAGAATTATAATGACATAGACTATCATAGAAATCCTGCTGGGGATTTCGGAAAGGATTCGAGTGAAGCTCAGGCATTTAGTTGGATGCAATTGGCGAATGGTTACCATCATTTAAATAAGCAGTCCTTAAGTTGCGAAGTTATTAAGAATCAAACAATTCCAACTGTCTGTTCGCAATCAGTGGATGCATTACTCTGTCAATGCAGTGACAACGAGTACTCCAAAAGTGTAGAAACTTATCACTGTTATTGCTTGAACATCTCATTGATAGCAATTAAATCAACGTCCCCTAAATTAACAGTACCAAATAGTGAAATTCGGTATATATATATATATATATATACTACTTTGCAAGCCAAAACTGTCTTTCTATATTATTGAACCTTTTTAAACTGAACACAATTTCATTGTGACTTCAGGTTGCATCATCCAAAAACTGAATTTGTTTCAACATTTTATCCGAAACTGCCGCTGTCATTAGGAGAAAAACTTACATTGCACGATATAGGATGTAAATTGCATTTTATATCAGCAACAGATGAAATTAAACATTTACTGTTAACTTTCCCACCTAAAATCAGTATATACAAGGTAGAAGGGAGTACCACAACTTGTATGGCTCAAAGCAAGGTTGATGTAAAAAAATTATTTCATCAAAATAAGGTAATGCAATAAAGATAAATAATAGTTCACAATGAACGTGTATATCTGCTTAAATGTAATAAACTCTTCACAGTCTGAATGTCAGTGCGACGTGCCGTTATATGATATGGAAGAAAATACTGTTGGCAATTTAGATATTCTATTAAACTTAGAGGATCACGGTCCATATTATAAAGTGAAAAGAAAAACGCCTAGTAAGTTTTTCTTATATAATCCGACCTAATGTTAAAGCAACGTATTATACAGTACTGGTTACATCCTATTACATGCTCTTTGAAATTAGGTGAAAATTTGGGTCCTCCAATCTTAGACGATAGTTTAGCATATAAAATAGTTGACGAATTGGAGACGTGGAAAGAAAGACAAACAGAAATATTTAAAGTTGAGGTAAAACTGTGTAGCTACTAATATAAAATCTGTACAAACACGTTTGCTTAAAATAAGTCACAAGAGATTCTTTTTCACGATTTAGTTGAAAAGAAAAGAGGAACGTCATTTAAACTTGCTAAGTCAGGAATGGCAGAGGCACAGAGAAAGTTTAGAAGCAAAACTTGCGTGTAGCGTTGATCAATGTAAAATGTTAGCAAAAAGCTTAAACAATGCTACCGAAGACTTAAGGATGCGGAGATTGAAAAGTCTCGAAAAGGAGACTAGATTAATTAAAGCGAACGAAGATTTACAATGGAGGTATGAAGTGAAACTACGAGACCTCAGAGAGTCATCTCGAACGTTGCAAGATGGACTTACGTCGAAGGTCAGTACAACTGTTTGGCTCCTGTGATGCCTACAGAATTATGCATCCCTTCGAATGTTATAGATTAATGCTGTTGAAAAAGGGAAGACTGCTCTAGAAACACAAGCTGAACAATTGAGTACTGAAAATGAAAGATTGCAATTGCTTGTAAGAAAGCAGTCGGAAGAATTAGATGTTTATCAAAGAGGATCCTTAACGCAGGATCAAACAGCAAGCTTATTACAGGAAGTGAAAACCCTTGAGGAAAAGTTACAAAACACGCAGGAGAGTAAATCGCTGTTTAAAGAACGATGGGCGAAAGCAGTTCGCGAAATACATCGTATGAAAATGGAGCATCAACAGGCTATACAAGTTCAAATAAAGAATAGCAAGGAAGAATTGCAAAATTTGGAGTACGTATGATTTATAAATAATGCATGTTGATAACAAAATTTACAGCGAGCAGAAAAACGTATTATATCTACTATTTTTTACATAGTCTAGAAGAAATACTGTGCGCGGATTCCGCTGCCCTGACAAATGATCAAATTTTATTGAATGAGATCCAAAAGGAAATCGATGTGATTAAACCGAAATCATCGTTTATAGACACACATGCTTACTCTCAAGTATTTACACCGACCACTATAGACCCCAAAATTTTACACAGCAGTAACAGGAGTACGTTGAAAAAGTCAGAGGAATATAACGAACGGATGCAGGCACTACTTGAAGAACGCGATTCCCTTTTGAAAACTGGCAGTTACACAATTGATGATCCAGTTATTATGAAATTGAACGCTGAACTAAGATCTTTAATGATGAAATAAGTAAGAGTATGCTATAAATAATATGCCTTCGTAGAAGTAAACTCATCAGTTTGGGCCCGTATTTTAAAACAATACTGATATAGTATCATAGAATATTTTGTAAATCTTCCTTTTTACGTGTACATATATATTTATTGAAATAAATATATTGAAATATATTGTATCTGTTTTAACTGCATTGGCGATATAAAAAAAAAGCATTTATTGTATCATATACATTTTCTACAATACAAAAATGTTTTTTATATACTTAGGTTACAGTTTATATATAAGTTCCGATATATCATACTTAAGATCGTCAAGTTAAAGAAAACCTTTTTGATCGAACATCGATTGCTTCTACGACACCGTTGCCAAGTACGTAAAAGTCTTGAATCATTGCCGAAACATTTAAAACTAATTGGCCGTTGTTGCTCAGCTTCCTACAGTTAATATTTGTTACCTTGAAGTCTTTAACTTCTAAAGCAGAAGGTTTCAGTACCACTCCTATCACTGTTCCACCATAGGTGTCGTAAAAAAATAGAGCAAATTCATCGTAACCATCCTAGAAATAAAATTCAAGAGTCACGAAAACATTCGTATGTACCTGTATAGTATCGTATATAACAATTAGTATTTAAACTTGCCCTCAGTTCCTTTAAGAAACACTGTACCGGATCAAAATCCACAATTGGTATCTTCTGCCTCGAGTGTCTCTTATAAGGATGCCAGTCAAGAACTGGATATTTATCACGGGCATCGCTGTTTTGCATTCGTCTAGGCACCATAAGCGGCTTCAAATGAATCAAACAATCATATTCGGTGAGTGGTGGCCGGAATAAAGCCTTGAAGTCCAATACAGATTTTACGAACAGTTGATCTTCGAACAGTTTTAAAGATTGCTTTGCCAGCGCCGTAATACGGTTTAAAATTAAAGTACTCGGTGCTTTCCTAGTCCATATTGATCTCTGCTGATCGTAAGGAGTCGATATAAATAATGGTGGCAGGGTGTTGCGAGATGATCCAAAATGTGTTTCGACAGCTACGATTTCTTCTCCTGCAATTATAGGTATGTTAGCAGCAGAAATAATAAGAAACTCCAGTATTATCATGGACACTTACTGGACATTTCATCGTTGAAATTAACGATAACAGGATCTGTATTCCAATGACCTCTTGCAAGGACTTCCAACATTCTCAAGAATGCGACTTGCGGCATCTGAGTACGTCTGTATGGAGCTGGTGTTAAATATATGGAAGCCATGAGTAACTCGACTGCCACGTCTGGTATATGGGAATCATCCAGTAACTGAGCGGAAAGCCAACGTTTCGTTAAGCAACAAGCAGCTCCGTAGGATGGTTGTTGAGCATGCAGTCTGCAACGTGAATGTCTTATTAATTGAAAATCTTACAAAGGAGTCTACTTTCTTTTCATAAATTATCCTTACCCGTGCAATGCACCAGTTAACTTTGGTAATTCGAACAATTTAGTCTCCAATTCAATCGATTCTTCGTTATCTTTGTATCGTGTAACTCCATCCTCGGTTACCCGTTGCTTTAGGCAACCAACTTCTTTTTGATGCGCTACTCTTAAGCGAAACACAAATCCCTCCTAATAACGTATTATTACTTATTAGTCAATTTCCCATATCTAACGCCACTTTGAACTTAAGAATAGTAAAAATTCAACGTAACTACCTTGTACACATCGACGTGTGAGAAACTCGCCTTCACCGTCAACATATATTGTTTCCTGAGGCATTCTGCAATTTGTATATGAAAGGCAGCTTTTGTTTTTCTAAGAGCCTCCAATTCATCTGGCCACTTTCCACTGGTCGATAATTGCAAACTTACTTCAAGTGGACAAACATATTTAGGAGCTGCAGTAACGTTTTCCGATAGTACCAAGCAGTCTTTCCTTCCCTTGATAAGTTTATTATCAGGACGATAAGTCGTCGCTAGGGGTGGGAAGACATCTGTATATCGAAAAACTGCGCTGGATCCTTGAACTCCGTGTATCGACAAGGGGATGTCCGTGAGGGACATCAAATCCGTTTCAAGTTGATTAAATACGTTCATCACTTTCAGGGCAGCTTCTTCGCCGGTGCCATAAGCAAAATGCGTTATTTTCACCTGTTCGTTATAGGGCAGAGTTACTTATTTGTGCAAGTGTATATTATAACTATTAAGCACACTTGCCCTCGGCAATTTTAGAAACTCCTCCATTTCATCAGCGATATATATAAACTGGTTATTACGGAGACCCAATTTTTTTGTCAACAAGAAAGTTACGATCCTTTTACATATCAGTCTTTTCCCTGATAACGTTTTGCCTTTTGACCAAATTACAGCTTCTCGGGTAGATGTATCTTGAAATCGACGTAACTGCGACTTTTTACCCCAGAATTTTCGAAATCCAATTGCCTGAAACACAATCACTCGTTACATTTAACAGATCTGATACTTCTTAACGCCGTACTTAAAGAATTTACACACTTCTGGCAAATTCGCTTCAGGCCCTTTGTCAACAATGTTAAAGCAAAACTCGGCATTTAATTCTAGTCCGATAAGAATTTCTCCAATGTCGTCATAATCGTCTTCTGTACATTCCCACTCAGCAACTTCCTTTGGTGAAACATAGATTTGCTGTACTCTATTTGCGAGTCCCTTTTCCAACATATTATGAAGGATTTTTATCGCTTGATTTCGGTAATCAGAACCATAGTCTAATTTGTCATTGCTGCTTGATCGAGTACCCACTAGCTTCTTTAGCGCCTGAGTATTCTTTAAACTACATATTGCATTAGCTTCGCAGTCTCACAAATCTATTTGAAAAATACTATCGTAGAGTACATTAAAATAACTACCATATAAGATGATCAAATGCCCTATAAAATGGCACTTTTCTCATAAAAAGGGACTGAAAGCTATCGGCGTGCGCGCTGTCCAAGTGATTCAAAGAAAGTTCTGCTTCTCTTTGTATCCAAGAGAAAGTAGCTTTAGTCACATGTGCTGCGACATTATGATAACCAGTACTGTCCAGGAATACACAGTCATAATACTTTTGATAACTGAAAACCCTGTCTTGACTATTTTTTTCGTGATTCATTGTTATCCCAGCTTCGCACAAATTAAATTGCACTAGTGAAACACAAAATGTTAATTATCATTACCAATGAAATCGCCATCTTTACAGATTATCTAGAAAATACCTTACCTAAATAACTCCATACATTCCTGACTATTTGATAACTGCTCATAAATGTATTCAGCTTCTTAATGGATAATAAGTATAAAACAAACATCGTTATAACGTATCCATTAAAAGATTCAAAACCCTTTGTCAAATCACGCTGTCCCAACCATATTTTCAGTAAAATGATCCCATCTCTCAAGTTTGGATATTCTTTTATTATCTTCACATTTTCCAAATTTGATCGCGACATTACTAAGTCGCGAAGGATTATAGAATTATAATGTGGCGTCGGCGGTAAATCTTCTGTAAGTATAATTCTATTTAATAAAAAAAAGTAATATAATTGTGAAAGGAAGAAGAAACAGACCATCCAAAGTGTTTTGTACCATTTTCTGCGTTCGTGAGAAACCATCCAGGTCTAATGCTATTCTTCTCTGGTAGGAATCTATTCAGTTTAAAGCTTCCATCTTCCATCGATACGTGTACCAATACAGTCACTTTTGTGCCTAATTTTCCGTTTGGTACAAGCTTCAAAATTGGCCTCAAATTATCTCCAACAAATTTTTTGTTCTCGGCAATGTCGTCGGTGATACTAGATGCTACGTACGCCAGATACAACGCTTTCTTTTTCATGTACCTATAATTTTGATAGTCCACTTTTTGAAACAGCTGAGTAGGCATTTCGATCATTACATCAACAGTGATATTTGGACCAACCGCAGCATCGAACGCGTAAGATCCTATAACGGCGATATTTGACGGTTTAAGAAATTTAAATGTGCCGTTCGTTTGTTTCGGTACATTAGGCATCGGAACGATCACGTTCAGTTTCTTTCCTAACGCTGTATCTGAAAGCTAAGATCACAATTTGAAATATACATTATTTCAATATATTACACTGTTCTCCAATAAAACTACAAACCTGCAACTCCTCTGTTTCATTAATCGATTGTATAGTATTCTCTAATTTTCCAAACCAACTATCAAACAGGTGTTTGTATTTGTCTTTAATTTGAATTTCACTCAACATCTCTTCTATCTGTAGCCTGAACAAGTTCGAGTGAAATAGATTCTCCGTCTCCCTGAGTTGATTTAGCTCTTCGACGGTGGGTGGTTTATACAAATCGCTCTTCAACTTTTTCCTTTTATTCGGCATGATATTTGTAGTATCGTCGGTAACTTTTCTCCTCTTTTTATCGGGCATCACCTTCTCTTCTTTCATTTCCACCACATTTTTCCTCTTTTTATCGGGCATCATCTTCTCTTCCTCTTCTTCATCTTCGTCCTTATCAATGGCATTACCAGAAAGGTAATCGCTTTCAGGTGTCGAATCATCAGGATTGATAAAATTATTCACATTCGCCTATAACCATACAAATACACAATATAGGACTTATTTAATCACACTGGATGCATAAATGCTTAAGGTTATATCGGTATTGTAAAACTTCTATTTCCCATTAAAGTCAACGTACCTTGTACGGTTTTCTCACTTTCATCTTCATCTTTTAATTTACCAATTAAGCTTACTTAAATTCTTTAATACGTCTGTAAAGATTAAGTTAAAACGTGTGATAGACAATATCAACATGCGACAGTCCCGGTCAGTCTCGGTAGCCACGTGCTCGACTTTTGCACGCGTGCTGATCAACCATGATCCATGATCAACGTTGACTCACGTCCCGCGTCGCATTTAACGTTAGCGCCATCAAGGATCTCGCATTATTGCGCATACTCAAGTCGGTGAGGTGTCATCGTGCCTCTCTTTCAAACTACATACATATAATAATGGATCAGTTTATTCATTAAGGTAAGGATACGCGTCAAAAATTATCCATATTATTTGCGGGGAAGTAAATTGACAAAAGTCTTTTTTATGAAGAGAACAGATACATTACTCTTCTGTCATTTATTTACCATACCCTTATCAAACATGTCAAGGTGTTTTACAACATATTGTAAAACGATACCGATTACTATTCATTTTGCATCGCAGGCAACATGTATACGATGAAAATAAATCACGCACACGCTAGAAATCATCATACAAAACCATTAACAATCGGATCGAACTTATTACGTCTATCGCTAGGCGTTGCAGATAGAAAAATATATATTGCGCCTCCTATATTGGATGACCAAAGTTACCTGTGGGCGTATGATATATCGCATTTATTAAAGCAATGTAACTTGTCTATTGAAACTGGTAAAATGTTATACATCACGCGTGTAAATGACTTTTACAATTGTATACAGAAATGTTATACGTATAACATGATACCGCCATTGCAAAAGAGATAACTTTTTGTGTATAATAATTTCATTTCACCGGTTATCTTTTACTATTACAAAAACAATGAATCGTTTTGTTAAATTTCGAATAATAATTCGTATTTGTAATTATATCGTATCGAAAAAGTAACGAAAATAACCGATCATTGAATAATAAATGGCAGCCATATTAGGCCGCGTACAGACTTGAGCACGAACGCGAATGAGGCAAGCCGAGGCAGACCCGAATGCCTCGGGCTGGACAAATTGAGATTTTTCGTTTTGTGCACCCCGCACGAGGCAAGCCGGGCCAAACTGAGGAAACTTTTATAACACTATAGAGGATACATTTTATTTTTAATAACGTAAAGTAAAGAGAATAAATTTCTCTCTCCGACTCCGATCGGAGCCGCTGCCGGCAGCGAAAGTGTTAAAAGTGGAAGAAATGTTTTAGGGAGTCAGGACAATTTTCTTCAAATTATGTGACTCCTCTTTTATGAAAAAAAGATGTAGGTTCCTCAAAACAGATGATTCAATGTGCAATAAAAGACCAGCATTTATGATATTCTTTAGAAGCCAGGTATTTGGGGACTTGGAGAATGCACACTACTCCATACTTGCCTGCGTATTTGAGAAACACGAATTTGAAAGGAAATTAATGTACAGAGTTAGTCACTAAAAAACATCCATCGTAAATAACTCGTTATTTATCGATGTGATGACAAATCCCCAAATTCATTGACCTAAATATACAAAGTAATCTTCAATACGGATGAAAATGTGTGAAGAGTATCATTAGCTTTCAATTGTTTTGGGCAAAGTTATAAATTCGTCTTTTTATAGACTACAACGCAGTAGTAAAGAAAATATGCGGTGCCACTTGAAATTCGTATTTCTAAAAAAAAATCATAAAGAAACATGTATAGAAGGAGGCTCGTCTTTCCGTTGCTTTCGCCGCGGCACGTCCTGCCTCGGAACAGCACCCGCATTGAGCACGAATTAATTTTTTCGACCGATAGCGGCTTGCCTCATTCGCGTTCGTGCTCAAGTCTGTGCGCGTCCTTATTTTCGCTTTTGCAATTGTAAAACAGGATTGGCGACAGAAGGGCGATTATCAATTTCACGTAAACGATAATATGTAATAATAGTTTTGCAATCACAATAATCTTCACAATGGAAGCCCATTTTGATTGGAAGGACGAACACGAAATGAATACCCATATTAAAACAAGATGCAGCAACGCTATGCACATGCATCGTTATAAATATCTTTAACATGACATTAGAAATCTGTATAGTATAAACGTATTCTCCTATAACGTAAAACTTATTTCGCACCAATTGCAGAATTATTCGCGCACGGAGAAGGTTTTATGGCCCTCCGCGCGCAAACTAATTTATAGTCCATTAACGTTTGAATGTTAAAGCTAATAAGAAATTATATCTGTATTCATTAAGAATTAATTAACGTTCTATGACTGAATGGAAAAGGTGGGATATGGAAAACTAAATTAAACAAAATTTACAATTAGCACCTCCTTAGGTTATTTAAAACGGAAGATACAGAAAGCAAAGTGCATTTTCACAGTAATAATAATAATGTGCAGAACATACAATTTTCCGTGGTGACATTTCTCGAAATAAACTTTTAAAAAATACGTTACAATTTCATTGACCAATATTTCTTCTTTTTATACGTATCGTACGATATGCCGTGTTTTTTTCACTGCATAACTTTTTACAAAATGATATGCAACTCTTCAATTTCCAAAGTGTTACCAAGTATCGTAGTAACAATTTTCAGCGGATCATTCGTCTTTAGAATTACAGACGAAATAAATATAACGCTCATTTAAAAAATTATGCAGTAAAACTGGAATATATGTTTGAATAGAACCAGAACACAAGCACATACAAATAATTGGTCTGCCTGAATTTCGTAGAATTTGAAGTGATCAATAAATTTGTAATAGGGTAACAAGCGGCGCAACCAAATGATACAAACCTTTGAACAAGTACATATCAAGTTTTTTCTTTGCAATCATGCATTATATAATAAGCTTAGTATTGTTTCTAAATTATGCAGATCAATATCGGTCTATTAATCACCTTAAATCTCATCGAGCAAGTAAGCAAGATAGATTCCCGTTTGTATAATCAATTGAAAAACTCCTAGTATTTACATAATTTGCAGCGAACGGAAAGATGTACAATTGGTCAATAATAAAATATAATATTTGAATACGTACTAACATCTTAAAGCATAGTATGATCACAATAACTATTAAATTATTGGATGTGAAAAGTAATTACAATAATTCATTGCACATCTCAAGTGCAAGTAGCATTGCTTCCTTGCGTACATCAATGATTATATCGAAATGCAGAGAGCTCATATACAAGTGAATGGTGTACTTATGTAAATCTTTCCTAATTTATTATCAAGCAATACGTGTAGGTCTGTATTTATTACAAACTAACAATTTTTTGGTACTGTTATCGATATATATTGATATTAATGCTATTGTATAAAGAAACGGTAAAGTTTGATTGAAGTAAATTAGAGAGCACGCGATACTCTATAGACTTACTTTTATAAATCACTGTAACGAGTAATGCGATGTATAATAGCGCTATGTACTGAAAACTATAACGCGAGGATATCGATGCCTCTATACCACTATATGATTGGTCCAATCGCAATTAAACCAATAACACATGATTCTGTGTATTTAGTATTCACTACCTTTAGGCCCTAACATTGGAACTATGATCGATCGTTTCTTTACCACAAGTTTTCGAGGACTCTGGCGCCTTCATTTCCTATTTACAGAGCATTTGATACTAGACACGACACATTGTAATATGCAGTATCAGAATTCAGATCGTGAGAAATAAAGGAATTAACATACGAAAACATCTGCTTACTAATATTACAAAGGTATGCATCAATTTTGTTGAACAGTGATACTTGAACTTAAAACAGTACTGACAGCCATATAGATCTATAGTTTCTTAATGTTAAAAGTTGCAAAAAATAGAATCTTTTAATATAGAAAAGATTTTTTAACACTCTTCTCCATTTAATATAATTTTAAATGTATAGAACTATTTATAGAGCAATTCTGTAAGAACCCAGTTCCTTATCCTTTATGTACATTTAATCACTATAGTTGATTCATTCATTCAATATCATCGATAGCTTGACCTTGTTAATAAAGAGCAGTTTCGTCCGCGGATATAGCCAACTCTTCGTCGCTCCAATCGCTAACTCCGAATCCTGATGAGCCATGGAAACTGCGTGATCTTGCAACATGACTAAAACCAAAGCGAATAATATTTTTCTTAGGCTACAACTATAAAGAAAGAACCATTTATTAAATCAAACTTATCGAAATATTTCAGAATGTTAGAACTTTCGATCTATACGCTATAAGAGGTGAGGTCTGTAGAAACTTTAGTAACTTGGTTCATTAAATTTCTATAATAATCTCTAAGTAAGTGAACAGCTTGAGAAATATTCTTATATTTACATTAATCGTGAATTGTTATTAAATAAATGTTTCGAACGTGTGCAAAAACAGAAACACTTTAATATGCTTGGTTCTTTCTTGAATCATGCAAACAAAATCAATCGATAGGCGAGGCTTAGAAAATGAATCTAGCTGTGTATCACAATAATAAGCCACAACAAACTAGGCTGAAGTTTCTGCTTTACACGTTTATAAAGAAGTGTGTATATTACGAGTAAACAGTTTTAGAGCTGAATCCGCTAAAACATAATTCAGTTGAAAATTCTTTCATGAAGTAAAGAATGAATACGGATATTGAACAGAAAAAGATGAATATATCCAACGTAACTTTCTATATGAAATAGTGACGGATCCACAGTACTCATGGATTTAATAGTGCATAGTAATAAGCAATGAATCAATGTAAACTGTAAATAAAACGAAAAAGCAGCAGCGTTGCAATATGATTTTCTGAAGAGGCCAGAACTAGCAACGACATTGAAAGTTACGTTTATTCGGGGTACCTCTTTAAAAAATCTACATCGCAAAATCAAACAAGTCTGTTTCGTACCACTTGCTTGTATCGATGGTCTCTATCATTAGATTAACGATCGCTATCAGTCCTAACAACACAGTGAAATAATTACTTTTCATATTAATAAGAAATCGGAATGCTTTTACAATATTTCCTGAATCGGCAGGTAGAAACAGCTGCTTACCTCGGAGAAAGGCTCGAGTTCGCGGTTTTCTTTGCCAAACCTGCTTTCTTTTTCCCTTCCATTGCTGCTTTCATGGGATCATAACTTTTGCGACGCTTCCAATTTTGCATTTCAATTTCCCTTGCATTGGGTGCCAATGATTTTTTGGCTTCTTTTGGCTTTGCTTTCGGTCCCTAATAGTGAAACAAGTTACATTTAAAAATGCGCTTCATGGAAGCTTATATATTCTACGTGGAAAGAAATACGTACAGCGTTTGAAGTTCTGTTCGATCGCATACTAAAGCGCCCAGAATCGGTTCTACTAATGCTTGTAACAGATTCTGACTTCCCACGAGTATCGTGCGTGACCGATTTACTTTTATTTACATTTGTTGGTAGTTTCGTTGGCTGTAGATCTAATCTTGCTCTGCGTAAGCTGAAAATAAATTCTTAGGACACGCGTATCGATAGCACCGGTTAGTTTGATATTGCAAGCTTTTACCTAAATGCTCTGTTATATTTGGTGTTTGAGATAGTAGTCTGTGTATTAGGCTGGCGATCGTCACTACTCTCCGTATCGCTAGGCTGGTGCAATGTTTTTGATATATTTTTATGTAGGCTATGACTAGTGTCTTCGTCGCTTTCATTATCTGAATCCACTAAAGGTGAACGGCAGACTGTAATTCGAGCCGACATAGCTGTTACAACATTCTGCGTTGCTTGTAAATAATAAGATGTTTCGAGATCACTGTCGCTTTCCTACTTATCAAAAGTTTAACAATTATTTATGGCAATGGCATGCTTTTCTTTGAGAAGAATCCGTGTGTATATATGTATATCTACCAATTGTGGACTACACGGTGGAGGTACTTGATTATCGTTCTGAGCAAAGTTTAATTCGTTGTCAGACCATTCATTGGCTAATGAAAGAGCGCCCCCGGTTCCATGAAAACTTGCTGACCGTAATACAGAATTATCGTGGCTGGAAACACATTAACAATTTCAAAAGTTAATTTAACTGTTTTCAATGCTACTTCGTAAATGAATACTTACTTTCCCGAACTATCTTCCGTGCTGTGATGTTTCTTCGAGTTATCAACTAATTTCTTCCTGCCCTCGGCAGCTGCTTTCATTGGATCATAACTCTTTCTCCTTTTCCAATTTTGAAACTCTACTTCCTTCGATGTTAATGTTGAGTTACTTCTGCCAGATTTCTGATCCTTATTCCCTTTCTGATTGGGCCGCTGTGTAATAGGAGCATACTAAAAGTATTACGATGTATCATGAATTAGGAAATACCATACATGACACATATCAGAAATTAGTCCGCAGGTATCAAAGTCACTTACATGAGATGATTTTGGCGCTCTCATGCTAATTCTACTACTTTCGGCCCTTGATATAGATACAGCCCTGGGTTTTATAGGCTCGGACTTTTTTAAGGGTTCTTTACTATGCGTAGTCGCGTTACTTGCGCGACTTCGATGATAACTTTGTTTACTTGCGGGTGCTGTCTTTACTTCACTTTGAGCTCTTCTGCGTCTTTCCTCGGGAGTTGTATTTGGCGTTGTATCAGATTCACAGTTCAATCTATGTATATCGTAAAACATAATTTTAAACAGACAATAAAATACAAACTACTTCTGGCGTACTGTCTGTTTTTATAAGTACCTAGCTCTTCTTATGCTAAAAGCTCGATTTAATTTAATCCCAGAAGACATCGCGGCTCCCGATGATTTCACCTGCTGTTCACCGGTTTCGCTGCTGCTGTCAGATGCGACAAGGCATCTCCCTCCCGGAGATGTTCTGTCGATGTCACTACTGTTAAAGCTACTGCGGCGAGATGAATGACTTTGAGACTTCACGTTTCTAATATTCGCGTTGCTGCACGATCTTTGGATATTTAGATTACGTTTGAGATTCGGACTATTCTGCAGGACACTGTTCGTTTTCGCCAGTGTCTCTTTGCTATTAAAGCTAATGCTTCCTTCGTCGTAACTTGCGGTGCTATTGGATTTCCTTAGCATGTACGGACTTAAAAAAATGAAAGCGTTTAGTATTATATATATATAGTATTTAGTATTATATATATATATACATATATGATATTCTTGGCTTCTCGTCAACATGCATACCTGTTTTCGACACAAGTAAAGTACCCAATGTTTTTAGCTTGCGGAGAAGATTTTGCCAAATGCTTAGTCCTTTCCAACACTGGCGAATTAACGATCTTTGTAACTGCCTTACGAGCTACAATTGGACTGTTGGTTAATTTTGGAGTAGATGGTCGTAAGCGACTGAAAACAGGACTATTTGTATATTTAGCATCATCGTCTTGATAATACTTCACGCTACTTCTCCTGGACGTATTCGATTCAGTTGTATCGGATGTATATTCTCTCCTGCATCATGACAAATCGAATATTTCTGTATTATCTGTAACTATGAAGCTTGCACTATACAGGTTCATAAAAATCGCTTTTCTTACCTGTCCAAGGAACTACTTCGTCTTCCTAAATGAAGCGAAGCCATATCTTTGGACGGACTACTGGGCTCAGCGCTTGCGTCTTCAGTCTTCGATTTGTTTGAACTCAAATACTTACGAATACTTCTCCTGTTCTCGCTGGTGTTAATCCTTCTAAAAAGAGATTCAGATAAGCTTCCCCTTCTTGCCAAAGTACCGTGTACTGGCGTTCGTTGCGAACTATGCGGAGGCGTATGATAACTGTTGCTGGTATCGTCATCCGACTCTCCACCAGAATCAATGAGTATTTGTTGGTTCGACATTAAACCAATTCTTTCTTTTATGCGCAAGTACGATTCTGCATCTAAGCTGCTGTCGCTTTGTTCCTAGAAATATTCATTGTCATATAAGTCTGATAAACACGCGCGATAGCATTCCACCGATCACAAGTCTTTCCTACATTGCGACCGCGAGCCAGTCTTTGAGATCTAGTATGAATAGGAGACGGTATTTTGGAAGGACTTAGTGGGGGAGTACGCCCGGTTGGCCCACCGATCGCCGGTGGAAGAGAATTGTGTTCCGCTACTTGAGTAGCCCATTCCGATATCCAGGTGTTGTTATCCCTTGAAACACACATCTTCGAAACAAACACATTTCAACTGTTAATAAAGGGAGATTATTATGCAGCACATAATAAAGACGTAATGTACAATTAGTTTACCTTAAAGCTATGTATACACGATTCGTTGTTTTCATCTTCAGTTAAAACACCAACGCTGAATACTTTGTCGATATCCATCCTTGCTTTCTCTTCATCGGTATAATCTTTGTGTACCGTATATGTACCCGCCTCGCTAACCGCGCCATCCGACCCTCCATCGACATTACTAACATTAAAAGTATCTATATCGGTGTCAGCCGGTTCGTCCGGATTTACTTCCACCATGTAACTAACTCTAGACAAATTCTGTTCTTTCGTATTAATATTTTTATTCCTAGCGTAATTGATGTTGGACACCTTATCAGAGGTATTATCAGACGAATGTCCGTAATCATCTTCCGGGTCAATGTTTTTTGTGTATAATTTCTCACCGCCATCTTCGTCGTAATTATTTGTTTGAATTCGACTTAAATCGTTTATAGTGGCAGACTTCTGGGGCATCCAGTACGATGCGTGCGTCCTTTCTGTGTAACCGAGTTCTAAAGAGAGATTCTTATGCGGACGTTTACTTTGCTTCGCCTGCTCGAAAGATCTAGTCATAGAATCCTGTTTATTATGGAAATTTGATACTTTCACAGCGGAGGCAGATTTTTTTACACCTTGGAATGGTTTGGAAAATACTTTTGAACCTAAAACGGCGTAAAATTAACCACAATTATAAAATGTACAAAATACTACAATGAAATAGTAAAATATATGTATATATATATATATATATATAATAAAGATAGTTGAACAATCTTCCAATCTAACTTAGCTTAAAGTTTTAATGTCAATCTGATATTAAAATCATTAATGTCGCAGCCTACATACTGCGAGCGTATCAAAGTGCTTGAGAGGAATATTAAAAAGCATAGTAAAGGTGACTTCATCATGACTCATACTTTACAGATATAGTCTTCCATTATACAGAATTTGTTCTTCGAAAGGAAGTGGTCTTCGATGGTTACAAAAGAATCAAGGATTATTTCGAGCATTGCGAGTTAAATATATTACACAAAATTATTAACTTGTGCTAAAAGTTAGAAGTGTCTTACTAGTGAATGTTAGGAAGGATCCTTATGGAAAAAAATTAATTTCCCATCTGTGTAACAAATGCATCCCATTTTAAAGAGTATAATAATCGAAGCCAACTATTTACAGTTTAAAAAAACCAAATTCCATAATATCTACATCCACAAATAAACAAGTAATATTACCTAATTGTTTCAGCTTCTCCGATAACTGATCCGTTTTCCTTTTCGTGTCATCCTCGCTACTAAAGTACCCCTCGGAATGTGTACTAGAAACCTTTTGCTTCTGAGTTAAATTAGAAGAGAACGACGTGCCGCTTTTCTTGGAATTGATTTCTACCTGAAAAGTTCATCCGACTCTTAGCACATTCCATTTACATTATACATAAAATCATCCATAAAACAATGAATTCCATTTGCATCATACAATATCCGCTGAATTCTATGTACTCCCATTCGAAACAGATAAAGATATCTACCTTCGACATAGAAAGATTTCGTTTATGCCTGGCATTGTATCTTTCGAATAAATTTTGATACTTGGTCGTATCCATTTCCTTGTTGCCAAAGTCAATTGTAAAAGCTAATGGAGCTTGAGATACACAGCCATCGGTGGAGTTTTCTGATGTTACCTCTGATCGTTGGATGTTGCAGTCATTCTTGGAAACTTTCCTGATGTTCGACGATTCCTTTCCTTCCTCTTTACTTGGGATACACTCCTCTTCTTTCTCATTGTTCGATAACCGATTATCGTGCAGACCCTTCGCGTAAATGTCAGGATTTTCGAGTCGCCTGTATATAACGGTGCGGCCGCATTTCTCGCTATCGATCGTTTTATTCCCGTGAGGTGAAAATTGATCCTCGAGATCCCGGATGTTTTCGTCGTCGTCTCGAATGTCATCGTTAAATTGCATCGAATTGCTTGCCAAAAGCTGAGTGTCAACCTCTTTGGATGTGTTCTTTTCTACTTCCATATTCACAGCCATTGAGCATTCTAATTTTAAACATCCGTAATTAGAATGCTCAGCTTCTCTACGACACTACTACCTATTACAATTAATTCGCAAATGCCACTCCTATAATTACATCTCACTGCTAGACGGTAACGTCATACAAAATCCAATATAGTAGAAAATTTCTCTGACACATCGACACAGGTGCGTCTAACGTACGCCATTGATGGCAAAAAGTGTCAACATTCAACATCCACGGTTGCCAATGCGTGAAGAAGAATGTCCCTGCCCCGGGAACCCGACACCCGCGAAATCGCGCGAAATCGTCGCGAGAATTCGTTAATTATGACAGAGAAACGGAATATCGCGATACCAGCGTCTTCTGTACCGCTTATTGCCGATTAATATGCGGAATAATCGTATATAACCGGATGTAAAATGAATAGTTGAAGTTTAAAACTAGGTTGATGAAAGCGGAATGGCGCGCGGTACCGCTACTGCTACCTACTGCTACTGTGTCGGCGTTGATGTTTAACGTCTTGGGTTCTACGCGGTCGTCGCGGTCTTCCTAGTTTATTGTATATCTTGCATGACGTTAGATTTGTCTTTGTTAGGAGGGCGTGCAATTTCCACGATCTCCGTGTGCAAACTTTCGTGACGATGCCAAAGAGAAAGAATCAGGCCCTTATAGATTCTGATAGTAGCGGCAGTGCGTCGGAAAGTGGTTCGGATTTGGATAATGTAAATCATATAACCTTACCATAAAAATCTCATGTTGCGTACCCTTCTGCTTTCCGTCTTGTTTTTCCCACTCGTTTTTCACGCTTTGAAAATCGAATAAGCTGATTTCAATAATAATGCTACATCTATCGAATCGTACCGCGAGGAACGATGTACGATGTACGATGTACGATGTACGCGCGAAGATTATTTTACATAACCTGTTCACGGCTTCACGCTGCTAGATGATGCACGTTTAAGTTTCCAGTGCTTCACACATGTATACACTCTTCATTTCTGAGAGTAGTCGGTCCAAGTTCGAATACGCGGCAAACTATGAAACATTTATGTTTGTGGCAATCTTGTTTGGCTTGTTGTATGTTTTGATAAATATCTCGATGGATGGGAAGCATCCGATGTTTAATCGCATGGTTCTCCTTCGCGTTAGGACTTATTATCCCTCGCTAAGAAGAAGAAAGGCAAGACTCAGGATGACTCCCAATCTAACGAAGACAATGGAACTGCTAAAAAGGACAGCAAACGTGATTCAGATACATCAGATTCGGACGATGATTGGGGTGCAAAGGCTGGTAAAAATAAGAAAAAGAAAGTGCCAACTAAACGAAATAAACGAAAGATGACAAAGTCTAGCAGCGAGGAAAGCGCCAGTGAAAAGGAACCCCCCGAGAAGGTCTCTGAACCAGAAGAAGGTAATTGTTTGCGCTAAAATGCAAAATCAATATGGAAACGCTATATATGTACTTTGCGATCTTACGAAGCTAAGAAATAATTTGTATTTGCAGGCGAGGTTTCAGATTCGGATGCCAGCGTTTCTGATTTCAGCCAAGAAGAATTTAACGACGGCTACGATGATAAGTTAATGGGGGATGCGGAAGATCAGGCGAGGCTTGCTCAAATGACGGAGAAAGAACGCGAACAGGAAATCTTTAAACGCATCGAACAGCGTGAAATCATGAAAACAAGATTCGAGATCGAGAAGAAATTGAGAATGGCAAGGAAGCAAGAAATGAAGAAGCAGAAAGAATCAAGGAAGAAAGAGAAGAGTGCCGAAGAAAGGAAAGTCGATAGAGCACCGGATCCTAAAGAACGTAGCAAAGACCGTAAGAAGACAATAGAGGAAAAGCAAGATAAGAAATTCCATGCAATGTCTCTCCTGAAGGCCAGAAGAGAAGAGAAAAAAGAGAGAGGTAAAGTATCGAAGAAATTGTACTCTCACACTTTCATTTACAGATTATCCATCTTCATAAATACGTTATATCCATTTTATCAGAGGAGAAAGAGAAACAGAGGATAGAGCAACAGCAACAACAATCAAAAGACATAGAAGAGGAAGAATTAGAAGATGATCATAAAGGAGGTGCGAATAAAACAAAGCTTAAAGCATCCGATATCTATTCCGATGATAGTGGCTCGTCGGACAGTGGTGAAGACGAAGAAACTGCAAAGCCATCGTCTCATCGTAGATCATCTTCGAGTGACAGCAGGGACTCGGATTCCGACAATGATAAGAAGTGAGTGCCTATTATTTTTTTTTAATAAAAAATGGCAGTTCGGTAGTAATCAAATGTACATCTTTCCAGATCCGTCACTAGTAATAAGACCAAACCCAAGAAACCAGTATACGTTAGTAACAAGGAGGATCTCAATAAAATTAGATTATCTCGCCATAAAATGGAGAGATTTGTGCATCTACCTTTCTTTGATAGAGTAGTACAAGGTTGTTTCGTTAGGATTGGCATTGGAAACAACAATGGGAAACCTGTCTACAGAGTAGCTGAAATAAGTGGTGTCTGCGAAACCGGAAAGATTTATCAGCTTGGCGGGACGAGGACGAACAAAGGGTTGAAGCTAAGGCACGGAGCACAGGAACGCGTGTTTAGATTAGAGTTCGTATCAAATCAAGAATTTACCGAATCCGAGTTTTTCAAGTGGAAGGAAACCTGCGCTTTGCAAGGGATATCCATGCCTACGTTCGAAGAAGTTGAGCATAAACTAAAAGACATTAAAGAAGCTTTGGTGTACGAGTTCAAGGAGGAAGATATAGAGAAGATAGTGCGAGAGAAGGAAAGGTTCAAACAAAATCCATATAATTATGCAATGAAAAAGGCGCAGCTTATGCGGGAAAGGGATGCAGCTAATTGTAGAGGGGACGATGAAACCGCTACTCGATTGAATCAAGAATTGGGCGAGCTTGAAGAACGAGCTTCCGAACTTGATAAAATGCGCACTGCAACGATATCTAGCATATCTTACATTAATGACCGTAACCGGAAAAAGAATGTCGAAGAGGCGGAGAAAGCTATTATGGTAATTGAATAATACGAATTTCACGGTATTCTAAAGGTATTGCAATTGATTAATTTTATACAATTTAATATGTATGTTTAATATCGCAGGAAGAGATTAAAGCTAATAAAGGTAAAAAGGTAGATGATCCATTTACCAGACGAAGCACAAAACCAAGAATGGTTTACAAACCAGAGGATGAGGAAGTCACATCTACCGTTCCAGCGAATGAGAAAGCAACTCCCCAACAAGCTGATGCAGTAACGGCGAATAATGAAAAAGAAAATGGACAAGAAACAAAGAAGAAACAAAGCACTGAAGATCTATTTAATGCTCACGATTTTGATATCACAATAGATTTGGAAGTACCAATTCCAAGTAAGTCTTGTAGAAAAAGCATCGGTATTCAATATTTCCTAACATCTATTCGTTACGAAATATATGCGACGTAATGTATCTTCTTCTTTTTTACAGACAATCCCGTCAGTGTATTGCCGAAGCCAATTAGTAATATTAAAGATACAGGACCTCGGCGATCACTGAACTTAGAAGATTATAAGAAAAAACGAGGGCTCATCTAACGTTCTGTTAGCTTTAAAAATCAGGAAAATATAGCAAGGCTAAGTTGCAAACATTATCGTGTAGTTACGAAGACACATATTAGTCCTTGAACAAATCTGGTTAATTGTAAAAGCAAGAAAAAAATCTTGTAACAATTGACTGAGAAACTAGCTTATGTATAATTCTCATATAACAATAGGTTTTTTTTTCTTCTAATAAATGATGACTCCTCTTTTTAGAGAAGATATAGGTGGTTCCTACCATATAGTTGTATCCACAAGATCATAATTACTGCATTCTGTACAAAGGAATGTAATTTCAATGTTCGTTAAAAGATTTTTTGTTCTTCGAAAAACACCGTTAAGGAGTACTTAAGGAAAAAGTATTACGATTTGAATTATATATGAACTTTGTAATTGCATTTGTCTTTCTGCTTCAGTAATGTGGTTTTCTACCTTTTATCAGAGGTACATTTACATTTTTATCATCCACCATAAAGATAATAAACTTATATCGCAAAAAGTATTTATTTCTTAACGGAAATTATTGATGTCGAGTAGATGATTTCATTAACAACAATGGATATAGAACATTAATATACTAATCATGATTTACGTACGTTATACGCTACGAATGCTACGCGACACTTTCCCGTGTTCCGTATGTTAATTGCCAATAAAGTGGCCGCCACATGACAAAAAAGAAAACGAAAAAAAGCAAAGGTTATAGAAATTTGAATTGTGCGACGATATTAGTTATTAGAATGCTAATGTCTCATTGCTTCGTGCGAAAAAAAATTGTAAGAACATTATACCTATCGATATTTTTTTATTCGTCTGCAGTGTT
Organism: Andrena haemorrhoa; assembly: GCA_910592295.1. NCBI lineage: Eukaryota > Metazoa > Arthropoda > Insecta > Hymenoptera > Andrenidae > Andrena > Andrena haemorrhoa. Next base: position 399,047 of record OU342944.1, on the reverse strand, counting down.
TCACAAGCGTCGCATACACTGCAAACTACCGCCAATATAATTTGGCCATTGAAGCTTCGAAGTATGATTCCCAAGCGAAAATTTGTACATACTCCCTAAACAATTCAAATAATTTAAATGGCTAAATTCTTATATATATATATATATATTTATATATATATTACTGTATGAAACAATGACAAACACGATATTTTTAGATATATCCGATAATTATTGTTAAGTTCGCTCTGTAGCAAGTTGAATAGATATTTAATAATTATATTGTGGTAATATGATTTTTAATAATATCTAAAGAGAATTAGGTATTCTTTTCTGTGTACTGTATCCGTGTAATAGGTCGTTCTTTTTGTTATGTGATCATAAATATGATATCTTGAATAAATAGAATTTTATACTCTAAAATAAAAGGATATGGATTTCTTTATACTTATACGAAGTTAATTTAGGTGATCTAATGACGGCAAAATAAACAAGTAAATATTTATTGGATAATATAGAATTTCAGTGTGAAATTTTATTTATCCAAGATGTCGATACTTAATAGATACGATAATTTATAAATATAATCGATGCTTACTCATATATTTATACAGAATACTAATTAGAAAATATTCTCAGAATGAAGCATGTGTATGCCATTATCTACAAATTTGCCAAAATTGTACATATATGTATTTAGACGGTATATCATTAAAAAGTTTTAGAGAAATTCATATTTTTATTTATGCAATGGGAATCTTAAACGTTATATTTTTTAGGAGATAAGAGCTTCATTGGTTTGAATTCTATAAAAATACGTCATTTTTCTTGTTAATCGTTCCTTGTACTTCTTAATGTATAGCTCGTTAGACGACTGTAACACTATTCACTATTTTAGTTGTATCGCGTATAGAGCAGCAATCTGACTATTAATTTTATTTAAAGAATGTATAAGAAAGCAACTAGTTATATAGAAAAATAACTTTTGAATGTATTAGATATACTTTTAAGCTGTATAAGTGATAACAGTATTACAATGACATTCTACTTGTACCCCACAACACTTCGAACTCAACATTTTACTGTATCTCGTATTTCATGCCTATACCAAATTGTGTTTAATCATATTTTGTCATATTCGAGGTAAAATATATTTATGCGAATATTTCAATGTGATTTATAAATTCTTCGATTCTATAATACTGAAAAAGCTGAAGTACATCGAGGACAGATTGTACCTCTACCACTCAGCATCGAGTTAAATCTCATTCCTATCTGAATAAGATAGAAATCCTTAAATATTGCAAGTAGAAAGAAAAGTATGCGCGTCAGAGATATTTTAAATCATTTACCCATAGAGTGTTCTCGTAATTACCATCCATCCAATATTGTGCTATCGTAGTTCGGTGTGTTTTAAAACTGTGAACTAAGTGCGCGTCGTGCGCACGCAAAATATGCAGCATGCGCACAGAACGACGCGCGACGTCTGTATGCGGTCGCTTGCATGCCGCTGCCCATATAAGGTAATTTCCCCACGTCCTTTGCAATGATTGGCTAGCGGGACCGGCAGGTCGCATCGATGATTAATTCCCGTAAATTACATATCATTGCTGATGAAATCGGCCCAAAAACCGTTCCAACTTATCAAACAACCCACCTATCGACCTGATCCTTAAGGTAATCCATAAGGGAATCGTATTCTAGCCGAAATTTAAAGTATTACAAACGGCCGGCATGACCGCGTCGCACAACGCTTGCGCAATGCAACCGATGCTATCGGCTTGGAAATGAAATTCACGCTGACGCAAACTAAACCCATTGGTTTACCGTGAAAAAGAACGAGACTGCCGCGATGCGCGTTTAGTTAACGATATTTTTTCGTGAAATACGCATATAAATTGAATCGCGGAGTTCTCGTTAGCCACGGACCGGCCAATCAAGGCAGAGTTAATCAGAAGTGCGCGCGCGCAGGCGTAGGGATACAGGATTCGCAGAAAGCTGGCTGAGAGGGAGCCTCCCTTCCCGTTCGTTCTGTTCGCTCGTTCGCTCGTTCGTTCGTTCGTTCGTTCGTGAGCCGCGACCCCCGCGACTGGACACTGCGCCTATTCAGTTCCACCAAAACCGAGACTCCCGTGAAAGTGTAGGTTAAAAGTGCTTGTTTACGTGATTCTTCTCACCGGCTACGGCATCACGAAATGGTAAATATCATACTGTGCATGTATCCGTCCTCCGAAAAATGTCAACGAACCTCTGGGAACCGGTACGGGATGGGACGGGTTACTTTGTGGTTATGGCCGAAGCAGACGCGCCGGTCGCCATTTCTGTCCCGGCAATACGCCGCGAGAACGATCGCTTTCTACTTTCGCCAAGCTGATCCATCGATTTTTTTATTCCGAACCGTATCATTCGGGATCGTCTGTGTTCATTGATTTTCATGCTCTTTTAGTAACGAGCCGAGGAGAGGACTACTCAGCACTGCTCGCACGTAGGCGCACTTTACGTGCCAATCGCGGTTCCTTTGCTTCCAGGAAGCGGATGATTCATTCCCAGTTTCGCGATACGACAGCCAGAGAGTGGAGAGAACAACTGTGATCGGAGACGGGAGATAAAAATTCGCTCCGTCGTCGAACAGTTGAAGCTCCCTGTTGTGTTGTAACTTATCGCGTCGCATGGCAATCATCTCTGTGAATTCTCTCTCCCAGTGTCGTGGTATTTAATTACACAAGGATCGAACGGGTCCTTCGTTTCTTGCATAGGGGAGCAACGTCCCCCCCCCTCCTCCTCCTCCTCCTCCTCTCCTTGATCGTAATACTTTCGACAATTAATCATCTTATTTCTTCGTATCGCATGTGTATAGCTCAGTGCTGACTGTTCAATTCAATTCGAACTTCGCAATCTGCTATCGCGAAAGCAGAAATAAGCGCAACGAACTCTTCTCGCACGATTTTTCTTACCGGTCGAGCGAATTAAGGAAATCTGTACCCTGTTGTTCCATATATTTGACGTTAATCTCGTTTCACGCTGTGAAATACGTTCGAGTACTGTTATCGTTGTGCAATTTTGTCGTGAGCTCAAGCATTCCCTCGAATTTGAGTCGTAATTGCCAAAAATTTACATAACGGACGTAAGTCACGCCAAATCGAAACTGCCTTCCAATCTTCGCGCAAGATGTCGAAATATTGAACTTCATTATCGATCGCACACTGCCCCCCTTCCAATATAAATTTTATCTCTTCGAATAGCATTTTACCTCATCACCACCTTTAAAAAATTCTGCAATTGTGTGCCCTGTGTACAAGCGTGAAATAAACTCGTGTATGTTCAAAGAGTACGTAAATTCTTATAGTTTATTTGAAGATAAATCTATTGCGCTGCGGAACAGTTTCCTTCTGCCATTTTCGTTTATCAGTGTTATCTATTGGCTGCAATTATCTCCAAACTGGGGACGTTGTTATTCTATAGGTCGTTAATTGCTCGGAATTATCGGTGCTCTTTAAATCTAATTGCGTGAGCAAAGGATTTCCCTCGAAAGAACTTATTGAGCGATCGGTGAATCGCAGTGATTCATTGTGCACGTCACGCATCTATCGAAATTCCGGAAGGATTAATTAAGCATAGTCGCGTTCCGTTTCTGGCAAATTGGCGACATAGACTTAACCACGTGAAACTGGCGCAAGCAGTAACTACGGTTCTTTGAATAAAGTTTGAATATTTATGCTAGTTACCGATACAGATGCTGTATCCTTGGTAATGAAGAGCACGGTTTCCTTACGAAACTAATCCTCCCTCTCCGCCTCTCTCTCTCTCTCTCTCTCTCTCTCTTTCTCTCTCTCTTTCTTACTATAGCCTCGAGGATGACAGTGAACTACAAGAGGAGTTCTGGTAGAGAGGGAAAAATTCAATGAGCCCGTAAGGAGGTCGGTTCTTGCAGGCCAGTGACTCTCAAAGTTCACTGACGCCTCCGTAAACGTGGTGAATAAGCTGATTATCCTCGACATTGCGATGGTCAATATCATTCGTTCTTTCTAATTCGCACTGTCGCGCATATTTTTCTACTCCACGTTACCCGTTAAAAAAGAAACAGCGCCCCAACTGTTCCACAGGATTACGCATATTGTCTCCGTCGTAATATTCCTTTTCCAGTAATTTTAGAAAATAAAGTTAGCACAATTAAGAGGTACCCATCAGGAAGTTATAAAACCTGATATTTCACACGCTGCGTTTATCTCTACAACCGGGAGACGGATTCCTATAATTATGATTATTTTTCGAAAGGTATTTCCATGGTTGCGAAGCAAAGGTCGTACGCGTTCCGTCGCTCTCTTTTTATTAACCGACCAGGCGATTGCGCGTAAAGCCATACATGTAAACGACCAGTTTACTTGCCAGTCAAACGACCGACCATGTCGCTTCTCGTCGGTGAATCATCTTCCGTTTGACCTTGTGCCACACACAAGAGACGTTTACAACAACGCCCTAGAGGGAGCCAAGTCTGGCCCTAACCGGCATCCCCCGTCGTGCCAGAATATCGACCGAGGAATTGCATCCTCCATCCACTGGCTATCCTCCAACCACGTTACACTTTTCGCCCGGACCCTTTTGCACCCCGATCGACCCTTACACGTTCATTATGCTCGAGTGTAGACAAAGCTCCGACCGTTTGCTCAAACACATTTTACAATGAAACACGATTACCAACCGGTAGAAACGTTTCCTCCGCTGTTATTTCTTTCGGTCGAAATTTTAATTTATAGATACTCGACTCAACGATTACCTAACACACTTATCTTAAAAGCTAACACACTTATTCCATATTTCTATTTCAATTTAGAAGAGGAGCCGCGCACCCTCCCAGTCCCCTCAACCACCCTCCATACCTAGGTAAAATCGTGTATTTCAATGAATAACAGAATTTAGAGCGTTCGGAGGCGCGTGTGCTGGCAAACGGTTCGCTTTAAACTTTAAATATCGAATTACGTTTTATACGACTAATTTTAGCGGTTTTGTAGGTTCTTGTTTGTACCCTCGCACCTCTATCTTTCCCGCGACGTCGCTGCGTGCGTTCATCGGTATGCAGGGGGGCTTTTATTGGTATCTGAATAGAGAATAGACTTTCTATCCGAAAGCGTTGATCCTAGACGAAAGCTGTTTCAAAAATAACTACTATCCCACTTGGAACTTTTCACTCCGTGCGTGCCGTGTCGCGCATCTGTAGCATTACCCCTCCCTTTCAGACTGTCTTCCTTCCTCTTTGGCGTGCGCGCACGCGTCCTCACCCTCCCTCCCCGCAGCATAATCGCTCGGCGCGGCGCGGCGCGGCGTGGTGTCATGGTCGTATTTCACAAATTTCCACAGAGTGGAAGAAACGCATGCTGGCAAACGGGGGATTCCTTTTTCGTGTACCGTACGGCACGTGCCCGCAGGGGCAAGGGGATAACTTTAGAAATGGACGTCGGGGATCTCTTTTAGCGTCGGATACGTGCGTGGGAAGACTTTATTTCGGTACGCGTCCCCCACGATTGCCCGCGAAATAAGCTTAAACGGTCAGACTAACACGCCGCGTAATACCGATAGCGGCCGATATTAGCAGGGCCCTCCTTCCTCGCCTCCTCGCCCCTTTTCATCGGTCAACAACTATTTTATCGCAATGCAGAAAGATGACCGACGCTCGATAATCTTCCCCCGCGCCGCGGTAGAACGAAGGATCGGTGGATCGGCGGGGCGGGAAGGGTACGAACTGATTACCGATACCTTGTAATCTTTGAAAAGCTGTAAACGCTACTTACCCGTTACCAATGAACGCATTTAGAGAATTAATTTATTTTTTATTAAGTTTAATTGCGTTTATTCTGATTAATTTTGTGGTTTTTCACCACCGAGTTTAATAACATTAAAGCAGCGTGTTAGAATTAATGCGATAGAGATTGGAGATACGCCTTTTATGAATCGTGCTGAGTTGTGAGTCTCTTGTCGCCGATATCGGTTTCAACAGGTGCGATTAAGTTTTATAAACAAAGTTTTTATCCAATCGTTATGCAACATTGTGACTCAGTATTAGGCTTGATTTATCTTAACGGTATCGGCAAGGATCGCTTGTCACTTGAAATCTCTTATTACTTCTGTGCCCACTAGAAGTGAATTCCTTGTTGTACATATAACAAATGTTTGCTGTATGCGCGATCTTATTAATAACCAAAGTGAATAAAATTTTATTAATAACCGTCACCCGGTTCTGTTTGTTTAGGCATCTGGAGTAACAGTGGCCGACGTTTGTAAGACAACGTACGAGGAGATTAAAAAAGACAAAAAGCATCGATATGTAATCTTCTACATTAAGGACGAGAAGCAAATCGACGTTGAAGTGATCGGACCTCGCGACGCCGCTTACGACAACTTCCTCGAAGATTTGCAGAAAGGCGGTACCGGGGAGTGTCGCTATGGTCTCTACGATTTCGAGTACACTCATCAGTGTCAGGGTACTTCTGAGGTAACGCATCCACTATTTTCGATACAGCGTCGTTATGTAAAGATCGTATTTCTACCACTGGCATGGATATTCACACACTGCTCGTTATGTTCCAGGCTTCCAAGAAACAGAAATTGTTCCTGATGTCGTGGTGTCCTGACACGGCCAAAGTCAAGAAGAAGATGTTGTACTCGAGTTCTTTCGACGCTTTGAAAAAGTCTTTGGTCGGCGTGCAAAAGTACATACAGGCAACAGACCTATCAGAGGCTTCCGAGGAAGCTGTTGAAGAGAAGCTCCGAGCCACCGACAGGAATTAGGAGTATTTCAGCGAATCCAAAATTTATTAATATTAATGAGAAAAAATTAAGTGAAAAACAATACGCAAATTCCCTTCCCCAGAATAATGCTCTATACCGTCGTCGCATCGAAGGTTCACGTTTTTACACATTTTTTCACTTTTAAACGGAAACGATTTACCAAGTATTTGCGCTACATGTATTAGTCATTGGGGAGCGTAAACATTAGCAGAAAAGAACGTAAAAGAAGCAAAAAATATATATAAAGAAAAAAAATCACTTTTCATACTGCGAACGTTGTGTGAATCTGTCTGATATAATATTAATATTATACTATTATTATAATTATAAGATACTTGTAAAAGAATAACAGTTTACAACCAGTCAGGCAGTAAGAATGGAAGCATTACACTTTTGTCATCGGCTGTATAATGTTTAAATTAAATTCATTTCATAATGATTTCACGTGCGATCCCGTTAGTAAGTCCCACATTCTCCTAATGTTGTGCGAAAGTCAATTGTTTGACTTTTTGTTATGGAAGAAAGATGATAGCGATATCGTTTGTACAGGTCGGTCAATTAATCGTTTTATATATCAAACCAATTTCCCTTAAATTATTCTCTACGATTCCTTACATAGAAATTAAATTTAGCAAATTACGTTTAGCGAACGTCTTAATATAGAGTCCACTGTTAGTACTCCGATCCCGATGGTTAAAAATCGCTATTTTTTTTGTTGATTATTGAAGTCGTGTGTATAGCATTAAAAGTAATATAAATTTGATTGTTACTGCCACGCATAATAGATACTTAAAGCAACAAGTTAAACTTGTATTTGATGATTATGTTTTATACGAATGCACATTATATAATTTTACGAAGTTACAAGAAAATTTTCATTTTGAAATATCAAAATATCTCCGCAGATAATATTTCGATATTATACTGGTAATGTAGTTCATTACGAATATGGTAACAGTATCCGATTGTTCTTGGGCTCGGAAACTCCCGAAAGGTATAAATTAAAAATCGCTCCTTTGCCGCTAAAACTTGTTCAAATGTTTCATTTTAATCCCACCTATTTTCTTGATTTTTTTAAATTTAATTTCACAGAATAACAATAGAAATTGCAAGTCTCAGTTTGCTGATTGCTCGTAGCTCGTAGCATCCGTTGGTGACGCTTGGTGACGCTTGGTGACGCTTTAATGGCGCTCTATCCGCGCCTCCATTATATCGCGCACTAAAATGTATGTACTTAGTTGTTTTTGTGGTATTCTCGCAATCGGAAACATTTGTACGCGAACGCACAGTATTAAATAATGAATTAAACTTTAGCTCCTAATTATACAAAAAGATAGTGGATAAAAGTTTTCCTGAAATTTTGGATGCCGAGCAAAATATTTTCTTTTAACTCGTGGAATATTAATACAGTATATTTTTGTTCCTACAGTGCAATGTACCAATTTATATTACACATTCACCGTGTAAAAGGTGAACTGTAAAAATAATGAAATCTATAAAGTGCAACGACACATTCGACAACATAATTGCGCCTATTCTATACACAACGTGGTTTATGGTTACCGAAGGCGTGCACATACATATGTATAGGTATATCGCGAATGCAGATTGCCGAAGTGTCAAGCGATATTGGATAAAGTATCGCAATGTTCGTTCGAAGAATATTATTTTACGCAGCCTGACGGGAAAGATGTAATTCCATGATATTGTAACACTTTCTACGAATCGCGTTCAGTCAATAACAAGGTAATTTGATATATTTGTTTTGATGACTGTATCGTAAATAACTGTTCCGTCTATGGGACTGCGAGTATCATTATACTACAGTGCAGTTTGTGCGATGCAATTCGACGGAACAGGAGATCGTTGAAACAATTTATTTTTGCGAATTATTCACATATAGTACGAGTATTCCTAAGTTGCACATTAACTGTACACCGCATTTCGTGTAATTTCTGAAACACAATTAACACAGAATATGGAATTTCAATATTCTGAATATAGCAGTTACAATGACAACACCTATGTGCGAAGATGGTGGCCCTTTAAGAGAATGGGCTCCCCTTGCGATGCTACTGCAGCAGATACCTGCTAAAATTCAGAATGGATTGTTCACGCATAATATCAACTTTACCTGTGTGGACGCTGTGCCTGAATTTATAGCCATTGGAACTAACCATGGATTAGTGTATTGGTTTAACAGAGAGAAGCAGGATTTACAAAGGCTTAGATGCGAGGTAATTTTTAAAACGATCGTTCGATGTATTGGTCATTTCGTGTTCATACCTGACAATGCTTCGTTTCCCCAGAACGTTAATTCAAAAATCACGTGCATTCAAGTAATATCGACTGTGGATTATATGGTTGCTGCTGGTAACGAACATGGTGTTGTAACTGTGTTTCAAATACCCAAGAATCCACCAGATTCTTTACCAGATAGCTTGAAACCGAAACAGAAGAAACAGGTAGAAAGATACAGTATTAGTGGTTTGCATAACAGTGCCGTAACAACAGTCGAATGGTCTAAAAATGGTATGAAATTATTTAGTGGGGACCAGGATGGTTTAGTAGTACTGACCGAAATTGATTTCTACATGGTATGTAATAGAGAATGAACGTAGCACTTTACAAGTAGCACTTTTCATAAAAACTTCTATGGCAATCTTTCAATAGCACTTGTCAAAGTCGTCGGAATTGCTAAACGAAAAGTATGCTGTGGTGCAGCTTAGTTATCAGCAAGGATCATTGTTAGTTTCAACAATATTGCGTACAATACTAGTAAATAGGAACGAGAACGGAAAAGTGACACAAGTTGGTCAGAAAGAACGTAAAATGTTAGTATTGAATTTTTAAGGAATAATTTGCTACGCTCGAGTCGAAGCATTCACCTAACGATGAAACATTTCAGATTGGGAAAGCTTGGAGCTGTATTCGGTTCTCGGCAAAACTGCGGACAGGATTTAGTAATCTATGCTAGCAGGCCTGGGCTACGTTTGTGGCAAGCTGATAAAATTGGAACTGTTTTGAAAACACTTATCTTTAAGGTTTGTGTGAAAGCGTATTATCTTAAATTCATTTTCATCAGTTATCACCATTAAATGTATTATTCAGGATGCTATCCGATCCGGTCATACAGAAGTTGAACTTCTAAATCCAGCACCAGAGAGTTCTAAGAAAAATCGAGGGGAGCCCACGTTTGGTGTTATTTTACCGTTCTGTGATGATTTACTAGTAACATACAGCGACGATATTATATATGTAGTAAATCCCCAAACTATTGCTATAACGTCTATTATAACAGACTTACGCCGTGTTACTGACGTTGCTTGCACTAAAGATGAAATATTTGTTTTGGAAGGAGAGAGGAACATCATACGTATCGCGTATTATCCCGAAACTGATATGTTCTTGCCAGGTAGATATTTTCTTTCTAAATGTTTTCCTGTATTTTCTCTCAAAATTTTAACAATGATTCAACTTTTAGAAATAAACAATACACCGGATCCACTATCATCGTTTGCTGAAATGAGCAAACCTGTTACCAATGGTATACTAGAATTAACTTCCAAACTGAAAGAAAGCGCGATAGTGCCAGCTATGTCTTTTCACAAAATTAACCCAACTAACATCATTCAATCTGTAGGGTAAGGTGTAAAAATGAGAAAGTTTCATGTTTTATCAGCATGTACACAGCCCATTCTAAATTGAATATTACTTTCCAGCATTGTGCCAGTTGTCACAGCTGATGCCGATGCAACTTCAATTGTGCGTGCCGAAGAAGCTGTGGAAATACCATCTACAACGACAATAAACCTAAATACTTCGTTAACAGTGGATACTAGCAGGGCAATGGAACAGAACGATGCCTGTAAAACAAACGGTATCGACCAAAACGAAAAATACAACGAAAGGAGGCAAATATTCCAAAAAATTGGTCAACAAGAATTCGAAGACGTCGTCTTCACTCCAGAAAGGAAGATGAAAAAGTCGCGTAATAGAGTAACAAATGGGAATGAGAATTGTTCGTCGGTGCCTGATGTCGATGACTTGCCTGCCCTGAACAAGGATCAGATCAACGCCAATGATGCAAAAACCACCCATTCATCTTTACTAACATTAAGTATCGATGACGATTTCATATTGAAGACTGATAGGAATTTGGAATCGATTCAACGCGATGTTGAAAACAAAGAAAAGCTTTTAGCTGACGTGTTGGACTTCGATTTATCCAAGTACATGACAAGCAGTCAAATTGCTGCTACTAATTCCAACGTGTCTCAGTGTATCGACACAATTACGTACATTAGTTGTAAGACACATTCCAATGATACCTCGAGAGAAGAAAAAGATGATGGTCAGGAGGAATACAACGAGCATAGCGATCACACGGAAACTGAGTCCGGAGATGATGATGATGTTAGTTATCGAACGGAGTTGAAAAAGTTGGAGGATTTAGGTGAATGCAGAAAGAAGATTCTACGAGATAAATTAAACCACCCTTCGTTGCAGAGTAATTATGTAGATGCGAGGATGCCATACACAGCAGACATGGATAGGCATGAATTAGAAGTCCAATTTCATAGTAAGTGTAAGTTAATTGGCGTATCTAATTAGTCGTATACGTTTCGACTTATATAAATATTGGCGGTTTCAGTTTTATCAAACGAATCTATAATGCCACCCACGATTGAGGAGGAAGATTGGGTCCTAGTGGAAAATAACATACCTTCGGTTGAAATGTAAGATCATAGGTATTGAAAAAGCAAACTATTTCGTGTATGAGTTACTTGAATTTTAATTAATAGCTTATAGGTAGTATGTTCTATAAAGATGTGCCTTCACTTTCTTTGCACATCTGGGTAATAATGAATATAGTTTATTTCGCGATTGGAGCAAAGGTCTTTTATGTGTACATTTTTATACACGAAACGAAAATTTTGTTTATACAACATACCGTCTAGTCGAATTTTAATGTAACGATTAAATTTTTCGTATTACAGTAAAGAGCCGCTATGGGCTCAACTCAACTGTTTCCGTTAAGCGCTCGTCGCTATCCCCACCACTTGTTGGAGTCATTCGCTCGAGAGCGAGCGAGAAGGGACATAGATAGAGTCGTTCTTCCTGCTCCAAAAGAGGGAAAGTATGATATCTCGTTTCGTCTGTCACGTGCCTACGCTCTGTCCGTCTCTCTTTCTCTCCCTCTCTCTCGCGGCTCAGAATCGTCGACGCTAATCGTTAAGCGCTCGGGCGCGAGCCCATAGCGAGAGTTTACTGTATTTCGATTGTAATCGAGAAGAAAGTTACAAAATGTTTACCGCGTACTACTTGTTAGTACGGACATGCATAACATCCTTTCGTAATTAGTAATTACAAAGTCATTTTTTATTTAGATCATATATCATGTGGTATCATTATCCTTTTTTGTAGTATTTTAAACAGTGCAAGAGTTCTTGCAGGAAACAAATTGTGATCATGTGTTTAAATCTTTTCTTGTTTAAGATTTATTGTGGTGAAGTATTATATGTGTATTGTTATACATTTTAAAACGACATATAAGTGCATTGTTTTTATGAAATCATCGCCATTCACGTCATTCCATTAAGTAGGCCATTTTTTAACAGTTGCAACGAAAGCAACAGCAATATGTATTTTGATTATAATATAAATGTTAATAGAAATCCTTGCAAACGTGTGTTTAATTTATAACTGTAATAGCTTATGCATAACGTAATTGCAAATAAATTTTCTTCTATTAATGTTAATAGAAGTTTTTGGGTAACAGAACAGTAAGACTTGGTTTTTCATTTTTATTAGACGTCCATAGAAACAATAAAATAAATGTATCGTACGTGTAAAAGGGATGAATGAAAAAAGAAACAACAGTTTAATGAGCATAATTGAATTTGGAATAATTTATTGTTCAATGATGTACATTGTACTCGTGAATGCCTAAACGAGTACTTTATTCTTTACTGTACTGAATGTTATAAAAAGTGATCATGCCGCAGCTTTAATGACCTCGCTATACTTTTTAATTTTAGTGGCAACACTCATGTCTACGTATTTATCACCTATCGATACAATCATGCCTCCGATAAGAGAAGGATCAACCTTTGTGCTAAGCTGAATAGTTTGGCCTTTACTTAAGAATCCCTTTAAGGCTCCTTCGAGCTTAGTCTTCATATCGGCGTCGAGTGGTTTCGCACTAATTACTTCGCAAACAACCTCGCCTCTACTAGCAGCCAGTAATAATTTGAATGTATTGATCACGGTGTTCAATTTCCCAAGTCGACCATTTTCTGCGAGCAGGCCCAACAGATTCGATGTTTCTTTACACAAGCTTATCTTACTGCAGATCGACTTAAGCGCTTCCACCTTCACCTTCCGTTTTGTCGATGGATCCTTCACAAATTCATTCAGCTTTTGATCTTTCTTCACGAGATCCTAATACGACAAACAAACCTCGATTTATCACAGACGCAGTTAATTTTAAAGCATCGTAATTCATTCGATAGAAAACGTGGAATTACATACTTGGAATTTGACGAGATCTTTCTCAACATTTTGCAGTGACTTCTGCTTCGTCGCTGCTGAGTAAAGTGCCACAGCATATCGTCCTTCTAATCCAAAGACTTGGATCGGGGGCTATTAAAAAATATTCCATGAATCGGAGAACATGGTTTTACTTTGAGTTATATAATTTTCTATTAAATATATATTCAAAAGACGCACCTTGACCATCTGCTGTAGAGCAGAGCTGGAGGAGAATGATCGCACCTAGAAAAAGGAGCGAGCACTGTTACTTTCATGCAATACTCTGTACACCGAGGCGTGAATGTTTTCATTCTATCATTTCAGCAAGTAGGTTGTCACACGATTAAACTCTATCATTAACGAATCAATACTATTAAGTCAGGCAACGTAAGATAACTCGTTGGAAGTAGAAGACGGTAATAAATGGCCAGGCGGAATTACTTACAATTATTCTACTAACAGACATCGTTACAGGCATTCAACGATGCTTAATCCAAAACCAAGAACGACAAATGTGGCCCTATACGTCCACCATTATATAACGTGAGCTGTTCGTATACATGTATATGTAGTAGTGAATACAGTGCTTTCGATTTTAAAAGCGACATCTCTAGAGGGAGCTGCATACTTCGAGTATAGTTCAGTGCAGGTGGTTTGATTTTCTATAGAATATTGAAGCTTTAATCTACTTCGCTAGCAGAAGGAAAGAAATCACGTAGTTTCCTGCGCAGTATGAAAGGTAACGGAATTAGGAGAATTTCTATTCTTGTCGTAGACTGTGTAGACGAATATTTAGATACGTTATCCATTTATTATTTTCCAAATATAATATAATATACAATAATATTTTTCGTCCATAGAGAATCCAGGTGGAGCAATCGTAGTTTCTTTGCACCGTCAAATGAAAGAAACGTCCGGGGTTTGATTAGTTAGGCGAGGTTCTTACAAGTACATAAACACATCGGTAACATATGTATATGTAGATGTCTTTCTGTGCAGTGTGATCGAATGTTACAGTGAAACCGAGGCAGATTTTCCAATTAAATCGACAATTGGTATGTGTTACCTATTTTCGTACGTCCTTGCTCAGGTTCCTATTCAATTTGCGGTTCCGAAATCTAATATAACGCATTCGGCGATTCGCTGGAATTCTGTGGTGGGGGGAACGTTGATGCATGTGTATACTGTATAGCAGCTAGTAAAACTGAACTCGATTACTCGCGTTGCACGCGGCAGTTAAACTAGTTATTATTATGCATTGTCACTGATTTTCTAATTTGCAATTTCGATATATTATAATGATTACCTACTTCAATCACCAGATTTTCAAGTTCCTCGAATATTTGGCATGGAATTATGTTTCAATCGTGCGTAATCGATACGTACATCGTGCCTTGTTAGATTTAATATGACGTTAAACTGCAATGAATTCCAAAACAGTACTTTTTCTTGTGTGTACAATGTCTGTGCAACGTTTAATATCGCGAACAACCGAATGGAAATAGATTATTATTTTTCACCGATAATTGCAGTACGAGTAATACATACGTTGTAATCTCCCATGAAGTGTCACAAACTGTTTTTTTGTAGAAATTGAGAATTTTTTGAATAATACCCTGATACCCCACGTCTGAACTTTGTTCCTATCAGCTGACCCCACTTCCCCTATCACCCACAATCTACCCGTACATTTATCCAACACTCATTTGTTCCCCATTTCTACCCTTATCCTTCAATTTCCAAAAAAAAACTTTGCAACACCTAATCTGACATTTTTTAACATGTATACATAATTACATACATATATATATGTAGATGTCTGTACGTGTATATATGTATCTTTTTCTTTCTTGTAACATTCATACAGTAATATATGTATCCTTAACATAAACCATGTATATGTAGAATTATATCCATCGGTCATTTGCTGTAAGAGTGAAGTAACCGAAGAGTGAAAATTTAAAATTTACCTCTGTAAACTATTACATAATGATATAGTATCTTCACAAGTAATAGCGAAATTACGAATTCGATAGTTTATCACAAAACCACATGACTTGTGATATCTGTGGTAGCTCTAATTGTAAGTCTCGAACATGAGATATACGATACACGCGTAGTTGCGTCATTCTTATTGTAAACGAGCGATATGTGGCTGTACGTTGGTCCATTTACGAAAAATATTGGAATCGTTAACATTTAATTTGATTGGCAATTAGGTTACTACTTTACGATGCAATATGTCCGCGCAATCAGCGAGAAGTTTGAGCTGGTTTGTGTTCACCGTGTTGTACCGTGTATCCTCGACATTAATTATCTACGAAATTTGAGTCACGAATCAGTTACGACTATAAAGTTTACCATATGAATATACGAGTGCTCCGATTTCGTTACATCTATAATTTCCATAAATATGAATATCTATTTGCGGTTAAAAACTTGGGGAACACATAATAATTCATGAAACGGCCGATCTGTTCACGGAGGTAGGTAATTGGTCAATCATCGATACAAAAGTTTAACGCGATTGCATCGAAGTCGGATAAAATTCAACCCTGAACGATTCCTTGGTAAATTAATTGTCTTTAAATTTAAATATTTTTAAAAAAAATATGTCCACTTTACAGAAACGCATCTGCGTGTGTTTGTACATTATTTGTAGATCCGTACTTATCAACTAAATAAAGCTTGCGTCAGGTTCTTACCAATTAATCGACTAAGTACTTACTTAGTTGATTTCGCGCGCGCTTCACGATCGTAAAACGCAGAATACGTTGACGTCGACGCTTTTTTTTCTATGGTTTCTTTCGCATGCCTCTGAGCATCGACAATAATTCTGCTGACAATGAGCGTAACGAACATTTCACTGAGAGGCAGAGATGGGCGAATGTTTTATTTAAATAAATTTCGAATAAAGTTAATGTTAAAGTAGAAAAATTGATCCGACGCTCACGTAACTTTATTCGTCAGATGATCTAAAGTTAAACTAACTCTTATTCGATCCGTTATTTCAATAACTTTTTATTTAGTTAATGCCCAACTCTGCTGAGTGACCACGAAACGAAAGTTACGTTCTTTTGACGGGCAAGTGTAGGCGTTTGATTAGTTTAAATTTTAAACATAGTTGGCTCTGGCCGCGCAACAGAAGAGATTCAGCGCTCCGCGAAAGTAGGACGATTGTCTGGCGGTTCTGTCGTTGCTTTGATTCCATCGATGAGCTCGCCTGCCATTGATACGGGTCCCTCTATTTCCGGGGTTCTGTAGCGCCGTGTACTTCTCTGCGAATGCGCAAACAGAATCTCTCTTAGCTTCGTTCCGCTGCCAGCCTTTCACAGAGCACGGTGCAAAGGGGGTCTCATGGATGTTAGGTATTTTTCAGAGAAAACGTTCACGGATGCTGCTTGAAACGATGCCAGAGCTCCTCTCCTACGACCGCCGCAGAATTACCGGCTTAACAGTTAAAAATCGTTGCTCAAAAAGGGGGAATAGTATTTTCCCCGTTTGTTGAATATTAGCCCGCTAAACTACGGGTAAATAGACGGCTCTCGGGCGCGTAATTAGTTAATGGAACGACGGAAGCTCGAGGGCAAACGCGCTCTTAATTGAAGGGCCGCTTTCAAGTTTCCTTGGAGGCGTAAAAAAACGAATCGCACCGTGATCGATAACGACTTCTTTCGCGGGACGACGCAGTACGTTTTTCTTTACAGCTCAACTGGGTGCTCGATAAACAGCCCTGAATCGATGCCGGGCGTTTCCCGAGATCCTCCAAAATCCAAGAAAACAGAAACCACAATGCCCACGCGAGTGTCTCTCATTCGATCTCGAAAATAACGAAGGGGTAAGAAAATCACGCTAATGCCCGGCTCCTTTGTTCGCCAAACCGTGGGTGGGCCAAATTCGCTTTACTCTGGTCACCCTATTGTGCGACTCCATTCTGCCACTCGGCGCGGTGAAACCCTTTTTCGGTCGCCGCGGTTTGTTTTCCCGCGTTGCGAGGGCAGGGATAAAATGCCACGCGCCCTTGACCCTCGACGCAAACATGTTAATTCCATCGCGGCAAACAGAGGTATCTAGGAATGGAATCAAGTTTGAGGTAACCGAACCCCAGCCGATTTATACGAAACGCGTTCGTTAAGTTCGTTTAGCCTCGCCCCTCGCGTTTGTTTCGCGGATCGTGGCTAGAATTGCTTTATCGGCTCGCGGTCGAGCCACTCTCCTCCCCCCGTCCCGCCAATCCTCTCGATTTTCCCGGCGGAATTCCGGTTTCCGGGGCGAGCAGAGGGAAAACGCGAGCATCCGTCCTTGACCCCGATCTCTAACGTTAAATAATGGCCCGGCGCGGCGGTCTCCCGTCGCGTACCTACGCCGCTATCGCCGCGCGCGTTAAATCGTGCGTCAAAGCGGAACGACACGGCTTTCCACCAATTTTAAAACTTTCCTCGGTGCTCCTGCTTCTCAGCTTTTTTCCCTCTCGACCACTCGGCGAGTCAACCGAGCGTCCCCTTTTTCCTCGCGTCTCGTTCGCACCGTTTCGAAAATTCTCCTTTTCTTATTTCCCGTTTGCAGCCCCGCGGCCCGCGGCCCGCGGCCCGCGTCTCTCGAGCGTGAATTTCGCGCCCCAGGAACGATGCTGGAGGAAGTTCCGCTCAACCTTGACCCGGTCCCTCTTCAATGTCTAAGCCTGTTCTGCTCCACCCACGCTCTCTCTCTCTCTCTCTCTCTCTCTCTCCACATCTAAGTTCCGGATTTATCGCTCGCGCGATCGAAGCTCACGACGCCACGCCGCGCCGCGTGATTTCCGCGACGTTCTATTTTTTCGGCCCGCGGGGCAAGCACGGTGGTGCTTTCATCGTTATATCGACGGACAATTAAGGTGGACGTGCAGTATCCGGCCGGGATTTGCCACGGATGAACTCTATAGCGAAGCTTTAGTCTATCGGAAGGTAATAGGAACATGGGCGCGAGGGAGGCGGACGGAGAACGCGCTCTCCTTTGAAATCCAGACCTTGGCCTCTGGAGTAACCCGATTAGAGATGGGCGAGGAACAGCACCCTTCACATTTCATACACAATTTTTGCGTAGAATCGTGCAGAAGTAGGTGGTCAGACATTGGGGGCGTATAAAGATAAGAAGGATCATCCTTTCTCGGAATAATCTCTGGCGTAACTTGAGAAGGGAGCACTTCAAGGTCTGTGTTTGTATGCATCGACTTTCGTCTGCAGGGCTTTCTCAATTTCACCAGCTAGTTACGGTTTGATAACCAACGATGTCCGTAACACCATCCCCCGAAACGAGCGGGCGAGAATAGAGGATCGGGGCGTGGTGAAATAAAATTCCGCGGAATTAAGGGACGATGGGAGAAATACGACATTACCTATATCGCCGTCGGACTGGGGCATAAACTCCTGCAGTTCGGCTATCAGATGGCGAATTTCCTCGGAGTCTTTTCTGATGCTGCACAGCTCTTCCTCGTAGAAGTCCGGCCGGATTTGCTTGCACAGAAGAATCTGCGACATCACGTTGCCGATGTTCGACGGACCTGGCCGAGAGTCTGGAGCCCATTAATATAAACTTCGGTTTAGTTCTCGCTGCGCATTGTTGGAATTAAAAATGGATGTTGTCCCGGGTCTCGTTGTCAATTTATTTAAACGTCTCGTCGTGACTGCTAGTGAAACAGGGGCAGGCTGTCGTACTTACTGTAATAATCCGCCATATCCATGGGCACGATACGGATGAGGTTCCTGCTTTTGCACAGCTCGCGTAAGAATAGCTGAACCACGTAGAACAGCAGCATCAGATTCGGACAGTCCACGGGGATCCCGATGTCAGTGGTCCTAAAAGCATATTATTCGGCTGGCATATTATTTTCGCTGCGGTAAAAAAAAAGAAAAGTTGCGGAACTACCCAATCATCTCTCGATTCGTTCCGTGACCTGAAAAAAAATGCGATTATTAACATCCACGGGAAATCGCGTACCATTTCTTTAAATTCCTCCGGTCGAACGAGAAACACGAATAGGGACTGCGAATTTCGACTGAAAAATATGTAAGGAATAATATGGAGTAGGTACTCTGACCAATTCCAGTACGTGAATCCCATTCGTTCTACGCACGTAGAAGAGTAGGTAGATATGGCTGCACTGCATTCGACTTTCTTTCCAAATTACAGACTAAAAATAACAAATTAATTTATGTCCCATTGGTTTAGTCTAAACTCTACATGTATATGTAGTTTACGATGCACTGGCAGATAACGCTGACGCACTTTGCCAGCGTATCGAGGTTTTCCAGCAAACTGGACTCGAACTCAAAACTTTAGAAGGCAATAGAAAATCAATTGAGAAGAAGGTCTCGTCGCTATACAAACGTCCACCCGAGCCTTTTTTATGAGTGGTAACCCTCTGTGTCTACCCCGTGCGTCTTGAAATCTCGCGCCTGCTAGCGCGCCTGAATATTTCACACTGTTCCTCGTAAAGACGGGGCGAAATCAAAGCATTTCATTGGTAACGAGGTCGAAGGTTCGCAGTGCGCGCCTCTTTCTTTCCCGCGAGGGCGGAAAATCGCAGATTTAACGAGCAGCGTGGAGGTTCGCTAAAGACACGGCTCGAAGCTTTCTCTTAACCATTCCCCAGCATAGTAATTCGCACGACGGCGGAGTGAAAAAAACAATACTACAAGTATCTTTAGAAAAGCGGGTCGCGTGACAGAAACTTTCATTTCTCTAGTTGCACCCCCGAGGTCCACAGTTTTACAGAACGAAAGATGGTCCCCGCGTGTCCCTGGGCCACCAGCTGGCAGAGGGCTCTTATTCAAGCATCGTATCACCGGGGGTGGCACTTGGAGTCGCGGTTTCGACCCAAACTAGCCCCTATCCGTCACTTGTCGCGCAGCGAATTCGAACCGTCCTTGGTTACACCGTGAATTAGCTGTAAAAAAGTTTCGAACTTCCGATGCGTGTTTCGGGTCGCAGCTGGCTGTGATTTATGCAAGAACCACGTAGCCGGCTGATCTAGAACTCGCGAGTTCGAAGCGTTAATCGCGCAACAGGGTAGTTGGCGCGAAACGCGATGTGAATTTTCATAGAATCGCGGGAAGAAAGCGAGGGTTCCGTGGCGTGTGTCGCGTGGTCGATAGAAAAGTGGCGTGATTTTGTGAGATAGGTTGCACGAGGCGCGATTATTGTGCCACGCGGTAATATTGGAAAAAACTGTTGGCAAGATGAGTGAAACGCGGAACGATTCTCATTTCTCAGCATTTGCGCGCGGTTCTCGTGATACGCTGTGGCTTTCTGTCGGCCTCCTCGCCAGCTTTCCTTATTCCACATAGAACTTGGATACCTACTTGTTTGTCGATTTCCGATGACAAACCGGTCGCGTTGTTTACGACGATCGCGTACTCAATTCAGCCGGGATAAATGTTTGAACGAGGTTTAAATTGCAATTAGCGTGCGTCTGACGTTTGAGGCGTAGCAGAAATTACGGAGGAGCGTTACGTGAATCGGGAGCGTTGCTAGGGGTGGATGCCTGGATGGGAAGCGTGTGCACGCAACACGGCGCTGCTGGACGTACACGTTATAATTAAGCAATTATATATCTAATATTATGTCCAATCATTGGGCTCGAGGCAAACCATGGTCAGGTCGAAATAATTAATTAGGAGGCCTCGAGGGAGAGTTTCCGTTTCTAGTTACAGTTTCCTTTTAATTAATCATTTCTCAAGCGATCTTCGACTTGGAGGCACCGAAAGGTCTTCCAGAGGTGCCCTCTCCGGCCTCTCCGGCCTCTCCAACGATCCGCCACTGGACTTTCAATTTCAATTGGTCGAGGGGGAGGGAGTTAACGGGAAAAGAGAAAGGGGCTCGTGGAACATTTAGATTTTCATTAGAGCAGGCAATCTCCTGGAAGATAATTTTTTAATGGCCGGAGGATATGTACTTGGACCTCGCAAGCGTTGTTCTCTGGGAAACAAATCCCCGAATCCATAAGATTCTTTATTAGTTTATTACAACCTCCAAAGCACATAACCCTCGCGATGTTTTATGTCACACATACAATTCTTTTATCCCCTGAGACGCGCGATAAGATTGTTTCGGTAATTTGCGAGAATACGAGCAATTGTGGGTCTGGCAAATCGTTTCGCCGGCTTCCTTTTTGTCCTTTTTCGCCCCCCCCCCCGAGGGAATTAAATGTAATTAGGTGGGGAAGAAACGCGGCCATAATAAGCCCGATAAATCCTTTAGGCACAATAGGAGCGGACAATGCCTCGTACTTGAGGATTTCCGGCTCACGGTGGCGGATTTTCGAGTATCATCCACGCGGCTGGAACGGAAGCTGGTCACGAACGTGTTTCACCGGTTTCACAGGTTTCACGGTCGCTGCCCGGTCGGCTTCTATCATAGCAATCTATTTACCCCGTTAATTGGAATCTCATTAGCCGGAAGCAATTCGAATTCGTTCCGCGCGACGTCTTCGTTTAACGTTCGATCAGCGTAATTGACGTAAACTGGTTAATCAATCACCACCGTTTCTCCGCCGTTTCTTTTTCGCTTTAACCCTGCCAAGTTCCGACCTCCCTGATCGCTGATTAACTACAAAGTCGATACGGCAACGGTTCCTCTGGTTATCCAGAGGAAAGCTCGTGCGATTTAACCCTTTGTCGGCGAGGGCTTCGCTATTCGAGAAACTCGAAGGGATAGACGTCCTGTTTCATTCACGCGATTTTGAATCGCACCTCTGGCTGCTGTAAGCAGAGTCTCGTTCTGAAGAATACGTAACTTGGTTAACGTGTCCGCTAGCGGTACACTTGTGGATTAACTCACTCGGAATGCTAGCTATTTTCTGACACCCACTTCTTCTCACCTACCTTTGTACTTCTGGCAGTATAAGCTGAGACGTAGCTTTACACGCTTCTACGCAGTTTCGACGCAGTTTCCGGATTTTCTCGCGAAGCTCTGGGCAGTCTCGCGGTTGCCCGATGTTTATCAGTAGATCTCGGAACTGCGCCACTTGGCTGTTGATCTCCTGTATGTGCTGCGAAGTAAAGTCGACGGGAGCGGTTAATCCTCCGGCCGTCGTGTTCATTGATGGGCGATCCCGCTCTGATGTCCACATATCCGGGGATTAAACCGGCACCGAGTGCATAAATCGAGTAGTTTGTTACGTGACTGACGATCGTGGAACGATAACAGTTTATCTATCGGTGATCGACTAAACGCGGAACATCAGCATCGAGGTCGCGGCCGTTAAACCTAACCCAGACATGTTAATGAAAATGGCATTAATTTACCTGGAAGACTGCTTTCTCCGACTTCTCGCCTCTGTCATCTGGTGTCTCCGTCATTGTTTCGTTTCAGCGAAGACTGCCTGATTGCTAATTGCCACAGGGCAATTAACAATAGGGCCCGCCTGTACTTGCAAATATTGCGAGCCGCGTATAGGCAATCGCGACTCTACAGTCTACCACGGGCTATTGTTTGTTTTCAATCCACAGCTAAAATAAACGCGGCGATGATTTATTAACGTTCGACGTTTGCCAGTACCTTACGAACAAGACATCCGTCCGGCCGAGACAGATAAAATACAGCCTTCTCGGTTCCGCCTCTTTCCTCGAGCTTCCTTGCGGCAATGCTGCTCCCAAAAACGACTGGAGGTACAAACAACATTTTACACTGACAACTGGAACCTCGCGACGATTAAACAAACGTCCTCCGTCCCCGCGTATAGTTGGAAGCTATCGAACGACCACCATTCACTTTCACTGTGCTATCGAGATTCAATCACAGGTGCTCTGGAAACGCAAACACGGTGACTCTATTAGCTGGTACCTGGGGAACTATCCCAATCACTGATTCTCGTCCTCACTGCGGCACGGCAAGAAGATAGAATCCGCCAGCGAATTGAATGTCCGTGGTTAAACGAGATCCCGCGTGTTTAATGCTTGTGGCGGCGGGGTCGGGGCAAAATTCGCCAATTAATTGACCGAAGGATTCGCAGGATGAACCTCGTGAGGATGAACGTGGCGTCGCATTTCCTCCCGTTCGACGTCGTTTTCCTCAACGTTGGCTTCATCCTTCGCGATAATGCGCCAGATCCGTTCAACTGTCCGCGCTAGCTCTCGGGGAAGCTGTTGTGCCGCCACACGACATCCTCCGACAACTTTCCCGCCAGGACAATGTGCGCGTCGGGCTAGCACACGCGACAAACTGAAACGTGGGTTTTGCTCCGGACCTCTTTCACTGCCGCGAGTCCCTCTTAGCGCATGTCTGACTTGGTCTGTCTGTCTACTACTGTCGCGTACCTACCATCCACTCTCTCTAAAGAGGGAGAGCCCTATATGTACAATTGTACACGGACGTTCCATCTCCTACATACAATCGTCCCCTAAATTATTATAGTAAATTTATTCTTCAGCATTTCCTAGCGCTTCCGTGCTACAGAAACCCGGAGCAGGGTGGAATCTATTCAGTACTCGGTCAAGGGTTTTTCCCCCGAGTTCACGTGTCGATCCTGGTTATTCTTAAGTTACTAGAAATATCGAATTTCGTTCAGAGTCTTATTCAGCTGATACCTCTGTTCTCTCGATAGGAGAACAACCTTCTTTCATTTCCTTCGACTTGATGGGCAATCGAGAATCCGTAAGCCTGCATCCCACCTCGCCATGCTATTTCTCGCACTGGGCTACGGACCTTGCTGCGGGAGGTAATAAAAATTAATAAGCACAGTATGCGCGCGCGGCCACTTAATGCGAAACATTTGCTACGTGCATGCGCCGCGTAATGTAGTTTACGGACACGGTTAATAAGACTCGCTCTTGTACTTGTCTCCTGTGCATATCATGCGTGCACTGTGCGGAGAAAAGTCAGTTCGAAGCAACAGGGAAGGGTATCGCGAGGCGAGAAAGCAACCGTAGGCCCTTTCGTAGTTCGGGAAAGGACATTCGTGCATAGTCAAGTGAAAATCGATAAAATACAATTGGATAACAGTAATAAATATTCGCTCCTCTGGTTCAGGAATCCATCCTGCGATTCGATTGCGTGAGAGAATAAGAAGAATTTCCAGCGGGAATTGCATTTTAATGAGCAGAAATGTGAAATACAGAATCTACCCTGCAATTTTAATTTAAAACGAGCCCTGAATCGACAAGTGAGACACTGTTCTACGCAGAAAGTACTTGTCAAGGGAATCTGTAGCTCATCACGTAGGAACCGCTAGCTGGCGAAATAAATATCTTTCCAGCCACTTGCTAGTCATTACGATAGAACTCTCGATACAAGGATATCAGGGATTTTGCTAAAAGCCAACCGTTCTCGCGACAGTCTCGGCCCCTTTGTCGAGTTTGTCGTCGATCGCTTCTCCTTGGCTGACTTGCTCGGCACTGTACTACTTGCGGATTCTATCTTCGTTAGCTACAGGAGTACAGGTATACGTTACGATGAAATTCTGAATGTTTCGAGTCGTTCCATCCTCGAGTCCCTGAACCCTTGGACCCTCTACCATCTCTTTCCCCATTGTTCGGATCATACTACTCGGAACGAGTGCCTCGGGTACTCAGAATCGATATCTATGGGAGGATAAATACCAAGCGAAGAGCGGGTGGAGTAGCGTTCACACTCTGCCCACATCAGGTAGAACAGTAGAAGGTAGATGCTATACATGTTAGACCGTGGGGATATTCACTTGCGACCGTGGTGTTCGATGCGATGCCACTGTCTGCCCTTCCAATCCAAGACGCTGATCGAACGTAAGTAAACGATTGCTCTTCCGAGTAACAGCTTCCTACACCTCCGTTTAGAACGGACCAATTTCACGTTAGAGCTACATCATCGGGTGCATGCGCGATTAAGACATTTCCTCGATCGATCGTCCGCCATCGATCCGCAATCATCGCGGGCCTGGTGATATCATTTTGCAGGACGAATCTCGCGTCAACACGCCGAGCGTGCCACAGCGCCCACAGCGTCCACAGCGATGGCTCCACTGGAGACCTAGATTTTTTTTAGCGAATTTCAGAGGCAGTCTGGTTGACTTTAAAATGAGGATTCACCTAAATTTCTTTGCTTAAAGAGAGGGAATTGGTGTTGGAGCACTCAAGTACCTGGTTCTGTTGCTCCTGGAAGGGTACAGGCTCCAAGCATTTTAGAATCCCATCGAAGGAATGCACAGTAGCACGGGAAGCAGAGAATCTTGTGTCATCACGTATCATTTCCTTCCTTCCACTGAATTGCATCGAGTGTTACAAGTGTATCGATCGTTCGTCAATAAAACTATTATGTATACGGAGATCAATTCACCATCGCGAAAGCGTTAACTGCGAACCAGGGCGATCCTGTCAGAGCTTGAATTGATCCGGTAATGAATATTTTCCGACGTTCATCCATCCTCTCTCATTTCAATGCTACGTACGAACATATCCCTATTTTTCTTTCGCCTGGCGATAAATCAGTCGTTCTCCCAGTTGTCAGGGCGCCCTGTAACGAGGGAAATTTGTAACGCGGGCCTAGGATTCGCGAGCGAGGCCCCCCTGCATCAATCATTGCCAGGTTCGGCGGGCAAAACTCCGTGAAGTAAAGATTCTCTTCTTTCGAGCCTTTTCGTCCTAGCCCCTGCGACCGAGGAGAAATCATTGCTTTCACGAGATTTAGCGAGTTACAGTCGTATCCTCCTTTACACGTATATGAAACATCTAGACTTCCTCAGCCTGGGGGCGAAACAGGAAACATAAACCTAGTCGTCTGAATTGACTTAGCAAACTTACATGTTGCATTATTTTCGCGTACTGCGTAAAAGGGACACGCTCCCTTCGTTCGTCGCTAAAACTTTAGCATCCGCACCCTAGCGGTTTTATAGGCAACCGAATTGAATTCCACAAATGGGACTCGCGGAAGGAGCAGCGCGCGTCTGCCCTATGCCAGGCTAGACTACTTTATCTCGACGGTAATTCCATTTACGGGACAGTCGTATGATGCAGATGCGTTAAACCACTTTCGATTATCATTTCTATGGAATTTTAGCAGACTTTAGGCTTGACAGAGACAGAAGTTTAGAGACAAGTACATACCAGCACCAGGGATTCTATGCTACGAGGAGCTTGAGGAGAACGGGTATCTGCAGCAAATTTCATGTCATAAACGTCCGGCACAGAAGCAGAGACTCTCAACCGAGGCCGCGGTGTATGGGTCTTTCAAATATTAATCTGGTCGTCGCGGTCGTGTTAAGGGTGCAGCGCACATTTCTTGCGCCGCTTCTTTCTCCCGACTCACCAGCCTCCACGTACAAAATGGGAAAAAAAGGATAGAATGTTCGTGGGTTTAATAAATGCTGCCAGGTGAAATTGAAATGACATACTTGCACTTGTTTTTGATTGGGTGGCTCGGAATAAGCACGGAATAAGCACGGCACGGTGTTCCTGGATAATATTCACGGTAAGAACACACCAGCCCGTAATATGTAACTCACTTCGGGTCTCCTATTAATATCAGCCACCGATTTTCACCGGCGGCGTTTCGTTGACGCACGATACATCGCCGCCAGATGCGAATTTACATTTACATCGGCGACTGTAATTACCACGTCTTTGCGCCTCTATTGTTCACTCGCCGCGCCGCGCCGCGCCGCGCCGGCACATTACTCGCTGAAAGTGCGACCGGCCGAAAAATTTACCTCGGATCGATTCCGCCCAACCGACACATCGATCCAGTATTACTTGTAATATTCGGCTTCTCGATCCCCCTGCCCACGGTTCTCGCCCATATCGACGCGCACACGTTCGTCGAAACGTGACGACTCCGTTGCACTCCCCCGATTTGCATGCCACTATGCATGTATGCATTCGTTTTGCATGCATTAAAAATCAGAACGGCGGCGGTCAGCGATAATCGAGGCGCAGAGGCCACGGTGCGAACGCGAATCTAAAAAATGCCACGGTTCGCCGTTTCCAGTGCTCGATCTTATTTACCCTGGACTAGTTTCGCGTTTGACACGACGCGTTCTCATGATCGTGGCCATTTGTAAACGGGACAGACGCTTCGGATCAGGGAATCAGGGAGGTATTATAATAATTCTAAAGCTATTTCCACCCCGCGGCAAATAGATTTTTCGAAGCAACCGTATTTAAATTCAAATTCACAGGTTGCTATGCGTGCTCGCGCTACACCACCGCGCCAAATGAGATTTTTAATTAATCCGCGGGAGCTGGAAACGAGGCATGGGAGGGAACTTTTGTCGCTTCAGATTTACAAAAGCGTGTTTACTCGCCCTTAAAACGTACAAACGTTTACGCGCGACGAGTTTTACGAGAGAACATCAACGCGCCCATCGTTTTCGATATTCCTGTCGATATTCTGAACCAAAGAATATGCGCCGGTTTTTTTAATCGTCCCCATCCCCCTGCTGATAACGCTTCCCGCGGCTGACTAATTACGCGCGAATCCGTTTGACTGTCTTCCGCAGGGACGGTGCCTCTGGAATTTTTCAAACTCCTGCTCTTCCGCGCCCATTTGCATATTTCATGATCGATCCTGGCGGGCGCAGACGAACTCGCGCCCCGCCTCTGTTCAACTATTTACCATCTCACAGAGTGGAAGGGACGAGATTCAGCGCGAGAACGCGCGGAACTGTGGGAAGCTGCAGAGATAATACTTGGTGGAAAGTACTCCGAACTCCCCTTGACTCCTACTAGTGAGGAGAAACTGTCTGGCGTTCGTGAACTACAATGAAGAATGATACAGACTAAAGACGATCGAATAGGGGAAGAAAAACGCAGTAGAACCGAGGGGTTGATAGTGTGAATGGACTAAGGGTGGCAGCGTTAGGGTGATAACGTTAGGAGGTTGACGGTTAAGTTATAGGGCTCTTGGAAGGAAGGGAAAAAGCGGGTGCAAGTGGGTTATAGTGTTACGAGAACGAGGCGCGTTAAAGTTGGCCGGGAGCGAGTGAGGGACGCGTAGACAACTTAGCGTTCGATGTTTAGAAAAAGTAATGACGCAGGGTGGCGTAGCGCAGCCACAGGAAATTATCTTCCTCTACGCTAATAGTATGCTCGAAGTATCCTGCAGATGATCGGCAAGAAAGGGAGGGACCTTCCTTTTTTTAACAGAACGACGCGGCCGCGGCCGGGAAAAAGTAATTGGGTCGATGGAAATCAATCGGCCACGGTCACCATGGCCGACGGGAATCCTCGAGGGGGGAGGAGAAAGAACGAACAGCTTCCGCGGAACCGGGAGGGTGAAACTTGGTGAAACTGTCCAGATGACTCAAAGGGAAACGGCGAAGTTGAAATTTGTATGTCAGTGGGTCAATAGAGAAGCGAAGGGTGGGGGAGTAGGTAGTGATCCCCGACCGCAGAGAGAGGATCTGGAAACTGAAAGTCGACGGAAGCGAGCGGCGTGGTGAAAGTAACAGGAAAACGGGTGTAACGGAGGGAGTGGTGGACGTGGACGAATGGAGGGCCGGATAATACTGAAACGTAAGGGCAGGAAGAAAGAACCTATCGAGAAACTGTCTTCTGCCTTTGGGCCACGTATCGGCTAAGCGAGCAGCGCCGGCAAGCCTCAAACCAATCGTGTCGAGCTTCTCGTGGAACTTTCATTCTCTAGCGCCATCAACGTCACAAAATTATCCCAAACTTCCAACACCACCCTCTATTCACCCCTTTCTTCTCATGTTCCTTCGCCGTCTCAAGCTTTCCCGCATCCGACTCGTTCCCCTACTCTACTTCCTGCCCTCCAATTCCCCATCTCTCTCGTTGTGAAAATACGCACGTAGCCGCGTACACTATTTCTCGCGAACGTGTCGGGCGTACGGCGCATACAGATGCAATTTCGAGGACCGTGCGAAGAGGGTGCGCAGCCCTCTACACGCACACCCTGTGAGGAAAACAGGGACCTTTATACAATTTGCATAGTTATTTCATATATTCTCTGCTACCAATACTGGTTGGTAGGTAGGCAAAGGCTATTCGGTTGATAAAGTACCTATGTTTGGAACAGAGCGATTGGGATGGAGAGAGGATGTTTATGGTAGAGCATCGAATGTATCAAAGGGTGTGGGGTTGGAATGGTTTCTCCGAATGTACGTGGAGCCGGATTCACGGGTGACCGGAGCGCGTGTCAAGAGTGTGTGCTGTCAGTGTGAATCTCGAGATAAGAATACATGAGGGCAGTCCTGCAGAGTTACCTGTTTACGAGTGTCCATTTAGTGAACTCGGCCTAATCAGTCTAATCGCCCGACATCCGTATAGTACATATGTATATTGTTATGAGGTAATTACACTTTTATTTCAAACAAGTAACTTTAATAATAGAATACACTTATAATAAAATCAGGAAACGACAAGAATATCCTCGAATACTTCGCTGCGTGTGAACAACTTAATTAGGTATAATGACTGCTCGCTAAGCGTTACGTTTTGGAACTGTCCGTTCTCGTTTTTGTGACGTGTCTGTCGTGACACGAACCTTGTACCCTTTTGATAAGACGACCGAGCGGTCCGAGTAATGAATGAGCCCAAGTAATTCGTCACCGAGCATCCAATAGTAAATACATTTGTGTCTACTATTAGATGCCTGTTTTAATCTACGTATTATTTTAGGCAACTCAGTTCAACTATCTTCATTTCCGGAGCGCACGTCGGATATTTAATTAATAATCAGTTTCTCCTCCGTGGTAGTTAAGTGGATGTTTACCAGCGAGCACGCCTCGAGCTTGGTAAATCGTGGAAAATCAGACGACTAATTAACACTTGCCAGCTCACGTACGAAATTACCGAAGTGAGAGCGTATCAGTACATATAGCGGAGTGGAGTCGCTTCTTCCGGCGCACGTCCAGGAGGAGATCCGCCTGACGTTAAGTTTATGCCGCGTCATCGCGCGACTTCGTTTCCACGGATTTATTTCAACGACCCGAGACAAATTCGTTAGAGACCTGTTGTTACCGGATTAGCTGCACAAAGAGTATCCTCGTATGTCCCTCATCCACAACGCTTAAACTGTCTTTCCCTCGCTTTGTCTCTTTAACCCGTTAGTTTTAGTTATATCCATCGACTTGAAAGGAAGTGAAACGTGACCTCGATAAACCACGCACTGGCTGTTGTTTAGTCGCGAAGTCCTCGTTCGCTTCCCAATCGGTTAATCCAATCCCTCGCGAGCATAAATATTCGAAAAGACGAATAAAACATGCAATTCCCTGTAGAATCCAGCTCCTCCTCCGAAAGGAACTATAGCATGGACGGTGAAAAAGACACGTCTCTCGTGAGGATTCCCACTATTGTTCGCCCTTGTCCTCCTCAGCGCGATCGATACCTCCTTTTCGAGTGACTTCCCGACAGCGGTACTTAGCTTGGCACGATCATCGCCACGATTCAATTTGTCGCGATGTCCGCGGAAGAATCACCCGATGAAAATCAACGTCGCAACGACGTTTTGTTTCACTCTAATCCTAATCCTTGGAACAACCCCCTCGTAATTAACCAATATAATTTCCTGTGGTATATGAAATATGAATTATTCGGCGACAAGCTTGGACTTCTGTCCGCAGGATAAATCGATTCTGCACGCAAAATACCTATGTAGGTAAGCTTCTCAGTGAAATCAGTTATGCAGAAAAGTTTCAGCAGAGGTGGTCCAATTACTTAAACAGGACCTATCTTACTTATAGCGCTCGGGTCAGTCTGGAGATGCAGACGACATGTTTACGCTGTTCTTTAACAACGACAGCAAGCTGTTCTGCGTTTGCCATGGTAATCTCGCTTTTATTATGTCATAATTAAGCCTCTTGCCCGGCGAGCGTGGCCACCGCAAAGCGTCGGATTAATCATCCGGCCGCCACTACTTGAATGGACTATGTTCAGTTATTCAGCAGCTCGGACAAGTAGCTTCGGGGGCCTTTAGGACCGTCCGCTGTGTCCAGCGATAAAACGCATTTCGTGCATAACTCTTGTAATTCGGCTGCGCTAAGTTTCTAATTTTTTAAGTTTTTAAGTTTTTAAGTTTCTAATATCCACGAACCGGGACATTCCCCTCGCTCTGTATCGTAGACGAGTAGACGTATCCTACGTTGGTACCTACCTACTCATTAGTCGAGTGGCTCCTGAGGTGAGTCCACCTATCTAAAGTTTTTTTCAGAGATGCTGAATGGGCAGAAAGATTTTCCTACGATTGTCCTTGAGTATGATCTACATATTCCTGTGGTGTTTAGAAGGCTGAATAGTGAGCAGCAAATTGTTTCGAGCAGCGCTATACCTCTGTCTCCCTTTCGTGTCGGTAGCGAGGCTTCTCATGCATAAAACATCGCGCTTTATAAAAGTGAAATTATGAAGATTTCAGCTGGGTGGCCCCACGAAAACAGTAACTTATATTTCATACGGCGCGTATGAATATGCAAGGCGCTTAAATTTACATTAATCGCCGGCGACATGGAAAGACTGACGTGGCCCTAAGAATCAATGAACTCTTTTTCAGTTGACGTACCGAGGAGAAGTCAAACGAGCTCCTTGAAAGCATAGTGGAAATTATCATACAAACGAGCCAATTACGAGTGCAGCTACAGAACGGTATTTAACCACTTAGGTACCATAGCAATGTCACAAAATAACATTATCCTCTGATGAAATTGATATGCCGTAATTAATTAGCCTCCCATCTTTACGGCGACGTTCATTAATATTTGCTCCTGTTCCCCAAATGAGAATTCACTTTGTCTACAGGGTCGAGCAATTACCTATTTCGTGGCTCGTGATCCCGTCCCCTCTTCTTATTGTTCTTCGAATCGTACGCGGCTTTCGCTGTAACAGCTCCTTTGTAGTGACCTTTCCGCCCCCAGTTTCGCTGTTCCCCCACGTCCCGTCTTCGCCACCCCATTCCCATCCGTGTTTATTCCCCGCGACCAGGTAAATCGCCGGGTACGCTCCACTCGCGGAAAGTACATGGCCGAGCGGCGTGTACGCGCGGTTATGAAAAATTTGATCTCGTTGGATGAAACTTTTATCCGCAAGCACTCTTCTGAGATACACCGAGAAAGTGGGTACAAGTAAAATTGCGGGGGAAAAGCTGTAAGTTAGAAGATTTCCAGCGACGTGCAGGGTAATCGCGGGGTTGTAGATGGGAAGTTGCGGGAGAGCGTCGGTTTGTTTTAATTTATCATAAATTACCTTCAGTTATACGAGCTTCTCTATTTATCTCTATTCTCTCTTTCTCTCTCTCTCTCGAAGTTTCCACATCGCTGTATTAGGCACGCAGCGTTATATTCCGCGCGTGCGTGCAAAGATATTGCCCGTTTAACAGTTCGTTGCAAACGACCTGTTTAGCCCAGGACACTGATAAAATCTGGCAATCCGTCGGATTGCGTTAATTCACAGGCGAGAATTAATTGACCCGTCTTTCCCAAATAAGTCACGCGAACCACCAGAGGGACCCTCCTTTCCCTTTTTTTTTATTATTCCAGTCCCTGTCCCTCGAGCCCTGTTGATATTATTTAGGGGGCGCGAGGCGCAATTTCCAGTCGCGACAACGCAGTCGCGTAGATTGCGCTCGTTATTCACAGAATAATCGCCCCGTTGCGCGTTGAGTTGGCTAGCGCCGCGTTACTCTGGCCGACAAAGTTCTGAAAAAGCAGAACGGTGGCTACGCGGGGTGAAAAACGTGTCTCATTTTGGCGCGTTTAATTAGAGCCCCGATCGGCCGTGTGCGCTTATGAATCGGTGCGTAAAGGGTTTCCGGTGCTGCAGCGTGACCTATGCAATTAATCCCATTTCCGACCCTAACCGGCAGCCTAACTATTCCTTTGAGCACACCGTGAGCACACTTCAACCAGCGATGTCTCGCTTGGGGCTAGTGCTTCGGCAAATTACCGCTAATTAAACCATGAGTTTTTAGCCACTGTCTGCCGCTGCTCGAATTACCGATGGTAACGAGCAGTGCTCCGCGCTGGTGTTAGTCGGCGGACGAAATTCTTGGATATCGGTGAAACGTCAGTTACTTTTAATAACACTTTGCAAGTATTAAGCAATTTCAAGCTTAGCTCCTCCGTGTCCCCCAAAGTTCATACCCAGACGAATTAACATATTTCCATAATCGCAAAGCCAAGCGCGTTAATTTAATCAAACCCCCGATAATTTTTCGTAAACTGTAAACGAGCAGGCGTTCAGCCCTCGTTCGTTTACCAGCCTGATTCTCTAGGCAAACAGATTTTGCAATCAGCTTAACAGGCAGGCCCTCTATGCTGCCTCGCTGGGTGTATCAGATAATGACATTGAGAACCGCTCTAAAGTGTCTTCTTTGCGTTGGATTAAGCATATTCACACGGATTTGCACGACCACGCACACGACCGTCTCGAAACCGAGGGGGCGAAGGATTACTCCGGCGTCTCCGGCCCTCCTTTGGGCTTCTCGTCCCCTTTCGTTTTTCTTCTGGCTAGCCACCGAGCGGCTCTGGCGAAAGTGACTGTGGCACCGGGTATCTCCTTACCCGCCTTACCGTGTCGTCCGTGTCCTTTCCGCCGGAAATATCGCGTGTAAGCCGCGAATTATTCGGGGGCCTCTGAAAGTTGCGCAGCGTTCGAAAACGAATGCTGATCCCCCGGGGCCAGCCGCTTCGAAATTCCCAGCGTATCGAATTATATATTAATCAAAACCGTGAAAAGCGTATTATCGAGCGGGGCGGCTGCGGGCTTCGCGCAATTATTTATAGCCGGGGGATCGCGGGGCGCTTATTACGCGAAAGTACTTGGCCGAGCTTTTAATGCAGCCGGGGTACGTGCAAAGCTCCTTCGAGTGGCGAGTGATTTCGATTATTCGAGTGATAAGCGCGGCATAATGAAGCGGTCGATGCGCGCGCTGCATTCAGCTGCACGTAATTCTCTCGACGGCATACCTATAATTAAATCGCGG
Source organism: Andrena haemorrhoa (assembly GCA_910592295.1). Taxonomy (NCBI): domain Eukaryota; kingdom Metazoa; phylum Arthropoda; class Insecta; order Hymenoptera; family Andrenidae; genus Andrena; species Andrena haemorrhoa. The sequence continues at coordinate 364,871 of OU342944.1, read as the reverse complement.
GAACGCGTTTCACTGGGAACGAAACGAAAGGAATCGCAGCACACGGAAAGCTGTATGCAAAGAGAGGAATGCTCTTCGGAATTTCTACGTCGATGTCGCGCAGGAAAGACGCGAAATGGTCAAATCCATACAGCAGGGGCTAAGTACTTAAAAGATTTTCAGGCCTCCTTATACACAGTGATCACTTCAACGCAACGTACGATTTCTTAGGCATCCCCGATGATTCGACTAAAAAGTTTTTAGTCAAATGTGTTTCTAACAGTCGTGCCCTATCATGGAACATGTACCTTGTACTCGAATGTGCAAGTTGTCCGAGCTTTCATCTCGCACCCGCCCTGTCAAAGAAGGACGGGGACCGCTGAAGCTGACCCCATCCATAGAATTAGAAACCACTTAAGAGGACCGAGATGCGGCCGTAAGTCACGGGAAACATCGTCCTCATCGCCGTTGAATCGCGGCTGCGGCGAGCTAGCCCGTTTTCGAGGAGGGGGTGAGAAAGAAGTCGCCGCCGGCGCGGGCGGTTTGCACAATTTGTCAGCGGTTCGGGGACCGTGAGGGAATCCAGTTCATTCGGATAGTGAGGGGTTTTCATAAAACAGAGTGTCCTCGTTGGGCGGAATTAATACAGGGACGATCGCTGTAATTCGATGAAGACACACAGGGAACCGTCCGACACAGCTTCGACGTAGATTCGCTTCAAAGCTGCTTCGTGTTTCGCGCATTTAGGTATATCGAGTAAAAAACGATCCGTAAGGTCGAGATACCGGAGAAGGTGACCGTAAAAGGTTTCCAGAGTACGTCTCCGTGCGCGCGAGGAACCTTTATGTCGACGCATAAAGTATCGCGGGAGAGCTTTGAATTGTAAATTAAGATCGACGTCTGACCAACCCCTCAATAGGATGCGATACAGTGCTACTTATTGTTGGAAATCGTCAGGCTTACGTAAGGAGCAGATGCCACTGTGAGAGCAGATATTTATAGAATAAGGAGAGAGTCACGATTCCCTATACCTAATCTTGACAAATTCCAGAAGGGATGATTGTCGACAAGGGCGTCCTTAGATTTGTTGCCTTTGCTCCTGTTCCTTTTAAAGAAAAATATAGTAATGAAAAAAACAACCCTGGCGATGACATCGAGTGGAGTAGTCCTCTAAAAAAATTTTAAACCGAAATTTAAAAAGATGCCCCTCCGCGTTCCTCTCCCATTGTCGTCGCAGTTTTATTTTACAAGAGGAGAACCAGTGACAGTGACACGTTATTCGTTTGTGGATCTGCTCTCTACGCGCGCAGCCTTTGAGTGACGTTTATCAAAGTTTTGATCCCCGTTGATTTCACGTTATATTTGTAAATCGCGAGCAGGTTGCCCCGGTGCCTGCTGCCGTTCATACCTGATTCGACTACATTCAGGCTGGAATAACGTTATCAATACACCCAGTCGAACCGTCGCTGAGCCTCTGCGTGCATAATACGCAAAGAATGTGGCTTAATGGCGCGTCCTGCGTCCACAATGCCCACTAACGAGTACTTGTAAGTAGCCCGTAATATCTCTTATCAGCTCTCGTCCGTTCCTTCTGCCTTCGACATTACGACTCTCCATGTTTGCCTCCGATTTGAATTCCACTCTGCTAAAGCATTACTCCACGCAAAGATGCAAAGGAAACGGATCTTAGAATTTCTAGCAGAGGGAGAAAGGATGTCGGACTGTTCAAGTATTCCCGAGAAAGAAGCCGCGCCGACAATGATCCGCTTAGTACGATTTTCGTGGAAATTGTATTCTGGCTTGTTGCCCGAACAGAAGTATGTGTAAAACGCCAGTCAAGCTGCCGCTCACTGCCGATTTTGAAAACGAACGGCGCGGCGCTTCACAGGCAAATTTTTTGCTCCCGCCTCGCTGGTACAGATGTAAGGAGCCTTGTGTCCAACCCGCGGCGGAGTGATAAGGGAAAAGTTTCGAGTAACCAGCTCTCCGCTGTTCCCGTCACTCCGGCGAGCTTAGTCATCATTCCTTTCATTTAATCAAGCCGAGCGCTGTCGGTTCACTGGATTATCGAGTAATTCAGAGTGAACTCGTGGAATACTTGGAGATACTGCTGAACATCGTCGAGGTCCTGTAGACAGAGGAATAAGAATCAATGACTGCTTGCTTAAAGGCTTTTGAAATGCGTACCTAAACGTAGCGGTGACAGTGACATTTCCATTTGTTTACTACCGTCGAGGAGGGCGCACGGTTTATCGCCTCCTTTTAAAACCGCGCCGTCGATTCATATATTAGATTAACGATTTAATGGATAACTCGATGAATGACTCTATGTATGGTACGTGTCGTTGCGTAAATTGAACAAATTATAGAAGAATGCCTTCGGTGTTGGTAGATGGACACCCTGCGCACGTATACACAGTGGCAGCGTGCAATAGGGTGCGACGGTTCTCAGCTAGAGCCAGGCCAAGGAAATCATCCTCCACACTGAAGCTTCTAAACCGAACGATATCGATATCATCCACTGTCAATTCACAGGAATAACTTTATATTCACATTTCACCCTTTTTCACCATGTTTTATCCCTTTTCATTTACTGATTTACTCAATCGCAACTCTGCAATAGTCACAAGAAACTACGCAAGCCAGATTACAATGAAAAGTTTCTTCAGTCAATAGGGAAATCGCAGAAAATTCTTTTAGAATTATCCGTGAGTACTTGCGTGTTCTTGCTTAAGAAAACAGAGCGTCCGCCACGAGAGGCATTGCAGCGTTTAAAATACTTCCGCGGGTCACATGAGCATCCCTGAACCGCACAATGGACAACTGGTCATAATTACACGCGACGACAAGCGTGCGTGAGCAGGCGCGCGCCCGTGTGTGCATTCAGATCGCAGGAACACGATCACCATCTTAGCCCGAGATCAGTGTCTCGTGAAAAGTCGAAGAGTCCACGCGTGCGACAGCACGATTCCAAATAGTCTCTACCTCTCGGTGTGTTTCGCTACTAGAGGGTGGTATATACATATATATATAACATGGTGCTCCTCTACTGGACTTTCCTCATTTTCCTCGCGGGTGAGTGGAAAAACACGTATTTTCCGCTAACGCGAATTCTTCCCCCTTTTGCTCAAATCTGATCGCGAAAAAAATCCGTCACCGCTTGAAACTTGAAACCAGTGACAATCGAGACCAAGCGAAACGTCCACCTGATAACATCTTTGGTTCACGGATCCACTTTTCTGTTCGTCGCTAATATCGCGTTCGCGAGGGCCAACCAGCCAACCACGTGACGGGCGCGGGAATTCGTTTGCCTCGATGTACTCGGAATCAACCCTGCCCCGTTGGTTTTATCTCCTTGCGACGAGCCAGTTCTCCCTGACCCCAGCGAAAACTTGAAACCGCCCTGCGGTTTCGTCGCACGCAGCTCCCGTGGAGACCAGAAAGCGAATATTATCGTGTATCTTAGGTCCTGCGTGGTGGCAAAGACTGGCGAGTTGCAACGGGAGATTGGGGCGAAAATATATATTCGCGACCCTGATGGCGAAAAGAACGGATTGGGGGATTGTTAATATCGAGATTGTGCATTGTTGCAGGATGCCGGGCAGCGGCAAACAACGGCTTCAAGAGCTACCCGACGACGGTCAAGACGTTCGAGAACGACACTGTTCTACTTCCGTGTTACGTCGAGGACCTCGGTAAGTTTCTGTGCAAACTGGTCGCCTTTATCGTGGCCGGCAAGAGTGCTGCGAAAAGTGCGAAACGGTGACTCCTGGAAAGGTACAAAGAGGTACATATATCGTTGAAGCAATAACGCGAGTCATCGGGAAAAGGCTCGAGAGTGTGACATGTACACGAAACGGAATCTGCAAACAAATGTCACCTGTTGCACCACTGCAACAACGGTGTAACTCTTGGCTCGTTATACCGTGATCTTCCTCCCAGAAGGACGATCCTTCTTGCCTCGCGCTGGAGAAAGTTCTCTGATCAGAATTGTAAATAGCTTCTCTATTTCCTGCTTCTTGCAAATTTGCAAATGCTTCTTGGATCACTTCTGAACGACCCGCGAACTCTGGATCGAAAGTGTCGTCGGATTAACCAATGAATTTTAAAATCTAACTTTTGTTAAAAACACTTTTTAGTCAAATTATCAGAACATTGCGTTGAACTAATCACCCTGTATAAGGGAGCCTCAAAATCGAAGGTCTTAACCGGCCATGCCTTTGCACACCATAGCGAGACTTTATAGTTTATAGCTATATCAGAGATATCCCGGAAGCAATGTCTCTGGAATTTGTGTGTTTAATATTCACGTGATCGTTAAAGCTGGAGCAGCGTCGCAATTTCCTTAAGCATGGGCACGCGTCCACACTCCACAGCGTGCCACTTGTATGCACAATTGCACACAGATGCCGTGGAATCGATCGTTTCGCTAAACGGGATTGCCTGTCCAGCATTCGCTTTACCTTGTCTCAGCTTGGACGGGAGGTCGTGCACGCTAAGACGATCAACGACTCCTAAGACCGCCACGGATTAAAGTACGCGGCCTTTTGCTCTTTCCGCCGCGGACGCGAACTTTGCGGGACGAGCCACGGCCTCGGTGTTCCATCGAGTCCGGATTAAAGTGAAATTAGGTCGAACGGGGAGTACTTAGCCCGCTTAGCCGGCTTGCAGCTTATCCTTTCAATAAATGTTTGTCTTCATTCAGAGGTCTTGGCACCTTGCAAACGGTTGCCAATATCAAATGATTTCTGGCTATGTTTATTCGTGTCCCAGCTAATTGTACCTAAGTAGTCTTGAGAGAAAACGTTCAGCACAGTAGCGCACTCAGGATTTGATCTTGGGGGGAGTGTTTAATGCAAATCCAATGATTATGAAAATTCATTTAAACAATAAAATCCAGTTTTCTTTTCTTTTTACAAAAAGTACTTATAGAAGTAATTTCGAATTCGCCGATTGAAAACTTTTCATCTTAGAAATTACCAAAAGAATGTTTCTCGATGATATCTACATGTTTTCACGCGAACGGAGTCCAGGGGAGATTGAAAAGTTTCGCATTGGTGTTTCGTGCCCAGACAATGTGCAAACTAGGGTGAGATGGTGGAGGGACGGCATCCTTCTAGCAGACAGCGGCGAACCGCGACACGTACCGCCCGAAAGAGTTAGAATGTACTCAAACAGGAGCTTGGAAGTTTCCCACGTGAAACGGAACGATACCGGAGAATACGTGTGCCAGGCGTCTCGGCCAGCGCCCTGGGGACACGCCACGCAAGTCCACGAGATCGAAGTGATGTGTAAGTACATATAACATTATCCCGCCAAGTAAATATCCACATCGATGGGATATCTACCTGGGCACTTTGCCATTTCTCGCGACCCCCGATAATTGTTTGGCTACTCCCCTGCGGCGAAACACCGATATAATTCAAAACCACCGTCGATCGGGGGGCGGGGGTGGAGGCAGGGAAAGAACGCGACTCTCGATCCTGTCCGATCGCCGTGAAATTATGGACGGCCCGAGGGCGCCTTTCAGTTTCACGTCCCTCCGCAAACAAATTCAGGAAACTTTCCTCCGCCGCGGTTCGCACAGGTTCGCAAGCCGCGAGGATTTCGATCTTTCGTGTCGCTTGGGATTGGATACGATCTGAATTGAAGCTATGTAATTAATATCACCGGGATTATCGATAGTTCTACAGTGCCTTCACGTGCATTATATTGGCTTGAAAGTACTATGAATGGGCATGAGAATAATAAAGGGCGATTGTTCTCCAGATTCTCCGAGCGTTGAACCAGTGCCAGAGTCGGGTAAGCTGGAAGTGAATTTGGGGGAGGAGGTGGACATGGCGTGTGTGGCTAAAGGTGTTCCTGTTCCTGTTGTAACCTGGAGGAACAAGGTGATTAATATCCTTCTTGTAACCCTGGACCGTGACTAAGTAGCCAAGAATGTCCGTCCATTGGAGCAGTGGAAAGACTGGAAAGTTAAAAACCGTTTGTCCATTCACAGGATGGGGAGATACCGTTCGTGTACGACAGATCCCGTCTGAGATTTCACGCTGAGGATCCTAGCCTCGCTGGCCGCTACACCTGCGTCGCGAAGAACGACGTTGGAGAATCCGCCATGGCGACTATAGACCTGTACGTCAAATGTAAGTTGCAATTTTCTAATGGGATCACTTTCGAAATTATAAGAGATCGTCTATATGTATAGTCATCTCGGTGATGATGTTTAATTGCCGCTCGACTCTCTCTCTCTCTCTCTCTCTCTCTCTCGTTTCATTACACCTCATCAACGCGGTAGTTCAGCTTCTGACGTTTCCAGTACCTAATTAACGAAGGGACCACGTTCAGCTCTGCTCGATTTTCTCCTTATCCGATAACGTTTTACAATTTCCTGCTGCTACTCCTACTAACACTCTAATCTTTACTCGTTCCTTACCGTATCCACATTACGGGATGCAAAGATAGCGCGGATTCTTCGTGGTGCACCTACGTTCGAGTTAATCGACTCCACGTATGCCCGATTATACGCGCGGAAGTAATCGCGTGCGCCATCCTGAATGCGCTCTTAAACCGCTCTAATTAAATTAGGAAATCGCCGTGCACTCGTCTGTTTAGTATTCCGATCAGAAGGCTGCAGGATCTAATTGCAGCCACGCGACGTTCGAGTGCGTCAAATCGTTCGCTGACGATAAATCAAGTGTAAGGGGGAAAACGGTGAATGTCAGACTACAGCTTTAGCGAGAAAATAAAGTTTTAATACTTACTTCAGGGAATCGTCGATACCTATCAATTTCGCTCGAAGAAAATGACTTCTTTCACATATCGTCTACTGAACTGATTTGAAACTTTTGTAAAGTACATTTGTCGGTGATTCAATTATCTTTAATTTGATATAATATTCGCAACACGAGATTAGCGTTTAGGGTTTAGCGCGCTTAACGTATCGTCCTATGATCATCACTCTATATCCGTCGTCTTTCCTCTGTTGCATCTATCGTTCCTGCTTAACGATCGACGATTGGGGACCAAGCAGACAAGCCCAGGATGGAGATGACGAAGACTTGGATGCACGCACCGCCTGGGATACGGGTGCAGTTGCATTGCGGGGTGACTGCCTGGCCCGAGGCGACGGTGAGCAGTCTTGCAAGAATACGTATAATTGCTACCGAACAACAATGGGTGCAGCTCGCGCAGAATCAAGCCTGTTTCTTCGTAATAGGGATTCCACTGGTTGTCGGACTTTTAATTGCCGATCAGCCTTCCTTTAACTTCTGACGAAGGTGTTATCAGTTGGTGGCGGTACCTAACACGTGACGAATCGATTCGCGGAAAGTAGTCCGCGAGGGTTGAGCTCGTCAGTTTAAATTTAAACGGCTCTGGCTGCAGGTGGAGTGGTACTTGAACAACAGAAGCGTGAAATATTCGTCGAGGATAGTGAAGCACAACGCGGGCAGCGATCACAGTTTAGTGATAAGGAACGTCAGGACGACGGATTACGGCTTCTACCTGTGCAGGGCTTCTAATTCCTTGGGAATCACCGAGTCGGCGGTCGAGATATCGGGCATCGCCAACCCCGCCAGCTTCAAGAAGATCTCGCACAGCCTCTCCAAGACCTCGTACAATTTCGTCTGGGAGGTCTACAGTTACAGCCCCATCGTCCAATACGAGTTCAAATTTAGTAAATACAGGGTAAGAGTGGTTCTCACGGCTCGGTGGGGCCCACCGAATGCCCCCTCTGCTCTCTGATAATCCTTACGCTTTCCACAGAACGGCATCCCTGGCGAGTGGCACACATTGTACATACCCAGCGGCAACGACGGCAATAGTTTCATTCACACGTACTCGTTCAACTTGACGGGGCTGGAAGAAGCGACCCACTACGAGGCCCTCGTTCTGTCGAAAAATCGTTACGGCTGGAGCAAGCCCTCGGAAGTAATGCGATTCGCCACGGAAGGTGCCCGTAAGTATCTAATAAACAAAACTGACCCTTTTCCCGTCTCTTCCGCGTTACCACTTGTGCGTTCGACTTGTTTCAGCCGCCAGGAACAGCTATGTAACGAACGCGATAGAGACTAACAAGATCGTGCCAGGTGAGCTGTCGCGTAGTCTTCTCTCTTGGAATGGAATGGCAATTACAAGTAATGTTGGCAGAGTAGTGTGAAAATACTGTGGTTCGTTTGCAGCGGAGCAGCTTGCTTCGATGTCGCAGCACTCTCCTCTGGGGGATGACAGAAGTGGCTCGGCTTTTAATCGACCAGGGATGCTACTGATCATCATACCTGTATTATGTATCTCGAACGCGAATTTTTGGAACTGCAACACATCTGTGTAAAATATCCACGCCTATGCCAGCACTGGGTTAGGCTACTCTGGTGTCGCGCAGGGATACGCACACTGTTGATTGGTAGTAAACCGGCAGGGAAAGTGTCAGATTCGTGGGAGCTGCACAGATCGGTCGCAAATCGGTATGCTCTTATATCGAACGCAGTTATTATACATCAAGTAGACGAGTAAGAAAGCAATAGATATTAGAAGGGAAGTCATTTCTGTCCTATATTAGGACAAAATTTCGTACCGCGGAGTCCGTAGGTGTTAAGGTTGTAAATAAATTCGAACCCACTTTAATGGTATTATTCGCTGATTATAATAAGCCACGTTCTAAAAATGTGCAAGAATACACTATGAATTTTGCTTTGCTTAGATATATGTATGTAGATGCGTATGTAGTGATAAAACATATTGAAAACCAATTAAATGTGATTTCAAATAAATAAAGTTTATTTCAAACGATAACTGGTGCAGTACTTCGTTAAGTTATCCAATTTTGTGGTTGCAGTTGAAAATATACCTACAACAACGGCACGGCACCGTTTCAAGTCTTCCGCCTTACGATCTGCAGCAATACTTCTTGCTCCCCTTTTACGTATAATAAGCAGTTATTAAAGGCTTAAGAGCCTTCTAAAGAAGTGTTAATAATTCTTTTCTCGAGAATTTTCAATTAATATCCCGCCAAATGAACCCCTCCATCTAACGGCGTGCCAAATGTTTGTGTTTGGCGAGCATATTTTGGCTCCTGGTAGCAGGATTACAGGATGCAAAGGAGGTATCCGACAAGGACAGTAAATGGTTAGAGTGAGTGGGGTATAGAGTACTCTCACTTCAAAATGGCGGCCGTTGAAATAAGCGCGGCTACCCACGAGAAATACTAAATTACCGCTTTTCTCCAAGTAATTTTCGTACATTTGCTATTGCATATGAAAGTTCAGTTCGTTGACAATGGTCGGCAAGGATCTTTACATAGACTTCAATTATAAGTAATTAGTTAGGAACAATTCCTTCACGACGACGATTCCCCTTTAATTTCTGTACTTCTGTAGTTCCATTTAACAATAAGAGTTGAAACTTAAACACATAAGTAAGATTTTGTTCTCTTGCTTTTATTCTTGTACCTACAATGGCACCTCGCAATTAGACCTCGCACAGCCAGATGTGCCTTTATTCAGTAGAAACTTGTAAGAATTACAATATAATTTATGTGCTCTCCATCTTTATAGGCTGTCTTCCACCGCCCGATTTTGGCTCCTAATATCGGGGTCACAGGATGACTGAGGAGGTATCCGACAAGTACAGAGAGATGTAGCGGAGCAAAGTTGATTAAGAGGCATATTTGTATAAAAATTGATTGTTTTTAATAAGAAATTAGTAATAATATTAGTGGTATATATTATATTATGCAATGATAAGACAACGAAAGTGGATTTAAATGAATCATTTATTTTGTTAACGGATGTGTCATAACATTTTTGAAAATGCGCTCAACAAGCAATGAAAATTAATCGCGATGAATTTATCCCGTTATTATAGTATGATGCGTAACATCAAAATAGTATTATGAATATTATTTTTATGGAACTAAATAAAATTTTATTATATTCGTAGATTCGAAATATACATACATTCCATTTGAATAAATATAAGATATTTTTAACCAAAGCATCGTTTATATCTTTGGCTCTAAGATCAAAGGCACGCAAAATTAATGGAATCTAATGTACTGTTGTTCTACTGTGAACGTATGAACATTGCGTAGAATACTGGTACTATAATAATATATACGAGTACATAATGGTATATTGAAATATATGATTCGAAGAATCAGTCTGTATCGATAATACGTAATTCGTGTATTTTCTAACGTTTATTATCTCACTAGTACCTCTCTTTCATGCATTCATATACTTTTAACTCTTCCAATTGTTTTGGAAGCAAGTCTTCAAACTGTACAGCACAATATTTATACTATAAAAACAATTATAAAAATATTTATTCGTAATTTGTGTGGCGAATAGATGCAGTCACTACTATTCCATCATCATTTACGATGGACTAATCACTAATTGACTAATCTAATCAATCAATGTTTCGTGCTCGTATTGTTCATAAATCACATAACGCGTAAGTCTTTATTTGTTTTTGAAGCATTAAATTGCTAAGTATCTATATACCATTCGTATAATTTTGATAAGAATTTCAATTAACATAAGGCACTAATCAGGTCTCGGTATCGAGGCAGTCGATCCTCAAAACATCTTCAAATGCCTTTGAATTTAATATCGTAAAAGGGCTCACACCTTTTCAAAGTACAATTATTTTTATTGCACGGGGGCGATATTGGCGATATAATATCAATTATATACCAACAACGCTAAATAATTTGTAGCCATTGGTTTAGAATAATTCTGATTAGAAAATCCCTCGGAACACGAATGACGCATCGTAGCAGACTATTATATTTCAATCTGCCACGAATTCCGAATAAACTGTGAATATTTCTTTGGACAGGTCCAGCCTATCATTTCTACTCTGCGTCGCCTTTTCAGATTGTCCCCAATTTGTGCACAGGCAAACGATTACCTCAATGACGTAAGATAAGGCTGACAGGTCATTCGCTGAACTGGTTGATAGATCCTTTTTTGAACCGAATTGGCGACCGATCCGTTATGCAGGGTACTTGGGGACTCGGAATCCGCGCGCGGATGCGCGTCTGTTCCAGTACAGTGCACGCTTCGAGAATCATCCTGGGCATCGCTCGAACTGTTCGGACCATTCGTTTCGTTTCTTTTACGGAACTTGGTGGAGTATTTATAAAAGTCGGACATTTCGAATGGTTTCGTGACTTCCCTATACGGTTGATATTTCCCAGCTTGAACGATCGTACAGTTCTGGGACGATCCCAATATAATCGTCTCCTCGTTTATCTCCTGAGACGATTTCGATTCGGCTGGGATTTCAAGCACTTTCTTCCGCGTTTGTTCGTAACGATTTGACGACAGCGGCTGCAACTGTTGCTCCTTCTCAATCGTTGCTGCGTCTATTTTACGGCTAATCGGAGAGATGTAATTACTCTTCCCGTCATCGCCGTTACCAGTGTGAGAGGATTTAGAGTAGGCTGGAAGAGTGGACTGGTAATGAACGTTTTTGTGTGGCGTTACCAAGCCGAGCTCCAGTCCTGGACTCGTGCCCGAATCTAAAGAGGTTTCATACCATTCTTTCTCTCTGCCTTTGCGGCTGACATTATCAGTGGTGTCTTTACCGTCGTACAGTTCGTGTAAATGACTCGAGTGCCATTTCTCCACGCTACCCAACGATTGCGTACGGAGCAGCATTTTATTGTTCGTCGACGGTTGCTCGGACAACGGGAGCAAGTGAACAGAGGCATTCTGATGGGACGCGACAGAAGGGGAATTTTTACTTCCCCCTATAGATACCGCGCGGTATCGTGGCTGTATATCAGTGCATATACTGGCAGTGTGTTGGGTGGCATTGCGCTTCCTTCGGTCTAAGCTACCGAATCTATCCGCGGCAGGTTGATCGTCTGTGCACCAGACAATTTCATCCTCGTATCGCATCCAATAGCCCAACGGCATCTGCGCCTCGCTAAGTGAATCCGTGTATCGTAAATTTTTACTCCCGCTAGAATCACGATCCCGTCTCAACGACTGCGGTTGAGAGTTATTTTTATGGTAGACTGGAAATTCGGGTATCTGCGAATAATGTAGCGTACGAAAGTCTCTGTCGTAGTATTCCGGACCGGATCTTCGCTGAACATCGTTGTCCAATTGCTTGTACTCGGTGTACTGTTGATAGTTGTGAGTCTGGTCCTGTAGTTGCTGTTGCAACTGACGATATCGTATTTGCCGTTCTTCTTCGGTATACGTGTTTGGCAGTGGGCGATACATTCGCTCGTTATCTTGATAGTGATTTTGACCGCGCGAACCACCGCTCCCGTGGGAATACGTTCGCGTTCGATATTGGTCAGGCAGTATGTAGACATTTTGATTATCGTTGTGATCGTGCTCTATTATCTTGATATTTTGCCGCTGATCGGAGATTGTCGGACAGAAAGCACCAACATGATTGTGATTGCAGGTATTAGGCACAAGCCCTTGCTCATCGTATCCGTGAACGGGATAAGTATTACATTTATCTTCCGATCCTAGTGGACTTAAGCTTATACCATCGTCTTGGAGCAATCCTTTCGTGACTTTCGAGTTCGCGTCGTTCCCTGTAGAAACACACGTTCAAGATACAATTAGGGAAACAGAATCTTTTGCTATCGAGCATTGATAATTCAGTACCTGTGCTGTCTAGCGGTGGCCGAGGTTTCTTTGTTCTGTGCTTCACGTTCGTGTATAAATGCGGCTGAGCATTGTAGACTGTGGAGTGTTGGAGTTGCGTCGAATGATGCGTTTTGCTGCGACTCTGTCTTATAAAATTCAACCGGGCTTCCAACTCCTGAAGCCTGCGCTGACTTTGTTGATACACTAATCTATGCTTACGACGTACCGCTTTGCTTTCCGTTGGATCGTTCACGATTCCTAAGGCAGCCTCCACTATACCGATTTGTACTTGTCGCTCTAATTCTAAGGTGGACTCCTCCTGCGCAAAAATGCATTTCTTTGGTCTGGTTACACATCCAAGTGGATAGATTCGTTCGTAATCTAGACAATTATTTGGACGTACAACTTCGTTTGTTTTCAGTTTATTAATTAAGTTCTGCGGATACGTAAATGCTGTTCCGACTCTTCTCCTGAATACCGGCGGGCTTTCTCCAGGCTCCAACGGGATCTCTGCTGGCAAAACACCAGTCAATTCTGCCTCCTCTACGCACAGATTTTTAAGCTCGTTATTCTTTTGAGCTAACTTTTCTTGCAGAGCTTCCCGCCGCTGACGAAGCCATTGCAGCCTCGTGGATAGCGAATCCTCCGTTAAAGATCCAGGGGTACTTTCGTTCCCTGCCATCACTGAAAATGCATAGCCCTTTACAGCCGGTACAAATATAACCTAGAGATTTCTATAAACGTTGGAACAGGCGCTCGCTTACCCATATTATTAGCGAGGTATAACGATCCCGTTCGCTACACGCTACACGCTACACGTATTCCGCCTGGAATGTTTATATAATCGAAGCGTATCTCAGATGCTTAAAAATATCGACGTTGACACATTTAGCTGGTACGCGATACAGTGCACGACTTTCCTCTGACCGATTGCATCCAGGAACACTTCCTCCGAAAGCCTCGTTCTTGCCATTTTCAAATTCTTCTACCGTACAAGCAACCTAAATATACAAAAAATAAAAATTCAATAATAGCTGTCAGTAGGTTAACTGCTACTATTACGATGTATTTAATAGCTAATAGCCACTTCCACAACTTGGATCGTTGGATCTAGTAAAGAATCAATCACCTACCGAAATAAATGTTTGTATTAAACAAACGCTACGATATGTACCGCTCGGTGAATAAACGGAAAAACATGATCGAACAGAGACGCGCAGATCATCTTCTCTGTAAGGTTGCCATTTTATATAAGTAGACTCGAGCAGAGCACGTAACGCTAATGCGCACGCGCACGACTCGATGTAACTGGATTTTATCTTGCAGTTAAAAAGATTCCGTACGAGCGTCTATCGCGGCTGCTGTAAATTTTAATATCTAATCCCGATTATTGTCTTGCTTCGCAGCAACGATTCTATGTATAGGTATAATTCCGCTGATTAAAGCGTCATCAGCATCACACTAACCGCACTAACGAAGGTGCGGCCAGATGCGGCTAGCAAACACGATTTTCCAAGCGTAATACACCAATCCTCGATTATTTCCCATTCTTTGGTAACGTTTGAAATGTTTCATGTGTTTCAGGATTCTTGTTCGATTTACGTATATAGAAGCAAATAAAAGCTTGGAATGCGCAATTGTTAAATTGATCGTTGTATTGCCATCGATATCGTTATTGTAAGTCCTTGCTTCAGTTCTGATTATTCAGTTACCTACCAGTACCTAAGAGTTTACATAAAAATGCTTGCAAACGTTCGATTTAGGCATTAATATGGTGAGCAGCAGTTTAAAATACGAATGTTCCTTTTCATCATGGTATCCGCAATTTCGTAAAGATTCCTTGAAAGCCACTATTCTTCGCATTCCTAACAATGTGCTAGAGTACTTGGAGCACGATGCATTTCTAATGCCTGTTGAGGCAACGAATACCACGTTACAGAGTGATAAGTGGACAGATGGATCGCCAGTATTAGACGAAGAGGTAGATTTAAATATGTTAATGTATCGTGTATGTGGAACTAATTAAATCATTGCTATGGATAAAATAAATTATAAAATGTTGTTTGAGCATGCGCTGGAGGCTCAACCAACATTTCCAGAATTCAGTCGGAAGATTCAAGATGTCATAGATAAGTACGGTGGAATCTTTATTAAGAGCAACTGGAGTTCACCTTTAGTATGTCAATTATCATTTCAACGATGAAACGTACGTTTTTATCTTCTTCTGTTGCGGTGATGTATTTCCTTTATTTTCAGGATGCTACTTGGGTTGCGCCAACCAAAACTCTCAAATGCAACACGCTGGAAGAGGTGTTTTTACTGCTGAAGAGCTCGGATAGAATCGCGAGAGACCTAAATAATGTTAAGAATTATGCGGATCGTGATGTTCCTCTGACGTCTTGCCTTGTGTTAAAGCAGTGGCGAGATATTAATCCGTGCACTGAATTTCGCTGCTTCGTGATAGAAAATGAACTTACAGGTGATAAATTCTTTTAACATTATCTGTAATATATTTATCCGATTGGATTATCATTTTAATTATGAATAGCGATTAGTCAACGAGATATATCACAGTACCACAGCTACAACGAATCGGAAAAGTATAATATACAAGTAGATATCAAGAGCTTATTTATGGAACGTATTAAAGACAGGTTTCCATTGAGTAATTGTAAGTGGAGAAATGTTGTATAATTTCTCTGTCACATTACCATAAACGGTAAACGGGCAAAAAGCTTTGCAACATTGCAGATTCGTTCGATGTTATACGCTACAAGAAAGAAAAAGTGAAGATAGTTGACTTTGGTCCTTTGGATGAATCGGCTACCAAAGGAACACTTTTCACGTACGAAGAATTAGAAAATCAGATAAACGACGTGCCAGAATTCAGATTCATTGGTGAAGAAATTGGTATCCAACCAAAAGCACCGAATCACTTTTGCATCCCGCAAGAAATAAATGAATTCTTTCGGTCGAACGAAAACGCCACGTTACTAGACATCGTTCAGCGAGTAAGTTTGCGGTACTTTTATCCTATTCGTCAGTTTCCTAAATGTTCTTCGTTTCAGGAAGTGGAAAACCAGCGGAAAGAGCACGGAACCGCTATCGCTAACGCTAACGCTAACGCTAATGCTTCGGATCATGCTTGACATCTATTAGAAAAGACGTTCTGCGTCTCAAGATGTGTGACAACATCTTGAATGTACGAATGTACTTGTACTGTAAATGATAGAAATACATTCGTTTGTACATAAAACGAACTCTGTATCAATGATACTTTAATTCGTCACCGCCTTTTATAATTCAGTGAAAGGGAGAAAATGGTCCTTACCTTTAACCTAGTGTTTAAGCCAGAACGATAGCTGAATAAATGTAGACGTTTCAGAAGATGTTTAAATACAGAACTTTCACTTTTATTCTGCCAGACCCTCTTCTATCATTACATTACATAAAACGATTAAAGGCTATCCTACCGCTTAAAAGAATTACCATAATATTGCAATATTTTTCGAGCCATCGGCCTTACCGAGCGACGTCCCTTATATAGAAAATATGTCTTGTTTATGTACAATATGCAATCCTTAATACTTCAATTTGTAAAAGGATTCTCAATATATGTACCTCCGGACAAGTTAATACGCTGTACAGTCATATCCACGGAGCATTTCTTCGTTTTATTCCCCTCGCCATCGATAAAAACCAACGTGAACGAGCGATTATTTCCGTTAATTTCTGGTAATCTTTCTTGTCTCTAATCCCTTCGCATCATCGATTTCGCAAACTACTCGACATGCTAGTTATATGCAACTGCGAATGGAACCAACACTTTTCTCTCAGCTCTAGCGTGTTCTCCTCCTGATTCACCTCACAGTTCTTAGCACACGGTCATTGATAGGGATTCGAAGCTCTTATCTTTATAACAGTTCTATCGATGTGAAACTCAATTAAATCAGAATTCACCGGCTCCAGTAACAAGATATTTAAAAGAACGCCGTTTCAATGATAATTTTACAATTAAATAACTCCCGTGTTCAATGTATTCGACCTTCGAATCCGCGCGTAACGAACATTCGAGCATTCGAGTACTTGCACATCCAATATCCAATATCCAGAAAAGCCACGGTAGCGGTCTCAACTCTTTACGATCCAGATTTCGATCATGTAGCGTTCAGTTGGATCTGAAAGCGGGGATACAATGAACAAGTTCATCTCAAGTACTATCGGGGATGAATGGGTACTGCAAGGAAGCGTGACAGTGACGAACAAAGGAACATTTATGCCAATAATCCAACTAAGCGATTCGCGTTTCAAACGCACCCATAGAATGCTGTTCCGCGATCGAGTAATTTTTCCGAAAAATCCTTCAATTTCGATAGCCAAGATCGCGCTACACGCTTTCGGTCATTTCACGGTAGAGCGAATCTTGAGCAGTTCCAAAAATCCGATACTTTCGTTTCCCGACCCGCGCTTTACAGAAGAAATTCGTCGAAGCAACACGAGGCCCGTTGAGGTTCATTGATTGATTAATACATACATACGGATCACGCACAGAGAACTACGAAGGTGCAATGATTTTTATGCGTAATCTTTGTCGCTTAACGCTCGTCAAATATTTACATATAAATGTCGACGGGCGCGTGTATTTACATGTAAACATCGATTCTACGTTAAACAAATGCGCGTATGACGTGTGTTTTGGATCGAATCGCGATCGTCATCGAAGAAACATCCTCCGACTGGTTGCATTACCTCGAAAATATGTGTAATTACAGTGCATATGTATAGCGGTATACGTTTAGAAAAGAAATGTTCCCTTCGTCTGCGCGCGTGTGTGTAGTGTATGACGTATGGCGTGTGGCGTGTGGCGTGTGGCGTGTGGCGTGTGGTATATTCTCTCTTTCTTTATGCTGTATTATTTCTTTCATATATGTATGTACACACAGAGAAGCAGATCTTTCGTTATTTCCTGTTTCCTCATCGGACATGACTGTACCCAGTGACTATTACAATCCTCTCCCATCTTTCCTCGCCCTTAATGCACTCCCTCATCGTTTACGTCCACTTAATCCCTCGATCTTTAACTGATTTGTGCTAAACGACAGTACGTATCCTTAATCAATGTACGTTTTTGCAGTGTACGGCCGTTTCCTACTTCTCCCTCCCTTCCTCCCCCCTCTCTCTTTCGCACGCACGCACGCACACACACACTCACTCACTCTCTCCCCCCCCCCCCTCCCTCCCTCATACACACTAATATTTCTTCGCATTGCTCAATTGCGGATATCAAAGTGACACGGCAACAATCATCGTCGTCTCGAATACTGGTATAGTAAGGGGTGCTTCGAGTGAGAAAAAACACTAGTCTTAACAAACAAAACGATACGATACGATACGATACGATACGATACAAAAACTTCTTAAGTCGATCACGTTTAACGGCCAGTGTGAAGCGGTTTCTTTAATTTCCTTCCCCACCTTCTCTCTCTCTTTCTCAGTCCTCCCACTTGTCCGTATCACTCTTCCTTAATCTCGTTTTTCCTCTCTTTATTTAAGTACCTCGAAAAAATTCTCTCGGCCCTGGAAAACTTTTGTTCATCATTAAGCGTTTCTTCTACGTTTTTCGCCGTCTCTCTCTTAATTAAGTCCACTCACGAGTTGTTCTTTACGAAGACTACAGTTACCCCTCTATTATAAATGCGATTGGTACGACTAAAGGTGGCGAAAAAAGCCAGGCTATCAATGACAAACGAATTATTCCCTTCACGCTCTCTCTCTCTCGCTCGCTTTGCTCTAACGCATAAGTTTGCACGTAACGTTCCTTCCTTTCCCATCCCATCAAAAAATACGTATTATTATTTTGGTGCGACGCTCCTTCAAAAATTTACATCTACACACAGATGCATCTCCTTTGCTAAACGTCTCTGTCCATGTGTCTGCCGTCCGTTCGTTCGTCCGTTTCTCTCTCTCTCTCTCTCTCTCTCTCTCTCTCTCTCTCTCTCTCTCTCTCTCTCTCTGTTACTGCTTCATCGTCATTCGCCCTCTTCTACTCCGTCCACTCCTCGCATTTTCCCTGTCTTCTTCTTACCTCGCTTTAAATGTACAGGAAGATAAGAGCTTACTCTTTAGACAACAGCGATATAACGCGGTGTCGTTCTCGCCGACTTGCCGACTCGCGCCGCTGAAAACTCTTCGGATCGTTTTGAAAGGTTTTCGAGACGGGGTTCGTTGAAGAACTTGACGGGGACTCGTGGACATCGGAGTGTATAGTTATTTACAAACAGGCGGTTTGGGCAAGTATAACGTTCAGGATGTATCGCGACTTGTGGCACCGGCGAAAAGGGGACAATATCTCACTCGGAAATACGTGCTACCAATAGTTCTTTCCCTCGTCTTTCACATTTTCCGCTCGCTTTTCGGCGAGAAGTCATCCCCCTTTTGGTTGTACAAGGAACTGCGGGCCTCCCCGTGAAATAGAGGACAGTGAACTTGGAAAAGCATAGTTAGATCTAGATCAATGGTCTTCAAAGTCTTGTCCTTTTTAGATGGACCATTGCTAAAAATGCATACACTAGGGTCAAAGTTGCCACTAATCTGTTTAACACTCGAATCTTTGCAACACGGATTACAGATTGTCTATTACTGTTATTGTAAATCGTTGGAGCAACAGCGGGCGATTTCTTTGGTCTACACGCGACATAGAAACTTCTTAAAAACACGACGAGAACTACGAAAGATGATCAGCACGCGCACGAGGTAGAGTTTTCTTCTTCTTCTCCTTCTTCTTTCTTTTGTGTGACTAATCGTCGCCGATAGAATGGAAATATGAAAAAGAAGATATCTATCTTACATTAACACGTCCAGAATCGAGAAGCAATCGAATCAATACAATTTACACCCAATTACAAGAAAGACAGTAAATTTCATACATATCTCCCACGCTCTTCTGTCTCTTCCCTTCTCCTACACCAATCTTCCTCACCCTCATTGTGTCGTTTCTCTTTAATTCCCTTGCTTTTCATTAAACGGAGAGTCACTTTGGTTCGTATCACGAAAGGAGACTATTCACAGGAACATTACTTTTCAACATCCTTATCTCTTAGCTTCTGCGCCGGAGGACAATAATAACAAACGCCTCCTGGTTAACGAATTCTAGCCATGTACGCGCGGGATTTTTTTTTAATAGAATCGCTCCGCGACCAAGGCGCGAAAGAAACGTACGCAAATTCATCTCAGTGTTTTTTTCTCGTAGCTTAATCACACAACCTTTACAAGTGTATCATATTTTTGTTTGTTTGTTTGTTTATAATTTATAATAAATTGCAGGCATTCTCACGCGTCACGACAGAGCACACCGAAAGATGATATATAAACCTGTCATTCTGAAAACAAGGTGAAGCGATTTTGTACTAAAGTGCAGCGATATAATATTATACTTTTAATGAATTGTCTACGTAATGTACAGTTTTTTGGGTACGTTTTTTTTACATGCACCGTGACAAGGTATGGTCGGCCCGTACGACAGACAAGTTGCTTTTAGTTATACATACATACATACATACATACATACATACATATATATGTGTATATATACACATATATGTATGTATGTATATATGTGTGTATGTATGTGTGTGTGTATATATATATATATATATCTTTCCTCGTTTCTTTCCCTCTTCCATCTCCTCCGTTCTCGATATCTGTTATTTCTTCGCCGTGTATTCGGCTCCTATCGATCGTCCGTTTTTAATCATCCAGTACTCCTTCGATTCGAGGTATGATACTACAATTTACAAGGATCGTCCCGATTACAAAGATAAGGTTCTAAGTTTATCGAGAAGCGTTACGCGGAAAGGCAAAAGTTCAATGCGTGTCTTACTACGTTAATTCACCGAACGAGATCTATGGTCTATTCGTCTACTCAGTCTGACCACACCGTGTAAGAACGTGGAATAGTATCATCATGATAGATACAGTAGAGACAGAATTATAAATTCAGGCTCTTCAGTTTGCGAGGGATCTATCAACAATCGGATACATTCTATTTTACGTTTCTCTTTCCTTTTCTCTCTCTCTCTCTCTCTCTCTCTCTCTCTCTCTCTCTCTCTCTCTCTCTCTCTCTCTCTCTCATTCTACCTCGAGCATTCTTTCTCCCTTTCTTACCTCCCACTTCCTTTTCCTCTTATTCTTCCCCTCGACTCGCTTATTCCTCGCCACAAACCTTATCTCTTGACTAGATTGCGTCTCTAATATTCTTAACGATTTAATCTAAGTCTGCCATTCATTATAATCTGCACCTTACATCTAGGTATCGTAATAACATCTAGTGGTAAAAGGATGATCTATTCTCGTCGAGAACCGCTAATGAATCGTTTCGTTTCGTCCTCTCTCTTCTCTCTCCCTTGCAAATCGTATTTATCTCGCGAGCGATTGCCTCGCGATTAACATTCTTTGCCTATACAGAAGATAGGCACACACCGAGTTACGGGGATACCAGAAAAGTTTCTCCTCCATCCAACAACTCTCATGTTTGTTTGCTACTATATGAATATTTACAAGCTTGTTATTTCTATGGATCCTCGTGGCCGACCCGAGCCAACTCCGAGCGATTCGGTTCCTTCGATGCGCCTCCTCTCGTTCTTGCCGTCGTCGGATCTACATGTCCGCGGCTTCGTCCGCAGAACGTCCGAGGGGAGCGATGCGTTCGACAATCCGGCAACTCTCTTCCTCCTCCGCCTATTCCTCTGCGGTCCGACTGAATTGGATTACGCGCCGCAGGGACAAGCGTACCATTACGTTAGAACACGCGATGCTCCGGCGAGCCTTCGAACGCTAGGACTACCTTTTCTTCCCCACCTGTTTCGAAGACAGTCGTTTCTTTAATCTCGAATGATCTGACTTGACGGACTTCTTCTTCGGTCTCTCTGGAGACCCGTTGCAGCAGGCGCATCCCTTCTTAACGTGGCCGCGCAAACTGGATCGCCTGGCTCGACAGTCTGGCTCGACCAAAGCGATGTTGCTTCCCTCGTCGTCCGACGGCTCGGATGTTTTGTCACTGGAGACTATCATCGAGTCCTGGAGCGATTCGTTCGCCTTGATGCGCTTCGAGAGGCTGCCCTTGTGATGATCCGATCGATTAAGCATCACTCTGGTGTTCACTTGCACCTTGTCCTTCTTTTTTAAATAATTGCAACGCCGCTCACTCGTCAGGGACTTGAGGCTTTGCACGCTATCGTCCAGGCCGTTGCTCAGAGCGTTCTCCTCCGGCTGGCTGCCTATCGACTCGCTTATGCTGGAATCCTCCTCGTCGCTGCTTGACCTCGTTCTCTCGGACATCGGGCTCTCCCACGACAGATAATCCATCCTGGTCACCTTCGACGGTATTCGCTTCTTATTGGTATAGGTGTACTTATGCGTAGACAGCATCGGGCCAGCGATCGGCGAAAGCGGCGAAGGTATGGTGACGTCGGCGGTGGTACCGCTTAGCAAAGTCAAACTCTCGTCGCCAGAGCTAGCCGCTGATGCGTTATTCACGTTGATGGTCGGTGGCAGGGATTCCGAATCCAAGTCAATGTCCAGCTTCATGTTCGACGGAATGTTGGATACTCTGCTCGGCGAGCCCTCTTTCGAACCGTTCCTCGAGGCGATCTTCGCTCGATCGATGTCCTTCAACGAATCGTTCTCCAACGAGCCCAAGTTTGTCGGCGAGAGCCTCGAGATGTCCGAGTTGCTGTTTGACGCTTCGTCCTGGCTCAAGTTGTCCAGGGTCAAGCGCATGTGCTTTGCCGGATTCTCCAGATGCAGGTCCTCCGCCTTGTCCCTTTTCGACCTCTTCGAGGAGTCTGTCAAGGACCTCGTCCGCTGGCTGGTGGTGGTTCTCCTCCGTTCGTTCAGCTTGAAGTCTGCCACCGGACTGGCGTCCCTGCTGCCGCTCGACGAGTCCAGGGACCGAAAATAGGAACCGCTGTACGACTTCATCCCGAGTGGCTGGCTGCAAGACGCATCCTGAGAGGAGTGATCGAACGATGGCGAGTGGTTCGTGTCGAAGAGTAAATCCGCCTCCGGAAACAAGTCGCTGGTACTCGGCTCGTCCACGCCCAAATCTTCGCACTCGTCGGACAAGCTTTTTTGTAGCCTCATCTCGCGCTCCGTCGCCGCCGCTTTCCTCTCCATCTTCTGCTGCAACAACTCTCGGTCTAGTCTAGGGTTCAACGGTGTCTTCATCGCGTTACTTTTGTTCGAATACTGTTGAAACGGCTCCAGAGTGTGATTCATGAAATACTTTTTCGTATTCGTCTGATAAATCTGTCCGCTCGCCATCTCGATACCCTGACCCTTGTTGATGATCTGCAGCACGCTCTGCACGTTCTCCGAATTGTCCGAGTATCTAGAGTTCAAGGGCTCCATGTTCAACGAGTTCGTAGACGCGGGAACGTATCGCCAGGGTGTGTCCGGTGAGACTTTACCCTCCGGTTCCCAAGCCTCTTGCAACCTCGCGTTTCCGTACAGCAATCCATTCCCGACTTTGCACGACACGTCGATGCCCTCGTTCGACTGCTGCACCGGAGACTCTTGACTGTCGGAGCTGCTCGGTCCGCCGGTCACCAAAAACTGTGCCGCGTTGTCGATGCCTCCCGACTGTTTGCTCGACTGACCGACTGCTATCGTGGACATGGTATCTGAAAAGAGAAATGCGTGTCGCCGTTACTTGCGGCTTCCAGGCGAGCTTCGAACTGTTGAAGCTGCTTGAAAGACAGACTATGAAACAAGAGGAAAGAATGGAAAAGTCATGGTTATCATTTATCATTGTCGAATTACCAGAAAGAATTCAGATCATTGAAACGGTGGCCGACATACCCATAGCGTCGTCGATTTTTCTCTTCACCGTCTTCGGTGAGATGATCTTGGAACCAGGAATTATTTCCGTGGATACCTCCTTCGTGTCTTTCTGCTGTTGCTGCTGCTGCTGCTGCTGCTGCTGCTGCTGCTGCTGCTGTGGCGCGTCGTTCAACATCGAGACGTCCGGCTGTGTGGCGAACGCGAGAGCGATCGTGGCACCAGCTTGAATGGAGACTGGCTTCTCGTTGTGGACCTGACTCTCCTGCGGAGACTTCTTCTCAGGCGTGTGAGCGATCGTTGCTGTCGGCGTCAAACACACCACGTTGTCTGACTTCAGTCCCGCGGGTGTCGACAGTTTGTGTATAGAGGAATTGAATAGTCTCGTGCCTTGAAGCGTCAAATTCGGATTACTCGTTATAACGCCACATATCTGCTGATTCTCCGAAACCTCGTTCAAATTCCGTTGAATCAGACCGATCGCAGAGTTGCTCTTGTTCACGACGATCGCGTTCGTCGCGGGCTCAACGGCGACTCCACTCGTGACCGCGTCTGATTTCGTCATGGTCAGGTCACCGATGATGTTGCTCTTCTCTGTCGCTGCGTCTCCTGCGAACTGGCCAGTGTTTCCTGTCTGGGGGATCACCATCGAGGCGGTCTGAACGTTCTGCGCGGTGGTCAGAGCCTGACTGCCAGACAGAGTCTGCAGCGTTGGTATCTTTACTTGCTTCACCTGCGTCGGCTGCGAGATTATTTTCCCCGCTTGATTGAGAAAGGATTGAAGCACCAGAGTGTTCGAGACGCCGGTGTTTCCGGTGGTTCGAACCGTCGCAGGCACGGTCGCCAGTAGTTTCGATCCGCTGGAGACTATCGTGAACTGTTGCCCACCTTTCACCAGATTCATCGGCAAGATGTAATTAGTGCCTGGAACAAGGACAGCGGTGCTACCCATCTTTCCTGTAACCGATGCCAGAGCTTCGCTGACGCTCACGGAACTCGTCTGGACAGCCTCCTGAACTATCACCGCTCTCGGCTGACCGGATCCAGGCTCGGCAAATATCAGATTTCGCCTCTTCACGTTCAGCTCCACCCCGTCGTTGGAGTCGTTGGTGAGATTTCGGACTTCTGCGTTGGCGTCGGTGACGTTGCCAACGTTGTTGGTCGGTTCCTCTGCAGCAGAGAATCCGGCTGGACTGTCTTGCACGTGTACGACGCCGCTGGAAGAATCCTCGCTGCCCATAGTCCTGCCAAGGTCGTCGGTGCTAGGACTTAGTTCCGAGTTCTGCTGGCCGATCGGTTTCGTCTTGTTCGCGCTCGACTTCTTCCTTTTCGATGACTGACTAGGATTGGTCGGTGGATTGGATCTTCTCCTCGGAGCGGGCTTGTTGTTCAGGTCCGGAGAGTTTCGCAGCTGCTCCGCGTACTCGTCCAAAATAGCGTAAATCCTCTGAGCGGTTTGCTCGTCCTCTTGAGGCTTCTGCTGTGGCTTCGGGATCGGCGATGCTTTCGACGTGTTCGTCGCGCTGGTTTTCACAGGTTTGGGCGCCGATTTCTTCACCGTTTTCGCGGAGGGTGGAGTGGGAGGCGTTTTCCCAGCGGAAGGTATAGGCGCAGGTGCTGGGGTGACGCACGGGCTGGAAGAACTCTGGGAAGTGACGCTCAAAGCTGGCGAAGCTGCGGGTTGACAGTAGCTGGTCACCACGACCACTGGTGTTGAATTCGGGGTCTTGGCAGCCCCGGCTCCTGTATTCTGATTCACGTATGCCAGTGAGACTTTCTGAGAGAACACGTCCGGTTGGAAGTTGATGGTATTGCCGTTACTCGTAAAGTCGTTGTTGGCGGCTTGCTGCGTCGGCATCAGGAGCTGCTGAGCGAGAGCGCTGACGGAAACCTGTTGCTGTTGTTGCTGCTGCTTGGTAGCCTGCGTCTGTTGGGTGGTCGTTTGTGTTTGCACCGTAGTCGTGGCTGCGGTGGAAATCATCTGATGCGATTGCGGTTGGATCGTGCTCCTCTCTTTCACCTGCTCCAACACGCTTTCGAATTCCCTCAGCTGTTCCAGAGTGGTCGAGCTGACTTGGTTCGGTACTTCGATCGGGGAGCCGATCAAGCTGTCCGTTCTGACCGCCGACGGCTGTTGCTGTTGCGGCTGTTGCTGTTGCTGTTGCTGTTGCTGTTGCGGCTGCTGCTGCTGCTGCTGCTGTTGCTGCTGCTGCAACCTAGGGGTGGTCAAGACGGCCTGAATAGCCCCCGTGATGTTCTGCTGCCGCAACGGTGTGGTGGATCGAATGATGTTCAGCTTGACTACAGGCGTCCTCCCAGTTGGTATCGAGTTCGCGTGCGATATGGTGGGTATAATATTCAACTGACTCGGGTTCGTGGTGGATATCGTTACGGGGATTTTGTGCGTGTATATCACACCCGGGGAAGCGTTCTGCACGCTCTGCACCAGCTGCGTCAGCGTCTGATTGGCGTTCTGGTTGGACGCCACGTTTGCGTTGTTTCCAGAGCCCTGAACGATATTCAGTATTTGCCTGCCCGTGGATAGCTGTAACGTGTTTGGAATGTTTGTAATCGACTGTACGTTGATTCCCGCCGACTGATTGGTTTGTTGCGCGTTAGGCACGGATGTCTGCACCGCCTTCGAGAGATTCGCCTTCTGAGGGGACGCCGACTGAATCAGGGTCTCTGACGTGGATCCCGCGACACCGCTGGACGCGTCCGTTGAAAGGGTGTATATAGTTTTACCGAACGCCTGCTGAAACTTCGGCAAGCCAGCGTTTTGTCCGGACTGCGACGTCGATTTCGTGGACGTCAGCCTCTCGTACGTGCTTCTGCTCGCGTTCGTAGTGTTCTCGGAGCGTTGGTTCTGCCGCGAGAAACCACCGACGTGCCCGTCGTCCATGTTCTGCAGATTGAGAACGTTCCTCTGATTAGACACGGCATTCGGATTCACAGAGGCCAGCTGGTAAGTGCCATCCGGTTTGCAAACGATCTGCAGTTGCTCGGAGGATGAGATGGTTGCCGAGGCGACGACCGAGCTGATCGTGGTGGTCGTGGTGGTTGTGGTGGTGACAGCGGACGAGGGAGAGGGAGACTTTTTCGGCGACTGATTCGGTTGATTTCGACGGATAGGCATTGGTCTCGGGCTCGAGTCCGGTTCGAGTTGACTGGAGACGTTGGTGTTGGTCGAGGACGTCGGCGAGCTGTCGGGTGGTTGGTTGGCCTCCTCGCCTACGTCGGGAAGAGTCGACGACCTGGGAGGAGGTGTCTGACCGGCTGGGCTCATACCAACACCGCTGTCGTGCCCCCCTGAGGAGGGCGTGCCAGGTAGCTGGATATTCCCAGCGACGCTTGGAGTCCTGTTCGGCCTCGGAGGAGTGTTACCGCTGTTCACCGAACCTGAGTTTGGACTCTGTGGAATGTTTCTGGAGAGTTGGACGACGTTGACGGTGGGCTGCATCCTCGGCGGCACCATCATGTCCAGCGAGTTCAAACCTGGCACGTTCTTCGCCAGAATGTCCGAGTCTCTGACAGCCTTCGCGAGAATATCGAACTTCCGCTTACCCAGACTCGATTTCGAATTCAAGTCCCGCCCATCGGCGGAGGTTAAATCTGATTTGGCCGTGTTCGATGGCCCGTTCCCCTTTTGTTTCTGATAGGGGGATATCGCGTTCTTATTAGGCGAGAACGGCATGTTCTTCTGGATGTTCATGAGCTCGCTGGTGATATCGCCACTGCTCAATCGTTGCTGCTTCTTGGATCGAATCAGCCTACCATCCACCTCATCCGCTCTGGTCAGCACGATCTTCGGGTTCAGGTTGAGCGTGCTGAGCATGGGGGCGAATTTCGACACGCTGCTCGCGTTATTCTCTAAATTATTATTGTCCTTACTCTTATTCAACAAATTTTTCTGTAGTATCTGCGCGATCCTCGTGGGCTTCTTCGAGTTCTGCGGCCTGAACATTCTTAAGGATTTAAGTACCGCCGGGTCGCTTCTTCTCTCGGTGATTATCAGCGGCGCGGCTGCCGTGTACGCCGAGCCTTTTATCGTCTCCCGTTTGTTCTCGTCCATGTCGGCGGAGAACAGGGTGATGATATCGTTGCTGCTCACATCGGAGCCACTCGCATCCTCATTCGTGTTCGCGTGTCGAACGTTCTCGTTCACTAGCATATGGAAATGCGAGACCGAGTCGACGGTCAGCTTGGACGACTTGGAGCGTTTCTTGATCGTCTCCTTGCTGGAAGAGTTGCTCGGCTTCTTCTTAGTTTCCAGCCGACAGCCATCGCTGCCGAGGCTGTCGGTTTGGCTGTCTTGCGTGTTGCTGTCGCTGTCGGAAACCGAGCTGACTCTGTTCCTGAAATGTTTCGGCTTGCGCTCCGTGCTGTCATAGTCGCTCTCGGAGGACTCTAGCCTGTGGATCTTCCTCTGCCTTCCTGTTCTTCTTATGCGCAGCACGCTCCCGCTGTCCGAGTCGGTGGTGGTGGTGTCGTCAAGGCTTCTTCTGGTGGAGGACCTCTTGTAGCCTCCGGCAGGTTGAAAGCTACCGAACTGCTCCGAGTTGTCCGAAGGCAAATCGACCCACTGCTCGTAGCCCTTCTCGATCCCGAAGAAGATATCCTTCGTTTCGTCCTCCGAGGGCCAATCCTTGAATTGCGAGTAATCGATGTTCAGATACTTGAGTTCTTTGTTGGTGTTCCTCATCTCCTCGGCGTTCTCCAAGTATCTTTCGCACAAGCTGTTCAACTCCTTCCAATCCAGGACCCAGCTGAGCATGTGGTAACGAGGACTGCTCAAAACAACTGCCAAGTCGTCGCAGAGCTGCGGCGACAGGCCGAGCTTCTCCCCGTCGAGCACCTGATTCGGCACCGATTTCTCGTCGTAATTCGCCGAACCCGTGACAGCGTCGCCTTGGATTAAAATCAACGCATCGAGCGTCCTCTCCACGTTTCTCGTGGCTGTAGCCGTGGTCGCCGTCTTCGGCGCCTCCTTGGTCTCCGGGGTTTTGCTTCTGGAAAGATCGTTACCGGTGAACTCGCCGCAATTGAAGCACAGTTCTCCGAGAGGTCCGATGATCAATGGATCCCTCTTTGGGTGTAGAGGGCACTTGTCGCACGGCGAATTCGCGGACTCTCCTTTCTTCGGTGTGGTCAGAAGACTTTTCAACAGCTGATCCGTGCGCTCGAAGGTCTTGCTCACCAGCCCGATCTGAAAGTCGATGCCCTTCTTCGCGGCCGTTGGCGTCGGCACAGCAGGCGCCGAGCCAGCCAACGGGGAAGCACACAGAGTCGAGGAAGATTCCTCGTTCCCGTCGTTCGTCCCTTCGCACTGGTTCCCGGTGTTGCTGTCGTTCTTTACCGATCCCGCGTTGGAATGACTGCTCTCAAAGACGTGCTTCAGCTTATCGCTCACGACGATGTTCTCAGCCGCTGTTGAGCCATCCTCTTTCATCTTGCCACACGCCACGGCGATCTCCTTGATCCTGTCGTAGCAGGCCCTCGTCGGATGCAGCGAGAACGCTGTCAAGACGCATTCTCGAGCGATGCCGATGTTGCTGCCAACCACGTCGGCCAGTCTCAGGAACTGCGCGCTCAAACGCTTCGAGGTCTCGCGAGCCTTCTCCTTGTCGGACTTTGCTTTCTGACTTTCCAGCTCGTTCATGTCCGTCGTCAACGCCCTGATGTACAGCTCGATCACCAGCGGCTTAATGCTGTCCCCGAACTGCAATTACGAAGCGAAACGGGAGTTGAGCAGACAGCTCGAAGCACTTGTTTCATCAATTTAAAAGAGCGAGGGTTGAAGGGTTGAAGAGTTTACTCACGTGTTTCGCGAGCACCGCGCAGAAGATATAAATGTGCTGGGCGCTCTCGGCAGGTTCGATCAGCTTTCTAATCATTCCCGGCAACGTAGGCGCGACGTCCTTTAATTTAGAGTGTAACAATGCCCAAGAACTGAGGATCTGCTCGAGAATATTCGCGCCGGTCTCTGGCACAGGGCGAACCATGCCGGCGGTAACAAGATACTGTGCAACCAATTCGGCGGCCTTTATCGAATTCCTCCAAACGCGCGCGGTTCCATATTTCGTGGGTCTTTCACCGCTGAGTCTTTGGACCAACTCCAATCCGTCGCTGAGGTCCATTAATTTTAACTGAAAAGAAAACGTTTCTCTTAGCCCTACGTTGCTCCTGTCCATAGAGACTACGGGGGGCTGGAAAAAAAATGTATCGGTATGCCGGCGGCATCGCGAGAAACATCGCACAGCG
Organism: Andrena haemorrhoa; assembly: GCA_910592295.1. Taxonomy (NCBI): domain Eukaryota; kingdom Metazoa; phylum Arthropoda; class Insecta; order Hymenoptera; family Andrenidae; genus Andrena; species Andrena haemorrhoa. The sequence continues at coordinate 335,178 of OU342944.1, read as the reverse complement.
CGAGATCTCTCGCGCCCGCGCCGCGTCGAACGGTACTCACTTGAGCGAATATATCTTGCGTGCGTTTCAATTTATAGAGGAGAACAATGTAGACGTCGATCATGTAATGAATGTGATGAGAATCCGAGAGCGAGCGCAACCGATCACTCCGCCGGAGGGAGCGTACGCAAGCGGCCGCGAGGTTTACCGCTATGTCCTCGCAGCGGTCCTCGCAAAGTATTTTCAGCCTCATTGTCAGCAGTTCACCTTTCTCCGAACAGCAGAATTCTGTGAAATTCCAAATGCCCTTGGTTAGAAACTGAGAGGAAAGAGAAATGGAAACAGAAGGCTGCGTACCCTCTTCATGTTCGGAATCCGGTTGGCCGTTAAGTATACTGTCGAGAGCGGGATGAGTCCATGGATTGTGCACCAGAGCTATCAGGGCAGTGCACCTGGGTGCAGCGGGATGTTGCACCAGGTGAGACGCGCACCTCTGCAAGGTAACGCTGAGGTGCGTCTTTGGCGCGGGTGACAACTTTGGCCACTCCCCGCGCAGTACCAGTTTCAACGTGTGTCTGCAACAAATTCGTCAGATATCCTAACAGCGCTAAGTAGACGTGATTTTCTACGAACAGCTTTTATCTTGGCAGATGGAAAAAGCAACGCCTCGATCGTTTTTCCTGCGGATATGATACCCTTCAGCGTCGCAGAACACGATCGTAAATACGAGTACAACGCGAACACAACGCGTGTTCATCAACGCGATCCTCTCTACCTCCCGCGAGCAAGAAAACCCCAAAACGAATCGTCCGCGAGGCGCTGTTATTTCAGAGCGGAGGAATAACAAGAATGACGGGGGATAATTGCGATGGTTCGATGATACGGGAGGAACGATCGACGCGAATACTCACTTGTGAGCCCATTCTATGAGAGACTGGGTGGCCTCTGGCGTTGCCCCAGGAATGAAATTGGTGACATGCTCCCAGGCGGACAGAAGTGCATTCACCTTGTCGCCGTACTTCTTTTTGCTGTCACTCAATGTCGCTTCAAGCCCCTGCAAGCCGGTGAATCGGTGAGCAGTCGATTAAATACAAATAAAAACGTCGCGCTCAAAGACTTCTCGAGATGACCGGGATGATAAAACGATTTAAATTAACCCCTCGAGACTAAACCGCTCGCGCTCGAATAGCTCGACGGATTTCTAGCTGGTGACGTTCCAGTTAACAACCAATAAATAAAATGAAAAGAGATAAATAAATAGACATTGAGACTAGTATTTTTGTCCTCGGGGGAAGCGAAACCGATGGGAGTTTGCCAGAAGGGAGTCGAAAAGGAACAGCTCAGGGAGATCTTCGCGGAGGAAAGTTTGGAAAAGTGGTCCGATAAAGCTGAAGCGTAATATCGAGGTGCTGGCGGAGAAAACATTTCCTGTAGCAAACGCTAGTTCCGGCTGACCGGCAAAATACAATACTTGATAGCGAAGTTTCCCGAGAGTTGTACAATTAATTAGCCTCGCCTGAGCTTGCCGTTTTACACGGATTCGGAAACCCGTTCCAACTCCTGTCTCGAATTTTTTCGCTCCTGCTGGAACTCCCCCTCACAGTGAGGGGTTCAGCGATCGTGGTTCGCGTTTTACCTTACATTGGTTAATCCGTTGAAGTTACTTTGCCGGTAAGGTCCGAAGAAACCTTAGCAGCCAGCTTGCGAACGTCGGGGCAAACGGTCGGCCAATCATTCACCGTGTAATTATTCAACGCGAGGAATGAAGATTAATTCTGCGGGACACGTGCGAAAACAAGCTGTAGACGACCAGTCCCTATTAAACCGCAAATATTGGGCAAACGGAATGAGTGTTCGTGTCCCTGTCCGAGTAGCCAAGCCATCCGACGGAAACCTCCTTTCAATTGATCCCGTAATCGACGATCGACGATCGATACGCCATTTTCATATATTCCCCGCGACGCGAGAGACAGATTAAAGTGTAATATGTGTAGAATAGGAAGAGGACGCAGAGAGGGTGAACGCGTGTTCGTCCACCGGGTCGCAGAATGCCATCGGTGGTATTCTCAGAGACGTACTCGGACTAAGCACGACGCCCACAAATTTCCTGTCAACTCTCCTCCTCCGTTCAGCTATTTGCCTGCACGATACACAACCACCCCTGACCCCGGACAATGCGACGAGAATCCTCGGACCGATGCAGATTTCATTCCCATTTCATTCATCTACGCTCTGCGGAGTGAAAACCCTAGATAGCCGCATCGTAACGCTGCGCTGCGACTTGGACACTCTGCGTTCTTAGACCACCTCTCCAAGTACGTATCGAAGGTCGGCCGGAATTGAAACGAGCTGCACCAGAAAAACTAACGATGAATAACTGCGCTTTCATTTACCAAATTCAATCTGTCCGTTATGAAATCTGGGAAACAGCACGCGCGCCGAGATTTTCGTGCTATATAGGTCAAACGGATGATTTGAGCGCGCAATAAATGTCGAGCGCGACGTGGAAATAACTCGACATTATGGAGGAGCGAGTATGGATATCTCTATCTAAACCGGAACGTAGGATATTCATAAAAGGAATTTCACGGGTGGGAAAAGAAGAAGGGATGGTCGGGTCCGTTGCCATCGAACGGGCGCGTTTAGTGGAATGAGAGAATCGTTTGTTAAGCCGGTAATCGTGTCTTTACGCGCTTTGCATTTTTATGAAAAGGAGGAAAGGCGTGAAAAAGTGCGGCCGTTTATGAAACGCCTGATCGTTAAGTCAGCATTTCCCTCGGTATCTGGTGTACCGTGCACGAGCTCGCTTTTTAAAAGCAGCAAAAGAAAAAGAGAGCCGAGAAACATAATTGAAAGAAGCGAAGGAGAGAAAAAGACGTGAGTAATGGTGAGAATTACCTGACGAAAACTAAGCGTCAACCGCTCGGCCATTAAAACGAGTACTTAAATCTGCAACGGTAAAACACCGTGAGTATTTAAGCGACCTTGGCTCGAGATGCTGTGGCTTCTTTCCGGACAATCAATTACGCCCTCGAACCACGGCAAAGAAAAGAAAAGGGGTTTCGGCGCGGCGGGAACAACAACCGCCAGAATTTTGGCGTTTGGAAAAATTCAAGGTGCTCGGCGGAGAGAATTTGTCGATTGCGAAGGAGTTCATTTTGAATGGACATCTCGGCGAAGCTCGGCCATCAGTTACTTACACGAAACTCTCGCCGATCTTACTTTCGCGTAACTTTTCCCATTTGCAACTTCCCTAAGTAGTCGGTTCACAAACTACCCCACCAACACCACACACTCTACCTTGTTTCTTTATCTCTTCGAGTCGCCAAAATTCCTCGCCACCCTCACTTCTCCGGTCGAATTAGAAAATAAATTCGTTTCGCGCGAGTCAGCCCCTCTTCCCCGCCGAAATTCAAAGCCGTTCGTGACTCGATCGAGGAGGGAAACGATTTCCGGAGGGTAGTTTTCCTTCTCTCGTTACGGTTTTCCAATTTTCCTTTCTTGCCGCGGAGGAACAAGGACGAGGAAAGCGCGAGTCTGTATCGGGAGGCCCCCGACTACAAGCAACACCAAAGTTCGATACGTCGGGCGTGAAGGATTTCCGATATTAACTTTTAAATTCCAACGTTTCAATAATGCGATTCCGTGGCGCGTCCTCTTGGCTGGCGCGATATCGCCGGTCCGAATGTTTACGCAAGCTCTCGTCATCGTTTTCTCGTTTCTCGTTTCTCGTTTCTCGTTTCTTGTTTTGTCAGCTCTATCGCAGGCGAAGGAGATTGTTGAACCTGCGATCGAGCTGCATCGAAACGTTCCCGCGATCCACGCACTGCACGTGACATCGATCGCGCGCAACTGGGTGCATCGATTTAACGCACGTGCCGCCGAACTCGTTGGAGGCTGGCCAACATCAGCTGGTATGATTCCCTTTGTGCGATATCTCTTTCGAGAGAACAGGGTGTCCCTTACCTGGCTCATGCGCAAAGTGTTTATGAATCTTGCATCGCGTGTCCCGCTTGGGCGCATCAATTTCTTTCGAGTTACTCGCCGTTCAAATTCGCCTCACGCGCGTTTACCCAAGGGAGTGTAAACAAAAATAAAAGCAACGAGCATCTGTTCCGAAATTCAAATCCGGCTCCACGAAAAAGCATCTGTTCAACTTTTAATTCGCGTGTAATTTACGCTCGCCGTTAATCGGCGGTTGTATCGAAGAGGGAAGAAGGCTAATTTCTCGAATGTCGATACGAGAGACCGGGGAGGGAAACGTTTCTCGTCTGCTTGGAGGCGTCTGCGTCTCGCGGAGCTAACGTTGCCCCGCGATTAATCTTGGCGGCTCGAGCGAGGATCATCATTCGTTCCGCGAACGTTGCAGGCAAAGGAAAGACGAGACGACTCTGCACGCGGTTGGAAAGGGAACGTAGGACGGAGCGGAGCGGAGCGGTGGTTGCTCGTAGTGGAGTACGAAAGGTGCTAGTCTGGTGCAGAGAGGAAGAGAGGGAAGGAGATGCCTGTATAGAAAGGGTGTGAAATGAACCTGTGTCCTCACCACGCACGACTTTTGGATGTGCGAAGACATTCAGAGGGGTGGTCGAGCTGATCGGCGGTACAGCAGCAGTGTTTCTGAAGTTCCGGATGAGAAAACGCGTGGTGGTCGCCGACACTTGTCCCTTCTCCTTGGATCGAGGCCTAGGGTAACGAGGAGCGGTGCGATCTTTCCGGGCGTCGACGGCAGCGAGGCTGTTGTTCCTCCTCCTGCTATGCGTTCGGGGGACGGCGAGAGTGAGAGTGAGAGTGAGAGTGACGGTGACGGTGACGGTGACGGTGACGGTGACGGTGACGGTGACGGTGGTGAGGTGGCAGGGGTAGGGGCAGGGCTCGTAGCGGACATCAGCGACCTTCGCAGCCCCGAGCTTCGATCCTGAATTACCGGAAGATCTCTAGACGATGCCCCCCTACGAGACCAGCCTCCCTCTTTTCTTTACTCTCTTCCACCTTCCTCTACGTTCCTGCCTGCCACTCCAATCTTTCCCCTTTCTCTTCCTCTTCCTAGTCTCCTTCGCCCCTTTTTCTTCCGTTCCGCTTCCCTTCTCCAGGCTGACTCTACGGGTGGTCTCCACAGCCGCTACACACTGCACTACCAACTCAACGCCAACGCCAACGCCTGCTGCACCACTACCATCTGCAATGCAAAAACACAAGAATCGAATGATTTCTAGTCGCCCAATGGCACCGTTACGCTACTAAATGTACGCTAGCTACCACTCCCTTGTCTACGCTAACCCGCCACGTGTACAGAGAAATCGGCGCCCTCTAAATCGTGGAAAGCTAGGCGGTAAATCGTGACCTCGGGCACCGGACGGTGGTTTATTCCTTTCGGAGCTCATCAAAATGGATCGGGCCGAGTAGATACTAGATAGTCGCTCCGGGGAGGATTATTTTCACGGAATTCCATGGGCTTCGAGCTTTGAGATTCCATTCCGGCTCAACTGACAACCAATTAGAGCGATAACGTACACGCCGATAGCAGCGGGGTGGCCAGCGCCAAGGGTAAAGAGGATTAAACGCGGGGAGACGCGCTTCTTTCTGATTGTTGGCTTTCGATGATACGAATGCCAGGCCTGTCCGATTGCCCGGCACCCATTCTCTCTCTTCCTCTCTCTTTTCTCTTTTTCGCTTTTGCTGTTTGTTCGCGACGAGGAATTGCGGCCACGCGTGGGACGCGGGGCATTAAAAGCCCCGATTTATTCGAGGAGTTTTCTAATTGCTTCCCTCCGGTGGAAACTGTTGTTCGCAGGGAATGCGGAGCTGCGTCACGTCGCGGCGTTCCGCTTGTTCGCGATCCATCCACGCCTTTCTTTCCCGCGATTCCCGCGATATCCGCAAAGAAGGAACACCGACAAACTCTCAAGACTTGCGACTCGCTGCAAAACTTTTACGGCTGGAATTCATCGCGTCGACTGACTCCGCTCGCGAATTTCCGAGCGCGACAGCGATTCTCTGAGAAAATTCCAGCGACGTATCTCCGCGATAACCGAGTTCCGATGGTAATTCGAACCGAGGTGAACCGCGTACGTGCCGCAGCCATCGATAAACGTCGTTACGTACTGCCGCCTCCTCGTGCGTTGTCCACCATGCTTGTCGTTCCCATCGAATATAGATTCCTGAATTACTGAATTAGAACCTTGGAACAACGCGGTGCGCTCTACGCCAGATGCAGCGGCAGGGAACAATAATTTGGAAGCAGAGGCGTAACTGCGAAACCAAGGAAAACGATAACGAATTTCTGTGTTAGGTTCAGAAATATCCACAATACACTCTGCTTGATCTGCCTGTCAAGCATCCGAAGCAGATCGATCGGGAAGAATAACATCTTTCTTTTCTCCTGCGTCAGCCGTAAAGCATTTCGTCTCCCAGAGCGGGGAAAAACATTAAAAACATTTACCTCGGACGCGATGCTGAGTCGAGGTAATCGACCAAGGACGTTCGAGGCGACCGATGGAAAAGCGGGAGGGAAGCTTCGCTAAGAAGTCCACCTGCGGAACGTGACTAATATCAACAGAGATTTAATTCTGGCCGCTGTTTCGCGCCCCTTCCACCGTGGAAGGGCTCTAGTCCGTAAAATAAACGGATAAAGTTGATCGACATTTTATTTGAAATTCCGCTGGAGACCCTTGATATACCTATCGGTTAGGTACGATGAATCTTTCATCGAGGCAGCTTTCCAAACGTTTCATCGATGAAAAACTTCCGAGCTGCTCTCGATCGTTTCTGACCGGTCACCGATAGGTAGGTTACCTATATTCCGTTCGCGAGCTCTGTTTGCCAATTTTTCGATAGAAAGCAAAAGCTTCGATTATCTCGCTGGCAGGAGAAACTTGGACGAATCCACGGTATAAAAACCGTCCCACGCTTTCGGTCGACTCTTCGCGATGTTTTGCATAAGATTAATCCGAGCTCCCGTTTCTCGTGACGAATAGCAATTATTCTCCCTTGAACGTCTCCCGACAAAAGTAGAGCCCGGGCCAGAGTACGGAGTTATCTATCGATCACACGATTCTGCCGTGTCTACCGTTCTACGGAGCTTTATTTCGCGCTACAATAGCGCGCACAAATTCTTCTTCTCTTCCCAGTATGTGAACCCTTGGGAACGACGATTAAAAGCTCGATATACCAAGCGAGATGTGCAGATTCAGGGGCAATGAGCGACAGTAGTGGGTTAGTTCTGGTTCGAAATAAGGTGATCGCTGTCCTTTTCTCCACTTCTTCTGTTCTATCGACGGGAGCAGGTGTTCGTTATCCCCAATTTGTTCGATATTTCGCGAAACAGGAGTAAGGTACTTTCGCGTGTTCCTTTAAAGCCGTCGCACATTTTAGCGAAGCGCGGAGATACGACGAGGAAAGTTTAGAAACAATAAAATTGATGACCGAAGCGCAGCGAGAATTCATTAATTATTATTATTAATTCGTTGGATTCGCTTCGCCAAGATGCGCGACGGTCTTTACCCTGCGCAAAAGCTCTCCATATGCCTGATAAATAAGATAAACGTTGCTCGAGATTGAATAGTTTTAGTTGGTCTCCCAGGCCATCGTGCACCGAGGCAGCCAGGACGAATCAAACGTCGAAGCTTTTTCCAGCTCGTCAATCAGCCGGCTATTTAATTTTCATTCCCGATATCGTCGACGGCTCATTTAAATTATTCTACTTCCGAGCAACCGATAAATTCCGTTCGCCCACTGTTCCTGCCCGGCGGCGGCGGAATTCATTTTCCTGCGTCAAGAGGAGAAGCGAAGACAAGAAGAAAAGAACGATCTCGGCATTTGCATGGTAGCCGTTCTTAATGCCGTTTGAAATTTTCCTCCGTCGATTAACGAACGACCACTTGACTTCCGATGAAACCGTTCGATCCGCGTAGACCGGGGCGGAGTTGTTCGCTATCATTCCAGACGTGGCCAACTATCCACCTTACATTTTCAAGCACGCAAATACGTGGATTTCCGCGGCACGACTGGGGACGCGTTGCGTGGATAAAACCAGCCGACATTAGGTATATTATTTAGGTATATTCGAGGTCTATTCGGGTGTGAGTAATTCGCCCTTCCATCGTGCTCCAAGGAACCATTTATATTTATAAGAAGCAACGTCAGCGAACCTCTTTCTATTAGACTTTAGAAGCACGATTTTGTGTGGGTGAGAGTCGTATCTAGGAGAAAGAATATGGCTAGTGGCATTTAGTGCCTGGCGGCATTCGCAACGGTTCCATTCCTGGGAAGAAGTTTTAAATGTTCGAGAGAGGGCGGCGAATCGAAATGTCAAGGATGATAATTGGAGGGCGCTCCGCGGCAAAAGAGACCCTAAATTTCACAGGCTTCGTTCCAGAGCCGACTGGAAAGTCATTAAAAAACTATACCGTTTTTTCCCCCATTTCGACAAAGGACCACCTGTTGCCACGTAACAGCTGATGCATCGTGCGATCAGCCATGCGAATACCGTAATTCTCAGTACCTAGGCGCATTTTCCCTCGAATTTTTCCTTTGGCAACCGCGTTTAGAAAGACGCTTGTTCGTTGTTCCTCGCGATGAAAAGAGGAAGGAGCCTTGGGGCATTGTAAGGCGCAGCTACTTTCCGTACGAATTGGAGTTAGAGAAGGGAAGGGTGAGAGAAATTGGCGAATCGCGAGAAGATCCAGGTCTGGAGATGTTAGGCGGTCAAGCGTCTCGCGATGTTTCGCGTGCAGCACGCCACATCGAAAGATGCGATATAGGTACCTACCGAGTGGATAACGCGCGCGTGTAACAGTGCTTTTGCGCGCAGCCAGACTAATGCGCGATACCACGCTACAAAGCGAAAAAGGAGCTTTTGCTCGGGGACGGAACTGGCACGGTCCCGCTTTGCGGCGGCCGCTTCCTTCGTTCAAACGATCCCTCTCTCTCTCTCTCTCTCTCTCTCTCTCTCTCTCTCTCTCTCTCTCTCTCTCTCTCTCTCTCTCTCTCTCCTCGTTCGGAGCCACGCCAACCCATTTTTCATGGAATTCAAAAATTACTGTGTACACACCTGCAACACATTCCAGACCCTTTAATCTCTCCAAAACGGTAATGCCAAACACGATTTCCCGTTGCTTGGAAAAACTCCCGAACATTCATGTTTTCGCTGTATGTCTCTAGCTGCTCTAGCGCATATAGGTAGAAGTTGATGGAATCCAGTGAAACGAGCCTAACCGAGCCTACGTTTAACCTCCAAGTACCAGCAGCACCTTCTTCTGCCCGTTTATCCAAGATTAGACGATCTTCGGTGGCCTGTAACGAGCTTCCGAGATTCCGAGGCTAAACGCATTATTCGAGTGCCGGAGCCCGGCACGCCCCCGTATACTCTTGCGCCTGTTTCCTTCGACCATTTCGAGCCACGCGGACTACTCGGAATTAAGTATCTGCAGCGTCGTAAAATTTCTCGTTGCCCGATCCGGGGAGCAACTTCGAGGGGAGGAAGTAGCTTCTATGGGAGCCAGCGGAGCGCCCTCGGACACCGCTACTTTCGAATTGCGCTACGAAATCCGGTTGCCGCGGGATAACGCGCGCAAAAGGAAAGCTTCGAGAGCACTGGAAACGAATTTTCGCAATTCCATTACTTTAAGGGGGGAAACGAAACGATACGAAACGATACGAAACGATACGAAACGATACGAAACGATACGAAACGATACGATACTATACGGAGCGCGCGCTTAAACTCGATTTTTTAGCCAGGGAATTCAGCGTTTTGTTTGCGTGTTCCGGGCCGGGGAGCTGCCTCTTCCGCACGCTGGAGATCTCTAAATGAGACTGGCGCATTAGGCGGCAACGAACGAAACGGGATGGAGAAGGAAGAAAAAAAGGGGGCACAGCGGTAAGACTAAGAGAAAAGCAAAGCAAAGCGAGGCGAGGCGAGGCGTGGCGTGAGCGGGAGATTAAGAGACGAGACGAGACATTGTGTCGTTAAATATCGTGCTGAGAAACGTTTCCATTGGGGATTTTCGGAGAGAAAACGGAAGTGAAGGCGGGAGACGCGGATATCGCATGGGACAGAGAGAGCGCAGCTATTCTCTGTTGAAAAGGGAAAGGACAATCGCCATCCACCTGCAACAGCCGCAATTTCGATGTAGAACCTTCACCCAGCTTCGCAGATTTCCACCCGACGATTCGACTAATTGGACGCATCGAATGTAACGCGACAGATGCGTGTCCACGTAATTCTTCAACTCTTCGGCCCGACATTATTAGCGGATCCTGTCAGCGCGCAGCGATCCTGTCTTCCCTCGCTTACCGCCTAAGTACTTAGGTACATTTGCCGACGTACCCGGGACGAAAATTTGCAGCTGCGACGGGAAAATCTCAAGTTTCGCGAGTGGGAGGAAGCAATATCGCAATTGTTTCAAGGGAGGATAAAATAGCTTCGACCTACTTTCACTCGGGCAAAGACAAAAGTCTGAATAACGTTTCGCCGCGTGAAAACGATCCGAGGCCGGTTAGGAGGGATTTAATTAAATTCCACGCGCGGACTTTAATGCGGGGAAATTTCAATTCGCTCCTTCTTTCTCGGCTCCATTAGAGCGTATTTTGAGGGAGGAGGCGAGGCAGGGGACACGGTTTCAAAGATCATCCGACGAATGATCATCGCTCGTCGAGTCTTCCGGATTCCTGCGGCGATCCAGGAAGAGGCGAGGACGATCGAGCCGCTCGCTTCGTTTCTAATTCCTCGAAGAAGCCTTGAGCGAGCGCCTGTCGAGAAACTCGAACCACGCCCGAGAGACATTGCGACGACACTAGCGTTGCGTTAACACGCTCGGAACAAGGAACGCAACGCCTGAGAAATCTGACGAGCAGAGGAACACCGGGGGTGCGCCTGATTGGCATAAAATACTATTCGAAGAAAGCGCACTGACGATCCAAGAAGGCGAGGGGACACATACCCAGAAACACGATCCACCGACCGAACTTTGCCAGCTGGCGAATCGCGTTAACCTGCAGTTTGGACTTTAGAGGAGGAGCGGCTCGGGACGGTAGGAAAGAAATATTATTACGGGCGTATGCAAATAGCGCGCGGCAGAGCAACTAAAACGCCACGGTCACAATTATCGGTGTGCATCGCGACGCTTCGGGCTTGCACTCGGCCGTAAAACCTTAGAGCGTGCACCAACATACCGTTGCCAGCTTTATCATGTAAATGAACCATCAACCGCCAAGAACAAAGATAAATCCCGAAGAGAGACGAGCGACGCTGCGCCCACCTAAATCCGGGATGTTATTCGCCCGCCCCTAAACACCGTCCCATTTCGTTATCGTCCACTTCGCTTACCACCAACGCCGTCTGTTTTTATCATCCCCCTTAATTTCCCTCTAGCAGGTACGCGCGTCGGCCAGCATCTAGCCAACTTTTATTCCCCTTCTTCGTATGGATTTTCGTAACGGTTAATATCGCCGGCGCGGCGCGGCGCGGCGTGGCGTCCGTTCCCGTCCGTTCCCGTCGTTACAGCAACGGGCTTTAATCGCGATACCTTTTACTGCCAGCATTAACTTACCACCGAAACTAAGTATCGACTTTCAATACACGTACATAAGTAGATACGTACGAGTACAGTGCGGGGGAGAACGGATTCGCAACGTGTTAATCGTTAGCCCCGACTCGGAGCTTCCGAGTGAAACATTTATACGCGACACATTTTTCCAATGGCTGCGCGGAGGATCGATAACCGATAGATGAAGTTGCAAAATTGCAAAATGGAGAAGTAGTGATTAATACCAGGCTGCCCTACAAAACCGCGGTGCACGCTTGTAATCTTGCGCGTATCAGAATATACATGTACAGCATCGTGCTGGTAAGGTCTGATCAGGTCGAAGGGATGAATCGTCATCCCTCGCGCAACTCGCGTCCAGTTTCCTGGCCGTAGAGGAGCAGGTGGAAAAAGCCGAGGACAAAGAAGTCGGCCGTCAAAAGGCAGAGTGCATCCCCTTTAAGCTTATGGCAACCCCCTAGTAAAGGCATAAGCGACCAGCCGGTCGACTGGCTGCCTGCTGCGTGCCTGCCTGCCTGCCTGCCTGCCTGCCTGCCCGTCGCCACTTTGCATCAGGAACCAGAGTTCTAATAAAAACATCAACGGCGGAAGTGTATTCCGGGACGACCTGCGCACTTTTAGCGAGCCAGCCGCGCAATCTTTCACCCCTTGGCCGCTAACCGCGAGAGGATGCGCGCCTTTTTTCCCTATTACGCCAAATACGAATTGACGGGGTTTATAGCACCGAGGGGTTGATGCGTTAATTAGCCGCTGTATATACATATCCCGAATCCTGCATTTCCGAGTTTTAACAGGTTCCACGCAGCTTGTACCTATAAGTATTACGTATCTACGTGCGCGAGATCAGTCTCGGTGAATAAGAATGAATGAGTTCTTGTGTACCGCGGATCGTATAATATCCAGACGCAAGATGTACGCATGTAATTAATAATGGAACGAGGAGCGCAGTCCTCGGCCATATACATATAATAATCTATCCGCCGCGCCACGTAACACCTTGGTATTAATGAATTCGCAATTAACTGGAAAGATTCTCGCCAAGCTCGAGCGTAATCCGTGGCTCTTTTCACCCCGGCGCGGCGTTCGTGTCGCGCCAGCTGATCCTCGTGTACCTTAATTCCGCGATAAAGACGAACGTCGCTGCCACGCGCGAGAAATCTGCGCTGACACTGTAACGTCGCGCGTGCCTCTAATAATTTCCAACGAACGAGCGCAAAGCGGTGCACTTGAATTCCTCCGCCGCTCTGCGATCGATCGACTAGGAATTCTGCCCTCGTACTAATCCAATAAATAACTTGGCGGAGTCGATACTGGCAGATTTTCCACGTGCATAATGAGGCTACTTCGTAGTTAATTACGAGCTGGCGCAAAGGTGAAACGTAGTCGTCCTGGTAGGTTGGCCTGCCTCGAGGATAAACTGAACAGCGGCGAGCTGGGGCAAGACCGATGCGACGAATTTAATATGCAATTTAGCGGGGCGAGTTAACGACGAGGCGGCGACAAGTGGAAATTACCTACGCGATGGAAAACAAACGCCGCATCGCTCGAATGAAATATTTAATAGGAGGGACGTGCACAAGTTCGAAAGAAAGAACCACGCGCGTGCCTATCGATCTGTCTTAAACCGCAATTAAACGTTCGCTCTGTTTTTATCCTGGAGCCGATCACGCGTCGGACGAATACACACATCTGTCTGCTTGACGCTCGCGCGCGTATTGCGACACCTCGTAATTTTGCACGTTGCCCTCTCGTTCTACGCCGGTACAAGGCGTAAATCCTCCCTCTGATCATCCTACCGGCAATTTAACGAGCATCGATCGCCTGCCACCGGATCGAACAAACTTTCTTCGCAACCTCCCAGCGGGCTCGAGTTTCGTTCGGAAGCTAGGTGAAACGGTTCCAATTTACCGCTGAATCGGTGAATTTTCACAGGAGTATACATTGCTTGTATTATTATTCGTAAGAAGTTTAGAGAATCATGGTTCCACTGAATCTATCTGGCAATACAAACAAAAATATCCCGTCTTTTTTACCATTAAAAATGGTCCGAATTTTTATATTTTTATATAAAAAAATGTTTTCAAAGGTTAAATGCATAAATCAAGTGAAACAAAACTAAACTAACTAGGTCCAGCTTTCTTCAATGAAGAAACCTACTCTAAACGTGTAGTATTTACCTAATCTGGTGCAAACAGCGAAACTGCAAAGAAAGAGTTAAACTACTACACGTGCAAATAGATTGCCCGCGAATTCCACAGCAGACTAAATAATTGAAATGCATCAGAAAGACGAGTCAGGACTTTTCCATTACGGTCCCTAAGATATGCAACTTACAATTACATAGCTAATACCTATGCTAGCACGCTCAACTTGTTTCGAGTTCCACTTACTTGCTTCAGAGCGCAATCACGGGGAGCCCTAAATACCAACACAGAATATAAATAATTTCTGAGCTTTTGTATACAGGTATATCAAATATTCGGTAAAATAGAATATAAATATAGAAAAGATCCTACAACTGTTATTCCAGTAGCCGAAAGTTGCTAAGCGAATTTGGAAGGACTCGAGGCGTGTCGAAAGCATCGCTAGAAATACGGAAGGCAGTAGTTGGGGGGTGGTTGTGTGCGTAGCAACCCTCGTTTCTCGTTTCGCCGTTTCTCGTCACACGGAAGCCCACATACCCAGAACATTTCGTGCACCCTGTATAGCGCCCCTAGAACACGTTCGTTCATTCGTTCGTTCGTTCGTTGGTTCTATCGAACCCCTCCACTCGCCCCGTAATCCAGCTGGAAACACATGGCGTCATCGTACTCGGCTGTCGAGCATATGCACCGTGTTGCCTTCCACCGCGTCAGGGTAAAAATCATCGAATGGCCCGAATGGCCCGAATGACCCGCCACTTCTAATTACTCTTCTCCGCTCATTCGACCGTTATTTTGCCCGATCGGTCTATTCGACGTGTGTCTGGTCTGACTTGCGAGTGTTTCGTCAACCTCGCCGCGGTTCCTCGGTCTCGAGACGGTCGCGCGAATCTTTGGCGAAGAATTTTCACTCGTGACCGTGTTAAACGAGAAAATGATATCGCACTGATAACAATCTAACGTGGATTTTAAGCCAGCGATTACTGATTCCTGCGAGCACCATGTAAAATGGATGTAAAATGGATATAAAATGGATCGAAAATGAATTTGGTAGAGATGGGGTTGAATCTGTTGATCCATTGGTGTGGAAGGGAGATGGTAGCGCAAGGCTGTTTCGTTTATGTTTCCTACGTGCCGTCACCACCCTTCCCTCCTTTCGCCTGCAGTTTAGGGATTAAATCGCTATCGAGATTACGAGCTTACGCGTACGTTCCCTTCGTTTCCCAGCCCTCTGCTACGCGCGTGCCCCTTTTACGAGTCCGGCCCCCTTTAAGAGCTTAGGGAAAAAGCATAAAACAGGGAACGTTTGTCTTACGGCTGGAATTACAGCCGCGGCGTGGTATTTTGTTCCGTGCTCCATGGAATGGCCAGTTATTACTATACACCGTTAGAAGCCCCGTGTAAAACTTGCGGACTAATTACATCGCAACAATATAACGTATTTCCATTTCGTTTCCATTTACGAGTTGCAACCAATTTTGCCGATTTTTTTACCCCTCACTTCCCAAGTATAAGAACTCGTAAGATTTTATATTCCAACCTCTTCCCCCCTCCTATATAATATTTTTTACACCGCATCTTTTCAGTTATTAAAATTCTTTTAAAACTTTATATAATTCAGTTAACTCGCTTTCGGGAAAACTAAAATTACTTTCTTGAAACATTAATGATAGAATTTGTATTTATTAAAAGTGAGACGTAATATTTAAGGACGACCCCTAACCGCTCGCAGAGAGTCTATGCGCCGCAATGTGCAGCACTCTGCATTGAACTTTGAATCTGAATTTTAATTGGTCGCCTCGGAGGCTCGACGCGGAATCTTCGATTATGTATCACGTATCGTGCGAGTCGGACCTTCCACGAACGCAGGCTCTTAATTAGACACAATGTTTTCGAAGAAGCTGCTGGAACGGCACGCATCAGTCGTAGGTATATACCTAGGTAGCTTTAATGGCCAAGGATTAATAGAACGTGGATGATTCAGCGGGATATTGCGCAGCAATTGCCAAAACTTGGCAGAAAGGCGACACAGCATCGTCATTAGATGTACTCGAATTCGCCCCATCCCCGATTCCTCCGGCGATCTCCGCCGTACAGTGAAAAGGAAACGAATACTTCTCCCGAAGGACAGGCGAAACTGGTCTTTCTCGATGGACGCGAAATTGCATTCGATGGAAGACAGGGCGGAGAGAAAGAGGGCCACTAAGCCGAAGGAACTCTTTTCCCTTTTACGCGCGCAAGATATCGGACATCGATATCCATTCTGGGCTCTCTCGCCGAACAACAAATTCGATCCCGAACGTCTCCCGAGTCCCGAGTCCCGAGTCCCGAGTCCCGACGCGGCTCCGTTAATGCTCGCTGGGAACAAAGCGGAACAAAGCGGAACAAAGCGGAACAAAGCGGAACAAAGCGGAACAAAGCGAAGCAACGCAACCCGTTACCCATTCGCTATATTATTTCGGCTATTTAGCGGCGTGCAATAGCAATGCAGCTTGTTAGCTGTCGGGAAAGTTCTCGCGTTTCGCGGCTCCAAATGCCAGCCATGATTTCGTGGTATTTTGCACCAGGCGGAATGGTTGGCGGCCGCCCTGAGAAAATTCAGCTTCTATTTCCCTGGCCGAGGATAGCTACGAGAAAACTTTCCTAGAGCCTGACTAAACTATAGAAACATGATATGGAGGAATCGTGATATCGAAAAAGTAGGTGCTCGCTATCGAGAGACCAAGGAGAGGTACCTATACCAGGGCCCAAAGCAACTTCCAAATCCCATCCCATCCCATCCCATCCCATCGTTCCCAGATACACCTCGGTCGCCGATACGCTTTGTCGCAGTTTATCGACTTGGTTAACGACTTTACTGGATCGCGGACCGAACCAATCACCAGTTCCCCGTTCTGCAGGCGTCTCGAGATTGTAGTGGAACGGTAACGAGAGATGGATCTCCGACGAAAGAGCGTATCTGGAGCTCCGTCGGGAGTCGGAAATTATTCTGCGAGGATACATGTGTTCGGAGAGACGCGTAATTGAGAATACGCGTGCATCGTTGTCTCGCAATCGAGAACAAGGACGATACTAACGAATATGCTCGCATTCTGTGTACCGCCGATAAAATCAGTGACTCGAATCACTTATTGCTGGAATTAACATGCTTTCCAAAGCATCTTGCCCCCGAATGCGCACTCTTCAACTCTTCATGGGTAAAGACAGAGCCTGCTATTTAACTGCTAAGGTATTCCCGGAGCCTCTGTGTACCAGATACCTACTCGACCCTCGAGGGTCTGTCGTCTATTGGGAGAACTGCGAACAATAGGTCCACTTGGTTGCAGAAGGTTTTCGGCACTGAAGGTCGCATCCCTGCTCTGGAAATCGCTGGAGGAAGCCACGTGCTTGTCGCAAGTATGCGCGATCAGGTACCTATGTACTTTCTCTTTCACTTGCTCGCGGGAACGAAGAAGAGCGAGGGGTAAAGGGTGAAGCGGGGACACGTGTGGGTGGCTTTGAGCGATCAAAGTCCTCGGCAGAGCGTAACGCAAGAATTGAGGAAACTGTCCTGTTCTGTCCTGTCCTGTCGGTCGTGGGAGAAAGGAATGTCGAGGGATCGATGCTCTAGTGTCGATATATCCCATCCCATCCCATCCCATCCCCCCTTTCCTGGGTTAGTAGGCCCTACAAAGAAGGGTCTGTGTCGCAGCCCGCTCGGCGTCGCCCCCGCCGTAATTTACGGGCACCCAGGCCACCCTCGTAACGTTCCACTGTCTGACTTTCAGGGTGCTCTGCCTCATCTCTCAGGTCTATCGTTTTAAACAGCGGAAACGCCGCGCGTCAACCGGGACCAACACGCGAATCACGGTTGCAGAGGGTGGGAAAAATAGGATATGTAATTAGAATATCCATGCCGGCGCGCTCCCGCCGCGACAGTTTAATGTCTCTAAAACTCGATCGAATCGTAAAAAATGTAAAATGTCTCTAACGACAAGCAGACGGACACACGACTCGGCGATATTCACCGAAGAGAATCTGATTAGCGAGA
The DNA here is from genome assembly GCA_910592295.1 of Andrena haemorrhoa. NCBI lineage: Eukaryota > Metazoa > Arthropoda > Insecta > Hymenoptera > Andrenidae > Andrena > Andrena haemorrhoa. Next base: position 317,485 of record OU342944.1, on the reverse strand, counting down.
TACGAAGATCGCGAGGGCTCGCCTCTGCTTTCAGACGCAAGACGGTCTTCCCCTCTGCGCCCGGAGTCGCGGAACTTTCCATAGTACTAACGATAAGTACTTTCCATCGAAAATGTTGCAATGGAGACCGAGTTGGGCCGACTCGCTCTTTCACGTCCGCGGCTTTATTTTTACGCTGACCTTTATTCAGCCAAGCCTGGACGGTGGTTTTTAATCCGCGGGTAGCTACGCGATTCCCAGGAGGCTGCTTTATCTTTCCTCCCCCGTCTCGGCGGCGCATCGATTATTTAAGTTGAATGGTGGTAAGCGGGATCCATCGATTACCGTATCGGTCCATCAGCTCCCCCCGCGCAACATGCTGGCCACTCGAGGCGATCACTCGCCTAGTTCCCGCACTTCCCGCGTATCTTGCCAATTTTATGCACGAGGAAAGCCCGTTCCCATTTTGCGCCCTCCACAAATCCAAACCCTTGGCCCCCGAACGGAAAATAAACCGGCGGCCGACATCCCCCGGCGGCTTTAATTATCCCCGCGAACAATTAAGCCGCCGCGATAATAACCACGGCGCGTTCATATTTTCGCGCGACATATTAAAATTCCCGCGATGTTCCAACGCGCGCCCCTAGGTTTGCGTCGCGTGACTCGCCAGGCTCGCTTCAAGGTAGCCACCGATTAAAACATTTCGACCTTTCCTCTCTTGGATCTCTTTCTGGAATTCTTATCGTCGCGAGACCAGGGTCCAGCTTGGGCACTCGTCAGCGGGACTAACTTCTTTTTTAGTCCCAAGGATATCGATAGTCCAGCGAACGCTGTGTCAACTACTGACTGTCCATTATTGGCTGACGTTGCCGAAGCAAAATCAACCAGCAAAATGGATATTCGATGCGGCGCGGCGCGGGCGGAGGCCCTTGTAAGTAGTGACTATGTACCACATACCATTTCATTACCTATCTACTTACTTTGCGTCTAGCCTCGTCGCTGGCAATTCGATTTGAAAAACAGGGAGAATAGAGTACGTGACTTCGGAAAGGTACAAGCACTACAGGCAGTATCGGAATATCTATCTTCGGCAGCATTTACGCTACCAGTAGATCCTAACTTGTCTTCGTCGTTAAATGAAGCGGAGGCTCGACGAATGTAGGTCGATTATTTTATCGTTTTCAAGGATCAGCCACGGTCGCTCGAGAGACTTAGCGTTACTCTTTGAATCGGGCCCCGGATTCGTCGAATCAGAAATCTGTGAAGCCCCGTAGCGAATTCGCGGCAGATGAAAGCCAAAGAAGTCGGTGTAACGAGATAATGTCGGAGGAACGGGATTGTTTAAAAGCGAGATAACGAACGTTTATTGCCCTACTCGCAATTCCTTCGTCGAGCTCCGCCCGTTCGAGTCGTTACGATTATTATCTGGCGTTAAGTTTATTTCGAACGCGACTCGAAAGTAACCAACCGCTAGGCTCGCGTGGGAGTCGTTTCCGTTTCGGGCTCTTTAAATTGCCCTCGAATCGCGCTCCATTTTTCTAATCCGCTCGCGAGTCGCCCGCGCCGCCGTAAACTTTCGCCGCTCTATTAGCGGTCCATCTTCCCTCGAATCTTTCTCGTAACCGGGGAAGGAAAGAATGGCACGGGTTCGGGGAGAGACAAAGTTTTTCGCCGCTGGATCGCCGATCTCCTCGGTAATCTCGGGCGAGTTTCCTTTGATCGATATGTACTTTCAGTCCTGCCAGGTTTTCCAGTCCTTCTTTCCACTTCTTTACCAGATCACGCATTATTCACGTGTATTAAGGAAGGAAAGGCCAGAAGGGAAGAAGGAGATGCGGGAAAAAGTAGATAAAGGAGCGAAGCTACGATGAAATTTTAAAAATCTCAGCAACAATTAGAGATGAGATAATAATAATAATAATAATAATAATTCGTCTTTATTCACCAGAAAATTACATAAATAATTAAGTGACAAATGATGTCTAGTTTCAGGTCTCATCTGAGACACGATATTTTTGCGTGATCGTGGATTTGCACCTACTGAGAGATCCGCGGTGGATCCAGGCGACGCAGACGATACAGAGCACCATGCCGATGGACAGAAATGCAATTACAGTGGAACGTCGAACAAATGCGTCTCTATTCTACTGGAGATTTATGAAGCGAAGCGTTCGTGCGAGTTCGCGATTCCGTGGCTGGGCGAAGAAGGCTATTACCGCGACTCGAGATTAATAAGAATCGAACTGCTGGTAACCCAGCACTGCTTCGAATCCAGGACGAACAGTTACAGAAGAGACTAGACTGCGTGTAATCCGGCGTACGCGCGTATTTCAAACCGACACACCTGCCCAGGATTGGTAAACGCCCGCTTAACTTTATCCAGATAATCTGAATCAAGCGAAGTAATCGAAATCGAACAGAATTACATCCAGGAGGTCGACTAATCTGATTCGGAGCCACTTACCAAACGCTCCGGAGCGCGTTAATCTTTCCGCGGGTCGGGAGTCGTGAAACTCGTGGAAATCTGGAAATCGAAGGAGACGGAGACGGAGACGGAGACGAGGACGAGGAGGGACCGCGGCGATGGGAAAAAGGTGGAGCCCGTCGATTTCGGAGGACACGCGGTACCTGGCCACGAACAAACTATCCTACGTTCCAGCAAAGTCTCTGTTCTAGTCGGAGTCCCGCTGCTGCTCGAAGCGTTTTTTCCCAGACGTTGCCTCCCGACTACCTGAACCATCTACTTTAATTTTAGCTAATCATTCCACCGCTTCAATTGTAAACTCATGGCACGAGGAAGGTAAGAACCGTCGTCAATGATTCCCTTTGCTCGGCATAAAAGTTGCAACGTATAATCATTGATATCGCGGCAGGCTTAACATTCTCGGTGCTATGGACGTTCATAAGCGCCGAGTCAATCGCTCGCGATTTCCACACACGGAGCGCATTAACCGCTGAGAGCTGAAACGTTAACAGGGAGAAGGCTAACGCGCCAGATTCGTCGCGGTGTTGCGATAAACGGATTCGCGATTCCACGGTCGACTATCCTTGCTGCGGACGAGATAATGACTCTCTTTCGCTGCTGCTGGCACGACGCACGTGCGCTCGGAATGAATTGAAGTGCCTCAGCTTTTCCTCGTTACAGAGCACGTTGCCGTAAATCCTCATCATCAGGGGCAGGGGCGGGTTTACCCGGAAGTCGAGATGTCCCAGGAAAATGCCGCGTAAAAATACGGTAGAATTTAGGAAACTCCAGGAGGCAGGAAACGATCCAAGTGCCTTCCAGAAGGCTACGGCACGCTTTGACGGAGGAACAGTAAATACGGGGAGAGGATGCTGCGATACGAGATTTCGAGTGTAAGTGCCAGCGCTTGTAAGGCGAATCTCGCGCGGCTCGTGTTGTCGCGAAGACGACGGCGATGGGGACGGAGAGAACTCTCCGAGGGACTTCTTCAGTCGCGTGGAAGAGTCAAGAATGGAGAAGCGAGGGAACCGAGGGTACACGGTGACGTTGTTACGTGTCGGCAAGAAAAACAACGTGCGAGCCGAACGAACGCTGCGAACGCGGCGAACGCGGCCGGACGTTTTTGCTTGATAGGTATATGTACATATACGCCTCGCTGTATTCGATCGTGTCGAGCGACCAATTAGTCACGCTGCCTTCGACCCTATCAAGACTGGCCCACTGAAATGTTCATCCACTTTGTCCTGTACGTCGTATAAAGATAAAATTCAGCCGGCTGCGCATTAAGTTCTGATGAAATAGCCAAGCAGCTGTAGCTATTTCTACGAGAACAGTTTTTTCCCAGCGCAACTGTTTGCAAAGCTTTCCAGTTAACGTGTATTATTATACATGACTACATGTGGATTTTAAGAGACTACAGTTGCACGAGTTTTTCAGGGGGAAGATTCCTAGAACGTTAAAGTTACGCTTATTGTCGCAACATCGCGCAACACGTACGTCAAAGGCTACCAAACCGATGATCCATGAGTTTCGCGCGCACGGATGCCTTGGAAAATTGATTCTTTGCGATTTCAGCGGTTCAAAAAGGTCTTTCGCAAGCCAGGGCCGTCCACGTGTGAACCGTGAACCGTGAACCGTGAATTAAATATTACTCGTGTTACAGATTACAACGGCGCCCGTGCAGTATCGCGCGGCAGCGATTAAAACATTAAGATAAGATAAAATAAGAAAAACGATCGCGCGTTCGACAATCTCGATTCGGTCGCTGTGCACTGTCGTCGCTCGTCTACCCTCGTTCGCTGGGAAACCGTGGGAAGAGTCCACGGGGCTACAATTTTAGCAACAGATCATGGAAAAACCATAAATCAGGGAAAGATCAGGGAAAGCTGAGACATGAATCAAGAAATCGGGGTACCACCTAGTAAACCAGTGGAACTAGAAAAGAACGAGTAAGCCACGGCAAAAGATGGAAAAGCGTGTAAATTAAAGCGGGCAGCGGGAGCTTTCGCTCCGAACAATTCCCTGCGAAACGGTTAATTCGTTTATCCGCTTACTTGGCCAAGTTGGATCGAGGAAAACTGATCGTTGATCCGGATCGAAGGCTTAATTGAGGTCCGATTCCGAGGGAAATATGAAACGCGAGTGGCGATAGAACGTTCCAATTGCTTGCGAAGATAAATTGGAAATGCTTTCGCTTTTTCCATGCTGTTCCCAGCTCGGCAAATCCCGATGCCTCCCATGGCAGAAGTTTCTTCTCTCTTCGCAGCCCCTGTCGTTCGCCTGCCCCGAAAACTAGAAGCCACATCTGTACTCGCGTCGGCAACTCCGAGCCCGTTATAATCCTTTTCCCTTTGCCAGATGTAGGTATTTATGTATTTCGAGAAAGGTTCGTTTACTTATCGAACGACGGTTACCTGGTCCTTCGCGGCGGAGCATAAGTCTGAGACCCCGAGAGAAGCAGGATTACGCGAACGAAGTAGAAATTTTAAGCATAGCGGGCACGATGCCAGTGAAAAACGCTAAATATTATGAGAAAGCGGCAGTTCGGTGTTCATACGCGTTCCGGGAAGGGAAAAAGTTCGAAGAGGAAAAGTTCAGTGGCGTTCGTAATAGTAGCAAGAATCTCGCACGGTGGCATCGTAACGGCACCACTGCCTAGAAATACCAAGTACACTCGACCGCCTTTGAGACCGGTATAAAAAGGCCGAGCGACAGGCCACTGGAACACGCTATTAAATAGGCCGAGCTGCTACCAGCCAAATGATTAATCACCCCGTCAGACCGTCTTTTCACCCTAAAAATTGCTCGCATGACAAATGCGATCAATTGATATCCACCTACGCAGACAGTATTTCTCCTCCGATGCTATCCCTCGCGAGGAATATCCACGGACAGAATAGTAATTCGCCCTTCGTGATTTCGATCTATTATGTAGTCCCTTTTCTTCCACTAATAACCATTGCATTCATAAACAAATCTGTTTCATAACTATAGGTATCGTTTTAATTAATACAACATCGTTAGAAAGGACAAAAATGTTCCAGTAAACAGAGCAGTGTAAAGATACCTACAGTGATAGTACCTACAGAATGTTCATATTTTCAGAACTTTCAATTTTATAAAATGGTGGTCTCAGAAAAAGCGTAGCTTGTTCCAGGTCAGTTTTGTTTACATCTGTAGAGATGCTGTGACTCGCATCCAGTAGCTGTGGTTTTACTTTAACCTCTAACCGATATTCAATTAGTGCGCGACCATGTAAGATTGGTAGCTCAATCGTATCGTCAAGCTTTACCCAAAAGCTCAAAGCTTTGTGTTAAACCTGCGTTACTAAGCGTTCTTGTCTCATTCTATAAGTCCTCTTTTGCTATTAAGGTTCTGTCTGTAGTTCCAAAACACCTTGCATATTTCTGCATAATTACTCCCGAACAAAACATTCCTACGGTGAACATTTGTTAGAATATATAGCCCACTCAAACTCTATACAGCTTTTCCCTGTTGCTATTCTAAGTTGAGGTTATGTTGATATTTGCTTTGCTGTTTTTCCAACAATTTAAAGCGCGGCGCATGGCACATTATTAACGAAGCAATTGTTACATAGAGGAGACTCGTCGCGTGCCTTCTAACGTCGTGTCCAATAGTATCAGATAACCGAATGAAAACGTAAGATCGAACGTGCTACCGATATCGAACAACGCTATACCACGACCTTAAGAATGCCTTAGCGACGACCAAATAATGCTTGGCAATAGGTAAACGTACGATTGACAAGCAGCTACCGGCTCTAGTACATTATGTTCCACAGGGACCGTGGAACAGCAAAAAGCACAATGCTCGTTACCAAGGAGCGCGAAGGCCAAATGCTTAGCAGAGTAATAACCGATCGTAGAAAATACTAGAGAGCGATATAACCGTGCTCTCGTCAAGGGGTTCTCTGAAGGTGTAAGGCCTTTACGCAGGACACTGGAAGAGCCATACTTTAAGCAGTTCTGATCGAGGGTACATAGCGAACGCAGGCAGGCATAATAAGATGAGAAAAGTACAGTGGCTGTACTCACTCTGTGGGTAGTAGAGGATCTAGGAAGGGTGGTACTGCTGGCAGAATGGGTAGACGAGTCGGTGGTAGAGAACCGGCAAGTTGTCTCGGTGGAATGCACGAGCATTGGGCGGCACGGAACTGACGTACTGGCTGTGGTTTAGGTCGCTCGTACGCACTTGTACCGCGGTCCATGCAGCACATACACGATCCGTCATCCGGCGAAAGCTGGAGGGTACGTGGTAACGCGTATATATCCAAGTGGTCGAGGGTCACGTCACGACACGACACGGCACGGCACGGCACGGCACGGCACGGCACGGCACGATAGGTACACGACACACGACACACGGCACACGGCACTCGGAACACGGTACGGTACGGCGAGGCACGATACGATAAAACACGGCGACACGCCACGATTCGCCGCGATACGATACACACAGGGCAATACTGGGCCTACGCGACGCGAGTAACGCACGGGGTTACGTGCCGAAAGAGTAACGAGAACCGTGCTACCGTGTATTCCTCGGAATAAATGTGACGGCGGGGACTACGAATTAATATGGCCGTCCCTCGTTGACACAATGTTTCGAGTTACGCGTGAAACGCAAGTTGCCGTGGAAAGGCGGAGAACAGGTTGACCAGGGTGATATCGTCGGCAATAGAGGGAATCGGTGGCGTAAGACGCGCACGCATTTGTTTCACTCGCGGCACCACTACTGACTACAGTCCACACACCAGCCGCGATCCTACGTACGGACTACGGCTACTCACTTCCGTATCACCCTGTATTTTCCACGCGATCCTTCAGCTTTCCTCCTTTCCCTTCTTCTTAGTTCCGCTCTTTGTCCGTTTCCGTTTCTCTCTCTGTCGCACGGTATTCCCTTCAACCCCTGTGGCTGGGCACGTTCCTTGCTCGTTCTCCCTCTTTTCTTTCTCCTCTCTGCCGTTCCTTGTCGTTTTCGTCGAGCACCGCGACAGGAGGGATCCAGCGAACACCGCACTCGCGTCTTCGAATTGTCCACAACTTTCTCGCTGTATCGTTTTCTCGTACGGGCGCACCACGAGGGTCGCGGAAGCATTCGAGCGATCGCGTTCTTTTCACGCTTTTCGAGGACGTGACGCGGCCTTGCTGCAAACGACGTCAACATCACCACCGTACGCTTTCATGGCGGCCATCTTTTTCGGGATACGCGAACGCGAATCGCGCAACGGGAGACGCACACGCGTGTGTACCTCGCACACATGCACACACATGTACACGCGTGGAGAGATACCTCTACGTATACGCGGTCAGCACTTGCGCGCACCTATACACACGTAGCTCGACCGTGCCAGCCTGGATATTTTGGATGGCGAATAGCTAGCCAGACATCGGTCCAAACAACGAGGAACGTCAACCGTTCCTTGTTTAACAGGGAATTGCAGGGAATTGTGGCGCTGCTATCTCCCCTCGTTCTCTATCTTTCCCTTCTTTCCTCTCCCTATGGAGATCTTCAACCAATCGCCATCCGATTCTCCCAGCACCTCGTTTGCAAATCTAGGGAATTCTCTTTCATTGCCTTAGTTACTTAAAAATCACACTTCCTCTACGGTACACTGTGCCCGCCACTTTTCAAACCCTCTGCCTACGCGAAAGTTGAACTCTGTTGTTCCCAAGACGAATGAAACCATTTCCTTTTTGTAAAGTCTTTATTTATTCTATACGATATGCAACACATCGCGGGATGGTACGCTTGAGGTAGGTATCGATAAAGAACAATTCAAAATTCGCTTTCTTTTGAAAATGCATCTATTTGCTTGTAACACCGTAGATAGAATCGCTTCACGGTAAAAACAATTCGTGAATCACCGACGCACGACGTGCGGAGGCAGTAAGACAGTAAAGCGTTCTTAATCTACAAACTAGCTCGCATCAAACTCTTGTATAAAATAACATTTTCATTTATAAAAATTCAAACGCGGATTCCGGGCTCAACATTTTACAAGTATAAAATACGTGTGTATATTTCTTTATATGAGCATCTGTTCTCCGTTATACATTGATACAAATCAACTTTTCTTTTTCAACCATTATGCGCACACTAAATGCGTATAAACGACACGGAATGTATTAGTTGGTCAGCATGTGACAGTATGTCCTGCGTATCACTCTTTTCGTAACACAACAGTGCCGATTAATCTAATACGATCGATAGGGATTAGAGCTTCAAGACTTCTTGAACGGCGGCGACAATTTTTTTCGAGCTTATTCCATATTTGTCCAGCAATACAGATGGAGGACCAGAGCGCGGCACTTCTGAAACAGCTAGCTTTTTAACTACAATATTTCTCTCCAATGCCACCGCTGAGAGAACTGCATCGCCCAGGCCACCTTCCGGGTAATGATCTTCGACGGTAACGATCTTTCCACCAACTTCTTTGGCGTTCTTCACGATCAACTGTGCGTCCAGTGGTTTCACCGTAAACGGATCGATCACTCGCACGTGTACTCCGGTTTTCGACAGGTCTTCGGCAGCTTGGAGCGCCTCGTGCAATGTTACGCCAGCTCCGATAACGAGAACTTGGTCCTTTGCGGAAGCTTTAACGACCTTACCTTCGCCGACGACAAACGGTTCATCGTTTTTATACAGCACTGCTGTGGCAGGGCGAGAAGTGCGCACGAAGCAGATACCCTTTGTATTGGCTGCCAATTCAATGGCGCGCTCCGTTGAAACGGCATCGCTGGGATAGAAAACGGTAGAACCAGGAACTGTACGGAACATGGCTACATCCTCCAGACCCATCTGCGATGGGCCGTCTTCGCCGATCGAAACGCCACAATGAGAGCCAACAAAGTTCACGTTGGTTTGTGAAATGGCACCCATACGGATCTGTAATGAATACTCGTGTAAGTTAATTCGTATAATTACGCAACGTGTAGCGATAAAAGATCTGTTTACTTTACCTGATCAAACGCGCGAGTGAAGAAGGTAGCGAAGGCCGACACAAACGCGACGGTTCTGTCTCTGCATGCTGCACCGATCGCGACACCTACGACGTTTTGCTCGGCAATGAAGCCCTCGATAAACCTAGCTGGATCAACGGTCTTGATCTTCTCTGCGTACGTAGAATTTTTTGTGTCACCGTCTAGAGCGATTACGCGGGGATTATTTTTAGCGAGCTGAAACAAATAACAAATGGCATAGGAATAGCATAGGAATGTTTAAATGCGGCGGAATAAGTACAAACCTTGGCTAAAGCGGTACCGTAAGCCAATCTCGTAGCTACTTGTTCTCCCAGTTTATAACTTGGAGGTGATGCTAGCTTAACATTACTGATGTCTACTTTTGGAGCATCATCGATCAATGGTTTCTGAGGATGTAATGCAAGGGGACCAGAATTCTTCAACATTCCGGTCAGATGCTGTAATTACATGGTTCGTTAATATCCACACGTGGGTGAATGTTGTACAGCAGTCTATGGTGCACAGCATTCGATTCTTACTTGAACGACTTCGTTTGCTTTATTTCCAAGTGGTTTACCGTGCCAATTCTCAAGATCCTCGATGTTGGGGAAGTTCTTACCCTTAAACGTCTTTGCTAGAATAGCAGTTGGGCGTCCTTTAGTGTTTTGTGCTTCATGGAAAGCCTAGAAAATTTTATATTAAATTTCCCGTGCACACAATTTACCTCTAATCGTACGTGTTTAGGTATACCTTAGCTAATTCTTCAACATCATGGCCATCAACTACCAGAGCATTAAAGCCGAAAGCTTCCAGTCTCTTGCGATAGACTTCCATGTTATGTTGCAGAGACGTTGGCTCACTTTGGCCCAAACGGTTTATGTCGAAAATGGCGCAGAGGTTGTCCAATTTATAGAAAGATGAGAAATGAAGGGCTTCCCATATGGAGCCTTCTGCTGCTTCGCCGTCACCGATCAGACAGTATACACTGCAAATACATCGTTCTACTGTTAGTTTTACCCTTTACAACTACGAGTAAGTATCCCTTTATTTCAACTATCCTAACACGCATTTAACGCAATCTTTTCATTTGAATATACCGGTAGTTCGCCTTGTCAAAGTTCTTTCCCACATAAGCCATTCCCGCAGCGACAGAGAGACCTTGGCCAAGAGAACCGGTGCCTACATCGACAAAGTTCAGCCTTGGAGTAGGATGGCCTTCCAAGTCACTATCAATTTTTCTTAAATTCTGCAACTCGCTTGCTGGGAAGAGTCCCGCTTCGGCCCACGCTGTAAGTGTACAAAAAAATAAGCATCACGCGATCTTACGATGCTCCGCGATGGAATCGTTTAACGTACAAGCATGCTAAAGTTTACCTGCATAAAGAATAGGAGCGGCGTGACCTTTGCTCAGAATAAATCTATCGCTGCTCGGGTCGCGCGGTGCCGAAACTTTGTAGCGCATCGTGTGGAAAAATAAAACGGACATAATTTCTGCCATTGAAGAACATGATGTCGGATGGCTGAAACAATACGAAATGCGAGAAATTAAAAAATCTGAATTTCGTGATTTGGAAAAAATACGAAATTGCGTCCAACAATTGGAGATAGACGATATCGATTCGCGATCATAGTCAACTATTATCTCTGAAGGTCAATGGGTCATTTATCTCGATCACGCGATCGTTAAATATCAACACATGGGAATAATAAAATTTGAATTACATAACGCGTAATCAGTGTAATGGAAAAGAAATTATATTTCGCTTTCGCTCCGTTTAGCGTACATGAATATGCACCATTTCAGTTTGAAATATGAACGTTCAGAGATTATAAATTCAAATTTGGCGAAGGTAATAGCAGATGTGTACATTTCTTTTCGCATTTTTTCGGTGTGCGTCGTTCTTATGGCTCTCGTATCTTGTTATGGTAATGTAACTACTCCGGATTCATCGTCATCAATTTCAAAGCAATCAAGTACCTAACTGCTGCCAGTACTCATCAACGTTCACAAAAATACCGGTCATTAAATTTTATTCTACAGTCGAAGTACAGTTATTATAAAATACGCGAGATGTCGAAGCGAACAAAAGCGACAAGTTCTAACGCACATTCCTATAAAATTTAAAATTAGCAGCGTAGAATTTCCACTATTCACGGTAGACGAATATTTTCTATTAAATTTTTCGAGAAACGAGTTGAGAAAGATTTCGAACGAATCTGCTAATATTATCCCAATCCAAAATAATGTGCAACGTGGTAATAAAAGTTCGAATCAAAATCTACTCACAATCAGTGAGAAGCAGGTAGTCTAATAGTTGCGAAATTTTCACAAATATCGCAGAGGGAAATATACCTATTAAAATTCCGCCGAAGAAAAGACGTTAAATGTTTTCGAAAAAAATGCCCCTTTCATCGTACCCGCTTTTCGATGCTTCGGTCGCCTGAATGCACTGGATGCGAAGCTTGTTCGCAAGATCTTGGAGTTTCTCTACGTTCGTATCGTACACCATCGTGAACTAAAGGTATCCTTCTCGAGATCGTCACTGGACAAGCGTTCGATAACAAGTGAGGGGAGACAGCCTTTTGCGAGTACTGCGCGCCAGAACCTCCCTACTTTCCCTCACGCCGATTACAGGCCATTTCAAAATCAACGCGCTTGCGCCCCACGAGAAGAACGGGGAGAATGGGGAGGATCCCTTCGGCCTCTTCGTTGCTACGCATACGTATTTACGATTTGCGACGCAACGTATATTTGCATAGGGCACGAGTGAGGGCAGCAACAGTTTACACTTCAAACTTGCCCCCCCCCCCCCCCCCCCCCCGGTAAAGAAGTCTGTCGCTTGAGTAGTTTAAATCAGTTATAAAAGGAAGATTTAAAAATGAGAGTTTACGAAAGTAATCCTATTTCTTCGATAGCGCTCGGGCCTCTACTTTTTTCAACGGTTTTTTCCGTGACTTATCTACTGCACGATTTTTTACTGTGGAACCACAGTTCTTATCAGACTAGGCTATCTCAAAGGGTAAGGCAAGGCAGCACATTTTACTAAAGGAGATATTTCGAAGCGTTCTCGTTGTTGGAGACACGATCAAAGGAACTTATTTCACAGACTTATATATTTCTTTATCGTGTTTAATGTCACACGAAGCTGAATATTATTTTCGACGATATATATATATATATATCGTCGAAATATATATGTATATATATATATATATTCCCGATTGTTAACCGTCTTCTCATCGCCGGGAAGTTACGTAACGATTCTTTAGCCTGCATCATTCTTGTATCCTGCGTGCACATGCAGAGAGGCCGTTGCTATGTGCCAAAGCACGCGCAAAAAAATGTGGAGGGCTTTACACGTCTATTCCGTCAGCAGTAATTTACAGTTCATCGTTAACTCGTTACGTTTAACCACGAAGAAGCTATCCTGCTACCGACGTTACGTTTAGAATCACATTGGAGGAAGATATATGCTGAGAAACTCATTACATTTACAGCTAACGAACTTTAATTTATTTGAAAGTAAGGAATCCACAGATTCCTGCACCTACAATTCCCCAATTCTCAGTATTTACATATATACGTCCAAGCAATAATTGACGTTATTCCAGTTTCTATTATATGAATAAACATGAATCAGAAGTGCGAGATTACCTTGAACCGCGTGACGCGTTGCAACAAAGTGTTGGAAAAAGTGAGGTGACATTAGATAGGTATACGAACGATTCGGGAGAGTGCAGTCTGAAAGCCGCTAGAAAAATTTCCGCGACCGCGGTCTCACGCGACGCAAAGCTAAAAAAAGAAACGACTCGTGTGGCAGGCGTAAGGCAGCCGATTGTAGCTCATTGTAGCTGCAGGCAATTTCGACAGTTAGCGCAACGGTATAAAAGAACAAAAAGTGTCGCTTTCGAGGCAAACTTTCGGCGCGATTTTCCAAAAGCTTGACTTTTGGATACAGGCTGTAACTTGGAATCGCGGCGATGAATAGTTATCGATCGACACTATCACGCGCTGCCTTTTGGAAAGAGTATTTAATATAAAATGGATTAATTGTATGGTTACTGGAAGGCATGTAGTGTATATTAATATTTCACGTACCCGGATTTGCTGGCTTGCGTGGCATTGATCGAATGAATTCTCAGCTTCGTCGCGATATCTTTCAGTTCTTGAATGGCTTTTGATTCCGGCTTGTGATAGTTGGCCATCTTCCCTGCGTACAATTACTTGTTAAAATCCAACAGACTTCTAAAAAACTCTGTGGGAAAATGCCGACCACGAGTCGTGCTTCTGAGCAACAAGTATAATACGCTGGAATACGCGCAAGCACGATGCAAGTCGAATGTAGAGAAGAATCTAATGGATTCGAGTGATTCGTAATGTCTCTCGATCGTCGCTAGATGGCTCTGCCTCTACGCCCACAAAAAAGCTGCAAATTTATTTACGAACGTTATGTAATTGGCACAAATATTAATATCACGTTACGCGTGAAAAGATTTATGTCTAATTTGGATACCGCTGCTTACTGTCGTTTAAGAAACGAGTCTCTCTCTCTCTCTCTCTCTCTCTCTGCCATAAACTTCAAATGTATCATTTAATTACAGCGCTTGCATATCCTGTCACATCCGTTATAAATACTTTTACGGATGCCTTTGCACAGTATACGTACACAGCAAAATTATTGAATTCGAATATAACGAAGGCACTTGAACAAAATTCTCTAAAAAAAAAAAAGATTATTTTAATAACAAATTTATTTGACGCTTAGGAACAGCATTCATGGTATTATTTAATACGGTCGATATCGAAGTACCTGTTCGTAATTATATACGTAACCGATAATAAATTGTCGAACTAAAGTTATGAAATCACATAAGAACTAGCTTAATAGTTAGAAAGAAATCTTTGCCATAGACACAACCGAATTCCAAGCGTTAATGCAACAGTCACATGTGCGTCTGTATGATTAAACCCTTACGATAAAATTACTTTCCGTTAGAGGTTCAATGCGTTCGTTTCGCGTAGTAACAATTCTTAGGGGGTAAACGTTAAAAAAATCTCATTCCAGCATTATTTTCAACATCTCTGTAAAAGAGCGTGCGGTAAGGGCTTAAATTAAACGTTTCTGATGATCGCATCGGTTAAAAATATTCGCGTACCATTGTTGTTGATCTGTAAGAATAAATTACTATGATAAACGATTAAACGTTTTACCGTGGTTAAATCTAGATTTATATCTTATTGAATTATATGTACATACATCTTAGCGACATAGTATCCTCGTAATAAAATTCGCACTTTCGTATTCGACGCGATCTTCACCGACGACCGTTCAAATCCGATTTAATTGTTCGAGTAACGTATCGTCGCGCAGGGACAGTTTTGCCTTACTTTTATGACCAAACTTTTTTTTCTCGTCGTTATTACTTCTCAACGTATGATTTAGTAATGTTCTAAGTGTGCGAATCACAATGCAGTTTCATTGGTGCATCATAAGCATAAAACAGGAAGATATTTCTTATATAGTCTGCTCGAATAACAATTAACGTGAAAATTAGATTCGAATGTTTTTTTTTCAGTAACCGCCAAGACTGCTTAAACTTTTAACGCTATCGAAATAAACTGTTCCGTTCAATTACACTTCTGTAAACGTAGGTATAATAATATAAGCCTTATACGCATATATATATATATATATATCATATATATATCATATATATATATATATATATACACATTTCTATATA
Organism: Andrena haemorrhoa; assembly: GCA_910592295.1. Classification (NCBI taxonomy): domain Eukaryota; kingdom Metazoa; phylum Arthropoda; class Insecta; order Hymenoptera; family Andrenidae; genus Andrena; species Andrena haemorrhoa. Next base: position 302,314 of record OU342944.1, on the reverse strand, counting down.
TATTTATATGCCAAATTACGCTTATATATTTATATATACTTATACATATGCATAACATGCAATTGGTTCCCATATTCCTTTGAACTTAGTATATATGCATGTCGGCACGTTAATTTACAATTATGAATTAATAGCTTTATCACATATAAAGTTTGTCCTATTTACAGCAACTTTTCGTCTACGCCTGGAATGTTCCAACATCTGAAACGTGATTCATGATGACGTAAGAGTCAGGATTTGACGAGAAACATTTCAATCGCGGAGCCTTTCTCCGTTACATCACATCGTTATCTTCGTATAGTCGAATCGAGAATCTTCGCACAATCATCTCGTTGTATTTTGTCTAGGTCTTTTAGAATTCGTAATTCGATCGTGGCCTAGCTTGTTACCATTAGTTAGTTTAGTCCAACGCTGTGTAATCATTTCTTTCCAGAGAATTAAACTGTAGTGTACATACTTGTGACTTCTTACGTCTTCGGCTCATTACACATTTTTTAGAAATAAATTTTTAAAGATAAATTATACTAAATCATACTCTTTACTATATCCTGTAATAGATGATATTAAAAGATCCTCTAAAAATGATAACTTGGGCATTATGTACAATGTGGGACCAATTACTTATAAAATTACTATGCAACAGTTTAATGGATCTATATTCTTCTAAATTCATCTAGTTGGAAATTCGTAAGAAAAATGGGATAAGATTGCGTAACTTTATTCCTATTACTTTGCACCTGCTTATCGTATACCAACTACTTTCGTGTTCCCGTGTGTATTGCCGATACATTTGCTTCAACTTGAACGATTCGTCTCGATGGAATTGAGATTTATAACAATGCCAGCGACTACCGTCATGCTCGCTGTTGGTAATAATACAAGATCGGAGTAATCGTAAACCCTTATCACGGTGTTTGCGAACTTGCTGCTAGTTTCTAATTTGATATGCTTCGTCAATCGGTTCGGGACTTGAGCCTTTTAAAAAAAGAAACTGTAGCGATATACAGAAGGTGCAAAATATACAATATAAATGTTACAAAGTAGGAAGGATTCAGTTACAATATAACGCGACATAAATTGAATCCAATCTATCGCTAAGTTTATATAAAGAAATGAAGAAAAACATGGATTTATTACAAGAAGAACTCGCGTTATAATTATACGTATAAACAAAACTGGGGGATGATAATAAATATGTGAGCGTATGAAGTTCCTTGATGAAAATAAATAATGACAGATTTACACTTAATGCATTCAAAATTCAATTATTATAGAGTAAAAAGAATTACGTATATAGTTAAGGACTGCTTCAGGTATGTGATGTGCTTCGAGTTTTTTTGTTTCCAGTACCATATCGTACATAATCAGATCATTGCAGATCTCTCGGCGAGAACTGTACTCCGTTTTAGAGAATATAGCGTTGCTTCTATAAAGAATGTACCTTATATTAGAAAGCATAAAAGCATAAAACCATCGGTTCGGTAAGAAATGACTAAACGATCGTGACAAGAGTGCGCAATTGGTGAGCCGGTACTTTTTGGAATCGATGCTTTACCCAGTGCCAAAGCTTTAAAGTCAGCGCAAGTATACTGAAAGGTTGTTTATTGTTATCATGTTGTAGTGTTAATATCACATACAAGTACACTTTAAAGCTTCTAAAGAGAGGTCCTGTAACTGAGCGTTTGATTACTGTGCTTCTTCAACACATTCCAAACATTTCCTAACATCCATATTGCTAATATTTATCTGTGGTAACGTAAAAAAAATGCTATATGTACATAACGGGCAATCCTCAGTATGAAGATGAAGTTACGATCTAAAGACTGCACGATACGTTTAAAAGATTTCACACTGCTTTTTCCAGCTTTCCTCATGCCATGGAAATTGTAACATTTATTCCTAGATTTCCATTATCGGCAAACAATTGCGCGATAGAGGTGTCAAATACAAGGCAGTCTGAATTTAAAATTGCAGACGACACACCTTCGTGAATTGAACGTGGCATAGCTTCCCATGTCAGGCGCCTTTTATGTCCATTCAATTCTAGTCTGTTCAACAGTAGAATTTTCATTAAATCGTTATCCGAGTATGTCACCGCAGCGGATACTCACCTGTAAGCAAAGTTTTCCGCCTGCTTTCTCGAACCAATCAGTTGAACGATCGCAAAAAATTGTTGATGTCCATCGTATTTTTCTTGCTTTTCAAGCACTAGCATAAAGTGATGACCGAAACAGGACTGCATCATTACCCAATCCACCGCACCAGGAAGATTAATATCAGTTGCTAAAAAAACAATATCTTCTCCTGTAAAGCGAAAGTGTCGTTAGTTTGTTCGTTACAAGAGAACACGAGCGTAGAATTAATTCGCTGGCAATACCTTGTAGAGTCGTAATACTTTTGTGACTCATAACGAGGTGCGGCATTACTTGCTCGAGGGACCCTTGCCACTTGCAAGAAGCACCTGGGCAGGGACAACTGTATGGACGGAATTCACATGCATCTTCGTGATCTGCCTTTTCAGTATGCACTAAAGAGACTGTGCATCCACTTGTCGAATACTTGCAAGGAAACATTACGTTACCTGCCACTTTTTCCATAGCCAGGTTGCGGATATTACCTACGTCGATAACAAATAGCAGCGATATGTATAGGAAGGAACAAGTTGCGCATTCCATGTTCCAAAGACTCTGTTACATACCTAATGGACCTCTACAGGTAGGGCAGCAATTAAGCTTTGGTCGACAAGTGCTACAAACAAGATGTCCGCTCTGGCACTGTAGGATCGGTGGAAGAACGTAATCAAAGCAAACCGGACATTCGAACAGGCTTGCTAAGTCGGTTGAGCTGCTTAGAGACGATACAGTAGATGCAGAGGAGCTTGCAACACTCCTCCCTCTCTTTCCTGTACTAATACTTAACTGGGACATCTTTTTCTTCTAGTCTATGTACCAAACGAGAACACTTTGCCGTTTTGTCGACAAGGAAATCCGTTTGTGTTCAAAATGTTTAGTAAATGCGACGCATTCTGGAATGAATCGTCCACCTCATATCTGTAAATGATCGCAATTTTAATGCTTAAGTTCCTCGCAAGCTTAACATTCAAATGATGCATTAGATTTCGCAACTTTACAGACTGTACCTTTACAGTGTACAAGAATTATTTTATCATGCTGAAAAGTCTAATCATTATGTACATCGAGCCGTTTAATTGTTGTTAGATCATGGAATATCTTTGAGGATGATTGTCGAAATCAAAAATATCTGACGTAGAAAGTTTGAAGGACAACTGTAATACGTCAAAGTATCGTCTTAGTTTATCCCTGTTAGATAATAAATTCTTCTAGGGAATACTTCGAATGACATATTATAAATATCTACTAAAATACTATAAACGAACGGCTCTTTTTCTCACATTCAAACGACGCGATTCAAATTTTAGCTAATGCAATTTCTGCTTTGCTTTTGCTATGTCAAAAAACGGTCGACCAGTGCTATGACTCGGAGCCAAGAAGCGAGGCAAGTGAGCCAATATTTTGTTGATACCAGCGTAGCCAGTAACTATAGTACTTAGTAGTTATACGTACAGGCTACATCGTTATAGAACGAACACACGCTTCGGACATACCCATGCTCTTTTACGATAAACTAGGCATTTCACAAGGGACGAAATAAAAACAATAAAAAATGTAAATCCAATCTTCATCGAAAGCCTGAACGTTTTGCGCCCGTTTCTTAAAAATCTCACAGGGAAAAGTATTGTTTATGATTTTGCGCGAACAAGACAGCACGATTAGCGAGGATTACGTTGCATCGATCGCACGACCATTTATCGCGTGCCGCGTCAATTATCATTGTCTCATTGGACGAATGTTCAGAAGCAAGCTCGGCAAACTTTTCCGGAAGGGACTCGACAAATTTTTCCACAAAAACGTATTCGCGGGTTGTTCATCGCGGAAGAGTACTTGGTGTGTGGAAAAGAAATGCTGCGGCACAGTGTCGTGAAGCGAGTCATAAGTTACGATGTTACGATGTTACGAATCACGACGAATCAGCAAACAACAAATAAACAATGCGCGGAGAAACAGGAGAGGGACGATTCTGGGGAGAAATCTCTCTGCGGCGAACAGTGCGGCGGACACACAGGTACACAGGTGATGAACTTTCAGAGTAGTGTGTATTTAAACTTACCGGAATCTGGATTGATAAAGATATTAGTACGTCACTCGATGCATACACTGGTTTTCGCGGGATTCAGATCGGAAAATAGTGATTGAAGAGTGTGAGAGGGGGAGAGAGAAGGCACTTGTGAGAACGGTGACAACGGAGATACTAAACGAGAATGATAACGTCGAAAATAACGACAAAAGGTGACACGACAATAGACGAATGTTGTTGCGAGAACAACAACAACGGAAGATTTCATGCGACTTGGCTGCGGAAATGGTGCACGAAATGCTCCCGATACTTCTCGGTACATCGATGATGAATAAACGCGAACGCGATGAAATCGACTATGGAAGAGGCTACATCGCGGGTTCTCTTGGCCAAAGTGGCGACATTAATCGCGACATAACTTTTATCAATTTTCTCTGAGACATATTATCAGCTCGCTCCTTTTCGAACTTCCAACGCCACAAACTTCGTTCCGTACAATACGACGCACACCAAGGTGATGACACTGCAGCTGTCCGTCCGTCCGTCCGTCTGTCCGTCCGTCCGTACTCCGTTTACACCCATGCAACGCATGCAACTGCCATTAACCAGCTTCAAGCCGAGTTCTAAATGGATCCACGAAATTCATTTCATTACCGTTTTCACGCTTATTTCCCTTCGACATTACGTACGGGTACTGTGTTTTAATACCAAATCATATCAATTTCCGTATCACGCATTCCGTATCATGTATTTAGCAATTTGCAATAAAGCAGGATCTGACGTACCGATGTAGTGGTGAATTATATAAGTGTGTACTAATTTGATATTTCGTACTGAACGTGTGCTTACGCAGTACTTAGGTATATACGTGCGATTTGCACGGGTTAGTCATGCACAAGCGGATTTGAAATAGTTTCACGATGAAGCTTAATAATTTCTAAAGGACGTACGACACGATGGAGTGGAAATTTTACTTGAAACTTGTTATTAGCGAAAAGTTAACAGTCACTACCCTAAATTTATTCATAGATACTCGTAAACAAACATACCATTGTTCATGATTTGTGCATGTATAAGTATGAAATATTCGACGAAACTTGCTTCATTGCAATGCCATTCTACACCAGGGGATAAGGAAGGAGTTATATATTTTATATATGTACTTGCGATTTTTTCTTTCCTACCATGTAAATACAAAATTTTCTACTAAAATATGTGTTTCTATTCATCCATAAGCATCCATTAGAACAAGAACGTCACAAAGTACTTTTCAATTAATGAATATTTTATTTTTTGTTATAATTAAAATATACATTGTGTCATGGGTGAAACAGGCGAATAGTAATCAATAGTAACAAAATATTTGTGTTATTTCCTTTAATTTCACACTCTGTTCTCTTTTTTATATTTATATATATTATATATATATATATATGTATATATGTATATATATATTCATATATAATTTTCCACACGCAGCAAATATGGTATACACAGTATACAGATTTAATTTCAAAAGCACAATTAGCTTGGCTTAAAATCTTTTTCTCAAGGGAACGGTCTATTTTCCATTGTGTTTGTCTGTCCATGAATTGTATTTAAGCCGAACTGTCCATACTTTTGCAACATCTGAGAAAAACTTGAATGTTTAAAGCCTTATCAGCCTTGGGTATGATATAATTTCGATGTATCTAAATGGAGTCCCGAAATGTCGTATTTACATTTTTTATAATCACGTTGCCGCGCTTTACGTCTTCTAGTCGAGGAAATCGCAAGATCTATTGGCTGTCGAATTCTCTACGGTTCCGTATCACGACGAATGATACTCTACGCGTTAACAGTCTTTTTCGCGATACGAAGTGCAGTCTTTTTTTACACCAGACAGGAACTGCCGCTGTTTGTTGCAAATGCAAAAAGAAACATCGTATGTACTAGCCTAAATTATAGTAATTTATATTTTCGTCTGTTCCGATGCCTTAAACATTCCGTTGATTCAGTGTTTGTGAAACTTTTTTTCCCCATGTAACAAGACACAATAATTTTTGCCATATTTGTATGTCTTCCATATAACACAGGAGTACGCGAGTGCAGCAACCTTCCAAAATCATTAATGAAATTTTGCCACCGCTATAACCGAAATAACAAGCAACGAAATTATGATGTCGCTATGAATTACTAAAGTGAATGCGAACTATAGGGGACTTATCCTTATCGTCGCCCCGCCCCGCCCCGCACCGCCCCTCGTGCAACGTCTGCTATGATTTTCGAATATTTTGGAACCATTTTCTACCACTCGCGTACTCTTCGCGTATCTACCCAGGACGTTCATATTTTAATTATATTCATTTTGAAATATTTTTATCTTTCTCTTAATTACTACATCATTATATACTAATTCGTACACGTATACATCATTATGTATGTGTACACGCATATACATATATAACATACGAACATACGTATGCCTCTCATGATACCTTATGATTCGTATAAGTTACAGGACTTACTTTAGATTATAAACAATTAGATGATAATAGATAATACGATTAGATTATAAATTTATGAGGAAGAAGTACGTGTAATTAGGAGTACGAACCATTGGTCCATGAATAGTAAGATTGTTTTACATCTACCGATTATCTCTAACTGTGAGAACTGCTTTCTGAACTGAAACTGTTTATCGACGTAAAGTCCTAATATGAACGACACAGCGTTGCGTTTCTAATAAGATTAACACCAAGCATATAATAAACAATACTTTAGTAATGCAACTTAAGATGCTAAAGAATAATTAGAGTATTAAATTATAAGATATACATGTTAGTATTATGAATCATGAATAACAAGAAAAGAGGAGTAAATCAATCATTTCAATTTTTACTCTGTGTGTGTGTGTGTGTGTGTGTGTGTGTGTGCGTGTGCGCGCGCGTGATGTGTAGGTGTTTGAAAAAAGATTGTTGCAATGAGGTTGACATTAATCACTGTCTTGTCGAGTTTCCTTTAACAGGTGTAAGAAAAAAAGCATGTTTGTGTACAAAAAATTCTGCTCGAGTAAAAATGTATGAACGTTCATTTTGGTAGTCTCCGTTGATAACCGTCTCATGCAATCAGCGACGAAATGTGCATAGACGTGAAAAGACACAATCTTTTCGACCTATTAATTACACTGATTGTAAATCAATGAAAAATTCATTCCTTCTTTAGAAAATGTACACAGAATTATCTAGTATTTTACAGACTCGACATACAAAGATTAAGGAATTTGGGGCTCCAATAGCAGTCTTGTACAGACTCCATAAGCTCTTTTATCCCAAATTCCTGTCTCAGTCTTGGACTGCACCTAGATAAAGTTGGTCTACTCCTTATTATGTTCTTGCTTTATCACCGAATTTCGAGTATGTAGGATTCATATACCCTTTTTCTTTCTTAATATGGTTGATGTCTTTGAAACTGACGTGGTCCCTGACCATTTCCTCGTGGCTTACCTTGGGCCCCGTATCCCATATTGTCGTATTCGTCGTAACTTTCGTAATCGTAGCTGGCGTAGATATCGTATCCTCCCTGATAGCCGTTACAGTATTCGGGAATGTAGCCGTAACCACCGCCGTAACCATAACCATATCCCGGACCCCAAAATCCTTGATTCCTCGGATCCGGATTGACTTTTACTTTTTTCACATCCACTTCCTTGCCGTTTATCGTTTGTTTCGGGGTTTTCAATAACTTATACACGACCTCCTTAGAGTCGAACGTTATAAAGCAAAATCCTTTTCTCTGATTCTTAACTTTATCGAACGGCGCTTGCAACTCTACGATAGTCCCGTACTGTCCGAAGTACGACTTGATATCTTCGTCGGTGATTTCAGGAGTGAGGCCTCCGACAAAAATTTTACCATGCTGGGGCTTTTTACTCACCCGTTTTGGATCCACCTACGGTAAAAGCGAGAAGATACTTTACTGGACATAGAAATTCGTATAAACAGAGGAGAAACGGTCGGGCGAAAAGTTTGCGGATGTACGCGTGAATCGCTCCTGTTCCCTAAAGTGCTACCGACCTTTCGTTTGTTGATGTAATGTTCACCTGAGGCCAAAAGTTTGTCGATGGTCTTTGGGTTGGTAAAGACCATAAACGCGAAACCACGCGACATACCGGTATAGGGATCGATTTTAACGGAGATGCTCTCGATTTCCCCGAATTTGCCAAAATGATCCCGCAGCTCCTTGTCGGTGGTATTACGCGATAGGCCACCGACGAAAAGTTTCCGTTCGTCGTCTTTGCCTGGAATTCCAGCGGTAGCTTGCTGCAGCTGTGGCTGGGATTGCGACTGTTGCTGCTGCTGGTGCTGGTGGTGTTGCTGATGAGACGACTGTTGGTGGGTTGGTGTCTGTTGGCCGGTACCCTCGGCCTGGGCTTGATTCTGGTAACAGTCAACCGCCGCCATCGCGTACCGTTTAGAGCTTAGCGCGTTAAAACCACGTCAAGAAATGTAAAGTGGACTGGTTGAACCGACGAGACGAGTGAAAGCAACGGTGTACTGCGCACCAGAATAATTTCGGAGCAGTTGGCACGCGTCACAGTCGGTTCTTATGGTGAACCGGTGCCGGCTTACGACCGAAAGAAAGATAGTCAGCAACAGTTTCCGATTCCCTCTAAGCCTCTATTAACACCACGCCATTCGCCCTTTCTACCGAGGCGCAATTCATCTGTCCAATCACGAGGATAGATCCAACGGACTCAGCCGGAAATTCCAGTTTGTTTCCGGTGATCGTTTCATTACTAACTTTAACGAATTTACCGAAATTAAGCAATAGCGGCAAGTCCCCCTACTTAATCTTTCCATAAATTTCCCATTTATTTTTATAATACCCTCTTGGCCGTGTAGCGAGCGTGTTTTAGAAAGTCCTTGAACATTGGCAAATACGAACAATGCACGAGTACCTTTGTTCCTCTGACCGAGATCGGTGTCTTTATCGGTCGAGAATCGTACATTCCTAATTCGCTCTATAGACATTCGATTGCAATGTATATTTTCTATCCATTAACAGCATTCGCCATTGTTCTTTGCGCAGCAGTTGATTTAGGTTAGGTTAACATTTAACCAGTCCCAACGAAACACTCGACATAAGCATTTACGTTTCTACGGAATATCATCGTTATTCTGTAAGTGCAAGGTATACCGACGTACACGATTAAACGTCATCGATGCAATTACCGTTGCTTCCTGTACGAGCAGATCTGTAAATGAAAAATCACTGCAGTCGTCGTGCACACATTTTAATTGGGTTATACATATTTTCCTCGATCCATGCTAATAATTTATGATTTTCCGGAGTTCAAGCAGGGCACAGGTAACGCACATTGTTCGAGATATGCTTACTGGAAAAATCATCATCATTATTATACGTTCGAGTCTCGGTTGGAAATTCGATGGAATTCGAGGCATTCTCACTTATTTGCGTACTGTTTAAAATCGCTGCTTTCTCGGTACATATATAAATATAGTCAGACAGAGAAGCTTGTATAAATAAAACACAGGCCCTCGGCAACCCCGGCTTATCTTTTCTTCGGTGGAACAGTTTAAGAATAGAATAAGGTTCTACGGGTAGACTGACGCGTTGTTAATTATAGAGCACGCTTATTTGTACCAACGTAAAAATGGTGCAAAAGTTGTTCGAAAGTCATTGTCGCGGAACGATATGCATGGGAATTCGAAACGATTGCGATAATGATAATCAGCAGTTTACTTTGCATGCAAGAGGGCAGAGACTTTTTCCAACTGTTTTATCGTTGTTTTAGCGGGAAAAGTAAGTGATTGCGTGCTCGTTCGATGGCGCCACATGATTTAGCGAACAGAACAGCGGTTTATTACCCCTTTAGCTGACAGTTTCCACTAGCCATCGATTCCTCTCTAACTGTATCCTGCGTTGTGGAAATTAAATTAATTTTACAGTAGATGCTCACGCGTAGGTTATACATATAGTCTTTCATTACGTTCAATTTTGCATCAACGCAACAATTTTACTTTCATTCTTTCCTTCGCACATCTTTTCAAGCAAGTATTTCGACACTGGTCGCACGTTGTTTAAAATAGGATCAATCTTGCCGGCAATCAATCGTATAAATAGGTTTGTGTATCTCGCAATACACCTACCTACTACACTCTATTCTTTTTGACACACATGTTCTTCCGATCTGAACGCGCTATCTACTTAGTCCTTTGATCCTTGGTCATCTTTTCTAACTTTCGTGACTCGTTATTGGAGAACGCTTCGAGTAATTACGGCACTATTATCATAACCAGTCATATAACTACTACAACGGTGTAAGCTGAAACAACTCGTGCCTCTTACCGCTCGTGCTTTTACTTGGAATCTGATACCAAAGGATTTGTCGCCGCGAATGTAGGTAGTACGAACGAATTGACGATAAGAAATGTTTTTCTACTACAAAAAGACATGGCGATTCGAAAGAAAGTGGTTCGTTTCGATTGAAACGCAAGGGGTTGTAGACTAGGCGCGTTATCGCAATTCCTTTCGAGAGTTGCGAAATCTAGATGCGAGAGGTTAATCTCTCCATTCGCTCTGTTCCACTCTGTTCGTTTCACCCCGAAGGAACGTCGCGGCGCGTCGCGACGACCGACGTCGTGCACGCAACCTTACACGTAGGATGGGGGTGGGGCGCCGCGACGCCAGGCGTCGCTAGTGTCGAGCCGGCGGCATATCGTCGAGTCGAACGTGTCGTGTGCCGTCGCTTGCCGTCGCTGTGGCCGCCGCCGTCGTGGTCGTCCTCGTCGTCGTATCTACACGGAGTAAATTTCGTAAAGTTTCGAAAAATCGTGCGTGTGCTAATCTCGGCGTTCCTTGCTTCTCGAATTCGCCGGGAAGTGAGAGAGCCTCGGTAAAACTCGGACTGCTCTCGGGCCGATCGGCGCTGGCCATCCCGGGCGTCGAAGGATCGCGATTCGCGACGAGGAGGCAGTGTGCGGGTACATTTGAGTCACATCTACGACCGGGGAGTAGCGTTCGCCTTGCGTGGAGGAACATTAATTTCGCGATAGTGGAAGCGAGGGAAAGCCTGAGAGAAATCTGACAGAGATTTGGAAGAGGGCGATCCGGGACTATCGCTCGCAACTCTCGAACACCGCGGACGCCGGGGAAAAGAGAGGAAAAGGTTACGGGTTGAAGATCCGCGAGAGGGTGCGAGGTGGATACGATAACCGTGGAGTATGAGTGCCGGGAGAAGGTAAGGCAGGCGATTGATTTGCCGCCGACGACGTAGACGACGCCGACGCCTCTTTTGCACGTAGAGTTCTAAACCGCCCTCGTGTGCACGGAAGTTAGTTGAGACAAATCGTGACGGGAGCTTGCTAGAAAGGGGGGGAGACAGAACGGTGCTCGGGTCGGCCAATGATCGGTGGAACCGACTGGCGCGATTTTCTTAGGTGCCGCTCAAGTGTAGGTATCGGGGATCGCGAGTAGGTATCATTCGGCAGATCCGATCACGAGCCGTGGGAGGGAGGCAGAGCGTAGAGCGGCGCGGCGCGGCTAGGGGTGTGCGTGAGCCAGAGAGAGCGCGTAACTACTTAGGTGTACCATGAATAATACGCGCAGCTCGCACTATTTCGCGTCCGTGGTAGCGGCGAGGGTGTAGGAACGGAACCTCGCGTCCTGTCCGCGTCGTGGCACGCCAATCTATATACGTATATACCTATTACGTATGTATGTACCTATACACACGTATAAAGCGTACATATAAATATAATCGAACGCACCCAGATATCTATTTATAAGTTTAAACACAAGGCGAGAGAAGAAGGAGTGGTGGGATTCACGGCAGTCGCGGTGGTAGCGATGCTCAGCCTCTGCTAGAGATGTGTGCTTGCGTGTGAAACGGTCGTTGGTGGTGGTGCTCTCTAGTCTCTCTGTTAGTGGTCTCTCGCGCGAACAAACCGCTTTAAGAAACGGACGGAATGATACAGCTGATTTAAATGTTCCCTTCGGCGCGGCGGTGGAAAAGGGTAGAGAATAAGACGGAGATACTGACAAGTCGCCTCTTACTGTTTTCAACTGTTTGGTGATGCTGCTGCTGCTGCTGCTGCTGCTGGTCGCGCGGTGATGGTAACGCTAGCGATGTGGCTGGTAGTGGCAATAGTGTCCTAAGACGCGGAGGGCCGGCCAGCAAGCGACGGGCTGGAAAACAGTGAGGAAGCGGAAGACGAGGGGAATCGGTTCGCGGAGAGTAACGCCGTCGCTCTGGAAATTGAACGGACAGAGAGGGTGGAAGGAGCGATAGCGCGAGGACAAAAGGTGCCGTAAGTGCGTTGTCCGTTGTGTGTCTTCGCTCGTCGCGTGCAAAAGAAGGAGGGAAGTGCTGGAGAGGAGGAAGCTCGAAGAGGGAAGTGGCGGAGAAACAGGGGAAGAGCAGAGAAAAGACGTCCTGGCGGCGAAGGATCACGGCCGCGAGCGCGTCCACGCGGATATGACGAGCGGATACGCCCGATTCACGTGATACGCAACACAATTGCTCCACCGATACCGCTCTCTTCCAAGATATGTGGTAAGTCCTCGCAGCCCTCGTATAACCTTCCCTCGTTCTCACTTATTCTTACATTCTTGTGCCACGTATTTCCAAACTTTTCTACTCGCGGTCGCAAACCCATTTGAAGCGTATCTTTATGAAATTCATAAATAAAGTGTTAGTCGCAGGTTCCTCGAGTTTCCTGCAGAAAAACCCAGCATCCCGGTTTTAATCGCTGCTAGAAAGCTCGGAGTAGAAATGTTTAGAAAACATTTAACCCGTGATCAAGCATGTATATACATGTGCTTTGGATCGGGGATTGGTTTGGACGTTACCCGTCGACGGTCGATTTATAAACAGAGAATGAAGACGCGACTCGGACGTTCGAGTGAACAACCGGTACCGCGAAAGCAAAACTTTTACCGTAACCGACAAAGGTTACAGTCGCTTGTAGGTATCTGAATCCGTAGAATGTTTGCGTGGCCGTCAGTTGTTAATTAGAAAGGGCTACCGCGTAAAAGTTGGATCGTTCACTCGAGCAGAGAATCACGATACCTAAAGGCCATTAAAAGGGCAACGTGTTTTTCCTTTATTGTAGGTACTAAAGATCAATGCCAGGGCGTTCTCATCGACGCGGACGCGACCTTTTCCGCGCCGTCATCCAACAAACTAGAAATTAACCTTTTCCCGCGAATCGATCACCTTTCGTTAATTCCCTATCGAATCCAACCCTTTCGCTTCTTCAAAGCTCCTCGCATTCTCGCAACTCCATCCACGAAACCACAGCACGCGTGGTCGTTTGTCGATCGCTTCATAATAATAGGTACCCCCTAAACATATTCAGGGCTAGTACGTTTGGGATAGCGTGCAAACACGCGTCATAAAAATGCCGGGCTTCTTCTTTATGGCCAGGCTCGGCGGTGCTCGTTTATAGACTTGACATTTATAGCGGTCGATTTCTTGACTGGCATGATTTCCATCCGCCAGAGTCAGTTTGCAGCAAGTTCGTCGAATCGCCTCACCTAAATCAGCGCAGCTATTGCAAGGGTGTCGTCTCGATAAATCAGCCAGCCTTTCATCTCCGGGAAACAAAGGGGTTGTTGCGCGGAGGGCGGGATTTCAGTCTATCAGCGTTGTTGTTGAACGTGTAACGACGTATTTCGGGAGCGTTACGCGAAACAGCGTTCGAACGCTCGCCTGGGAATTCCAGTTGGAAATCCCCGTAACATATTGTTCGCGAGGCGACTGAGTGCTCCTCGAAAACGGGGAACAACAGTGCATGTCTGTCCTGAACGTTGCGAACGTGCTCGCTTTCTTGGCACCTGAAAAGAAGGCAGGGCAGGGCAGGGCAGGCGTTTTCTTCAGATTCGCTTGGCAAATCAGGTGTAGCGCTCCTTGCCAGCTAAAAGCAGACATTTCCAGCGACGTCACTCCTCGTTTCGCTTCGTTTTCGATTTTCACCGAAAATAAAAATCGTCCCCGGTATTAACTTTTCTGGATGACTCCGCGGAAGTGGCGGTAGTTTTATTTGTTCCCTCGCTTTCGAATCCCTTCTACTTCGTGGTTCGCCTTCTCCTTGGCGCTCGCTCGAGTCTCGAGGAAAACGACCGACATTAGCCTCGCTGACCGCTGGCGAAGATAACGCCAAGTTCCTGCTCGCGAAGAAGCGGCCGCCCCGATCGACCTGATTCCCCGAAGTCGCAGTCTAATCCCAAGGAAATTCGGGTCGATGCATAATGAGGTTTCACCTCGGATTCCCAGTCGACATTCCAAGGCATTCCGCCAGGAACGTTGCCTTTCCGAAGTGTAAATTACCTAGACGGACGTGATCGTGTTAAGAAATTAATGCTGCCCACCGTTCGTCATTCGCGGTTCTTTCGAAAGTATGCCGCTCGAGCATTTACATTGTTTTGCTAAGCGCCTAACCCACGCTTCGCTCGCACGGAACAACTACGCGATCCTTTTATGTATTCCCTCAGCTCGCGCGAGCTTATCGATGCACCGCAACATTGCTCGAGCATGACTTAACGACCCCCGGAAAGTTTAACAATAGAATTCGTTGAATTCGGCTGCAGCAACGGTACGCTGTTTTTGCACAGAAGATAGGTATCTACCGTCGCGCGTCGCGTCGCGTCGTTTCTCATCGGAATAGTCCCGACAAAATAATCGCTTTGAATTGCTGCTACGCTACGGCACGATATTGTCCGGAGCGTGTGACGTATGGTAATGGGGCCTGAAAAGTTGCACGTCAGTTTTGCCTGTAAACGATGGCCACCATCGAGAGAAGCTCGCTTTCACCCAGAACAATGTTGCGTTAACGAACAGCTTAATTTGTCTGGACGACTTCATTCGAGCGAAGAGCTTCAAGCCTTTCATCGCGAGAGAGTAAATCGGATTCTTACGAACGAGGCAGCTTGTTCCTCTCGCCGCAAAACGCGGAGCCGAGCTTGCCCGATAGGTACCTCGTTTCCAGCACATTCTCTCTCAAATGCGATGTTTGTAATTTCCCCGTGAAAAGGTGGACGCGTGGATATTCAGTTTCTTAATGAAATCGCAGACAAATTTTTAAATATTCAGGTTTCTTCTATTAGCTATTTCACTAGCTTCCGACGAAAATAAAATTCATCTGTTCGAACTCGTGGCCCGACTTTGCTTCAACTCTCCGCCCACGATCACAGCGCGAAGATTCCTTTCCTGGAACTTTGAATCGAAGGAGAATGATCGGTAGCCTAAACAGGTCAGCTAGCCAATCGCAGTTAGTAGCAACGTTTGGTCTCACTAGCGAACGTCGAGATTGCAAGTGCTTTAGCGATGTCACTCCCCGTTTACAGAGCACGAAACGCCTACCTACTAGTTCGACGCGGAGTTTCGCGAAAAACAAGGCGCTTTCGTTGAAAATAGAGCTGACGGGCGCGGGCGGCCTGAGGCAGTGGCACTCAAATCGTGCTCCATGGAAATCAGTGGACCGCTTCGCTGCCCGTTCTGCGCTCTTAAAACGAAATTCGTGTCAGCATCCGTTAAACTAGGCAGCTGTTAGAGCATCGCGCATCCTACTCCGTTGAAAATTACTTGAAAATCTTCACTTCTGATCTGCGCCGGACACTTTCCAAGCGCACCTGCATAGCGGGAGCCTCGATCTCGATTGAAAGACACGCTCGGAACGCGGTCCATTATTAGGAGGCTGGCGCCAGCGAGCGATAGGAGAGCGTCCCCCTACGCGACGGTTTAGACTTTTAGAGTTTAGAGGAGGACGGTGCAAGCTCGACAGTGGCAGCCTCTGATCTCGCAGGCGAAAAATAAAAGGCCAGTTGGGGTGTGTTCGCTCGATATTCAGGCTAATGATATTCGGTATCGCGGAGGTCAGTCACGCGAGCGAAACACGCGCGGACACAAAGAGATCGACTTTGATTTCTCTCGGAAGCCCGTGGCCACCCTCGCTCTGTCATGCGGCTAATGAAAGTTGTTGCGTCGCGTCTCCCGACCGCTAAGTAACGGTATTAACAGGCCACGGACACCGGAACGCTGTTACGCGTCATTGGGTCTGGGTTAGGTCTGGGTTAGGTCTGGGTTAGGTCTGGGTTAGGTCTGGGTTCCTTGTTATGAACGGGGAGTTGAATCCTCTTTGGAAACTCTGATCCACCGAGACTCGTCGATGTTTCAATGCGTTCGAGTGGCGTTAGAGTAGGTAACTATTGTGCTATAAAATTGTTTCGATCTCCCCTCGCAAAGTGGAAAATATTGCAAGTGTTTGGCAATAATCAGACAATAAAGCATCGGTCGTTGGAGGAAGTACAGTAGGTGAAAGGGGATTTCATTGTCTATCAAACGCCGACCCTTTTCCAATCGACTCTAGTAAAGCGAGGAACGTCGTAAATCGTAGAACAAATACGGGATCGCGGGATGCTGGAGGAGACGCCAGGTCCGTTGTCCGTAAATACGTGAATCTTGCTGGCGCGATGATGGATCGTTTTCGAGGCCCTGTTCAACGAGAATTCGATTGACACGGAGCTAAACTATTCGGCGTTGAAAGGATCTAGAGCGGCAGGGATCGGGTAAAGGAGGATGGAGAGCTATTCAATCGTAATTTATCGCGGAGCGAGGAATTGGTCAGAAGGGAAGGTGGGAGGAAAGGCCAATCGAGGGAAAATAATAATTAGCAGCCTATCCGATGATAAAAACACCGCCGTGGATGCGGGATCGTTCCGATGACGCTCGATATTGCAATTTTATTGGCTTTCCGTTTCACCACGCTTCCGTGGACGGATTACCTACTTTAGCGGCGCGGAAACATCGTTTCCTTTTCTACCCAGGCAGTCGGTTGCGCTCCATGTTTCGCAGCGGCGATATCGAGCGACGCTAATCGAAAGGAAGCTCTTCCGGTTCTGCGAGAGACATCAGGGCTTCGTATTAAATAGCTTTCGCTGGATTTTCCACGGATTTGGTTCGAAGCGCGCTCCGCGACGAAGGATACTTTTCTGCCCTCGCCCGCGTCCACTCCGATCGCCGAAAGCAACATTCAGGGATGATACGAAGCGGCGCTGGTCTGCTTTCGATCGCGAGAGGAAAGATGGCCATTTCTCTTCTTGCGAATAAGTAGTGGAAGAAAAAAAAGGGCAGGCGGAATCGATTCCAGCTCGAATAATACGAATAATATCCGGCAACTCGATATTCCGAGGATCCTTTAACTCTTTGCGCGTTAACCGCTTGAAATTCCTTCTTTTCGAGCCAGTCCACTCTTCCCCGTACTATGAAGCAAACTTTCGCGTTCTAAGCTTTTAACCCCTTTACGTAATTTCCATCCGCCGTTCCCTGCAACCCAAGTGGATCATCCGAGCTATAGCAATCTCTCCTGCAAGTAAACAAGATATTCCAGATCTAGGTACCTACCTCTCGCCGATCCCATTTTCTAAATAAAGAGTAAAACACGGGGGCATCGTCCACTTTGAAGGCGAGAACGAAAGAGGGAGGCCGAGCCGAGCCGAGCCGAGCCGAGCCGAGCCGAGCCGAGCCGAGCCGAGCCGAGCCGAGCCCTCGATGTGTTACAAGTCACAAGTTACATACTTTCAAGGTTCAAGTGTCTCTTTCACAGGAGAAACGTCAATTTTGCAGATTCGCGGCCGGGATATCGCCCCAAATGCCCTCAGCTTCGTGACCTAGAGTACCTACCTGCCGCCAACTATTTTTAAAAGCCTTCCTTTTCCCTCTGTCCTTTCGTCGGACCTGCAGTCGTGCACGCGCCTTTCTCCACGCGATTACCCCGTCTCGCTTTCGCGAAAAGGCTCGCGTCTGCGGAATTACCTGTGGTTTCCTTCTTATTCCGCCATCTAGAGTGCTCAGTCGCGCCCCAGTTCTCGCTGACAATTCGAGTTAGGTCTATTTCAAACGATAGATAAGAGGAGTTGGAGGATCTTGACGGGTGCCCGGACACGTGTCTAGGAGTAAAAATCTAAAAATATCTCGAGTCCGCGCCAGTAACAAAGCGCGTCCGATCGTGTCCGCGCTGAACAGTCACGTTCTCCTTCATTTTCTCGCGACAATGCTACATTCAGCCGAAACAATCGTCCGTTCACCGTTCTCCGAGAATCTCAAAGAATTCCGACTCTAGGGTACATATACGGTCCGCTATCGACGAACGGACACGCCAGTCGAATAGGATAGCAGACAGTGATAACGCGAATGCGAGATTCAGTTAAATTCGAAGAAGATGGTCGCGTCGTCCTCGCCGCCGAGTACCTAAGTACCGAGCAAACGACAGCCGAGTTGTGAATCCCAGCGAATCGAATTAATATCGCCACAATCCTATTCAACCAGGCGTGCTCCAGATGCGTGCATTGTATCGCGTTCGCGGATCGACGGTCAATTGAATTTAATGGAGTCCCAGCGATCTCTTCGGCCACCCGCCGGGCATCGAATAGTTTAATGTACTCTTCAAACGGAGCAAGCTAGTCGAGCTATCGGCTTTCCACGAAACATTCAAATCCCCCCCGCACAAAATTCTTCTCGGCAATCCCTTGGCCATTTTAACTGGGCCACGAGGGTAGCTGTAACCTGTAAGTATGGGGGGCAGCTGCATATTTCACGAACGATCGGCCTTCTTTCGCCAAGTCGCGGAAGGACTCTGTGACGGTAAAATATTGATATCAGCCTGGGAAACTCGGCTCGAGTTAGCGGACAATAGAATTACCGTAGAACGCACTGCACCGGAAAATCGGAAATGATGCTCCTCCCCCATCTTCTCTCTTTATAAATTTCTGCTCCCGTTTTCGTTTTATTGCCCACCCTTTGTTGCCTATCCCCCGGCTCTCGCAAACACGCCAGCTTCACCGGCAACATGTTTTTCCCCAACGACGAACGCTTTTTTCCCATGAATTATATCCTAAGTGTTCGCGCGTTGGACGTCGAGGGCTTCGGAAACAAGAGGGGTATTACCAAAACGCTATTACAGACGCTACTTGCGCGCACATCCTCCTCGGTATCGATTTCTAGATCGTTTGCCCATCAAATTGCAATTAACGGAAGCCAACTAGTTGCGGCCGCGAGAATCCTTGTCGGATCCGGCTGGCGACCAGCTTCTCCGTTAATTAACCAGCGTCCTTAATCGAAACGATCGCTTCTCGGTTACTAGATTATTCTTCAACGGCTAATTATCGTTAGGAGTGATGACATCTGTTGCGGCTTCGTCTTCTTTCTTCGTGGATCCATTCGGAACAATAATCGGGCTTAAAGCCACCCAGACTTGTGTTTTATGGCTCGCGTGGACGGAAAAAGGGACCGCAAGGATGGAGGGAGTGCGGCACGTGCCAGGAGGGCAACGGGTAAGCGGCCGGCCTAGCTTGCTCGTTGCTTCCGTGGCAGCGAAGTGGTGAACTAAATTTAACTCGTTAGCACCGGTTGGTGACTATCTTGCGAGGGAGCGTGCCTCTCTGTACCTCTCTGTACCTCTCTGTACCTCTCTGTACCTCTCTCTACCTGCGCGACACGATCGAATGGCCAGCAAGGGAAATAGGTACATAGGAAAGCGGAACAGGCGCGTCGCGACACCACTGGACACCACGCGTTCCTCGCCTCTCGCATCAAACCAACGGCAACGCCAATTAACCAGAATGGCCGTATCATTGCGCCAGCTTCCACCCAGCTATCGGTCGCGTTCGTTTATTTTCCCTCTCGATAATAGCCGCCTCGAGATCCACGGCAATTCAATTATCCATAAACCGATTAGTCGGCGAATCCTTCCCGGCGCTGTTCTATCGACGAGGCCGTTCGAAACGAACCGCGCGGCCGCGTTAATTGACTCGCGGCTTGTTTGTCGAGCACCTGCCTCGAAAAACGCAGGACGAAGCTGAATAATGCTGTCCGTGCGATCAGAAACTCGTCTCTAATTTCTGCCAAGCTCTGTTTCCATTGAAACTCGGATGTATACCTACAGCGAACAGTTTCCTTCAGCAGGGTTTAGATTTTTGCCCCCTTTCGAATCGATTCAACGCCGTTTGGGCGTGCAAACGGGGTGGCCTCGTCTCTAACTTCCGAATCTATTCGAACGCTCATCTCCTACGACGAGGCTTTATTTCAGTCCCCCGAATCACGAGTATTTGCTTAACGTGCGTCACGCGCGCCTTTCTTCGATCGTCACGGAAAAGCGAGTAGACGACTGTCGACTAGACGTGCCTCGCAAGCTCGCAAGTGAGAAATGGGCGATCGTCGTGACGTCGGTGTTGAAAGTTGAAATTAGTCCGAAATGGCCCGCGCGTGGCTTTCCCTTCGATCGGCGAAAACGGGGCTTGCCCGGCGCTGAAATGGCGGCTGCTCTTTGCCAGCCTCGAATTGAAGAGATCGTAGAGGAAAATGGGAGGAGAGATAGGAAGAGGAAGAGGGCCACTTAACGAGACAATGAAAAGGCAGCCGTTGAATTTCAATTTAGAACAAAGCGATCCCCAGACGCGTAAACATCGAATGGAGTATCTGACGCGCGAATTCATTCACTGAATAGCCTCGCCTACACGCTTGCGAGCTCACGCGCGTTTTTCTTACACCCGCCACTACGAGCGAGGGGGATGGATAATTTCTATGGAACTGTAACGAGTCTGCTTGGCGCGGTAATGTCTCCTTGATGCTGCGATATCGCGACGTAATGGGAGCATGAAGAGATTAATTAAACGGTCTCATCGCGAAGACGCGGGGACAGGTTAAAGGTTGAAGGGATCAACGATAGATTAAGTCTGACTACCGATTCCGGAAAAGATCGCGCGACGGAAGCAGGCAGGCGCTCGAGAAACTCGCTCGCAGGTAGAACTTTCTAGTATTCGGGCTCACTAAATATAGCGCGAGTCTGATATAAATCCTAAGCCCCCGGACTTGCCGAAATTCAGACGCGATTTGTCTGGCTCCGTCTCCTGCTGGACACGTTGATCTTTTTTCGGTTAGGCTTTCTCAGGATCTCTCTTCGATAGAAGTCTAGAGGCTGCAGCGTCTAAACTTTCGATTGATAGGGAAATTCGGGTGTTTGAAAGACTTCGGAGGACTGATCACACGTGGTTGGAACGTAGACTCTGTGGGAAGGGTAAATTTCGTCCTGCCTGTTATGATGCGAGTTTCGGTTGGTTGCCCCGCGGAGTCTGGAAAAGTCAAAGCGCGGTGGGAGTCGCTAGAACGTGCGGGAAAGCTCGACATTCCTGCGGAGGAAAACAACGAATAGCTTTTACCCAAGTTCTTGCAGCTTTCGGAACTTTTGATCCACTCCTGTACAGCGTACACTCGTACAGCGTTAAATGTTAACGAGGCACGAGGAAGAGGGACGGGGCTGCTTCGTCTCGCGGTCATAAATATTTATCGCTCGAATCGTCGGAGGCGTCGCGGTGCCAATATTCAGGAACAAGTGGGAGCAGTGCCTATTCGCTTCCCATTTCAGGGTTGCATCGGTCCTTCTGTGGTCTTAATCGCCGATGATTAGCCGAAGGTGTAGAATTTTATCTTGTCCGGGTCTTGTGTGAAGTTTGAGTGGAGTTGGAAGGTGACTAATAAGGATTAATGTCTACAATGTTTAGGTCACGGAGGGAGGTTCGAAAGAGCCCAGTGCCGTAGCATGCCGGCGAGCTGCAGCGGGTGGTGGGGCGTCTCTGAGAGAGCGCGTCGATCGGCGTCGTCGGGCGTCTGGACGGGCGTCTGCGTGCAGGCCAGCCAGGGTCCGGAGGAGTCTGCCTACGTCTGTGTACTAGGCAGTGGAGGAGAGGGTGAAGGTGAAGGAGGGGGAGGAGGCGGCGGCGGAGGAGGAGGCGGCGGAGGAGGCAAACGGAAGCGAAGGCGAAGAGGTAGAAGAAGAAGAAGAGAGCGGCGAAGCGGAAGCACGGAGCTGATCGGGGCGCGGAGGAGCGACCGATGAGCGCGGGGGGGGATGGGGGCTCGGGGTTGGGCCCCGGGGGGCCTGGGCTGCCGGGGGCCCAGCCGACTGCCGCGACCCCCCCCATCCTCGGGCAGCACCTGAACCCCCAATCTGCCCAGGACGGACAGCCAGCACCCGCGCAGTCGCAGACGGGCCAAACTCTCGGGACCAGCACCGGTGCCGCCAAGTCCGCCACCAAGAGGCCGGCTCGCAGGGGTGGCAAACCCCCGCCCGACAGGCCCGTCAGGGCCCTATTCTGTCTACCCCTCAAGAATCCCGTGCGGAAGATGTGCATAGACGTCGTCGAATGGAAGTATCCTTTTTCTCAAGCTTTTCGGTGTGTGGCGCGCCGATCGTTCGGATCGCTTTCAGCATTAATCCCATCGGCCGGTGCCTCGAGTCTCTATTTACTCTCGTCGCCGTCTTCGGCGCGCCGTGCCGCGCCGCGCCGCGCCGCGCCGGCCCCATCGAATTCGAAGCAGGTCAACGGAGGAGGGTGGAGACGAGCCTCGAGGAACGTACCCGTTCACGTCCACCCCTGTTGACAAAGCGGTTATCAGCATGTATTGTCCCAATTCCACTCTCCTCTCTGCCAGTTACGTAAAACGTTTGCGACGCGCGCCGAGTTATTCGATACAGAGTACAGACCACCTGATAAAACATAAAACCAGATTCCCTTCATTAATTCAAAGTGACATTCGCTCTTATTGTCATCCACGTAAGATCGAAGGGACGCGTGAGGGGCATGTTTGTTTTTTCCTTTTTTCCGCTTAAGGGCTTGTTAAAGGTAAGGGGTGCGTGGAATCCTGTGGCTCTGAACAGGGAACGGAAGAATGTCGGTGAAAAGTTAGTCGACCCGCGGCTCGGCGGAGCGACGGGCGCGTTACCGGCATAGCCGAGGTTATTTTCATTTTCCTTAGCCAGAGCTTCAATCGACTCAACTTGCCAGGCCGTTCGAGTGGCTTATTCTCATGACGATATTCGCGAACTGCGTCGCCCTGGCAGTCTACACACCGTACCCGTACGGCGATTCTAATCTGACCAACCAGTATTTGGTAAGTAGCAGTTTTATTCGAACGAGCGTTTTAATTCATAAACGGCCACAGCCACAGCCACGAGCCTTCGTTTCATTCCCCGAAGACCAAAACAAAGCAGCGTTCGCCCGACGAACCCCGCGACCAAGAAATTTCGATCGTTCTAATAATAGAGAATCTAATAGGAATAACAGGTCCGTTCATCGAACCAACCGCGAACCGTCCGTTTTATCGATAAATAAACACTCTGTTCAAGAGACAGGGTTGATGGCATGAAATTCATTCGACCTGAAACTTCGATAATTGTTCAATCTTGCCAACAACGGTTCGCGCCGTGGTCCACTATTATTGGAAAATCTGATTCACATATGGGCCACTGGCCACTGGCCACTGTACACCGATTGCAGCGGAAGATGACACACTTTTATAGCATCTTAGATATGTGGCGTTTCTGCGGAAATTGCATTTCCATATAGCGCGACCTTTGCATCGTATCCCACTTATTGTTAGCTCTCAGCAGTCTCAGCACACCCTGCCATTTCCTTGGCCTCTGCGGAATCCGAGTGCTCGCGTCGGGGGTTTCCTCCAAATTTTAGTATTGTGTAGTTGTTTAGTAGCGTGTAGCGTAGAACGACAGTGCTGCTGTAAACAGCTGATGACGATGCCTCTGGAAAGGGACGGAAATTTCTCTCACACACGTCCCGGCGGTGGCGCGGCGGTGAGAGGAATCGTTTGAGGATCATTGAACGTGGGTCGCGGTAAATTCGAGGTTGGATAGAATCGAAGCTAGCGGAGCCCGTGTCCCGGAAAATGGGTAAAAGCTTGCCCGAGATGATCCGCCAATATCTGGCCTTCGAGGCGAAGCATAAAACCTTTTATTAGATGGTGGGCTTTTTCCACGGGCTTATCGCGGCCGATAGAGCACACGCGTCTATGTCGCGTCAGACCGGAAAGTTGGGCAAAAGACGTCCGTCCCGTGTACGTGTGGACGTCGCTGCAAGGCTGGAACCAGGCCACAAGGGCCATAAAAAACTTCCTATAAACCCCGTTTCTATTTGACCCCCTTCCTCAATTGTAGCCATCCCTGTCTTCCATTAATTCTATTGAGAAACTGAGCAACCGAGCTATCGCAATCGATACCATCCGACCTTTTACAAAATAAAACACTTGACATCTTGCGTTACGACCTTGGTCAGGTTTCATCAATCATTTCATCTTCGAAACAGTTAGAACTGGCCAAGTTACTCGGGTTATTTCAAACCTTCACTAGAGGACTACGAGGGACGTCTTTGTTGAAAGAGTTTCGAATATACGAGCAAGAAAAACCGTGACGGTGTTTGCGCGTTAATAAGTATGTACCTAAGTAGTTGCTCGTGAATTTCCAGCGAGTCAGATTGCTTTCCAAGTGAGCGCCATGCTCGTTGCCGCGGATGGTTCCTCTTCACTCTCGGCTTCCCTTTGAACCGTTTACGTCAGGTTTCCCTTCAATCGTTTGCCGATGCAGATGTGTGTCAAGCAGGCTGTAGTAACGGCAAGTGGGTGTAGACAGTCTTGATCAGTCATTGATAAACCACACGGGGCCTAAGTAGTATAAGCACTTGGAGCCGGGCTATCGATCTGACCAGCCAGCCGTCGCGTCGCGTCGCGTCGCGTCGCGTCGCGTCGGGTAGGCAAAAAGACGAAGATAAGGGGCAATAGGTATCGGTGGAAAAATATCATTGCCTTATTCCAAGATAACGGAAGTAATATCGGCTGCGTCTGGGGGAGCGTGACGCTGCACCGAGCAAAGCCGAGAGGTAGTACCTACATATAACATATACATATAATAGCGAAGTGAAACTGCTCTGCTATTCCGACGAACCAATGATCGATCGATTTCGGATATTAAACGTAATGGACGCCCCGAGAGCATACCCTTTTTCCCTTCCTCAACCCCTGCGGTTTTACCCTCGCCATTCAGCATTCCCTTCGCAACTTCACTTAGCCCTCCACCCTCTTTCCCTCATTTCCCTTCTTTATACCTATTCTGCTTCGCGATTCGTCTACTTTTCCCGTCCCAGTCCTCCACCCTCGGCGGCCTGTTTCATTCGATTTGTCCATTCCCCGCAGGCTTCTCATCTCTACTTCAGGCCAGCGCTCGCCCGACCTCCAGCTTCTCTATAAAATCGGGCGACGCGACGCGACGCGGACGTCCCGAGGCAAGCGGAAGTGCGATCGATTAGTGCTGAAACGAGCAGGAGTCTGTAATATTCGCATGAATTACCTATAGGTACCTACGATTGACCGATGATGGACCAGTCGTTTCGAACGAAAACGAGCGTTAAATAGGTAATTAACTACGTCTCCTCCGTGATTCGATAAAACACGCGGAACGTACGGAAACGTTTCCAGCGAGAGCGTTTAGCCTAGCCACGCGTGCATCATTTTCGCCGATGCGCGAGAGAGCGACGAGGAGGGTGCTCGAGGGCGGGATTCCCGATGACACCCTAGTAGCGCGTGGGAAAATGATGGAAAGTTGGCTGGAGTTTGCGAAAGTGGCCATGGTGTTCGCATTGCACTAGGTATCATATGTTTACACACGTAATTACGCAATTACCCGAAAATTAGATGCTCGCAGGCAGCGAGGAGCATGGTTTTGCAGCGGTGATTTCGACGCGAGTACGTACCTCGTTTCCTCTTTGGAGGCAGAACCCAACCCCATAGACCAGTAAGTTGACAACATTTACCTGCCGGCGCGGGCGAGACGTTTTCCACTTAATTAAAAGGAAAACGGTTCCAGGCGCAAAGGGGATTTAACTGGAAGGCTCGTGACTTTTCAGCTGTTCTCGCGCGCGAGATCAAAGGGAGCGGCTTCGTGTTATCTCACGCGGCGTGTCCGTTGGCTCTGTTTCAGGAAAAAATAGAGTATATATTTCTTGTGATTTTTACGGTCGAGTGCGTAATGAAGATCATCGCTTACGGCTTCGTCGCTCACGCTGGCGCTTATCTCCGCAACGGATGGAACATACTAGATTTCTCGATAGTAGTTATAGGGTGAGTACAATTGCATCCAGCTGCCCATTACTTATAAGCCGCGAGAGTAGCGAGAAAGCTTGCGTGAAATTCGTGGTGTTTCCTTTCTATTTATTTATTTCTCCCGTGTACGTAGTTGGAATGTGTTGGATCGCTTAGCAGATTACCAAAGAAGGTCGGCGCACTGTTCGCGCGATTACGGCGGAGGGTGGAAAGCCCGGGGCTTATCTGCCCCGAGACTGTCAACCCCGATCTTTTCCCTTGGTATAAGTTTATCGGTCCGCCGAGAGGCCACGTGGCCGCCGTAAATCGACGATTATGGGAATCGCCGGGACCAATAACGGAAGCTTTAGTGCGCAGAGATTTCGCCGCCGCGCCGAGGTCCTCTGTTCGACTTTCATCGCGCTATTTTATTGTCGTGCGCGGCTCTGGAACGCTCCACGCCCGATACCCGCGATGACATTGAATCGACACACGACCCCCTTTATTCTCCCTCGCTCGCGCGCTCCACTTCTGATTCAATAAGTTCTGCTTAGTTGGCGAAACAAGAGAGTTTCCTTCGCCCCCAGCGGAGTGCTTTTAATTTCGAGTTCGATTCGAGTCCGCGCCGCGCCCGCGCCGCGCCGTTGAGAGAGACCGCCTTTGGTCCTACGATCCCATATGTCGCGATCGAGATCGCTGCAGCCACGCGCTCGTTAGGCCTTTTCAATTCTCGCTCGCGGAGCGATAGGGATTTTTCCCCGTTTTAATCGATCGCTGTGTGCTATACCTACCTAGTGAAATGAGCGTTTCGCTCGCGATCGTTCAATCTTCGTATCTCTGGTTTGCAGAATGGTGAGCACGGTGTTGACGATACTCGTGAAAGAAGGCTTCGACGTGAAAGCGCTGAGGGCTTTCCGAGTGCTGCGACCTCTCAGGCTGGTCTCCGGAGTGCCAAGTAAGGGGATTTCCATATCAAAGCGATATCTCTGACCGCGACGCTCCCAGTCCGACGCGCCTTTCCTTTGTCCCTTTTTTATTGTACATAGAAGCGCCACGGCCGCCGAGGAAAGTGAATTAACGCGACTCTTACCTTCCATCTGTCCAGGTCTTCAAGTGGTCCTGAACTCGATTTTGAGAGCGATGATACCTCTGCTGCACATCGCCCTGCTAGTTCTGTTCGTGATCATTATTTACGCCATCATCGGCCTCGAGCTGTTCTCCGGGAAAATGCACAAAACGTGCAGGCACAACGTGACCGGTAAGTGCGGGGCCACTCTGAACACTCGATATCGTTGGGCACCTATCAGACGTAGGCGTTCACTGTTAATCGAGCGATCAATTGGTACGCGTGTTCTGTCAACCGATGCTCGTTAACTGCTTGCCTGCGCCTCTGAGTAGCCAGTAATTGAACGAATCAAGAGCTCCCAGCGTCCAGGTCCCAGCTGCTAGGGGCTTTCTTCGCGATTAAACGAGCTACAATTACTCGTGATCGAAATTACGTAAGTGCCCTGCGGCGGAGCATCGATCGCCGCTCCCGCTCCGGGAACAATTCCTTGAAAAATGAAGAAATATCGAAGAGAAGTTGGCAGAGGACGCCGAGGGAGTTCCCGGCTTAACCCCGAAACACACTTTGCACCGGCGCGGCGCGGCGCGGCGCTATTTTAGATATGATTCAGCCGCAGCGAAACTAACGTCTAATTATTCTTAGCGCGCGGAACGCGAGCTGCGTGGCCAGCGGGTAAACAGCTGATTCACGAGAATCCGTGAATTCGCGTACCTAACCCGGACGGGTGCCGATACCCGCGGAACCCGTCGCCCGACCACCTGGCAACCTCGCCCGCTGCGGCCGCTGCCAACTGCATACCTCTGCCCAAATCCCGGCGCACGCGGAGCAGCCAGGTGGCGGCCACCGAGCTGACCGCTAATAATCAAACCGCCCGCACCGCGCCGATGCTATCCAAATTATTAAAAAATTCCACATTTTCGACGTATGTAGTTTGTTTCGCGTACTTTTGGATGTCCTGTTTCGCAGATGCTATAATGGAGGACCCGATTCCGTGCGGGCCTGGCGGCTTCCAGTGCGACAACTTAGGGCCCGAGTACTACTGCAGCAAGCAGTTCTGGGACGGTCCGAATTGGGGTATCACGAATTTCGACAACTTCGGTCTGGCCATGTTGACGGTCTTCCAGTGCGTTACGCTCGAGGGCTGGACGGACGTGCTTTACAGCGTAAGATTGATTCCGCGTCGGAAATCCATCGTCACCCTCTTCTCCAATGAATGTCGATACATTATTTTCGCGAGCGACGTGCTGCTTGATCGATAACGCAATTTCCGTTATTACGTAATCTCCTTTAAACGTTTTACAAGCGGCTCGAGCTGCTCGTAATAGAAATCTCATGCATGCAAGGAAAATCTCATCTCGCTTTTATCAGCGACTCAGCCGCTGATCGTTTGCCCTCCAGATCGAAGACGCGATGGGAAGCTCGTGGCAGTGGATTTATTTTATCTCGATGGTTATACTTGGAGCTTTCTTCGTGATGAATCTGATTCTCGGTGTGTTGTCCGGGTGAGTATTTTAGAATTTTAGATATCTACTAGGTATGCACGGTTAAATATCGACGAAGTAAGGACCTTGCCTCATAACGGATCCGCTCATACCCCTCTAGAGCGTCTGGGTCCCGTAGTCCCCCAGGAAGGTCCAAATATAAATATCTTCCTCCTTGCACACCGCGTGTCGTGAAATCGTGTTCTTACGGAATCGTACACCTGGCGGCAATCAACGAAATAAAAATACATCTCCTCAAATGTTCGCGCTACGAGCATTCGAGCTCTCCGCGTCGCGATAAGATAAGTAGTGGAACACGCTCGAGCGAAACGCGATCGATGGACGCGAGCGAAGGGAAATAGGGCAGAAACTTTGCAGGAAAATCGCCAGGCACGGAGGCACGAGTCTCGTCGTCCCGCTTTCCGCTTTCCGCTTTCCGCTTTCCGCAAACTTCCCCGTGTTTTGTACTCGCGGAGTCTCTCGATTTCCGTTTCATCCGCGAACGTCCCAATTACCCTCGACTCCGCCACCTTTAATCACGGCCGCAATCGCGTGCAATCTTTGCCCGGCGCAGCGAGTTCTCC
The DNA here is from genome assembly GCA_910592295.1 of Andrena haemorrhoa. Classification (NCBI taxonomy): domain Eukaryota; kingdom Metazoa; phylum Arthropoda; class Insecta; order Hymenoptera; family Andrenidae; genus Andrena; species Andrena haemorrhoa. The sequence goes on along the minus strand of OU342944.1, from coordinate 273,106 downwards.
AAAGAGAGGGAGAAAGCGAAGGCGCGGGGCGACTTCCACAAGCTCCGGGAGAAACAGCAGATCGAAGACGATCTCAGGGGCTACCTGGACTGGATCACGCAGGCGGAGGTCATCGAGCCGGAGACCGACGAGCCGAAAATGCAGGACGGAAAGTGTACGTCTCTCGATCTTATCTCGTTCTAAACTCACTTCTAGTTGAGTTGAACGCTAGTACCTAGTACCTAGTACCTAGTACCTAGTACCTACATACTTTATTAGGCTGACACCGCGTCCCACCTAGTCAAAAAGGAGGGCGCAAGGAGGGTGTAAGTAAAGTCGAACGAAATACTTTCTTACAGCGAAGCAGCAGAGCGAGATGGAGAGCACGGATCAATTAGAGGGGGACGAGGAAGGGGTTCAGCAGGAGTCTGTGTGGAGGCGGAAAAAGCGGGACTTTGATAGGTAAGAACTTTTCGTTCGTCGAAATTCCGTGGTAAGTATTGGAATGTCACGGTTACGAGTTGCGGGCCGCATTACGGCTCAACAAACTAGTTCGTTACAATGTGGATCTGGAGGGAAGAAGCGTTACATATTAATTGCCTGCCCGTAAGATCGAACAGTCCGAAAGGCCGTACTTATGAAATGCGAAGTGAGCTACGCCACGAGTTTGATCCTGTTTGATCGAATGATTTTGCAATGGAAATGCGCAGGGTAAACAGAAGAATGAGGAGGGCCTGTAGGAAAGCCGTGAAGTCGCAGGTTTTCTACTGGCTGATCATAGTACTGGTATTCCTGAACACGGGCGTTCTGGCGACCGAGCATTACAATCAGCCATCTTGGTTGGACGATTTTCAAGGTACGGTAATCTTGAAGATTGGGTAATCTATTTAGTTTCTCGCATTATCTCCTGTCTAATATGTTACTCGTCCCTTTCTTTCATCGCGCAGAGATCACAAACATGTTTTTCATCACGCTGTTCTCCATGGAGATGATGCTGAAGATGTATAGTTTAGGATTTCAAGTAAGTCGCGAAACACTTTGTCTTATCCTTAAGACGAGTAGCTTTGGGATTCGTGAAGGGGAGTAATCGGCCCGGATAAAATTGCGACGTAAACTCGGACGATTAAATCACTATCGTTTGTTCCTGTCCAGGGTTACTTTGTCTCGTTGTTCAATCGGTTCGACTGCTTCGTCGTGATCGGCTCGATTACCGAGATGATCTTGACGAACACGCACGTGATGCCGCCGCTCGGCGTTTCCGTTCTGCGTTGCGTCAGGTTGCTCAGGGTGTTCAAAGTGACACAGTAAGTTCGATTCTGCGGGCGACACAGTCGTGCCTAGCTGTTTTTCCAATCACGGCTTCGATTTTAGATATTGGAAGTCGCTGTCCAACTTGGTGGCCTCTCTGTTGAATTCCATACAATCGATCGCGTCCCTGCTGCTTCTGCTCTTCCTCTTCATCGTGATCTTTGCCCTCCTGGGCATGCAGGTATGATCCGCCCTTCCCTCTATTACGATCGCTGCTCCTGGTCCCCAGCTTCACGATTTTCATTCTTCCACAGGTGTTCGGGGGGAAGTTCAATTTCAGCGAGCTGCAGGACAAGCCTCGTCATAATTTCGACAGCTTCTGGCAGAGCCTGTTAACAGTCTTTCAGGTGAGCTCGGGATTCCTCGTGGACTCTGCCACCTTTCGTATCACGCTACAAAGTGGAGATATCATCGCCTCATTTCGATTCGCAGATATTAACCGGAGAGGACTGGAATGCCGTGATGTACGACGGAATCAGAGCCTACGGAGGGGTAGCGAGCTTCGGCATGCTCGCCTGTTTCTACTTCATCATCCTCTTTATATGCGGCAACTGTATCCTTTTCAGAAACAACAGACTCGTACAATCGGTAGAAAAGAATTAACATAAACCTCCCGGAAGTAATAATCCTCTCGTAATAACGTCGCCGCGAAAGAGCTCAAGTAGATCAGCGAATCTATTAACGCGCGCCGAAGCGTCGCGGTCCTCGGCACTCGTGGTAAATGATCCTTGACGTAAGAAGCAACGCAGATATTCTACTGAACGTCTTCTTGGCCATCGCTGTCGATAATCTGGCGGACGCCGAGTCGTTGACTGCCATCGAGAAGGAAGCCGAAGAGGAGGTGAGTTTCCTCCAGTTTCCTCCAGTTCCCTCCAGTTCCCTCCAGTTTCCTCCAGTTCCCTCCAGTTTCTTACCTTCTGCTCTTTCCGACCCTTTTTCCCGTCAAGTACTTAACGCGCAGCGATCGGAGAAGAGTCCGTTAAGTAGCATGCATGCTCGATCCACCGCAGCTTCATTCATTCATTCAAGTATTCGAGCGTCTGGCTGAGAATTCTTAACACGGGGAAAGCAACGAGAATGACAGCACGTCGCCTCAATAAACGTTTCGTTATTGCGTTTACTTAGCCGCGAGGGCGAGGAAAATTAGAATGCCGGTCGTTTTATCGTTCTCTCAAAGAGCGTCGGAATAGGGGGCTCGTTTGCTGTCGCCCGCCAGACGCCGCGCCAGCTCTGACGCCGACTCCGACACGGCCCTCCACCGGCTTTTTATTGCTCGTTACGCATTCCCGAGTTTGAATCTTACGAATATTTGCCGCGCCGCAATTACGCGTTTGGATCTAGGCCATCCGCGGGCTTCCATCGCTGACACCGTTGTTGCGCGCTCTTTCAATTAAGTCTACAAAGTGAGAAAGTACCTACATTTATTAAATTGTTAATACGATGGCCCATTTATGTATTTATCTCCGTTCGCTTTCTCTGAATCGAACGATTTTAGTGCGACTTTGAGATGAGAATGTCTCTGGAAACTCGGACAGGTTAATAAACGTAAGCGTTTTTAATAAAGCGGTGAATTAGCGACTCGCTAACCGACTCGGACGATGATAATCCCAGACAATGATTCGAAAGTATAAACTGTTTAGTTTACTCTGCGATCCGGAATTTTCGCGCGGACTCGCAGTTAATTTCCAGTTAACGAGTATCGGTTAAAAACTGTGTCATCTCTTTTAATCGTTGCGCCTGTATGCTCGAGGTACTGCCAACTATAAAGTACGCACGGGGAATCGAGGTCGTCGCAATCGAATACCGATACTACGGAATTAAAGCCGTTATTGAGAAACATCCTCCGCGCCATTGTTAGTTTTCTATCTACCCCTCCCCGGGCCCCGACCGCCCCGACCGCTTCGTTTTTTCGTGTAACATTTTGTAACGAACCACTATAAATACGCGGAGCGGGTGGAGCGTAAAGATCCGCGACAGGAGTGGAGAAAAGAGGAGACCGCCGTTGAACAATGGGCGACGATAGAGCGTCGCGTCCCTGCATAGCACCGCGCCGAGAGCTTAATCGTTCGTGTTTGGTCGACGAGCTAATGGAAAATCGGTAGCTGTCGAGCGTTAACCTTGCCGAGGTGAGGGCGCGCTTCGACCTCGCGCGACACGGAATTCGAAGGGGAGTCGGGGGGGCCGTGTCTGCTATTTAAGCTGGCGAACGTGTCAATGTCTTGATCGAAATTAATGATCGAGGGGCTTGATGGTTTTCAGGCCGAGAAGAATAAATCTCACAGTGACGCACCAGCGAGGGATGAAGTTAGCGAGGAGCAAGGTGACAGCGGCGAAGAACTTGGGGGTGACGACGAGGGTGGTGAGACCGATCTTGAGCAGGATCCTAACGAAACGAAGGAAGAAGACGAGGAGGAGGAGGAGGAGGAGGAGGAGGAGGAAGAGGAGGAGGAGGAAGAAGAGGAAGAAGAGGGCGAGCATAACGAAATGCATGGTACTACCCGTGTTCGATCGAACATTTTCGTGAATTCAATTTATATTTAGTACTGCTTTTAACTAGAATATTTGCGTAGACGATGGCACGGGGCAAGGGGTGTCAGCTAGGCCGCGACGAATGTCCGAGTTCAACATGGCCACGAAGGTACAACCGATCCCAGCTGGCACAGCATTCTTCATTTTCTCGCAAACGAACAGGTAGCGAGCGATTACCGCCTTACTTTGTCCAGCAAACAATTTTCTTTGACCTTGCGTTATCATCCCGCACACTGTGTTTCAGGATTCGAGTCTTCTGCCATTGGTTCTGCAATCACAACTACTTTGGCAACGTGATTCTCGTCTGTATCATGATATCCTCGGCCATGTTAGCGGCTGAGGATCCCCTAAGCGCTTTATCGTATAGAAATCAGGTACGACAGACCGTCGCGTCGTTCCGCTCGTTCATAATTCCTCGATGATTCACAGGCTTCGATACTAACCAAATTATCCTCGTATTTGGTTACAGATATTACAGAATTTCGACTATTTTTTCACCACAGTGTTTACGATCGAGATCTGCCTGAAGATGATCTCCTACGGTTTTATCATACACGACGGCGCGTTCTGCCGATCGGCGTTCAATCTGCTCGACCTATTGGTCGTCTGCTCGTCTCTCATTTCGATGTCTTTCAGGTACGGTATCACGAATTCGTGGATCTTGGAGGATGCTGCGAACGGAAGGTTTATTTACTCTGGTGTTTCCAGCTCCGGCGCGTTTTCCGTCGTGAAGGTCCTCCGCGTGTTGCGCGTCCTGAGGCCCCTGCGCGCCATCAATCGAGCCAAGGGATTAAAGGTATTTCTCTTGGAATATTATCCACGTACGATCGTTAATTTCGAATAAATTGGTCACACGAGTGCAGCGCACGCTCCGAACTAGACGTACAACGATTCGTATAACGCTTTCGGTATATGTAGATCGAGTCGCGTGATGAGCCCAATGAAACTTTCTAACAGCTAGCGGAAGCGATTTATTGAATCTCGGGAGTAGACTGCTCGTGGTCGCTTTTGCGAATGGAGGCGACAATAGTAGGGTAAAGTAGCCGAATATCAGACCCATTTCTTAAAAACATCATCATAACTCTTGACTGAGAACACTTTTATTAAAATTCGATACGCGTTTTAAAAGTAGAGTAGGTATGTATTCTCTAGCAACCTACTAGAAAGTACTTACTATAACAAAAATTCGGTTTCCTCGTAATAAAATAAAAACGAAAGTCATTCAAATACGCAGATAAAAGAAAATGGGTTCTTAATACGAAACCCAGTTTGTTTTTTCCTGAAACTTATTTTTTCTTCCTTTTTTTATAAAGTCCGCCTGTGAAATCTATTTCTTCACTACCGCAGTCTTGGTGGACCCACCACGCCCATCGTAACACTTTATACGTACACTTAACCCATTGTTCGCCTAGCACATCTGAAGAATAAACACCCGTGCAAAACAAGCATTCTGTATCAAAATTTTCTTTCTTAATCACTTTCATTACTCGGAACAATTTCTTCTTCACTCGCATCAGTAGAACGTTCACGCCTTCACGGGACTCATATTTGGAAACAATAACATGATAACTACTACAGTACTACCTAAGGCGGCTTCGAAGTTAAGTCTTCATCATTTAATGATATATGTACAACTAGTAAGCCTGAGACTCCGTTGCAAGCACTATACAACAGTATTTGTGAAAATGATTATACGCTTACATACCACTTTAGAGGTATTTGTAATTTGATCGAACCACTTGAAAAACTTTCTGCCACTGTGCGGACAAATCAACTAATACACGGTTAAGTGCCATTAAAGAAATGGCATCGCTGTGACATTCAAAAGTTCTGTAGCGGAGATAAGCTGGGGTCTCATATTAGGAGAGTTCGTCATATTTGGCTACTTTACCCTACCGACACCTTCGCCGATATCCAAGTATCTTAAATTTCGAATCGCCCGGCAAATGCCTCGCGAGGACATTACGTCTACCATTAATTCTTGCAAAATCTTTCTGTCGCGCTTATAAAAAAATATACCTACCGCGTTAAAGATGTACTCGTGCTCCTTCGTCCTCTGCGAAACTCCCCGCGTGACTCGCGAAGTAGTACCAAAACCAGAATACACGATCTAACAGAGAAAAAAAATGTACGAAGTAAAAAAAACGATAAGAACGAAATGAGAGGTAACCGACGTGATAAAAATTAATCGGCACACGTAACCCCGTTTCTGAAAGAGCGAATCTACATTATGATTAATGTTGAACCCAGCACGTAGTACAGTGCGTCATCGTAGCGGTAAAGACTATCGGAAACATAGTCCTCGTCACCAGCCTCCTGCAGTTCGTGTTCGCCGTCATTGGCGTACAACTGTTCAAGGTAGGATTGCCAGGCCCCGGCACAAAAAAGGTCCTGGGACATTCCTTCGAAACCTCTCGTAGTACACTAGAGTGGCATATAATATAAAACCGAACACCCCGTTTACACCCCAGCCCTTACAGTCTGCCGATCACCCCACCCCAAACACCCCCAACCCCAGCCCTCTCTTACGATCCGATATGTATCGTCATATCTTGTTCATTCATTACTTCACATACGTTTGATGCAACGCCAAAATAATTCACCATCACCAATTATTCACTACTACCAAATTCGTCTACCACCTCAGTACGCCTTTGCTCGACATCCCGGCTACCTTTATCGACGATTATTCGCGATTACTCGATGCTCGCACGACGCTTTCGCGACCACCGTGGAAATAAAGAACACAGAATCTAGCTGGAAATGGCACTCGATGATGATTGATGGGTCGCTTCGTGGAAAATAATCGTCGAGAGGTGCGGGCACGAGGAAGACGTTGTTTTTTCCGATAAATGCACCTCTGGGTATCCTCCCTGTGAAACAAGCTGTTTTTTACGTGTAACTTACTTACTCATTGGGTTTCTTGTCTCGACACTCTCTCCCCGAAACCTCTCACACCGGGACCACCTCAGATCTCTCTTCTGTCCATCCCTTGGAACGTTTTTCTTTGTCTACTTCCCCAGCGACGCGCGATGCCCAGCGCGCTACAGAAAGGCTGCCCTCATTCGAGACACTTTTACGCCGGCTCCTTTAAACGAGCTTGGGCACCCCGCCGAATATATTTCCGATAATCGTCTAACGCGCTGATTGCCGTCTAATAAACGAGCTTGCCCGTCTTTGTCCCTCGACTGGCTTCAGAGTTTGGCTTCACCTTAATCCATGCCCAGTTGAAATGGCCTCTAGAGAGAGAACGGTCGCGGATGCTTCGGCGTAAAGGTCGTAAAAGGCTACTTCATGGGGGCACGCGACGCGGCCACTCTCCATCGCCCGACGGCGCACTCCCGACCACACGTTCGTGTTCGTTCGGGGCTTAACAAATCCGGCGATGGTAGAAACGAGCGCGCGAGGCAGCGCTGATCTTTCTCCGCGGTTCGCCCGAGAACCGATCCGGACCGTAGATGACTCGCGTAGCAAGATGCTTTTTCTGTTGCATTGCCATTAATGGGATTCTTTGTTTGTCGATTAGTCTAAAAGGCATCCCACGCTACGGGACTATCGAATGGTAGTAATAGGAGACACGGTCGTACTAGAGATCTCTCATTCACATTCTGTCCTTTTGTTTCCAGTAAAATCTATATCTACATACATATATATCACGCTATGCCACGGCATGCCGATACGCATAGTACCTATACGTGTACCAAGTAGTGTACCAGCATTTATACGTTATAGTAGACGAGTGACCGGGGGGAGATGAGACGGTAGCTCAAAGTAGACAGAGACAAAGCGAAAATTCTCGTCGCATACACGCATATGCTTGCATATGTGTGCGCGTAACTCTCGGGGAAAGCGATTTTAGAAGACAGCAACTGGCTTTTCGCAAGGTCCACCCGTGCCCTTGGTCTATTTCGACTTTGGCTTTCGTGTCTTCGTTTATTTTCCCTTTGTCTGGACACCTATGACTTTCTTTACATCTCTCTCTCTCTCTCTCTCTCTCTCTCTCTCTCTCTCTCTCTCTCTCTCTATATTGTATATATATACAATATATATATCGGGGTATATATATACATATATACATACATATATCGTCCGTTCTGTTTCTCTCTCTCCCACTCTCCCTCCCCCTCTAATCTGTTGCCGCTGCCCCTCTGTCTTCTCTCTTCTTCTGACTGTCTCCCTCTGTTTCTTTTCGCCTTCACTTCGCTGCTCGAGAGCTCTATAGCTGGAAGACTAAATCTCAGACACAATAACTCGAAGAGACACGTAGAGTGAGGTGAATCTGTTGCGTTGAGAAGACACCTTGTGTACGCGAGACGGGACGGTGATCATTGTCGAACGGGATGTCTCGAACGAAATTGGGGTGCGCGGAAAGGGTGCTCGAGATCTCTCATGATTAAGTACTGTTAAGTAAACGAGAGCTGTTGACTCGTAACAAGCGGACGAGACATTTCGGACGGCAACAGATGATCCAGCCTGTGCCCGCGATCCAAACAGACATCGACACGGACACGGACACAGACACGAACAGAAAAGCTCATGCGGGCTTCGCGGTTGAAACACTTAATACCGACAGTAGAGGAGTGTTTGACAATTGCATGTTTGTGCCGGCTGAGCGTTACAGTGGTGTGTCGCTATAATATTAACACGAGAGAAAGGAAAGGAAAGGATTCGAGAAAGAGTGTAGAAGAGAGGGAAGAAAGTCCCCCGATGTTCCTTCGCCGCGTCATTTGTCTTCTGGATCCCCATAATTGCTGCAAAAAGAAGCATCACGGCATTTCTCTATCCGGTCTACTCGCAGGGCATTTTACTTCGGCCTGAACGACGATCGAAAACAGAATAAACAAAATGGAAAAGTTCCTTAGTAATCGCGCGTTTCCCTATAGATTCGTTTACCTGCTCGTCCACTGCGTTCAGGTTTCGCCCGCGTTACGATGGAACTCGTACAGTTCACTTTAAACGCGCTGGTAGTTGGTACCCTTCGATCCGTTATTTCCTACCCGAGCGCCGCCCAGAAACTTTGATGCCTACAGTCTATGTAGAGTGTCTAGACTCTAAACAATCTAGGCTCTAAACGACCAAAGTTTCCAAAGTTTCTCTGGTGCTCTTTGCTTTTCTTCCGAATCAAGCAGCAAACTGAGGAAAGCAGAGCGAGAAGCAAAGTTCGACGATCGAACGGAGTTAGAGTGCGTGCAACTTAGACGATTCGTAGCGTAGTTTACTTTCCACAGGATCGCTCGTCGTTGCATCGAATTAGTCTTATTGTTAGCCAGAGACGAGTAGTAGTTTCACGAGTATCGATCGTTCGCTACTACACGTTCTACGACAGCCAATGAGCTGTTCAATGAGATGCAAAGGTACTCGGTTTTTGTTACTTTGATGTGATCGTTAGAGCTCCAAGGATGCACCTTCCTTTCAACTCTTTGCACTTTCACTCGCCTCGAAACTGTAGGTCGATTAGGCTAGCTGTTTTTTTTCTGTGTCAGCATTAGTCGACTGATGTAGCGGTCGAGAGACAAGTGCAAGGCGTGTCCTTGGGTGCAAATCGCGCAAGGTGTGCAAGTCATCGAAGAAGCTCGAGGAACTTTGTACGAATCGAGTGCCTGGTTCGAGTTCGAGAGAGTGCTAGATGGTGAAAATGCATCGTGTCGTTAGTGTGGTGGAATATCGTTCCGAGGACGTATCCCGAAGAAGGATACTTTGCGGTAGACAATTTCTACTAATTTCTTTAAAAGACAACGCGAAGGAAGCGGGACGATCGCGATCGAAAGTTTCGTGGATTAGATCCGACGAGGAAACGCGTATATATCTGGTCCGAGGCCCCATAGGTGCATTGCCGAGAAAAAACATCGAGCACTGGTGGGTTGGATGGATGGCGAGGGCTTAGTTAACGATTTAAATACGCAGCGAGGAAAGAGATTCGCGTTGCACGGAAAGGCAAACGAAAAGGAAAGAGCAAGAAGGAAGTGGATGCGACCAGAGTGAAAAAGAGAGATGCATTTTCTGTGGCCAAGCAGACGCTAAACGGCACGAACAGACTGCATACATGCTCGTAAATAGAGGGACAATGGCGTTCCAGAGGCGCTGCTATGAAAGAAAGGGAAAGAAAGGGCCGTCGAACGACGCGACGAATCCGAACGCGGAATTGTACATTGTGTAACGTGCATCGATAACAACGAGTACACTTAAGCTAGCTTCCCGAATTCCCCTGCCCCTAGCCCTAGCCCTATAGCGCCAGCCCTTTAAGAAACCAAGCCCAGCTCCACGAGCAATACTAGCCGAATACTAGCCGACCCCTCGATTAATGCTACTTTATATTTTTTGGTTTTCTCTTTCTGTCTGTCTGTCTCACGATCCCGTGTTCCCCGCTGTGCTCGCTCGCCCTGCTCACCTGCCCTGATACCAACTACGTAAAAAGTACGTAGTGAAGTGTGTGATTGTCGCCATTAAAACGATCGGCAACATTATGTTGGTCACCTATCTCCTACAGTTCATGTTCGCTGTTATCGGGGTACAGCTGTTTAAGGTAAAGCCAACCACCAACACTTAGAAACTTTAAACTAAGCAAGCCACCTACGACAACTTCTACTCTTCTACTTCTACTTCTTCTTCTTCTTCTTCTTCTTCTTCTTCTTCTTCTGTTGTCTACCTGTTTCTAGTTTCGTTCTTTCTTTCTTTCTCTCTTTTATTCATTCTTTCTATCTCTCCACCTCTCTCCACCTCTCTCTCTCTCTCTCTCTCTCTCTCTCTCTCTCTCTCTCTCTCTCTCTCTCTCTCTCTCTCTCTCCATCTATCTCCACCCCCCCCCCCCTCTCTCTCTCTCTCTCTCCTGTTTCTTCATTTTTGTTCTCGTTTCCTTCTTTCACCTTCTCTCTCGTTTTTGTTTCTTCGTCGTTGTTCTTCGTAATCGACGCCAGGCAGACTAACGGTCTCGCGTTAAATATAATTGCAAGCTTTAGAGGCGCGTCCGCGGGCCGGAAACTTCAAACTCCCTCGCGAGATACGGGGTGCTGGCACGTCCGAGGGGATGATCTTTCATCGAAAGGATCGACCAGTCCTTGAATTTTAAATTCAGTACTGGATTAACCAATAAGCAAAATAAACATGTGCTTAGGGCACCAGGAGAAAGGAGAGCACCATAGAAATTTTCTGAATTTTAAAATCTAACTTTTATTAAAAACACTTTTTAGTCAAATAATTTGATAATTATTATCAGAGATGCCTCAGAAATCGTATTATTGTATATTGCGTCGGAGTGATCAGCCGTTAGGTCTGATTATATTCATCTCGCCCTCGGATCCCTCCATCCCGTATTTCACGAAACGCTGCACGCTGACCGATCGCAACACCACCTGAACTTTCCGTCGATCCCGCTAGTCTTACTCGAAGCGTCTTCGGCTCTACAGAGGGGAATATCGGCAACGAAGCACCCATAGATTACGGAGTAGAACCAACCCTCTGACAAACTGAAGCGAGTCAAGCTTGTTGTCGCACGCCCATTGATCGGTACGATACACGCGAGCCGATAATACGTTATCGTGGAGCATGAAACTGGGACGTTGATCGATTAACCCGGTGGAGGATACGCGGTCGCTGCCAATATTACCCTTTGCGGAGAGCCTCTGCGTTCACGATAACACGTCGCCGACGATTTTAACGCTTCACCAAGAGAACCAGGCGGGGGCGCGAACCACTAGGCTCGTCCGTAACGGAGCTGTACACAATTCGCCAAATCGCCACACGACTTAACGAATGCTTCATAGACATCCGACTCCAGATAGAGAAAGACACGCTTAACAGATAGGCATGCCACTTTCGCTGTGTATGTGAGAATGAAGCTTTAAACGTAGTGCATGATCGTCGTGCGCGTACACCGAACCACGAGCCAGCATTGCTCGCGCAGCAACACCAATTTAAGTACCTGGTCCTCTTTCCTCTCTGGTCGATACACATTCAATTGAAACGGTGCGGCCCTTGGATCGATTTTATCACCAGAGAGGCTGGCAAGCGCTATGCGTTCTCAGCTTTGGTAATCTCATACGCTCGTGATCCTCAAATTTCTATACCCTTACGGCTTACCTACGCTATGTAATTGGGACCGGTCTGGCCATTTACCTGATCCTTTGTGGTACGTTCCAGCGTTATTGGAAGCTGTGTGAACGTTTTCCGCGCGAATTACCTACAGCCGCGAGGATCCTCGTTTGAAGTTGTCGAGGAAAGACTCGTCTTGCCAAGTGTCGAGAGGTGCCGCAGAACGAGATTCAGAGTAGAGAACCATCCAAACGTAGAACGTGTACATACTCGTAGACGTAGACGGTTAGAGTACCTTCCAAGTGTTTCATTTACGCGCCGACCCTTAGACCTTAGACGCCTGCATATACTGCATAGCTCGTGCTAGCGTAGAAAGGAACATCCACGAGTGGGAGTAAAATGCGGCTTTGGAGTTTGAAACGTTCGAGGAACGAATCTCGTGGTTACGGTTCACACGAACAGGACGAGATGCGCATGATGCTCGTTTCCTATCCTCCCGTTCGCAGGTTACATTTCCGCTAACCGGGAACGTTGTTCCGACTACTAACGAAACCAGATATCAAGCATCCTTGACCCACCCAGGAAGCCCACGCTACGCTCGGTGTTGGTTCCCAAATCTGTACGAGAGATCGAGGAAATCGTATCGCAAAGCTTCCTCGTTCCATGAACTGTATCTTCGCGGTAGATCGCGGTGCACGTCGACGTAGAGGACGGTCGATCGATTCGCGACGTTAGGAATCGTTTAGGGCCTTTAGAGACATCCCAGAAGAATCGTCGCTCTATAATATGTACGCTTTCTTGGTCGAGATCTACCGATCTCTGGCTTTGTTTATTCCAAGAATTTCCTAGATTTTTAGAGGAAAGAGCGATGATTCTTGCCGCGAGTCGCGTCACGCTTCTGCACGAGCCACGATTCGGAACGCCTGTGCTTTTTCACTTGCAAGCAATTATGGACCGAACAGTGTCCGTGGGAATGATGAATGACGGATGATCGACGGGCTTCTTGGACGTGCAGGGTGTTCCGTTCACCAGGTTCCGTCTAGGTAATAATCATCGATGATCAAACCTTTCGGGAGCACCTTGCGCAATGGCGACCTTATCGGTCGCGTCTTGACGCGAGCTTCGGCTCGAAGGCCATCAACGAGAAACGGCAATGAAACGGGGAAGGTATCTCGGACGAAATTTCAAATTGGAGCAGCCCGATAGACGGGCGGCGCGGCGCGACGCGGCGCCTTTCCAACTTCGTTTTCCATTTGAGCGAACAAATCGCGGACGAACTCCCCTAAACGCGATGCCTTCCTAGCGAAAAAGTTGGCGCGTTCGTGGTCTAACGAGGAAAGTTCCGAGCCGGAGATACATATGTATCCGGCTGATTGACGAGCAAATTCTTGCGCGATGAGTAATAAATCAGAATGGAACTCACGAGGTCGACCTAGGCCAAGCCGGACAGCCTGCATCACGGCGAATACTCTGTACATATTTACCTATATGTATCGTATATGTGCACGCTAAACGGAATGGTTTCGTTCTCTCTCTCTCTCTCTCTCTCTCTCTCTCTCTCTCTCTCTCTCTCTCTCTCTCTCTCCGTCTGTCTCTCTCTCACTTTTCAAGTTTTATTTCTTTCATCTTTCCTTTACTTTGCTCGACCGCTCGCTGCTACTCACTTTGCTCTAGCAAGGGAATGGCCAATTAACGATACGCTGTTTTCGTTCCTGTCGACCAACGCCACCGATTCTCTTCGCGCCCACTCTCTTTGAAAGCACCCTAGCACCGCGAACCCACACAGGTCGTTAAATCGAATACGAAGAGTATCGGTGCGTCAGGTGGCTGGCTTTTTCGTTGCGCGAAGTCTCGCTTCGATCTCCAAGTGATCTGCTCCACGCTAATACCCATTCTTGTGTTATTTAGGGCAAATTTTTCTGTTGTTCCGATGCATCGAAAATGACGAAGGACGAGTGCCAGTAAGTTGTGCCATTGATACGAGTACGGACTACGGAGTATCGTTCGTCGTTGTCGCCGATTTTACGTCTGCTGCTGCTTTCAGGGGTACGTACCTAGAGTTCGAAGACGGTAACATCAATAAGCCGGTGATGAAGGAGAGAAACTGGCACCAGAACCGTTTCCACTTCGACGACGTGGCGAAGGCGATGCTCACGCTCTTCACCGTGTCCACGTTCGAGGGCTGGCCGTCGTAAGTAAACCATTCTCCTCGTCGATCCCTCTCGATCGGATCCCTTAGTACCTTAGTTGGATCGAAGGATGGCTTTGCTTTTAAAGAAGAAACTATCGGGCGGTCGGCGTGCATCGCTTAGCGTTTTCTCTGCCAACAGATTGCTAGACGTGTCGATCGACTCTAACAAGGAGGATCATGGACCAATTCATAATTTTCGGCCGATAGTGGCCGCGTACTACATCATTTACATCATTATCATAGCATTCTTCATGGTGAACATCTTCGTTGGTTTCGTTATTGTCACTTTCCAGAACGAGGGTGAACAAGAGTACAAACATTGCGAGCTCGACAAGAATCAGGTGAGTGAAGCGACTCGGCTCTCTCCGTCCAACATTCCAGCACTCCTCCCGTTGAAATACCTATTTCGCAGCGAAACTGCATCGAGTTCGCGTTAAAGGCGAAACCAGTGCGGCGATACATACCGAAGCATCGAATACAGTACAAAGTCTGGTGGTTCGTCACCTCTCAGCCGTTCGAGTACACCATCTTCACTCTGATCATGATCAACACTGTCACGTTAGCGATGAAATTCTATCGGCAACCAGAGGTCTACACGGAGGCGTTGGACGTCCTCAACATGATCTTCACCGTGGTGTTTGCCCTGGAGTTCATCTTCAAGCTTGCTGCGTTTCGGTTTAAGGTACCGTTTCTTTCGGAAGAGGAAAGGGAGCAGTGGTATTTAAATATTTTGCTTGGCTCTGTCGAGATGAAATGCGTTCGATTGCCCGCAGAATTACTTCGGCGACGCTTGGAACGTCTTCGACTTCATTATCGTCCTCGGAAGTTTCATCGACATCGTTTACTCGGAAGTGAACGTGAGTTTCGCGATAGATGGAGTTTGTAAGAGGGGCAACGAGGGAACGCGATTTCACGTTCAACTAAAACTTTCAGCCGGGCTCGACCATCATTTCCATTAACTTCTTCCGGCTGTTCCGAGTGATGCGATTGGTGAAGCTGCTGAGCAGGGGGGAAGGCATCAGGACGCTTCTCTGGACTTTCATTAAATCCTTCCAGGCTCTGCCCTACGTAGCTCTACTTATTATAATGCTCTTTTTTATTTACGCCGTGATAGGTATGCAGGTAAGCGATCGATTCACTACGAAAGACAAGTACAAGCGTAGATGAAGATTCCTAAACGAAAGAAGCTCGTTTCTACTCTAGGTGTTTGGAAAAATCGCGATCGACGACGACACATCGATAAACAGGAACAACAACTTTCAATCGTTCCCACAAGCGGTGCTGGTGCTATTCAGATCGGCTACAGGTACGTGTCGCGAGCGATCCATCAATTTTCCAACCTCCCATTAAATTCATTGCTGTCGATGCAGGCGAGGCCTGGCAAGAAATCATGATGGACTGTTCGGTACAACCGGGTGTAGTGAAGTGCGATCCGCACAGCGACGAAGTCAACAATTCAAATGGCTGTGGCTCCGACATTGCATTTCCCTACTTTATATCTTTCTACGTTTTATGCTCCTTCCTCGTAAGTGGCTCAGATCAGAAGTCGACATGAAGTAACATATACACTCTCTATACTATCCCCCAGAACTCACGTAACTACCCCCGTTTCTATCAGATCATCAATCTTTTCGTCGCTGTGATCATGGACAATTTCGATTATTTGACGAGGGATTGGTCGATCCTGGGTCCCCACCATTTGGACGAGTTCATTCGCCTCTGGTCCGAGTACGATCCTGACGCCAAGGGTCGTATCAAGCACCTGGACGTGGTGACACTTCTTAGGAAGATATCGCCGCCATTGGGATTCGGTAAACTCTGTCCCCATCGAGTCGCGTGTAAAGTTAGTATCTCAGTGACACGGTGTAGAGTTGTAGGGTTGTAGACTGTAGTGTGTATCGTACCATTTCTCTTCAGAGGCTGGTCTCGATGAACATGCCGTTGAACAGCGACGGCACGGTGTTGTTCAACGCGACGTTGTTCGCCGTGGTGAGGACCTCGCTGCGAATCAAAACCGAGGGGAACATCGACGTAGCTAACGATGAGCTTAGAAAGGTCATCCAGAAGATATGGAAGAGAACCAGCCCGAAGCTCCTGGATCAAGTGGTCCCGCCACCCGGAGGTATTCCCTTCGATCGCTTATCCCCCATGTGCCTTTCGAGGAAGTGTCTCTAACGAAAAGATCTTTCCAGTCGACGACGAGGTAACCGTGGGAAAGTTCTACGCGACCTTCCTGATCCAGGACTATTTCCGAAGGTTTAAGAAACGCAAGGAGCAAGAGATGAAGGACGGCGACAAGGACTGTCACAACACGGTCACCCTACAGGTAACGTTTCCTAGACGCAGAGAGTACATTTCACAATCAGCTTGCTAATTATGCTGATTTTGTCCAGGCTGGTTTGAGGACTCTGCACGAAGCGGGCCCCGAGCTAAAGAGAGCCATTTCTGGGAACTTGGAGGAACTTCTCGACGATCCAGAACCCATGCACAGGGTATCGTAGCACATTTACAAAGTCTGGGTTAGGTGTTAACGAAGCAAGGCCATTAATCTTATCACCCTTTCGTTTCGCAGAGGAACCATTCTCTCTTCGGCAGCGTCTGGTCGAGTATGAGGAAGGGACACCACGGTTTCAATAGGGCGAGGTCGCTCAAAGTAAACTCCACGACCAAGGTAATCGTCTTTTCGCGAATGTAATTGTTGAGAAGGTTGAAGATTGAAGGAGTTGTCGACGATACAATTAATAATTATCTTGGCTGTTACGTTTTCCAGGCTTCCCCGACGAATTCCATAGACTTCCTGCCGTACTCCTCATTGCACAGAGCGGGCGGGCCTGACGCGCCGAACCAAATTACCGCGAGGTCTCATCAAGTTGTGCCAAACGTAGCAGGGTTAGTTTAGTGTTTCTGGCAATGATAGTTTATCGAAGCTGTTTAATATCGAAGTTTCATGGTAAACGTTCCGAATGTGCCTAGTGGTCTGAGCGACAGCGCGATGAACCAAATGGGAATGGATCAAAAGCTGACGGGTATAGAGGAGAACATTCCTCTGAGACCGTTGGCCATGTTCGGGAATCCCGTTCAACAGCAACCCTACCACCCCTCTTACAAGGTGGTCGAGTAAGTAGAGAGAGTTTTATCAATTGTTCTGGCTGCCGCCAGTATCCGTCTCGGTGGTACTCGCGTAATTGTAAGATCACGTGCTATATCGTTGGAACCAGTCCCGTTACGAACGTTTAGGTGAACGCGTATAAAGTAGAATTGTGCCAGGTCAATTTGTTGCCAGCAAAAGAGATAAAGAATCCGATTCTCGCGTGAATCTTCGCGATATCTCACATGATTCCACGGCCTTCTGTTTACTGTCGTACGTTTCAGTGGTCCAGGTAGCGGTAACTACCTTCATCCGAATAGCGAATATGGTAAGACAAGTTAGGGCTATGGGATTTGAATAGTTTGCTTTTATTTGATCGAATAGCATTTCTCGCTTGCGGCGCTTGCATGCGTTAACCACTAATCACCGGACCTCGACGATCTCGTCGAGTTTGCTCGACCGAGGGTGTCCCGCGGGAGGGGAGGGGACGCTCTCGGCGATACGAAGCGTGAAGAGCGCGATAGTTGGTGAAGATAGTTGAGAACCGACGAGGAACTCGCGAGGTGACGCGTACAGACAATGAGAATAAGAACGCGTAGATTATTGCATGAGGTTTTTCTTGGTCCTCGACATCGTACCGCGGGTACGATCTCTGGCTGACTCGGGCGCTTCTCAACTCCGCGACATCGTCGAGCGCCTCGGCGCAGTGACTGATCGCACTGGTTGTGAGCGAATCAGTGGCGCACGAGGTTCTCGAGGACGCGGTCGGGCAGGCGGCCGTGCGGGCGAGGGTTTGCACCTGTGTGGTGGTCCGCTAACAAACTAAGAGAGTGGTTTTTGCCCGTTTCCTGTGCGTACTTGTGACACGCGCGCGCGCGCGTCGACGTCGCCGCGATTGCTCAAAGCAGTCTTCAGGACGGAATCGAGCAGCAGCTGACCCCGCCGACGCCACCACCCCGAAGGAACCACCCACCCCCCTCCAATGCCCCGAGCACAGGCACCCCGCACCCCGCGCAACAATCGTCCAGCAAGTCCGGCAGCGGCACGCCGTCGATCGCCACGTGCACGAGCACGTCGAGCACGAACACGTCCACCGCCACGACCAGCCCGAGCCCCGGCTCATCCTCCAACGGGGCGCGCTGTTACTATTCCTACCCGACACGGGGCTGCTGCGTCGATTGTGCCGTCTGGAGTAATCACGGTACGATCAACACTTTCTCTCTTTCTCTCTACTTCTCTATTTCTCTACTTCTCTACTTCTCTACTTCTCTACTTCTCTACTTCTCTGCTTCTCTACTTCTCTGCTTCTCTACTTCTCTACTTCTCTACTTCTCTACTTCTCTACTTCTCTACTTCTCTACTTCTCTACTTCTCTACTCTTCTTCTTCTTCTTCCGTTTCTCTTTCGATCTGATTTCGCGTCAAAGAGTTATCTCGCCTCCCGTTTATCGATTCGCGTCGTTAACCACATGACCACAGCAGTGGACAGTCTCCTTCGGGAATAACCGGGACTTTTCCGCAAGAGTCGCGCGACCACAGAGGCGAGATAGGTTCGAAGGTACGATAAATGAGCGCGCGAGTGCTAACGCGCGGTATCGCGTGGATAAACGGCAGCCGTAGATCGCGAGGATGTGGAATCGTCGGCGGGCAGCGAGTTCAGCGGGTCCGGTGGTACCGGAGATTCCGGAGGGTCTAGCGGTTGGAGCAGCTCCGAGAAGGTCAGAAGCCGAGGAGGATCCACGAGACAGGAGTTCCCGGTGGCGTCTCGATCACGTGCTCGCAGCCGCCGCGAGCCGCTGGCGGGCAATGCGGCGGTGCCGAGCTTCAGGAAGCGCGATGCAAGCAGCGGATGCCAGTCGAGTAGCTCGACCACCTCCGCGAGCACCGGCCCCGGCAACGGCCCTGGCAACGGCCCTGGCAACGGCATCACCACCACCAGCACCAGCACCAGCACCGCCATCGGCACTGGAACCGGAACCGGAGCCGGCACTGCAACCGGTACCGGCACCAGCGTCGCGCGAACCGTCGCCAACGGCCTGAAACTCGCCCAGACCCAGGCGATCGCCGTCGCCAGCTTCCTCGCCGACGTCGACTCGCGCCCCTGCCGCGTCTGCTCCTCCTGTCAGTCGCATCGGGCCTCTTATCATGGCAGAGGTGACTAACCCTCGACCAATGCTTCGTCCTCCGGTCGATCCACGCCTTTCGGCCTCCGGCTTCGCACAATTTATATACCAACATATCCACTCCTCAGGCGCACAAATTATTCGGTAAAAATGTCAAGCACAAAGGCGTGCATCGACCCTCCACGAAACCTCGTGTGAGTCGCTGCAGGGGATTCGCCAGAATCTTTGCTGCGTCCAGACCCACCACTCCACCACGATGCGACGTAGTCGTCCGTTTTCTCGCACCGAGTGCTTGCGAACAGAATAGAAAAGAATCGAATTGAACGGTTTGGCTCTTGGAGCACTCGGTCGCTGCAAACGTGCGACTAGCTTGACGCAAATGTACGCAACCCTTTTCGTTGTCTCGCCATTGAGTTATTTATCGCACGCACGCACGCACGCACGCACGCACGCACGCACGCACGCACGCACGCACGCACGCACGCACGCACGCACGCACGCACGCATCCCGCAATCGCACCTCAGAAACCACCTTTTGTTTGTCGCACGATCGCAAACGCGGCTCGCATGTACGAAGAGAGACGTGGACGGGGTAAAAAGCGTGTGCATCGCATGACGACACTGTCGCTCGAAGCATGCGTTCTGCCGGAATTCGCTTTACGCATAACTAATCCACGCAACGCTCAATGTGGCACGAGCCTGCTGCTGGGATCGTTTAGAATAGAGGCAGAGCGTAGCGCGACGAGCTTAATTCCTTGACGGCTCTCCTCGTTCGTCAGTTTCCTGGGCCGGGGAGAGTAACGGAAGCATCGGCGCAGAGCGCCTGTCCCACAGTCTCCCGGGAAGCCCCGCCGACCGGAAGCCGAACTTCGAGGTGATCGGAAGCGCGGAGAGTCTCGTCGGTCGGGTAAGTGTACGAGATATGGTCCACGCGTGACCTCCCTTCGTTACAATAGGAACGTGTACTTGGATGGTGTAATTTTCAGGTACTCGTGGAGCAAGGACTGGGCAAGTACTGCGACCCCGAATTCGTAAGGTACACATCGCGGGAGATGCAAGAGGCGCTGGATATGACACGCGAAGAGATGGATCGAGCAGCGCATCAGTTGCTGTTGCAAGAACGTCGTGGACAACCGTTGACGTACCAATTGCAGCAGGCCACGGACCAGCAGTGGACACCGCCGTACCAGCAAAGTCAGCAGCCGACGGGAATTGGGTATCAACCTCTGCAGGAGCAGCAACCAGCTGGCCCGCGCCAGTATCAGCCGTTCTATCGCGGTGGGCAAGCAACGTCGTCGCAGCCACCAGCACAGCAACAACCACCACCGTCTTAGCGACGCGATTCTCGTTCTGTCGACCATATTCCTAGCTCCATTGCCTAGCCGTTCCCGACGAAGACGCTTTCGTGCGGCGATCTTCGTTCGGTGTCGGGCAGACAGTGATGCTTCCCGGGCACGCAGGAAGCAGGCACCCCTCGAAATCAATGCGGACAATGACACGACGGTTTTTTCTACGTGTTCAACGCGTGAATGGTGAGAAGTTGATAGGGCGGATTTCGACGCGATCGGAGGAGGACGGGATGACGCAAGCAATAAAGCAACGAGAGCAACGACCGATCGCGCGTCCACTGGTCTTTCGCACCCGGATCGGATTGTATTTTGTATTTTGCGCGAACGCGTGCACGCGAACGCGAACGCGATGAGAAGAAGGGAGGGACGATCACGGAGGAAATTAATTTTCTAAGGGCAGCTGTCGAACGCGCGCGACCCTCCCGGCGAGCGTAGCTTCCTCTCGCCGCCGAGGAGGCAGGGAGTCCGCGCGGAATCGATCGATCCCCGTCGCTCTCATTCTTATCGTAAACTTTTATTCCTCCGATTGCCGGTTACTAGGATAACGAAATCGAACTCATTATATTGCTCTTCGTACGATATGGATTTCTAGACGAGATATAACAAGTGCCTAAGTATCTGTAACTTCTTTCGGACCAGAGAAGAGACTTTTATCAACTTAGACAAAGTACCATTTGCCGCGAATTACCAAGTTTCGTGTTGAGTGTGTACGCTACGATACTTGTAACGGATATTATAGATATTATTATTATTATTATTATTATTATTATTATTATTCGTATGTAACTGTACATATGCGTTGCGCGAGGATGAATGGCCGATAAAACGCAGGAACGCTACGAGATTCGTTTGTATAGTCTAGGTTGAGTCTACGCGCGATCGACCAGCCGAGCACGCGACGCGTTTCTTTTTGCTCGCACTACGATCGGACGGTATCTATAGAGATACGAGCATCCATCGGGTACACTCGTTCTTGCTCGATGCCCTCGTTTCGGCCCCTTTACGCAATCTTCCACACAAGAATCGGGACTGAACGATCAGTTTCGTGTGTGCCAGATCTAGCATCGCTGTTTCATCGATTCCCGATAGTCCAACTCCGGAAACGTCTACCACTCGCGCGAATCGTTCACCGACACCGATCTTTTCTATCAGAGCGCTTCAACGATTTTACTCGTCCTACCCCCTTCTTCCCCTTTTAGACTCGATTTTTACAAATTGCGCCCCAAACGAAATTTCGACTCGTATATATATATTCTTATAGTCGCAAGAGGAGCACGCGCGTGCGTGCGTGCGTGCGTGCGTGCGTGTGTATGTGTGCGTGTGCGTGTATGAAAGAGGAAGAGAGCGCGCGTGTCCGAGGAAGAATGAGCGTGAAGAAGAGACACAGAGAAGCACGCGTCTACCTGAACATTTTCCTACGTAGCTTTCGACACTGGACAGGCGAATCGATCGGGAGTGGCAGCCGTTCCCTTCCACGCACAAACTTTATCGGCGAAAAGAATGAAAGCTGATCACCGCGGACGTCGCGCAGCCTCCGATTTTTTATCCTACCGCGTGCAACCGCGTTACTCTCGCGATCTAGGAACCAGAGAGCGGGAAATAAAGGCAGACGTTTCAAAATATCGCGGAGAAGAGCTTTGAACATCGTGAAGTAACTCGTGACTGATTTCGAATCACTCGTCAAGTGTTTCGAATCGGTGTTCAAGAAGACGGACCGCTGCGCTCCGTGGAACGAAAGCGAAAGACCGATTCGATAGTGGCCGACAATGATCAGCTCAGCTGTTCCTTCTTTCGACGCACTTTCGTTCGCGGACGTATGACGGGAAACGTTACAGAGGTAATCTGCGGGAGCGCCAAGGTGTTGGAGGAAAGCCGAATGAAAGAATCGCCGTGCAATCTCTCACGTGTACCTTGAAACGACGTCGACAATAATTCTCATCGATGACATTTTCAGAAGCACGTACTCCGTAGCTCCTCTCTCGCCGCGTTTTTCCATTACCAACCATTCTACTTTCGCCTCGTCGCAAACGCGTTAGCCATCATTCAAGCCCTAGGTTTCTCGTCTTGCGTTTCGTTCCGACCTAATCGGATTTCAACGCATTGCCGGCTACCGATAGCTACACAACTTTTGCCGCACGATTCTGGGACAGCCTGTATAAATTGCTGCTGGAAAGTTCGGAGTCGCCCGACGCTAAACTGCAACATCCAAGCTAGACGCACATTGGTTAGGCGCGCGTAGGAAAGTAGGAATAATCAACTCGAGGTGGATGAATTGTGGTATCCTCGTTCATCACCTCTCAGGGTACCTCCCAACTTTCGAGCGGCAGGATATAAGGATGCGCTCGAAGAGCCGCGGGCGACACGAGCTCTTCGCCACCAAGGGAACCAAAATGAAAGAGGACTGTTCGCGAAAAGAGACGCGAACAATTCGACTCTGGACATTTTCTTAGGGGTACGTGGTGTGTGTGAGGTGCCGGCCAAGAGAGAACCGAAACGAAATTCGTACAAAGCGAGCGACACCCGCCGAGGCACCAGTCGCGTCCTAATATTTAAATAATCGTCCTGGTAACGCTACTTGTATGCCTACATTGTACTCGACCTTTCGTATTCCATTTTATTCCAGCGTCTTTCTAACGATTACTAAGCGGTCTTTTTATACTGTTGCGAAGTGACGTTTACACCGAATATCGTAGGGTACGCGCGTAGTAGAAGAACCATTATTATCTTTAAAAATCGAGACAAGTCGCGTCGCGTCGCGTCGCGTCGTCGCGCCCCGTAAGTGACCAACATTTTTTATGCTATGAGACTGTGAAACGTACGGCTACTTAGGAGTGATCGGTGGAGCGGTTTGTTAGCGTAGACGGTGTTTTAAACGGAAAGCGGGACGGTAATGCGTACGGTTTGAGCGACTATAGTGATCATACGATCGATCGCGCGATCTAGTACGATGAAAATTGAAGGATTCGCTTACTCGCGATACCACCGGTCTCGTAGCACAGCTTAGGCTCTCACACACGCTAATCGCACCCCTTATTTTTATTACAGACGTTGTTGCGTTGCTCCACGCACGCTCAAATCGAAGCCTCTGTTCCTTTTCTTTATTTTTATGGTAACAGCACAAAAGCGATACGACACGAATACGACCAGCACTGTCGTCGCGTAGACGAGGAGTGACGCGATCCTCTTACGTTTTTCTGTCCATCTTCGTTATCGAATCGAAAACGTAACCGAATAGCTCGGGAAACGATCGAATTTCACTTTTCGCGCTCCAACAGTTTGCGAGCATAAAACGTTCCCAAAGTTGGGGAGCATACTCCGGTTGCAGGACCAGGCGGTGCGCGCCGTGTTGTATAGTTCCAGGCCCAACTGGGAAGGAACGAGTACCGTGGCGCACATTCACGACTCTCGTTAGGAATTTTACAGAGTTAAGAGACCCCTGCCCCGCCCCGCCCCGATGCACAACCGACAGACACGCACACGATATATACTGCCGTTTTCTTTCTATTTTTTTCCTTTCGATTTCTGCTCCCCTCGCTTCTTACTCGTCAGACTTTTCTCTCGTTCGAACCTGTTCCCCGCGTATCTTCGAAATCGATTCCCTCGAAAAACGAACGCACGAGGAACAATTTTCACTTTTGGGCCGTGTATTTGCGAGAGAATGGGATTTGTTTGTTGCGCGCGAATGGGTGAGATGACGTAATCACAAACAAGCGTAATCACGGGACAAAGCTGTGTCTATATTTCTTATAGCGAAGGAATTGCCGAAGCCGACTCGCGGCCACTAGGCGTTATCCGTTTTCCTTTTTATTACTCGCGATTATGGAAGTCGATCGATTGGTCAATGTTACCCAAACGATTTACTAACATAGAATTATTATTGGTATAACGTCCTTGGGAAACGAACGTTGATGTAAACGTTCCAGCAGAGGAGAGTAAATGGAAAACGGAAGCTGACCGATCGATCGATCGATCAAGGAATTAAAGATCCACCGTTACACCTACGCCCACCCTGAATAAATACTTCGCTTCGTTTATTCGAGCGGATTGAACGTTTTACGGTCGACGTATTTTTCGAGATCGCGAAACACCGAGAACGTGAAACGACATTTTTTGGTAAAGCGAAGTTGTTTAGCGCAAGGATATTCGAATGTTATATACACGCGTATGTGCATGTGGTTCCGAGTTTCTGTGTGAACGACGATGGAACTGCATGAACGATATCTGCTGAATAGAGAACAAACCAAAAGAAAAATGAAAACAAAAAAAAAACTAACACGAAGAAATTGTTGTTGTTAATGTTGTCAAAAATGTGTCAAATTAAAATATAAGGATTTCAAACATCTCAAGGATCTGGTTTCATGGAGCTGCGGCGACGGAGAATGAATTCAACGAGCCTCCTTCGAAATATTCTTCGTCTTTATTTATAAAGTAGTATGCGTACGTGTCGTTCTCGACTGCGTTTTCTTTGATACCGTATGTTACATTACTTACAAGAAATGTCTCGATCGTTGGATCGCGAAAGGAACAATACATGGAAAAAAATGGTTATTTCCGCGAACGTTGCCTTCGACCCGGGGGTTTGAGGGTTTTGGATCTCTCCGACGAGGTTAACGATTGCCACGGATGTGTATTGTGTACAGCCACTAGGGTGCAGCGATTTCCGCGCGCGAGCGTGAACAGCAGATAATTCCTAGAGAACTGTTACGAACTGTGCACGTACAGGCTAAAGCAAGGCACAGGTATATACAGTAGTAGCTGGCGTTTCCGGTGAAAGCTAAAATTCCATCCTTGTCTTCGAAACTCGATCAACTCTGTTCTCCTACCGGAATTCATTCACGTCGGGTCGTCCGAGCCCGAGCGTAATAAGTTAGAAAAGAATTATTTGCTTTAAGGACAGGCTAATATTATTTCGTTACTTGCGCCGCCTTTTTCGCCTTGACGAGTTCCACCAGCTCCTGCAACGTAACCACCATGCCCGTGAAACTTCGCAATAATCGACTGTCTTTTACGATCTATTTCTACGGAACTTACCTTATACCTCCTTACGCACTCCTTTTTCGTCCTAGTCGGTATGCAAGCTGCGATTTGATCCCATCTATCGGGCACGGTCGTAGGATAAGTTTTCAGGGCTTGCTCCAGAAGTTTCTGTTCCGCTGGGGTCCACGGTGTAGCTTCCTTTTTCCCGTCTTTTTGCTCGGCAGCGATACCGTTCGATATAGGATGATCTAAACGCTCGGTGACGGCCGGCATTCGGTCCTCCACGGACTCCTTGGCCTTTTTCTCCGCGATGAAGTTGTCGAAGGCTTTCTTGTTCGCTTGCTCTTTCAGACTTGACTTGCTGAAGTCTGTGGACTGTAGGTCTTTGGCTTTTGCGAGAACCTCCTTCGCGTCACGCGTCACACCGGCGGAAGAGCTAATGTGCTGATTGATAAAATTGGCCACTACCTCCCAGCGTTGGTTCGTTCCCGCTGGGAACAAGTTCACGGCCTTTATTAACAGCTGCAGGTCGTTCTCGTTCCACGGAGCGGTGTAGGACTTGACCTGTTTCTCCGGTGTGTTTCGCATATCATTGGTGATCACCCCAGCCCTGCGTTCCGCTTCGATCTTCTTCTCAGTTTCCTCGACGATACCGAGAAACGCGGATCTACCATCTGCTTGTAACTTTCTCATGGCATCTTCCAGCTGAACGAGCTTGAACAGCTCGCAGATCTTCTCCACGCTCTCCATGTGCCTGATACTCTCCACCGAGTTCTCCGCGAAGTAGTTGTTCGCTTTACAGAAATCTCTCAGCGCTTTCCTTTCCTTGCGAAGGGCCTTCTTCTGCACCTCCCTTTCTTGCTTCAGCGCATCCATCTTGGCTTTCTCCTCGCTGTCTCGCTTCTCCTTCTCTACTCTTTCCTTCTCAGCCGCGTCTCTCGCTATCCTCTCTTCCTCCTGCTGCTTCGCCTTCGCAGCCTCCTGCTTTGCTTTCTTCGCCGCTGTCTTTCTATCCTTATCGTCCTGCTGGAACTTCTTTATTCTAGGGTCTGTGTTGTAAGCCATGTCGACCAAGCTGCGTATACGCGTCATTTCCTCTTTCTTCCGCTTTGCCCGCGTAGCTTTGTTCTTCTTCTCGATCCACTTGCGCATGTCTCGGCTAAACAAGCAATTACAAGTTACAGAATATGGTAAGGGGATCCCGAAGGCTAAACGTATACAAGGCATTCGTTCTACAACTACTTACTCCTGACCGCTCTCTTTGTCTTCCTCGTCTAGGTAAGAGTACTCGCGCCACGAATCGAACTCGTACCAAAACGAGTAGAACTTTTCCACTTTGTCTCTGGGCGTATCCGGCCAACCTAATCGCGGCACGGGCTTTTTCACCGACCATCTCGCGTTCTCTTTAAATGCTTTACCCATTATCATGTAAAAGTCAGTTTTGCAGTCTTTCTCGTCTGGTAAATCGTCGTTAAAGTAAGGATCCACGCTGTCGTAACTCCGCCTCTTCGCGGAGCTTCCTAAGATCTCCCAGGCCCGCGTGATGCAGGTGAAATAATCGTCGTCCGGCCGAATCTCCTCGCCCAGCGCCTTACGTTTATCCGGATGGTGTTTGAGGATCTTCTGCTTATCTGTAATTCAGCCAACAAATACTCCTCAACCGCGTTAATCTACATTCATTAACGGAGTATACTTTGAACTTTCTTTACGTACAAGCCCGTTTTATAATATCTTCGGTCGCTTTGTGCCTGAGCTTCTTCAAGCCCAGCACCGCGTAATGATCCTGATCTTTCCACTCCTTGGGGTCCAATGACCTCAGGTACTCCAGGTCATCTTCGAACTGATACTGAGAAAAGTCTTCTTCGTCCGACGACTCTGATATCCTGGTACGCGTGACACTGCGATGAAACTGTGCGGCCCATGCTTGCGCCGTCGAGTATAGGACAAGGGCACTCGATGTACATGTTACTGCCTTGGAACAATCTGTAAGGCACATTTTATGCATAATCGATTGATTTCTCCTTACAGTTTACCCAAATTTCTTGACTGCTTTACGAAATATATGTATATACACGCTATACAGTGTGTGTGTGTGTGTGTGTGTGTGTGTGTGTGTGTGTGTACGCTACAAACATATATGAAACCAACTGTAGTCCCTGACCGCGTGGGTATATATCAGAACCGTGAAATATTCGTAATTCTAAGGTCACCTTTACGGTTTTCATGGAACATTTCCCCATGAAAGTATTCTTTGCAAATGATGTTGAATAAATGAAAGATTCGTACGAGGTACGGGTGTCGAGTTTAACTGTTGGTAATCTTTGTACAAACTCTCTTTGTCCGAGAAAAACCTATTGTGCTGAAAGACACCTAACCTACAATGGCCGGTGTCAAACCTCAGACATCAAAGAGAATTCGAAGGCTTACCGGATATCGCGTTGAATGCTGTAGAATCATCGTTACCCGTACCGTCCGTCATCATTCACCACCAACAAGCCGTTATTTCGGTGGAGAAGCTACCAGAAATCTTACAGCGAAAACATAAGCGAACGATACTATCGTGGTACAAACATCTCGGGGGGAAACGAGCGCGTTGTATCCAGCACTTTGGCGCTAGGGTACAGATGGGTACAGAATTATTATCGTCTTCTCGGTTTTACGCAAGTCGCTACCGGTCGCTAGCGAGCGGGCAAATTATTGTCCATAATATAATCGCTTCAGTTTCGTTATGATTTTGTTCATTTTCTTACAGTGTAGGGAATATAGATCTATTTATTGCAAAGATGTTGCAAATCATTAAATACTTTCTTCAATTTTGGACCAAGGAATGCCATGGCCATCTGACGGAGACATCCTTGAACTGAAGCTGCTTTCCTACCTTTCCATCGGAAAATTCTCCTCTTTACCACAATTGACCACAATCGAGGTACATATAGGATTAACTTTTTTTTACGTTGTGGATATCCCTAACCACAGACCAGGTATATAGGATAGACCTATCACCTTACGGATGTTCGTGTCGCCATGTGTCGCCACCCAAATCGTGTTACCGACCCATAATTTGAGGTCTGAATGTAGTGCCATCTGCTGATGAACAGCGTCCAACTCAGCAACTACTCTGAAATGTGTTGAAATGCTGAAAGGTGTGTGCGTGCGTGCTTGTATACGTGTGATTTGTTCAGAGCGAGAGTCTGGTATACTTATGCCTATATGGCGTATGGCGTATCTTGGCGTAGGGTATGCAGTGTATTTATACAGTGGCATACAGTGGTATCAAGTGGTATACTATCAAGTGCAACAAAATTGACCAAATGATACCAAGGTTAACAGAAGGATCCGCCACGTTTTTCTAACTGTGACGCGAAGTTAAATTGTTCATAACCGGACATAACGAACGCGATAGATTGCTTTCATAATCGTAGTTTAAAGTGGTTTAAAGAAAATAGGAGAAAGTGAAGGACTGGATGTGAAAGATTATTTTTCCAATTGATGGTACATACTACATACATTTAGGATGTAAAAGTGTAATCAATAATGTTGAGCGGTATTTTGACATGTTTTGGTGATGCTAACCAATGCTAACCAACGCTAACCAATGCTAACCAATGCTAACCTATATAAGTAGATCGTTGACAGACGCAAATCAACATACACACGAACGTAAATGAATCTAGAAATCTAATTGAATCTAATAATGCACCGTACTATGAGAAATAAATGGATACAGAGATGAAATCACACAGATCTTTACCACCGTTGGTTGAGGGCAAAATTCACGGTTATTTGAGATTTGTCGTAGACCAAGTTATTTGGCTGGATAGAAATCTCGGAGAAATCAGAGTGTTTGCATCTTGGTGGGGTGAAACTGATAGCGCTGAATTTAGGTATTTTGCATTTCGAATATTTCACATTTTCCAATTAATAGTACTCAATTTACCTTTATTTTTGTAGACCGACAGATATTACAAAGAGCGTTACAAGATCAGAGCGGGAAACAACTGTAATTTATGCGATTTGCACAAGTATAAATCTCTTTGAAGCATATGTTAAGAATTGCGAGTGTGTAGAATTAGTGATTGTTACAGAAGAGGAAACTAACGCAGTTATAGGAACATCTCGAATCACAGATTTATTAAAGGTCTTTGAGCTTAAGCCACTTTTTAAGTATATTCCAATAATAAATGATTCTGGCAATAAACTAGGAGAAGTGCATATTTCTATGAAATTAGAACGTGCGGCGAACCCTTCAAACATGCGGTTGAAAACACACAAATATGATAAAAAGCAAGGTATTGATTATGGCATACTATCAGCTGGCGATAGCTTTAGAAGTCGAAACGATGTGATAACTGATAGATACAACGCATGTAGTAGATTAAAGTCCGATGAAAGTGAAGTTTATAAATCTATTTTGAAGTCGAAAAGAACAGAATTTCAAGAACCTTTGAGAACAGTTAATAACGAAGAAACGGATAGACTCGTCGCGCAAGTTGTTGCAAGAGCGCAAAAACTCAGACGAGCTATATTAAGAGAAACGTATAACGAAGATGTTTTGGCTTTCAGCGATAATACATTAAGCGATAGCTTAGAATCTTGCGCTTCTGTCCAAGACCAAGTCACGTTATATGAATACTTTTTGGGCAGGGATATGAGACCTATCGATGAACGTAAAGCATTATGTACATTGAGATCAACATCGCCACCTCCAGGTTTGATAGATCTTGCATCCAATAGTTTTAAATCTTATAGATACGGTAATAAGAAGATAACGCCTTGTAATACATCTGTTGCACAAACAAATTCCTTAGAAGACACAAAACAATTGGAAGAAAAATCATGTGCCAAACCAAAAGGTTCGCGAGTCATTTAAGTAAGAATTTTCACTTCTCCGCTACATTAAGGAAAGTTATAATCTTAGTTATATAATGTTTCAGAAACTCAACGCTCGAACCATGCAGGTGGAATTAGAATTTATGTGGAATCATTTACTCTAAGTCCTGCTGGCTATAGACGAGTTAAATCTTCTTCTCTATCACGTATGTAGACTTATAAAACTTATAGATAACATTTAAGAATATGTTAAGTACACGTTTGCTGCATCTACTGACATAATATCGTATCGTTCTTCAGACGATGATAATAGCTTCTTGTCTGCAACATATTTTGTTCAGTATGATATACCGTGTGGTCGTATGGACGAGAAAGGACAGAAACTAATGAAAGAAAATAAACGTATAAGCATATGTTCCAAGAAGCAGCGAAACCAAGGTATACCCGTCGCAGTGTTGCCCTTTACAATCTTCATAATACTTAATAGAATTAATGAAAGTATGTGCCTTTGCAGTAATTTTCTTCAATCATGGTGGTATATATAGAATATCAAAACTAAAAGCATATGCAGAGTATTTCATAAAGTTCAAAATACTTGTCCGTCATCTTAATAGGAAATCGTTAACTGAATTAGGTACAGGTACTATGTACATTAATGATATCGTACAAAGCGAGAATTTTAGTACCGCACACCGTTTGATAATTCTTAATAAAGGAATAAAAATTGGCCAATTGAGCGTAACTGTAGAATTAGTCTTAGATTCCACTCATTTTGGGAGCGAATATATCGGTTAGTATATGTATATACACGTGTGTGTGTGTGTGTGTGTGTGTGTGTGTGTGTGTGTGTGTGTGTGTGTGGTGTTAACTAAGAAAGCAATGTTAATCAGAATGTAATGCAATTATAGTATATATTACGTTTCTCTCTAGATGGTATAGTATCGTTGAAAGAAAATATTCCTCTTTTGGAAACGCAACGGCTATCGAGCCAAGATAGAAATAAAAGAAGCCAAAGTGCTACAGAAGCTCAATCGAAAGCAAGTAGTCAAGTATCATCAGTTTCGGCGAAAGAGGTAGACTGTTTAACTACTCACCGAGATTTACTTGTTACAAAAGACATATCCCGACACAGGACAGAGAATATAGACGACAAGAAAGTTGATGCTAAAGATCAAGAAAACAGTATTAACGATAAGGTACAAAGATATAATTTAACACATTATTAGTTTTCAGTTTCTCAAATTTATTATCTTCGTTAAGAGAATAATCGTTCCACAGATTTTACTTCAGGGCTTGATATATATAGCTGAAGGGAAAGAGTTGCCAGAATTAAATACGTATTTAATATGTAGAGCATTTTGGAAGCAGGATAAGAGTAGAAGTGAAATTTGTAACAACACAAGAAATCCGTGTTACCAGTTCTGTCAAGTAACTATTTCAGTTCTTATATATGTATACAAATGTTCACATGCACACGTGTGTGTTGGTCGGTCATCATACTATCTTTTTATATTGCAGTTAGTACCTCTTATTCATGACACTGATTTGCTAGATCGTATTAAAGACAATTACATAATCATTGAAGTTTACTATAGAAATAACAATGTAGATAATCTACTGGGATTGGCGAAATTGCCTGTACATCAATTATACGTTGCGTACAGAGATCCACGCGTACTGCCTCACCTGTTACTATCTAAGGTATATATATATATTAAGCAGATCATATCAGAGCTATTGATAATATTCTCTATAATTGTCCGTTGCAGTATCCTGTTGTAAGTGTAGATGGATGGGTACCAATTATTGATCCAGTAACTAGTCGATCCTGCGGTCAGTTACTCGCATTAGTAGCTCTTGGAACTGCGGAACAAATCGCATTGTTAGAAATGTCAAGAGGATTGCGTAATATCGGCACGACATTGCAAACAATAAGTTGTCCAGAAATGTTTTCTGGTTGCACTCAACGCGTGCAGAATACGCAATATTCCATAAAATCTGGCACGTATAAATTACAATCAAACATGGAAATATATTCGCAAGACGATGCCCAGCATTATACTATAGATACAGCCGAGAGAGAAACGTGTTTCTCAAATTTAAAAACTCAAGAATGTCAGACAGACATTTCAACTGTTAAAGAATTGAAATTGAAGTTGAACCAAGAGTCACAAGAGGAGACTCCAAATTCGGAACATTCGGTTTTACATACTTTAGTTGACCGTTTAACGCATGTTTTAAATGTGAAAGCTAGTATAGATCAGGCAGCAGACACTGAGATTGATTCAGAAGAAAAGCAAGGAGCTAACGTAGAAGAAATGTGCATAAACGAATTGAACTTTAATAATGGTTCAGATGAGAGTGACAACGGTAGCGTTAGGCATACTTTTCAGTTACCTACAGAAACTTATAGAAGCGTGGGCGTCGGTGCCGAGTACGACGAAGGGGTAAATCAAGGATTGAACGCTGGTTACGGTACCACAGTATCTAATTCTCCAATTGACATTCGTACAGAAAAAGAATCCGTAGATTCTGCACGTAACGAAATAATGTTTAGAGCTGTTATAGAGATCGAATGCGCATTGCATCTGCCGAAAATAGAGAAAGCTGATGAAACCATTGCGCCAAGTACATATGTATCTTTTCAGGCCAATAAATCTGATCGTTCAAAACAGTTAAACTCGTACATGATTACCAACGTTTTCCCAGATAGTTGCAATCCCAAGTGGAACTGGAAATGTGATACAAAACTACCAACAGACTTACTTTTGCACGTACGTCAGTTTTTATTTTACGCACATTACTTGCTTATTTTTCACATAATTGGAAGCGTGTTTATTTTTAGGATGAAAGGAGATTGATATTAAAGATCTGGCGTATATTAGACACGGACACCAGTACGCAACTGAACTTGGAGAGAGATATTGTTATTGGCTTTTCTGCTATTGATCTTTCTCTCTTAATCAAGGGATTTCCTACAGTGTCTGGGTGGTTTCATATAATGGACTTCACTGGCAAATGCAACGGACAAATTAAAGTACCATTTAAGTTTCATTCATGTATATGTATATGCTAAGGTATTTGTTCCTGCGTATTTTACTATCTACATTCTACTGTATATTTCTATATTTCAGGTATCTATAACACCACTGGATAATTTATCGTTCGTCCGAAAATCAACGTCAACATTAAATACCATGCGAGTTTCAACGTGTAATGCATCGCAATTCGGTTGGTTTGCATCGTGTACTGGTGAGATGCATTCTAGTGATACAGAAAGAAATGTTATGCCTGAACAGGATGAAAACAAGTCAGTATATAGTGAAAATCAACTGAACGACTCTGTAACGCATGTTGGTCTTGAAGATGCATCTATGTCATTCTTATCCTTATCCTTGAAGTAAGAAAATTTCATTCTTTTCCTCTTGTATTTCCAAATAGATATATGTATTGTTTGAAATTTTTCATCCGAATACTTATCTTTCTTATAGGCAAAAACTAACTGAATTAGATGAAATTACAAAACGGCTGGAATCGCGACTACGCGATGTCACAAACACAGCTTTTGAAGACGACTTTGAAAATGAATTCGACTTAAATGAACCAAACAGTGATAATGAGAATAGTGACTACAAAAATGCAGGTACTATTAGGTCCGCGACACCGAATAATGATAATAACAATAGAATGTGTCAAATATCTCAGCCAGACAAGTTATTGCATAATATAGATGTTACGGAGGACGAAAAGCAAAATGTACCAAGTACAAGTGACATTCAAAATAGTGGGCTCGAGCCCTATAGTAGTAGTCGTAGTAATAGCAGTAGCAGTAGCAGCAGCAGCAGCAGCAGCAGCAGTAGTAAAAGAGCAATTGGTTATGAAACAATTAAACCTGGCTCCTCTAAACTGTCAAGTTCCTATACTAAACGAAGCTTATCGAATGATAATTGTGAAACCCATCATCGAGATGGACATTCGGTGCAAGGTACTAGAACGTCGGGGGATAACTTTACCGATTACCCAGAACGTGGAACGAAAACTCATATAAACTACTTACTTGACAAGTTATCTTTGCAATTCCCTCTACAACCGCATTCGACTAGAAGTATGCCAATGAAGAGAAATATTACCGATTTAATGATAAATTTACAACAAAACAACACCGATCTTCAAGATGGTAATAGGTGTAGACAAAAGCTGAAAAGATGCACCGTACCGACACAGACTGACAATGGAGATGAGGAGGAAAGTATTGAAATGCGCGAAAGTGGAACGGCAGGTCGTTTGACTGATAGAAATGATAAAGTTTCGTTGAATAAGATGTCAACAGTAATCCGCGAAGAACTAGTTGCCGAGGAAAACAGCGATACATCAAAATGCGATGAATTAACAAGTTATCTGGTAGCTTCGAATGTTCGTCACATGGATTTAAATAACATGTTTAATCCGCTTTTCTATAAACATTTAGTGCCAGACCTATGTCATTCGCAGGCATCATCAGAGGGAGATGCCATTGAACGATTAGACAATCGTTATGCTGAAGCCTTTAGTACATCGATAGATAGAAGATTAAATAAAGTACAAAATTTCATGGAGGTCAGTGGATTATCTTCGGAAAATGTTGAAGTCTTTAGGATGACACCCACGGGATTGGCAGAGAATATTGACGATAACATTGACATGACTCTTCTCCGTAAATCCAGTTACAATGATCTACTAGCGAGTAATAGTACAGAGTCAACTACAACTATATCGTTTGAAAAGTCACAGGCGGAACTGATTGATATAGCAGAAATGACGGAAAAGAGTTATTCTACTTCTTCTGACTCGTCTGTTCCTGTATTATCGAGGCAAGCCCCTGACGGTGGTAACCCCGTAGAAGATGTCACAACACCATTACCGTTAATTCTACAGCAGACAGACAAAGTTGAAGATGCATCATTTATTACTTATAACTGATGGGCAATGGAATGATCGAATGATGATCAGTAATTATTACTTAAATCACAAAGCAAATATTTCTTTAAGCATAAATGGATAAATGTGAATTGTTTCTTTGGATTTTGTACGTAGATTAGCATTTTATATTACATATATTATTTACAGTCAAGACAGTTAAAATTCGATATGCTTACAAAGTATATAGTATAGTATAGTATAGTACAGTACAGTACAGTACAGTGCACACACACATACACATATATTAATACAAAGGTAATACTTGATATCGATCATTAGTATTCCTTTTGTGTAGACTGATTACCATGTATACGTAATGATAATATCAGCATAAAAATATGTATATTATCAATTAGAATCTACTATTGATACCACTTAAGCAGTTATATTATTTGAAGTACTTGCTTTACATACATATATTTAATCTCACTATTTTTTATATCATGTTTGTATATATAATATTTAAACAAGCATATATTTATTGTAAGGAATTGTATAAATGTTGATGAAAGCCGGGATATGCCGGTTCGGTGTAAGAAATTTCTTTAGCAAGTAAATATTTGCATTAAAATGTGACAAGGATAAATATTGAAATTCAATTTTGCCTATCTTACCACGTACATTTTTAGCAGCAAATTTTCTTCCAATACGAGTTCTGTAGCGTAAATCACTATTATTTACTCTTTCAAGTAAGCAGAGAGGTAAGCTTCTCTACGCGACCATTGCGTAACAACTGTGGGATGCATCAACCATATCTTTGCTGTTGTTCCTTCGTGTTGATGTATAAGGGAACAATCTCGTATTTTCTAAAATGTTCAGGACATATTTTTAAACGCACACAGTAATTACGATACATTACGTCGAACATAAAAATCTTACACGAAACAATTTTAACTCTGATCTTTTATATTTGATTTGCTCTTCGAACTCTTTAGCCATGCATACTCTGCATAAAAATACTGCACTCTTCAAGTGCCAATAATCACCGATCGGTCTTTGACCACATATTTTGCAGATGTCTGTATTTTGACCGCAACATTTTAGATCTACTCCAAGTCTCATTTTTACCCTGCCTCCAAAATTGTGCTCAAATGTCATACTCTCTTTAGTACTAACATACATCCCTGGGCTATGTTATATTTAATATGAATTTATCACGACGAAAGAATCGTGTTAAGTAAATTCTGGTAATGTTATTGTCATACCCTGGATTCGTTTTGGTAACAAGTGTCTGCCTCTTACTGTTGGTATCGAATGGGTATTTTGATTTAACCACTGGCTTGGGAAATACAAAAGTATCGTACGCGAACGGGGATGGATAATTATTCTTGAACGCAATCTGTTTGCCGAATCTGGCAAGACCACCATAACCTTTTTTACTTACACTATGGGAACAAGGCTGGAAGCGAATGTGTTCTTTTAATTTGAATCGCACAGGCTTTAACATTATAGGTAAGTAGGTGTACATGTATGTATTACGGGCACTAACTCGTACCTTGGTTTTAAACGCTTTAAAAGATTCTAAAGTATTATATGAATTTGGGGCTACATTTTGATGCTTTTCTAACGTATAATGGCTCATAAAGGGGCTCATACCCTTGTCGGACGTATCGCGAGGCACTCCTGATCCAAAACATACTTTTGGTTGTTCTTGTTTTTGTATTATGTACTTAAATTCTCCTTAGAAATGAAACCACTTATATTTCATTATTTTATAAGATAATATATATAACATTCTTTCCTAAGAAAACCCAAGTCATACCTTTCATTCTGCTTTGTGAAATCGTATCTTGCAGCCGAAACTTTTTATCTATTACACAAGTATATTGCTATATATCAGCTATATAATAGGCCGGTATAAGAAAATCCTTATTACGTAATTTTTCCGTATATTTTATAAACGAACAAGGACATGCGCCATTTAGCTGTTTCGCGGATAACTTCAAAACAGATACTAACGAATAACGAAATATTTTTGTCCTCTCCTAATTACCTAATTACGTGAATGAAAATCAATAAATTGTCAATTGTCATGTCTTTTCTTACTCTAACCGTAATTTTTATTTAAAAAATTCGCTAGATTGCAATAATCGCACACGTTAAAATCCCCGTTATCTTTGAATTAATACTTATGATGACACAGCGGGGAGCAGCTATTCCATTTGTAACTATCGTAATTATTAAAATCTCGCGCGTTGCAGCGGCTTGATATCCACGCATGCGCAGCTTGCATTCTAAACGTACAAATTGAGCTGCTTTAATCAAATTCAGAACTTTGGTGAGAAGAATGATTACTCCGCTGCTTGAATTTTAGCTAGTAATATTATACGTGAATAGGCGACTATAAAATGTAACGAGAGTTTGAATATATTGGCGTTGGGAGGGGAAGGAAGAAAGAAATGAAAAGAAATGTCTGGATGAGAACAGGAAACCGATGGAAGTTGAGTGGGACGACAGAGTGCGGTAGTCTCGGCAGGTCGATGGTGCTGTTCGTACCGACGGTCCGTTCGCAGCCGCAGCCGTCTTTGCTTCGCGATGCGTCCACTGATGTGTGTTTCTGCACATGGCCGTGCCGCCCAACGGGCTTCTACATTGTTCCACGATTTTTCACATTTTCTCACCGGTAAATGGGCCTTTTATAGCTAGATTTCCCACCTCCGTGATTAAGAAACACGCGATCTGTGCCGTGAACCATAGGAAAAGCATTTATTCTGTCGATAACCATAATTAATGAAATAAAAAGTGAATCACGGGCAATATCGCATCAGTGTTTTGTTCGCAATGTAGACTCAAAAGTTCTCCCACATTTCCAAACATTCAATTGTTTATCAAGCATTATTGGTGTGTGTGTGTGTGTGTGTGTGTAATATTCCAAACAAAAAATATTCTCTTTTCCCTGAAAGTCATTACGTTGTAGTGATGAAGTATATACTCAAGGACGCGTAGTGACAAACTGTAAATTCTATATAGAACTATATTTTTTGCCTAAAATTCTATAATTCGCTAATTTCTCTTGAATTTACGCGGCAGTTGATCGCAAGGCCGCATAAACGCATCAATCTTTTAAATTTTTACTAACTTCCCTGGTGTTGTAATTTTTTTACCAACTTTTTACCATTCACGCGACGATAGATCACTTGTGCAATTATCAACATTATCGTTTCGAGGTACTAATACATATAGTAGAATATTACTGGTACTTGTCTTACTGGTACTTGTCTTTTCACCGTGTGATATAGGTATTCAACTTTCTCCAGAGTAATCTTATCAAATTCTACGATCGTATAACTGTGTTTGTCAAACATAAATACAGTACACGCTTATTGTTAGTCGCATAGAATGTTCATTGCTTTGACGATTGATAGAATTAATTTGAATGATATACCGTATAAAATTTTAACTATCGTATTTATTTCCTCGGAATATAATATATTTACGTTTTCATATATTTTTATAGGATTGTATCTATTATTTTTAGAAGAATTGTATTATACATTATATCCACCATGACTACATCATCGGAAGACGTTCTGATGCAAGTAGGACAAGTCCGTTATAAAAAAGGAGACGGTACATTATATGTTATGAACGAACGAATAGCTTGGATGCTCGATAACAGAGATACTGTATCTGTCAGTCACAAATACGCTGACATTAAATGTAAGAATATTCGTGTAATGATCAACATAATGTTTAATAAAAGGAATATTGAAGAAAAATCATATTGCTATAAATTCACTGCACTTGTTCTTTCTGATATAACGATGTATATTGTTATATATACGTATGCACGTATATTCCAACTTTTTGTTACTAACCTTTATTAAATACAAAAGATTACATCTTCAGATTTCAGATGTAATTTGTCTCCAAACTAATAATGTAATTTCTAAAGTAATTTATATCCGTAGATGTTTGTTAATCCTCTGTATATGTTAAGGTATATACTAGCATTTTGTCTTTCTAGTGCAAAAGATATCGCCCGAAGGAAAGTCAAAAATACAGCTGCAAGTCGTGTTGCACGATGGTTCGTCGTCTACGTTTCACTTTGTAAACAGAAACGGGCAAGAGGCACAAATTAAGGATCGCGACGATGTAAAAGAATTACTTCAACAGTTGTTACCAAAATTTAAGAGAAAAGTGAATAAAGAATTAGAAGAGAAGAATAGGTATGTTCTTGAATGTTCTAAATGATTCTTTGTTCCATTTGTATCATTGAATATGGTATTATTTGTCAGAATGCTCCAGGAAAATCCGGTACTGCTTCAATTATACAGGGATTTAGTTATTACGCAAGTTATTTCATCGGAGGAGTTTTGGTCGCAGCATGCTGCGGAGTACACTCAAGCCAAAAAGAACCAACGGCAAGAAATAGGTGTGAATAGCGCTTTCTTGGTAAGAGTAGTCTTTAATACCTAAACATAGGTTACTAGTCAAAAGAGAAATCAATCGGTTGATAGTTAAATATATTTCTCCTAGGCTGACATAAAACCACAAACCGATGGCTGTAATGGGTTGAAGTATAATTTAACTGTTGATATAATAGAATGTATATTTAAAACTTATCCAGCTGTAAAGCGAAAACATCAAGAGAATGTGCCTCATAAAATGTCAGAATCTGACTTTTGGACAAAGTTCTTTCAGTCGCATTACTTTCATAGAGATCGTATCAATGCAGGGAACAAGGATCTTTTTACCGAATGTGCCAAAATAGATGATCAAGAACTCAAGAAAGATATTCAAACGGGTATCGACGATCCATTAGTAGACATAACTTCTTTCGAAGATCAAAGTCTAGATGAGAATTATGGGACTGGACACGGCAAAGCGGACAAATCTTCAGGAAATATCGTACATCAAAGTATGATCAAGAGATTTAATCAGCACAGCATTATGGTTTTAAAAGCTAGCACTGCCAAGCAATCTGCACAGTCAAGCCAACTGCAATTAAACGGATCGACACCATCTGCGAGCAAAACTGCAACATTGTTTAATCAATCGGAAGATCAACCAAAGACTAAAAAAGTAAATTTCTCGCTTGCTTGTAGAATTACAGTATTTATATTAAACTTGTGCTTTCCTCTTTCTTGTTTCCAGCTTAGAATACAGGAGAAATTAATTTATGATGATCTCGACAGTAATTGTGACATGGCGCATGTAGATAGGTATTTACACGGTCCTGTACCAGGATACATTCTTATGACGTTAAATCAATTAAAGAGAGAAACGACTGGTTGGCTGACGGGAAATAGTATACCAAGGCAATTAGCAACATCATTAGTTAGTCCAGCTGCAGCAGTTTCAGCGTTAGGAGAGTTAACTCCAGGTGGCTCTTTAATGAAAGGCTTTAGAGAAGAAAGTCTCGGACGTAAGTAAAAAATATCATCATCAAGGTATTCAGATGAAGCGTAAGAAAATCTAACCTTTTTTATATTGGCCGCAGAATTAATACCAAAGGATTTAGAGAAGGAGTTGCGTAATGTTTATGTGTGCACGTGCGAGCTTCTAAGGCATTTTTGGCGCAGTTTTCCACCTACAACTCCGCAGCTTGAAGAAAAAGCAATTAGAATGCACGAAGCCTTACACAGATTTCATTCTGCTAAACTTAAACCTTTCGAAGTAAGTTTTACTATACGCAGGACGTTGAAAGAAAAGGATCTGAAGTACTTGGAATTAGTGAACATAGAGAGGGAAATCAATCCCATTCACAGTTACAAGCGATTGTCCGCTTCAGGCCTTAGGCCACGCCTGTGTAACCTAAGAGACACAGTAAGGTAGCCCTGATCCTCCCTTTTTTTCAACACCCTGTACACATTTTATATTTATGTACATACATATCGGCATTGTGTTGTATTGCTGAAATTTTTGTCTTTTTAGGACCGTGTTCAACGAGACTTTTCCGCTGTCAGTCAGCATTTAACAAGTCATTTAAATCAATTATTAAACACAGCATATAGAAAGTTCGCAGTTTGGCAACAACGTAAGATGCAGATGAGGTAGCCGTGGAATAGTATACCGTACAAATGAAAGCATCGTGAATAAAGCAAAGCAGAGCAATATTGGTCATCCTGCATATATGTATAGAGGGTGTCGCAGCTTTTGGCGGACAAACTTTGGGGGCGCATGTAGACGCAGCCAAAATAAGAAAAAAAGTTAATGTAAGCGCACAACATTTCTGAAATACAGAGATAGTACACTTGTACACATCGCTTGATCGATCCAATGTTTTGTGTTATACGCAGTACATACATACATACATACATACATACATACATACATACATACATACATACGCATATGCACTTTCTTTCTCAATTTCGAGTGCCTCTACACATGTTCCCAATGTTTGCCCGCTAAAATCTGGAACACTTGGCATATGTATATATTGCATTTTCTAATGTTACCGTAATTAGGGATTAATATGGGTGTATTTCACAAAAACCAAAGCTGAATCGTGTCATGCATCCTATGCTGCCACATATTGTTTATTTATTCTTACACAATCATGCTTATAATTGTTTTAAAATTCTCATAAGTGCGTTACTCGGATTCTCTCGTAAGAAATACTTGATTAACGATTTTCCTAATGTATTTTCTAGATTATTTATTTACTTTTTGTAGATTGTTATAACCATGTTGCTTATCTTATATCTTATATCGATTAATCGATTATTCGATGTTAAAGTTTCAAAAAATTCAAAAAATTAAAGTTCATAGTCAAAAAATTAAAGTTCATAGTTATAAGGAATTACAGAAAGATCATAATATGTGGAATAAAGTTAATATTTATAAGTTTTCTAAAAAAAAAGAAAAGGAAGAAAAACTATACGTGTGAAACGTTCAGGATTTGTAAAATGCAAATACGGTAGACAAATATGTATAAAGAGAAACATCTGAATATTGTATGATATCGAAAGTAGCTGTGATAGAGCCACTGTACTACTACTACTACTACTACATCTACATACACATTAATAGATTCCACAGCTTTGGATTAATTTACTTTTCTCTTCTCTTTCAATTAATAACAATGTTTTCACCTTCTAGTTTCTAATAGTGTAATTGGAGGTTGACAACGCATTATTACCTAAGAAAATTAACATACAGACTCAATCTGCGTGTTGAAACAAGATTCATGAATCTCACTAGTCGATAACTCCTACGAATCCTTTTCTACAACTACGACTACTACTAATACTACTACTACTACTACTACTACTACTACTACTACTACTACTACTACTACTACTACTACTACTACTACTACTACTACTACTACTACTACTACTACTACTACTACTACTACTACTACTACTACTACTACTACTACTACTACTACTACTACTACTACTACTACTACTACTACTACTACTACTACTACTACTACTACTACTACTACTACTACTACTACTACTACTACTACTACTACTACTACTACTACTACTACTACTACTACTACTACTACTACTACTACTACTACTACTACTACTACTACTACTACTACTACTACTACTACTACTACTACTACTACTACTACTACTACTACTACTACTACTACTACTACTACTACTACTACTACTACTACTACTACTACTACTACTACTACTACTACTACTACTACTACTACTACTACTACTACTACTACTACTACTACTACTACTACTACTACTACTACTACTACTACTACTACTACTACTACTACTACTACTACTACTACTACTACTACTACTACTACTACTACTACTACTACTACTACTACTACTACTACTACTACTACTACTACTACTACTACTACTACTACTACTACTACTACTACTACTACTACTACTACTACTACTACTACTACTACTACTACTACTACTACTACTACTACTACTACTACTACTACTACTACTACTACTACTACTACTACTACTACTACTACTACTACTACTACTAC
This sequence comes from Andrena haemorrhoa, assembly GCA_910592295.1. NCBI lineage: Eukaryota > Metazoa > Arthropoda > Insecta > Hymenoptera > Andrenidae > Andrena > Andrena haemorrhoa. The sequence continues at coordinate 229,807 of OU342944.1, read as the reverse complement.
TACTACTACTACTACTACTACTACTACTACTACTACTACTACTACTACTACTACTACTACTACTACTACTACTACTACTACTACTACTACTACTACTACTACTACTACTACTACTACTACTACTACTACTACTACTACTACTACTACTACTACTACTACTACTACTACTACTACTACTACTACTACTACTACTACTACTACTACTACTACTACTACTACTACTACTACTACTACTACTACTACTACTACTACTACTACTACTACTACTACTACTACTACTACTACTACTACTACTACTACTACTACTACTACTACTACTACTACTACTACTACTACTACTACTACTACTACTACTACTACTACTACTACTACTACTACTACTACTACTACTACTACTACTACTACTACTACTACTACTACTACTACTACTACTACTACTACTACTACTACTACTACTACTACTACTACTACTACTACTACTACTACTACTACTACTACTACTACTACTACTACTACTACTACTACTACACGGTGGCATCAGTATACTTTTTATGATATCTACAATATATTCAACTAAGTGTCTTAATTGTTGAATCCTATTTTTTCTTACGATATCGAGTATGAAAATTTGCAACATTTGCAAATTCGCAATCTGCTCACTTTCTCTATGGTAGCAATAATTTGGCAGTAATTCAAATGGGTGATACCTACTTCAATCAGTAACGAAACGAACATACTCGCTAGTTACGTTATGATTATTATTATAATAACGATTATAAATATATTCTTACAATATCGTATAAATAAATGTTATTATTATGAATGTCAGTACATATTTACTTAATGACATCCTAATGAACTTTTTTGCATTTTCAAAGGAAATTGTTATTTTTATAATCGGTTCTTCTTTTTCTTTTTATGTGCACATCGTGAGCTAATTGGTAGTCGCGGATAATAATTAGAATATCTACATAATTAAGAATAAGATAGATGGAAATTATTTTACTGATCAACAGGTTGTATGGATCATCTACTTGTACGCATATGTTATGTATACGAATGCAAGTAAGGTAAGTACTGTAAAGATTTCTTACTTACCATTAGTGCTACAAAAGATATACATATACAGGAATAATCACAGGCGAGGTATAGGATAGAGTGTACATAGACCTATCGCGCAATGTAATTTTGTCACATGCTCGGAGGGGCCCTTACCATTTTCATGTCACACCCAACGTTATCGATTCAGTCTAAAATAAATTAAAAATAAATCTCATCAAAATCTAAAATGTTCTGACTAATTTTGTTACGATTATTTTTAAGAATTGATTTTTATAGAAACACAATTTGTACTTATTTCCATAAAGAGTATAGCAATTAGCAAGTAGCAAGTAGCAAGGCACGAACAGACGTGAGACGAACCCATGGCAAATTTGATTTTTGTTATTTGCTAAACATTATCACCCAAGGCGGTTTTTTATCACCGGTTTGTGGGGTCCTAGGACCCGTTATCGGTGAAGTCTCGAAACAGATTGTGACGCTACCCGTGGTAAGAATTAGAATTCAACACCTGTAAAACTAGGTCATTCGAAAGCCGCGATTTACAAATGATTCTGTGAATACAATCTTAAGTTTTCGTAAGCCTTCCGAGGTCAGGTATCAGCTACTAAATAATATTGTACGAGCACGTTCGAAAAACTGGCAAGGAGAAACCCTCGAGAAGCACAACGCGCTCTGCGTGTTTATGAGTCCTGGCAATAAACTGTTCCGCGTCCTCCGTTTCGATCTCGCTTAAAATCTTCCAGATGTGCTGCTCGCTTCGAACCCGAACTTGCCCGAACTACAATAAATCTTTCCGCTACAAAGGATTTTGAATTTCGCACTCACGTGAAAACTTGATAAGTATCCGAATGTCCTACAGCCTACAGCTAACTTCTCTACAGCGCCCAGCGGAGATCGCAACAGTAGATGGCGCGGTGTATTGTTGATTCGATTCAAAATGGTGGCCTATAATAGGCACTGCGAGTGCGGGGTAACATTGTTCGATTCCCCGCGATAAATGAGCCCGTGCGACGTTAACCACGTTAACTCGTCGCGGTGTATGCGCGAGTACCGGGTCTAAGGTTTACCCGGAATGTACACTTGTCTTCGAATGGTTAAATCATGTGAGCTTAATCACGGTGCCAGCCGATCGTGTGTCGTGCGTTGGCCAAGTTTGTGTAGCCATATTTATTGTGTTATTCGGCGAGACGTTATATCTTGTAAACCGGCAAACGTAATCGGTATCCAACACATATGGCTGTTTATTGCTGAACGTGAAACCGTTGTCTCAGCACTTGTTACTGATCAAAAATCTGGCGATTTTCTTACCCATGATAAACAATGATTATGCACATATGAAACTTCTAAGGACCCTATTAGAATAGGACATGAAAAGACGCTACACTCGCTTCTTCTTAATTATTAAAAAACTGCGCACATCTCTTATTAGTTTGTTCTTATACCGAGCTTGGTTTCCACAACTTTTCACCAGCGCCAGTCACCAGCGTCCAACATATCGGAGCACGCTTCTTACTTTGCTACCCTCGGTTCTCGGTAGCACACATTGTGTTCTGGTGCATTAAGGATTTTACGAAAATCGTGAGTCTTTTTATTGTATCGTGATTGTGATTTCGATATCTACATACCATGGCCATCTCATTCTACTCGTTTACCTACAGGTAATGAAACTTATAATTAAGAAAATCTGACAGCACTTATATATCACTGAGGCGATACATTGCTCAACAAATTATATTTAAGTACATGATTCTTCATTAATCGTTTCTTTGAATTTTAAATGCTCTTTTTATCGTAACGATGATGGCGATGGATAGTATATCGTTTAACATGAAAATTGTACTTAGTTACTTGTTTCATAAAAACTATCCATTATTTTCAGAATAAGATGGAAGAGCTGTTATATATTATTGTTCATCCTAATTACTGGCTGAAAGTGCATAGACTATGTATACAGTAAGAAAGTTTTTGGTTTAAACCACTACGTATACAGAAGGAATGGATGTGGAAAAGATTTGACAGAATAGTTGTGTTATGAATATCACGGGATATATGTGTAAGAATAATACACAGGAAAGTCTACTATACGTGGACCGAGCAAGCTAGGCACAGCCGTGCCAGGGTTGGGTAATGGATCCTGTTGGTCCATGGTATGCATCGTACAACCGTCTTGCTGCAGGTACTGCAACCAACACGTTTCAATCGACCAACTCGAGCGCAAACAGTGATTTTGTATCTCATCACTTAGCAACAGCTGCTACTCAAGCAGTGCCATCGACGACAACGTCGCAGTTACTTTTACAAGCAGCTCATACAACAGCAACTCTGGCGGGTCAGCCGTCTCCATTTAACCCAGGGGGGTTTTTATCTCCACCCCCTGTGGGATACGATGTCTTTTCTCCACTGTTTCATCATCCTAATCCTAAGCAGGCGCATTATGTGACTCAACATAGACAAGCTCTTGTCCAGGCACAAGCACAAGCAGTATCGGTAGCGAAACAAAATACCACAACAGAGTCTGATATCCCTGTACTAAGGGAGAATTATAGCTCGGCGCATCAACCAACATTTTTCGAGCATCAGGGTGCAGCCACGTCACCCACATCTACATTGGCATGGACCCATCAGAACAATGTACAATTACCTAGCCCGTTTGGTATTTTACCACACGAAAGTGTCGTTCCATCGTCTCCAGGACCATCGTCGGCCTCGAAACCACCCGCTGGTGTTTATGAAAACACATTTAATTCTCATTTTGCTACTACTCAAACTATAAATAATATTAATTCCCAGCTGCCTACATCGTCGTCTGTTTCTGCTGCAGAATATAAATCATCCAGTTACCCAGATAGTAAAAAACCAGTAAACGTTAGACCTCAGTCACCGTCAGTAAGCATTAAGTCGGTGGTTCCTACGTCGCAAGCAAATAGCAATCAAACATTCTTCCAGCAAGTACCTACTACGTTCAGTTCTGAAACATTAGCGAACAATTACCCTGCTGGAAATGGGAATCAAGCTGCTAATGGGAAGGTGCAGCCTTCTCTTCAGCACCAACAATCGTGCATCGTTTCGACTCCAAGTAATACATCCAGCAAAGAGTACAGAATCTCTCAACTTCCTGCCAGGTCAGTGTCATCGACAACTATATTCTTGAATACGTCTGTTAGATCTGTATCTTCGCAAGCTCAAGATAAACAATCCACGCGAAATACTAATTTCGCTTCACCACCGAATAAAGCAACTTCTGCATCTCAGCAAAGTATTCAGACTAAAGCACAGACGAAAATATATCCCGAATTAAATGCACACGGTGAACATGGAAGAAACGAACAAACATCACACGATAATACACAATCGTCCCCTATCAGTTTTTCGATTATGGATACAAGAAGTTTGAATTATACAACTGGGAATGGTACTGGGTGCACAAGTACAAGTGGAAAGCTTGCTAATCAAAGGACTCCGTCGAACAGTAACTTACAAGCACATCCTCAGCAACCGCAACAGCAACAGCAACAGCAATTTCATGTTTTGAATCAGCAGCAACAAACAACATCGTATAGGCATTACTTGACAGGATCTGCAACTGATTCAGAGTATCATCATTCGGGAAGATCAAAGTCTGCAACTTCTACCGATTCTGCATACTCCTCTAATAATTCCACACAAAATGGTCCTGATTGTAGCGTGGTCGTACCACGGAGGCCGAGCCCGTTACAAGCGCATTCGCAAGCAAGTCCATTAGGACACGTTCCAAGTCCCGCTTATCCTATGTATAATAGTCCAATGGCTACGATATCTTCTCCTTCGCCTTTGCAACACGTTGAAAATAATGGAAATCAATGCGCAACTGGACCACCGTACAAAGCTGTACAACAGCAGCTTACTCCTCCATCTCCATTAGATGTTACTGTACCTCGACCTGCGTCGCAAGGACAAGTTGTTTATTCGTCGGTTATCACAAGAGCTCTGGGCACGACTGAAAATAAAAGCACATACAACGCAGATAGCAAAAATTATGATAGACAGCATCAAGATTTTTCACAAACGCAGAAACAGATATGTTGGGAAAATAACGATAATCGACAGACGAATGCTAATAGGAAATTTTCTGTTGCTCTATATACTGGTGGAAATGCTGAAATAAATCCTCAAACTTTGCCGGTTCAGCAGCAAGTACAACGAGTATTAAACGTCTCTGATAGGCAACAAACGTATTTCGAATCGAACCAAGTAACTCTACAAGATTTGAGCAGTTGTAGAGGAGATCCTATGAGTATAGTAAAGAATTTACAGACGTTACAACAAAGCTCTTGTCAAGTACAACAACAGACCACTGTCTCTGTTAGTCCAACTGAACAGCATAAGCAAACAGAAGAACGACGAAAAGTTGACACTGCCAATAAGAAAAGGAAAAGTTTGGAAAAGGGTGGACATGCTGCTTCTTCGAATGAGATAAGTGGAACAACAACAGTGACCGAATATCTCAGTAGAATACCACCGCCTGCGCATCATAATACGAATCAACAACAACAAAATGGTTACTTTGATTTTGAAAGATGGAATTTACCTCCGCCACCTACGAAAATGTTTCCTGGTGCATCAGGGGCTTTTAGTTCGCAATCAACTTTACATCATTCGAGTAATTTTGTTGGTACACCGGCGCATCAGCATCAGTCTCTGATGGTTCCCCATCATCATGCCCCACCTCCTATCCCATATTTTCCTGCTTTCCATATCCCTCCGAGCCATCACCATCCACATGAATTTCAATCCTCCGTTGAGATCACGCCTATAGCTTTCGGTGATAATACAGCGAATCAAAATGCTAGTTATAGTCAAGAAGTGAGAGACGATCAGCCTAAAGTAATTGTTCCTAACATTGAAGAAGAACTAGGCTTTCTGCAGCAACATCAACAACCAATTCAAGCGGCAACTTCATTAAACAAAGACTTTAAAAGATCCAACAAAGATCCTAGTTCAGGATTTATGACGAGTTACTTAAAGTTCTTACAAGGTGAAAGGGAACCTTCACCTCCACCTGCGATTCGTGGTGGCAGAAAAGCAACTTGGAGCAGGTCGAAGCCTTATATTCCCGTAGAATCTAATAAACTAGTAGAAAGTTCTATAAATGGAGAAGCGGTAAAAATACAACCAGAAAAACCAGCAGCAGCGGCACCACCACCACCACCAGCACCACCGCCACCACCACTACCACCTAAAGAAACACCAGTAATAGATTATGCCAATGATCCGCGCTACTTCCCATTGCCGAAGGAACGGAAAAAGCAGAATTTCGATTCAAGCGACGATGGATTTACCAGTGATGATGATTTTCTATTTCCTCCTAAGAAACCGGATAAAAAAGTAACAGCTGCAAATGCATCTAACGCTATAGAAACAGGAAGCATAAAGACGGAAGGTAAACCTAAGAAAGGAAGACCAATCAAACCTGGAGGACCAACAGATAGAAAAAGAAGAGCCGCGGCGGCGGCGGCGGCGGCGGCTGCGGCGGCAGCGGCTGCAGCATCAGAAACATCGCTTTCGTCATCTGGAAAGGCTTCAAAAAAGCACGAAGAAGGTGATACATGTATACGCAGTACCGTTTCCTTTTATTATATTATATTAAGCAAGCGTGCGTATTAATTATTAATATACACAAGTGAATATTGCTCTTCCAGTAGATCCGTTGCTGTTACCTCCGAGACGAGAAACGTCTAGAAGAAAAGCAAAGGAGAAAACTTCTGTGAAACAATTTCTAGATCGACAACAGGGTATAGACTACTTTGATAATGACGAAGAACAGGGTGATTCTGATTCGGATCCTGCTTGGACGCCCGCTGTAAAATTAGTTGGAGACGAGGAGGAGAAGAAGAAAAAACGCGGGAGGCCTGTTATTACCAAAAAGAGCAGAAAAGCCTTGGAGGAAGATGATTATTCCCCTTGTGACGTTGTTTCAAAGAAGTCTGCCAGGAAGAAACACGAGACGCCATCGAAAACTTCTAATGTCACTGGGAAGTTATCTTGCAAAATAGATGAAAAACTATTAGCATCTGTCAGTGATGAAGATATTGATATTTCTCCGTTCAAGGTACCCGTTCAATTCTTATATTATCTCCGCGTATATGTACATACATACCTAACAGTGTACATATTTACATGTTGCATGCAGCGCTCAATGGATAATTCAGAAGATGCGGTAAATTTTTTACGAATGTAACCTTGTAAAACATATGTATATGTATTTGTAGTGGCAAAGCATTTTAATTGACTTTCAAAAGTCAACCGTTTCTCTTATTGCATATCGTTCTCATCAGTAATTATTGTACATTTTTTAGTCTGGAGAATTTGTTGTAATGAAGGCGGAATTGGACGAAGAATATCCAGCACTCTGGAGAATAGACGGCAAAACACTACTACAAAAGTACGAGCCATTTAAGTCTAATGGCAACACTTTATACAGAAACATATCTACGGTAAGAAGGAGTAGTTTTATTTTACGGTGCCTACTATCTACATACATATTAATCAATTCTTTCTTTCTTTTTTTTACAGTATTCGGGTTGGGCACCGCAAAATCGTCATGTATATCAACAAGTTCCGGTAAAGGTGTGGCAACAAGGCAAAACGGAAACTGTGGTAGAATTTTTGAGGGACGAAATGATTATTGACGACAGGTAGGTTCTGGGCTAGAAATATTTTATCAATTGTAAATGAATTTATTCTTTATTCTTTTTAGCGAATATATCGATAAATCGATGAGAGACGCGGAAAAATATCAAGATAATTTTGAAGTATATATACAAACATTGATCTCGCAAGCTTTAGATTCTAACTTCCTTACAGAGATATTTCAAGAACAAGGTACGAGAGTTTTATCTTTTAGTATTTTTATCTTCGAGTACGCAGGGAATTTTCGCTAATCAAATATTTCTTTCTCTCATTTATTCTGCATAGATGATTACTTTCTATCAAATGTTAAGACCGTCGACGAAGTGACGGAAGAGAGGAAACGTCGTCTTTTATCAACAACAGAATGGCGATCAAACGTTATAAATGCAATATCAACCTGGCCGTGTCTTAACGTTCTCAAGGATTTAACGTCCACAGAATACAAAGATAAATTGTGCGCTGGTTGTCAACAGCCTAAAATATACGCCAGAGTTTTGTTATATGGTCAACCATATAATGCAACTACACTGGAAGGTTCTCCCCCTGACCCAAGGATACCTCAAGAGAAGGTGATTTTTAAATGATTCTATTCTCTTCAATTACGTCTTGGTCTTCTCGTTATGGTAAATGGAATAATTGAACGACGGAATTTTTTTGCATGTTTCTTAGGATTTTTTATTATGCCGATTATGCCAAGCAAAAGTAGCTTTGTATAATAAGGTAGCGCATCAGAAATATTTGATGTTTTTGGAGTGTGCCAGGAGAGTAGCGGATAAGAGAGTAGCAGATCCTAATAAAGATACTACAATAATATTAAACGAATTATTAGCAGACGAAACATGGTTAAATCAGGTAACTACATAATTACGCGTCCAAGTGTTTAGATTTTGGAATTAGAATTTAATTAAATTTTAAAACCATACTTTTCAGTTATTTAAAGAAGTTAGAACTATCTGGGCGGAAATAGATAATTTGGAGCAACAAGCAAAACTGAAGTCGAGCCTAAAGACCTCTACATTATCCCGTTTGGTGAATAGTGCAGGAGAAATGGCTGGAAATGTTTCAGAAACGCAAGCAACTGAAATGATTGTTAATACTTCCGATTCACAGGTGCCTACACAGAAAACTGAAGACAATTCTGAAACAGTGTCTTGCAATGTGCAAATGAGCAGTATACCATCTTAGTGGTGCTACGATAATCATTGGTTCGGTTTAATATTCAATGTCTCAAGACCATTGAGAGTCTAGTGATATATCAGTTTTATGAACGTAAATACGTAATACATATAACACCAGTCCCGAGACCAAACAATTGAACATTGTATTTTGAGAATGGTAAATGTTTAACTGCAGTTACTAATTAATACTAGATACTGCGACGAATGGTGAAGTTAAATGTTAACGTGTAATCAAGAAACTGTAATTCTAGTGATAAGTAGTATTCGCGGTAAACCGGGTTTCGCGTATAAACTCCGGACATGTGTAAGATATTCAACCCCGCGTAAGAGTTAGAGACGAGCCCAAACTTTGCCATTGTAGTAACATAATAGAGATTTACGGATATTTGTGTGAATATAGACCTTTAGTTTTAACATTTATATCGTGATAATCTTATACATACCGTACAATATCGAGGTCTGATGTGTTAAGATCTGAAGAACAAAAAAAATACGAAAGACAAATGATTTTAGGATAAAGTATACAAAGTGATATGGCGTACGGAACGTCGTGACCTTGTGTAATATATTTACATACATACATCACACCCTGAACAGTTTGAAAAAAACAGACTATTCTTCTGTTTGTTCTTTTCACTGTACCATGGAAATTCATTGCGCATTCGTTTCTATATACATATGTATGTATACAGACGTATAATAATTCGCTATTATCTTTTTTTAACGTTGACCAGATGTAAACGATATTTATGTTCATGTTAGTTTGTACATAAGTAGATGAAACAACTTCAAAATTCATACGTATAAAATACGTTTATATATGAAACTTTCAAATATCCAGAGGTGTTCCAAGATAACATTCTTTTAATAAAATGCTCTATGACAAATGCAATATTCTGAAAATGTGCAGTCTTCTCTTACTCTAAAACATTAATTACACACGTTGTAAAACATTTGTATATAAAAACACTTTTAATAAGATTAGAAATATTTTCTTCTATTCTATTCACCTTCGGTTCATCATGTCTGAATATGTATATGTATAATCTTTTTAATTACGCGCATTATCTCATCCTCCATTGCAGTATCCTATTGTTAATAATTCAAGTGTCAATTTTTGAATTTTATATGTATACATATACATACGTTAATACGTGTGTATACGAAGATGCATGATTTTGCATTTGAAAAATCTACCTAGCATTTTCATAGAAATCATGATAATATCAGTCTAGAATCTTTGCTCTTCATGTGCAGTGTTGATTTTTCAAATATTACGCAACAATCAATGCAAGCGCGAGGAATAATTTAAAAAGTAATATCTATTCAAGTGGGGTAGAAAATTTACTTTTCTTACTTGGAAGCGCCTAAAACTCGAAATCTTTATTCTACTTAGAATAATTAATTAAATTAATTACACACGTCGCAATGCTGTAGCAATGAAAGTTCGAAGATTCGCATATACAGATTTTGCCGCTAAGGACGTTTCTATGGATACTTGACTTCCAATAGGCAATAGGCGATAGATACATACCTATAATAGTAGAATAACATTTGCTAACAATTTTACTGTACATTAGGTAAACGCTATACTTGAAATCGTATTAAAATCCATATTATTATATATTTTATTATGTTACATATCTTACAATAACTATCATTTTCATTAGATCCATTATTTTCATTGTTTAAGCCTTAAGTCGTTTAAGTTTTTAATGTGTTTTTAGATTTCTTAAGGAAAAAGATATTCTCTAAAGATGAGAGTGGTGATATGCGTGTGTGGCGCGAATGTATTTTTCGAAGACGATATATCAAATTATATTTGTAAATTGTAAAAATATAATAGCGAGGGCAGGTGACTGCTATGACACAAAGCCATGAAGCTTTAGACATCTTTCATATGCTATTACAAATTGAAATTGAAATACATTGATATTGTATTAGTGACTATACTGTCGGATTTACGGAGTTGTATAATAAATTATTCGAGCTAACTATTAACTTGAAACCTAAAAATGCGGGCATTTGGACACTGACTGACGCAGTAACAATAAAGGAAAGTATGCAGTTGCAAAGTATTTTCTTTCTAGCAAATGTGCCATGCAATGTTCGATAAGAAGTTGGTGCTATATACACATGGATGGATGTATATCCATTTATCGCTGAAATCTTTTAACTAAATCATCAAATTAATGAAATTTCGCTATGTTTTAGTCGGAAATCCAATAAAACTTTACGAGTCATTTATTTCAGTTGATATGGCGCAAAATTACAAGTATATAATTCTATAATAATATATAAAGTAAATTTATTGTCACAATTATAGAAATGATTATCATTGTTATATTGTATTTTATTTACAAGCAAAAAACACGTATGTTTATTTGTTCAATCGTGAACTTTTTTATTATTTTCTGGAACATAATGGAGATTAAGTATAAAATTTCATAACCATACAAATTCAAATGAAAAATATGATCAAAAGAAGAAATGTGTGTGTGTATATATATATATATATATATATATATGTATATACACACACACACACACACATATTTATATATATATATATATATATATATATATATATGTATATACACACACACACACACACACACATATTGTATTGTAATGGAATATTACTCGCATAATTTATGTTTTTATTAATCTTTGTCAATAAAATTAAAAGTTTTTTAAAAGTGTGTATCGACACTAACCAGATCGCACTATCGCTCTTTTAAATGTTATTTAACGATACAAACGTAAAAATCGTGGTAGTAAGTTTGCAAGCGTTCGTATTCAATTGTTCATACATATTTGAGAATCCAAGAGAGAGCGAGAGAGAGAGAGAGAGAGAGAGAGAGAGAGAGAGAGAAAGTGGTATGTATTAAAAGATGATCGGAATATTTGATTTATAAGGACCAACAGTTTCACTGTTCGGTGCATAAATATTTGTCTTCGGCTTATGGTTCATAATTTGAATGCTAATAAGGATAGGGTTCGGATGGAAAATTGTTACGGCATTGGCAGAGAGGTTGGGTAGAGTTGGAGTAAGAGAATGAGCATGCGCGTAACCATACTACCATACCCCACTTCCCTGCCCCTGTGCCCCGCGGCCGCGGCCGCGGCTTCGCTAGTCTAGTATTCTGATTTCCAGTTCGCGTTTGTTGCCCGTGAAGGATGCCTTCTGCCAACCCTAAACTAGAGAAACAGGCCTCTACGGAGACCGTAGAACCTATACGCCAAGTGATTATTGTTATCGAACATAAGATACGGAATCTTGAAAAGCGTAAGGTGAGTACTCGGATGATACATACACGAATAACGATAAGAAAACTATCTGTCAGTTGATGCCTCTCACAATGCGATCCGCCATGATCGTACACGCCATGTGCTCACGCTTGAGAATTCCGTAGGTATCTAATAATCATTATACTAATACCGACTTACTCTTAATATCATATTTTATTACTCAATTATTCTCGATGCAACCACTTTGTAGGAAAATGAATGTTCTTTGTACCTTCGAACGCATAAATTTGCTATGCTGTGCCTCGTGTCATGGCGGTATCTTCTAAAGATGCACAAAACTTTGCACGACGTGCTTTCGAGCCGCTACCGGCTAAATAAAATTCTGCATTGGTAGCTGCGGTTTAGCAAAACGTTAACAATCTCAGTAAAATATTTACCTCTTCAAATTATAAACTAATCTATCCATAGCAAATTCCTCGTTTTAGCTATTTGCGCGAACACAGTTTTACACAATTACGATATCCTTTACAATATTACGATATTCTGAAGCAAAGTTAGTACACTTCTTTTATTAATAATTAAATATCACTTCTCGTACATGAAATTTAGTAAAATTTATACTAGATTTATAATTTCACTGCTTTTTCCTCTACCTATATATGGTACTTTTGTTTAATTTTACGCGTCCCAAAACTTTATATTATGTGTATATAAACTGTATACATACGTATTATAATCTTTTAACGTATAACACCATTCGTGTCTTCGTGTATTTAAATGTATATAAAGTATTTCAGAGTAAGAAGCTAACAATCTTATATGCACATCGGTTATACGTAGGTGAAGTTGGAGTCGTACAGGGACCTGCAAAAGAATGGAAGAGAATTGAACGCAGATCAGAAATCAGCAGTGGCTAAATACGATGAAGTATTACAAACATTGGATATTACACGGGAGTTACAGAAGCAGATTACTGGTATCGCGCATGATGCGGTTAAACAACAGAAAAAATTGGCAAGGAAAGAAGTTATGGAGAGAATGCAACACGATATCGCAAAGGTAGTTTGGATGAAATTAGCATCGTACTCGTGTAATTGGAACCTTGAAATATGTCTAATCGAATATTAAAGTCCAGCAAACGTTTCTTCCACATTTCTTACATAGGTGAGAGAAGTTCTTCTTATTCAAGATGTACTGATGAACATGGGAACAGAATCTGTTAGGGAAGATTTCCTTGCTGGAAAGAACGGTGCTGTGAAATTAACGGAAGACGATTTGAAGTACTTGGATAGTCTGTATAACGAAGTAATGATGAAACATCATCACGAGGAAGGTGAACCAACTTTTCTTCAACAAGTACAAAAAGTAGCAGAGCATTATGTAGCCATTGTCGATGGAAAGCAAAGAGAAATTATTGGCACAACTTACAATAAGTTGAAGGAAATTATCACTTCTATTAACCAGTGTGGCTATTTTGATCAAGTTCACGAGGCGGAAGCTACAGTGGAGGAAGTAAGTTGTATGTATGTATGTATGTATGTATATCTTTATTGTCTCCCTTTATTGTTAGGGTTGCAAGAACATCCGTATCCTTCCGTACATTTTCTTTACTTATCTCTACTTAAAATTACTCCTTACACTTATACTTAACTACATCTATATTTACAATTCTCCACTCGCTGCCTTCTACCTCTCGCATGTCCTACTATCCATTTCACCGCCTCCCTACACATCGCTCTCTCTCTCCCGCTGCCACCGTACCTTATACTACTCTCAGAACACCGTCTATCTCTCTTTTCAGTCACTCCTGCTGCCCTTTTCACCTTTCGCTATCTCCTCCCTCGTGTATCTTAGCATCTCTATTATATCTTATACCTTTCTTTTATCCTCCTTTCGCTACCTTCTTGCTCGATCCAAACACCTTCACCTCCTATCTCCTCCTCTTGTCTCTCCCTTTTTCTTCTCAGCATTTCGCCTATTCTTCCTGTACTATTTCTTCTCTCCTGCTTAAATCTTTCCGCATTCGTAGGCCTGCCCTTTTTCTTAACTTCTTGCCCCTTCTACCCCCTCTTTCCTCTCACCAACTATCCGTTACTATCTTTCCTTACTTCTTTTCTGATCTCTGAAATCACTTTTTTCGCTACGCTCTTCCTTTCTCGTTACTTTCTCGCCACTTTCCTGTTCCTTCTCCTTGCTCTTCCTTACCTATTTCTTTCTCTTCCTCTCCGCGCCTAATTTGCTTGTCTTCTCCCGCTTTCCTACCTAACCTCGAACTACTCTTCTCGCCCTTTTCTTCTATCTCTCCCTTTCTCCTTTACTTCACCCTCACCACTCCCTGCCTTCCTGCTACTCCATCTTTCCCCCTCTCAACACCTTCACCTCTACACTCCGCACACGTCCACTTCCAGCACTGCACTCTCTTTCACTCCTCTCTCAGTCGCACCGGAAACGGAAGTCAGGAAGTAAGTTGTATTTAAAATTGATTCCAGTGGGGAAAGGTACGTGGGAATAGGGACAAGGATAATGTTGGAGAAAGTTGATTTATTAAACTTTTCTTCGCAGGTTACAGAGGTAGTTGCGGAGTCTCAAATATCAGAAACTCCTGCGCAAGAACAAGCGAACGAAGAATATAATAGCAACGACAGACACATTCCACCCGAGTCTATGATTCCTATTCCTAATTTTCCGGTACAAGTTGCACCTCTCCCTGTTGTTTCTGGAACCACTCCAGTCGCTGCTGGGCCGATACCCGTAGTGGCGCAATCTATTCCGCCGCATCCAGCCGCACCTGTTGAAACATCTTACTACACAAATGCTGCAGGATTTGTTCCTCAACCTCAACCACAGCCACAGCCACCGCCACAGCAACAACAGCAGTCTCAACAAACTCAGCAACAACCTCCACAGGCCCCTAGAATTAACGATGTCATAGGCACACCAAATTTCTTTTTTCTTCAAGAATCGGAACTCGATTCGCCAGATGTCACGTCACAGGCACCTATTGTTTCACACATTCCTGCTGCTGTTGTAAATGCACCTATTCCTTCCCAAACATTTACTAACCAAAATTTCGCAAATGCACCAGTAGTAGCACAGCAGGTGATGTATCCACATCAACCACCGCAGGATATGTCCCACATTCCCGGATTTGCTAATCCTAATCCACCACCGCCTATTCCAATGCCACCTTCTCATCAGCAGCCGACTATACCGTACAGTCCGCAGCATCCTGCCAACTTTCAACAGCCGCCACAACAGCAAGCTCCTACGCAACAAATATCGCAGCAAGCGCCAGCCCAGACTTTTGAACATCAACAAGAAATTCAACAACCACCTGCTGAGATACTTGTATGCTTCGTCCAACCGAACGTTTCGATGTATATCGTTTCTCTGTGTATTCTGTAGCGGTTATAGTATTGAAATATTAATCATTTAGGAGAAAACTGAAGAAATTCAAGACGAAACAGTACCACCACCACCACCACCACCAGAAACTGAATTAGAACAACCAAGTGAATCTGTGGACTGGTGTCAGATGACCGAGACCAACGATTGGAATCAGACAGATCAGTCGCAGCAACCTGCTCAGGATTCCCAACAGTCGCCACAGCAAACTTCTCAACAAGGATGGGGCGATCAACAGCGCAGTGGGTACAGAGGAGGCAGGGGTGGAAGGAGAAGCAATTCTAACGGGTACATTGGAAGAGGCAGGGGCGGTGGCGGCGGCGGCGGCGGGGGCGGCGGCGGTTATCAGCAAAATGGACGCAGCGGGCAAGGTGAGGGATATATAGCATATAGAAACTAAGCGATTGCATCTATATATTTTAATTACATAACGATTGTCCGTTCAGGAACATATTACCGTAACGATAGCAATTATCAGAATGGCTATCAACAACGTTCTTGGGGGAATAACGAAGGAAACGGTGGTTACAATTCTGGTTACAAACGGGGCGGTGGCGGACCAAGAGGTGGTCCACGAGGTGAGCGTGGCATGGACAGAGGTGGCCGAGGACAATTTCGCGGACAAAGGGGAGGAAACCGTGGCGGTTATACGCCCCGTGGTAAACCTCATACGCAACAGTAATAAGAATGCGATAGAGCAATGCACAGTGAAACATTATAATAATGCTGTAAGATCGTAATTCAATTGTCTATTTATGAAAGAACCCAAGTCGTATCTTAAGCAAGAGCAAAGACTTGGGAGAAATTTTACACAAAGTCGTGTACGTGAGTTTTATTAATATATAAAGTAGCAACTTTAACGTTTAAGATTGTTGTTCAATAGTTTTGTGAAATATACAAAAGAAACGTAAGCGACTAATTGATTGTGTCTATGGATTGAGGATTGATTGATTACTCGAGTAACAGCAGAAACTAAGGCGGAACACGGAAATGCTGCGGATACTACATACGCATAACACAGTTTTATATTGAAAAATCTTTCCCAAGTGCATTTAATCGTTTTGATGTAGAAGGGGAAATGTTGGTAGAGGTCAGACCGCATTGGAGAAGATGCATTTGCCTGCGGCTTGGGATATTTCTTAAATAAGACATTGAATAAGCAAAATTTTGCATTTGAATTTGGTATCTGCGATCATCAGGGGAAAGATCCTATTAATATTAACGAAAAGATTATGCAGACGTAACATTGTGATATAATGAAAGATCAACCAAATTCAGAAGTGTGAACCCACCATGCAAGTATTATTGTGTTGTGACAGAAGGCAGTTTTCACAGGGCAACAACAGCTAATCAACAAAGATTAGAAATATAATTTTATTATAAAAAAATACAAAAAAAAATGAGAACTCATACAAGCATTTCACGCAAAGACACAAGAATGTATTTAAAGAATAACGTTAAAACGATTACACGAATACATAGATGATCTGCACGACTATCTCTTTGTCTTGCGGCGCATCGTTCTAGAGAATTTTTTAAGATACCAGAAAAAAGAGGATACAGTGAGCAATGCCTTCTAGTACTATTATAATATATCTTCTTGACTTCATATTCCATTTTCGGTCTATGAATGTTTGAAGCATTTAGAGAAAGTTAAAGTTGTCGGGACACTTGGTAGTTGTGAGAAAGATTAAAGGTTCGCGTGATACATACGCGAATCTCTAAAAAGTGCTTTTCATGAGACACGTCTGTCTCATGATTTGCTACGAATTACGTCGCTCCCTCTTCTGTTTTTTCTGCGTGATTGCAAAATTCTTCACGGTCGCCCGCGTAGCTGGCCAAGTACAAGAGATTGCGGTGCAATGTCAAGTTTATGAAGCAACATTACCTGATTTTTTTTATCGCAAAGTATATATATGATTATTTTTAAAAGAAATGAAGCGATAGTGCGGAGCTTTAGCATGTAAGTCGAGTGTACAATTAATAACTAGAGCCAGAGACGAAGACGTGTTTGAATAGTGTGCCACTGACAAATGCTACGCTCACACCGTTAGGCACGTGACGAGGAGTACCGCATTGTATTTCGTTTGTACATTTGTGTTTAATCACCTCCATCTACAGTTATGTTCGAATATCCTATGAATACCTATGTATCTTCCAAATAAAGATCTAATTCAACCCTGCTAATTAGCCTACCTATCGTACTCTCATTGTCAGCACAACAAACGATTTTACATTATTCAGCTTGTTCTCAAACGTTCTCAAATAAAAAAAAGGCGAACAAATTATTTCGCTGTTGCTGTATCTCTCTTGTTTCTCTTTCTTTATTTAGTTTCGTCGAATTATCCAATCTTTCTCATTTACAGACATTTGATGCAACTGTATATAAAATATAAATAGCTTTCTTCGTTTGTAACTAAATAGGTACTTGAATATCCCGCCTTCAGAATTTTAAGCTGGGCTGATCGGATCCGAATAGCTCTGTTGACTGCCGTAGTGAAAGTTCGTTTTGAATCAAACTGTTCAATGAACAATGTACGGTAAATGAAAACCTGACAACACCGGCAGCGGCAAACACCTGGCGATGCTCGGCGATGCTCAGCGATGCTTTACACGAGTGAATTGATGTTAGCTATGGAACTATGTACATACTACGTACAAATAACGCCAAGGATTGTACATTAATGTTTCTACAAAATTCCTATATGTGTACACAGTTAAATATACTTATTGTTAGTGGGATGAAGTAAAGGTAATCGAACGGTTTGTATTCTTTTTCCGCCCTATACACATTATTACTGCAAACTAAGTAAGTACTTACTTATATACTAATTCCTATTAGGTTAAGAATATGTGATACCTGTCAAGTGACGTTGTTATCTGCTATACTTTATCTTGGAACAATGACTGAAACTCCTTACGATCCTACGATAGAAAGACATTTTAAGGGCCATGACAATGATATCGCAAGCTTGTGTTTTCATCCCGAGACTACTCAACTTGTATCGGGGAGTTTGGATAAAACTATAATACTATGGAATCTTAAGGAATCTGTAAGGGCTTACAGATTTCTAGGTCATAAGGATGCTATTAACGATGTCACCTTTGCGCCGTCGGGCGAAGCGATAGCCACCGCTTCCAGGGACAGATCTGTTAGAATTTGGGTGCCCAAAGTGACAGGTCAATGTTTAGACTTCAAAGCGCACTTGGGAGCTGTTAGATCGGTACAATTTAGTCCGGATGGAGAGAAGGTATTATTACCGTCTTAAACTAATCGCTTGGCAATTTTACTTTTAACGATTATTCGGGCTTATTATATGTACTTGGATACGCAGTTGCTTACTGCGTCAGACGACAAAACCATTAAATTATGGACGGTCTGCCAAAGAAGATTTATTATGTCGCTCGTCGGTCATACAAGCTGGGTCAGATGCGCTAGATTTTCTTCGGATGGTAGACTTGTAGTATCTTGTAGCGACGATAAAACAATCAAATTATGGGATGTCGCTAGTAAACGATGTATCAAGACTTTTCACGATGGAAAAGGTATAATGCGCGCATTTATATTCTTATTTAAAAACGCTTTTAGAGGATTTATATAATTACAAGAAATTTTTATAAATTTATCAGAATGCATAACTTTACTAGCTCATAACAGGCACGTGGAATTTCATCCGAGCGGCTCTGTTGTTGGATCCGCGAATATGGCTGGTTGCGTAAAATTGTACGATTTGCGTACTACTTCCTTGTATCAACATTACGCGACTCATAACGGTCCTGTGAACATGGTAAAATTTCATCCAAAAGGAAACTTCATATTAACTGCTTCTAATGATTCTACGATGAAGGTACTTTGAATTGTTCTCTATATCATTTTCTTCATCTATATCTATAAATTTAAATCTCTGGAAAATTATAAAACAGGTATTAGATTTGCTGGAAGGACGTCCGATTTATACGCTTAAAGGACACGCGAACGGTACAAGTGTAACATCGATAACATTCTCTGCTAATGGAGAATTTTTTGCTTCCGGTGGAGCAGATTCTCAATTATTAATGTGGAAAACTAATTTTGATAAGGATAACGTGGCTTGTAGAATACCTCGAAAACTAGATTCGTGTATCGAAGATGAAAAGTTGTTACATACTGTTGGTGATACGTGCGAGGGAGAGACGCAGGAGCAGGAGCAGGAGCAGGAGCAGGAGGAGAACGAGGAGGAAGTTGACGAAGTAATCGCTATTATCAGATGTTTTATATCGTTGTAAAAAGTTTTATACAGTTTATTTCATTTATAACAATATAACATCACGATACCATATTATTCTAGTTACTACACAACAAATTTCACGATATCAATCTACAGAACAGTAAAAGTCATTCCAAAGTATCTGACAGTGGACAGTGGAAAAAAAATGTAGAACAAAAAGTGATTAATGCCAAAACTAAGAGGCCTTTTGGGACAGGTCATGTTGTTAACGTACCAGACAAAGGATTTCCCGCACATTCGAATAATATAATAGTAGATGCACTTAACGAGCAGGTACAGTCGTTATGTAATGCTGTCACTGTTCTGGAACAACGCTTAACAGTACTAGAAGAAGAATTAAGGAAGTAAACATTTATGTGTTGCAACTAAAGTTGTACGATCATCTTGATTATGTACGTGATTTGATTTTCTAAATGAGAAAGATTTTCAGGATTAATAGCCTTTTGAACTGCTTATTTAAAATGAAAACATTATCAACTTATTTTTCTCGACGTAACGATGAGCGCGATGACCGCGGATCTAATTCTAAGCATCCGTAATTCGACAAGAACAGAAATTGGCGGATAATTGGTCGATAAAGTAGGGGCACACAGCGCGGTATAGGAGAATCCTAACATACCGCAAGGAAACGTTGCGTAGGATTTGCTCCTCTATTAGCTCACGGACTACCGAATCTCTTTATGTATTCTCTTTTTCCGTACTTCTGTATGTTGGATAAATGCAGTGTCAAGTAACACAAATCATCTGTCAAGTGATGTTTTACTTTGAATTCCTGAATCGCAATTGTAAGAATTACACAGCAGAGTTTCTACAACGTTTTGATTTTTCATCCTGAGAACACAGACGAGTGTTCTATAAATCGCGGCTTTCGAATCGCCTAGTTGTTTTACACGTGTTGAATTCTAATTCCTACCACGCGTAGCGTTACAATCTGTTTCGAGACTTCACCGGTAACGTTGCATGCGACACTAAAATGCTAAGGGTCCTAGGACCCCCCCCCTCCCAAACCTGCCCAAACCGGAGGCAGAAAAGTGCATTGGTGATGAACAAATTTGTATCACAGTAATCAGTAGTATCTATAAGAATAATGTTTCCGGAGTTTTTGTGCTTCATGCTGTATTGTTATTAAACATGTTTCGTTATATCGATATATATATAGATATATATATATATATATGTACGTATTTATTTATAATCTAGTTTTGCACATTCAGTCATATTGCTCTATCTACCGTGTACGAATAATTTTTACATGCTACATACTCGGTATGTTAAATGGTATCATACCTTTATTTCAGTAAAATCTATAACTATGCTTACCGTGTTTTCATTTTTATTTAAATTCAACATTATAGCGAAATTATTTGTTTAACCAACCGATGGATAATTTCTAGGAATGTATAGCAGTAAAATCAATAGTTCGATGCAACATAGTCATAGACAAGACTAGGTAGTCCGATACACCTTAAAGCCCATTGTCAGTCGTCGAGATAAAATTTCAATGGGCATAGATCTATGTATTGGTATCGGTTACTCCAAATCTGACTACCTATTATATACGTACCAGTTAATAACACTATTGTATAATAGTGTTTTGCAGATTATACAAGGAAGGATTCCCTACAATAAATTTACGTGTCTTTCTTTTTGCATATAATGTTACGTAAGTACATACATACATACATACACTTGAGTGAATTAATTAACGTAGTGGATTATTCTCTATAGTTGTAAAATATTTTCCCAATCGCTTTGATACACATAATAATATTTTACATAATACAGTGAAAGAGGCTACGAGCTGATACATCTGAACATGCAAAAAAGAGCAGCTGTGAAAGTCATCTCTAAATTCTATTCATCATCTATTTATAATACATAATTTGTGCATACCGGGAAGAGTCGATAAATGTATTTTAAAATTTCTCTCGCAACATTGGAAGCAGTCGAGTTGAGAAAATATACTGTTTATGTAAGAAGAATAATACACTTTTGAGTAACCCTGTAGGGTAAGAGTAAGAAGACCAGCTTAAAATCTGTGCCTGCCTTTCCGCAGTCAGTAGAGGTGTGGAAAGTATTTAATCAGGAGGGCTAACTAGGTTATAGCCTGATGGTAGGGTGTTACGAATCCATCGTCAAAGAAAGCTGTAAGTATTCTGAACGGCTCTACCACTAGACGACGATGAACTTTGTTGTTGCACAATGTTGTTTTGTTGTTCCAGTCTTTCGAGTGATTCTATACGTGTTCTTATAGAACCTCCATATGTGCGCACCTATATTGTTAACAAATAAGTAATTATTTGTTTCAGATTTCAGTTAATTCAATTAAGTGAGAAGTTTCTTAAACTTTCTGGATTAAAGCAAATAATTAATCGACTTCCCCCTTACATTAATACGGTTTAAACGTTGAAGACTATTTAGAAAAGAAAGTAATAAATAAGAACACAAGTGTCGAATGGAGAAAACCAGAAACTTTAAGAATATTTTAGGGCTTGTTTCGAGTAGCTTGAAATTCGGACCGAGTCGAGCCGAGAACTCGAATTTTTTCGAGCGGGCCGAATGAACCGAGCAGTCCGAGTATGTCGAGTAGTTTGAAGCTTGAATAATGGTTCGTAATAATGTGAGTAATTAAAATGTAAACTACAAATGAAAATATTCTCTAACTATTGAAAATCATTTTTCGCGTATGTATCATTTAATAATATTTCTTCTTGCGCTTTCCTTTATTTTTCTTTCTTTTTTGCCTTTTCCGTATAGATTATATTTCTGTCGAGTCACTATTAACAAAGGCTGTTACCCGTTAAAAAAAAGAATAAGTATAAATAAATAAAGAATTCAAAGAGTCAAAATTAAGATTATGGGTTTTTCCATGTGTGTCTAGATGAAATCTGAATGTTTGCAAAATATCACATCTGTTACATCTGCACGGCGTGTAGTTTAGAAACAAAGCCAGGTGGCAATTCATGATGTGTCAAAGTTTTTGCCGGGCATTGCCCACTACCCACTACCGAAGACGCTGCAGAATTCGACGACCCTGGAAGACTTCTCGGTTTTCCTCGAGCCACTCGTTTTTTTCAAGTACTCGGCTCGGTTCGGTTTCCGAGTACTCGAACAGCTCTAGCTCCTTGCCCCGCGGTCATACTTATCGAGCACCATTATTTCTTGTAATATCCACAAAATCATTCAACACTAAGGGTTGTCACACATTTCACATGAGGCGTATTATGTATCTCT
Source organism: Andrena haemorrhoa (assembly GCA_910592295.1). Taxonomy (NCBI): domain Eukaryota; kingdom Metazoa; phylum Arthropoda; class Insecta; order Hymenoptera; family Andrenidae; genus Andrena; species Andrena haemorrhoa. Next base: position 206,739 of record OU342944.1, on the reverse strand, counting down.
AATCATTGCTCCCGCCGTAATTCATTTCGTTACGTTGCGTTGCGTTGCGTTTCGTTGCATTGCATTAGGTACATTACATTACATCAAATATTACATTGTACCAAGTTTCCACATTCGGATCGGATTTAAAGTACATTACACTTGACAGAAAATTATGTATCGTTATGTTTTGTCTAAGTAGAGTCTAGACAAAAAACGGTGAGAGTAACCAAGAGAACAGTGGGAACCATTAGAACAATTAGCTTTTATAAAATAATACAATTGCAAGTATGCCAGAATTACATAGATTTATTTTAAAATCCGGGAAAACATGTATTACAATTTTCTTTTTTAAATAAATTAACAGAAAAACTAAAAATGTAAAGTATAGTATAATTATGATTGGAAAGAGAGAACAACATTAATTACTAAAGGAATATTACATATTCTTATAATAAATGCATGATTTATTAAATAATTAATGTTTAGCATTATGAATAAGTAGAAAGATATTAACAACATGTAAATGATCCGTTAAATTCTATAAAACAATTTATGTTTTGAAGAAAAAAATGTAATATGTAGTGCTTGAATAGTTACAAAGTAATCCGAATATGGACCTACATGAACTACTAAAGAACTGTTGAAACCATTAAGGTACATCCTTCCTCACCGGTGAACAGTTCGCGAACATTGTTCGCAAACTTTTTATAACCATTGCTCGCGTAAAAGTGCGTCCTCACCAGCGAACAGACGATTCCTAGGAAATTCAATTCCTATAATGTTCGTGAACAGTTGGCGAACGCTGGTGGAAACGCAGCTTTACGAACGAACAGACGGATACGGGTACGGATACGGATACGGATATTAATTTAGCATGTATGTACGTATGTATTTCCAGCCGCACGAAAAATGGGTGCATCACTTTAGTTAGTTGGTTATTTACTCACTGTCTGTAGAATTAGACTTCAGACTGTGGGTGTTGGCCACTCGCGTTCACTCAAGAGGAGTTAGACTTCCACTGTTGACTCTTACTTCTCTGGGCTCTGGGGCTGCTGGTGGTCTTCTTTCTTGTAACTGTTGCTGGTTCATTCCAGGTGCGTTGTGATGACCCGACCGTATGGCATGGTTCGCCACCACGAATTCCGTCAGAGTTACATCCGCGGTTCCACCGGACTCCAGAGGTATGGCATTTTGGCGAAAGTGTTCAAGCATGTCGTATATGGCGGGAAAGCAAAGATGTTGAACTCGACAGTGACCTTGATCATTTAATGTCATACGTAAATGCTGCAATAATGGTTGAACAAGAGGAGAGTTCATCTATTAGAATTTCAATTAGATTTTCGACCGTATATTTACGAACTTGACGAAAAATTAATTTCACCTTTGCTCTGCCTTGGAAATTGAAAGTTAATACAAACTCCCCTTTCCTTGTTTCACTTTGGCGAACAAGAAACACACCGTGACCATTAGCAGCGCTGTGTAAAACCAGCTGTGCTGCGTCTGATCTAGGAAGGGTCCCATGGAACCATGGATATTCTCTTAAACTGCTGGATAAATCCGCTTCGCCGTCGTTCGTGGCCACTATAGGACATACATATAATTTCATTTAATATTTTCATCTCTGAGATAATCTATTATAATCTATCGTTAATAAAAGTATCTTACTTTGTTCGATATCTTGTTGCGACGAACATAATAATTCCAAATTACTGTTACTTCGTGTACCAAGTCTCGGTGGTATCTCCGGTGGATTGTTTGGCGCCTCTTCTCCGTGTTCAAGAATCGTAGACCGAGAACTCTTACTCGCGGAATTAGCCCTCAGTCTGTCTCCTTCGTTACCAATAGCCAACGACCCATGCCCCAAAGAGTTTCCAGTAGCGTCTGTACCAGAACCCGAACTACAGAAATTTTGTTGCACTGTGCGCATACAATATTTAATGGTAGCCAACCATGATCGCATATCGTTCGAATCGTGAGCTTCTATTACAAACTCCATGTTCTGGGTCTTTAGTACAAAAGTATTTTCATGATCTGGCATTTCCAGCGCGGTTGTTTCTCTAGCTTCGGTTATCGCGGAACAAAATACGCCGCTGCGCGGTTTCACTGCTTTCGGGGGAGAATAAAATTCCAACATATATCCGCCGATTGCTTTTATCAAAGCAAGCCTGGACTTGTCCCATTTCTGAGTCCCATCAATGTTCTCTCCCATCAAGGAATTAACGACACCTTCTTTTCTACATTCTACCACGATCTTGGACAATTTAGCTTTGGAATGTTTATCTCTGCGATGTTCGCTATGAGATAATTCCACCTCGTCGCTTTGCTGTTTATGGAAAAAGTTCTTACCCTTCTTAAGTCCTTTAAACGAGAGGCGACGGAAAAAGGGTTTATGCGTAGGTTTGGGGGATATAGCATCGCCATCGTGTTCGGAATAATCGCTGAATTCTTCGTGAGACGAAGCACGAATAGGGGCATTATTGTTTTGATTTGCTATATCTCTGTCATTGGCAGCTGTATGTCTTGTGTCATAGTGCGCGAAAGACGGTGATCTGTAAAATATAATCGTCGGGTATGTTAACCTCTTGTTTGGATTTTCTCTTTCTACAGAATAATACATACATTGGATTCTTCTATAAAGAATGACTGTTATCCAAGTATCATAGTTAACTATGAGATCGTTAACTATATAATTTTGAATATAAAGGATGCAAAGAAATGTGAGATGTGAGAAATAAAAAAAAATATATTTTTTATGATTACAGCAGACCTGACTGTACGACGCAAGTATTCACTTTCGAAGTGTTCACAGAAACTCTCGACGAATTTCCTTAAAAAATCACGATGAGAGAGATTCGACCTGGCGCTTTCCGGTAAGTTTAAACTGACATAGGTACAAAATGCCTTGGCAAAATCAGAAGCTGAAGCGCGGGCGTGTCTCTCACAAAATTCTATCCAACCAGGTGCAGCTTCGGGCGACACGGCAACCGCCGCCGGCGCCGTTGTTGTTGACGTAGCCGTTGTCGTCGCTGTACCCACTACCGTCGACGCCGTCGTCGTCGTCGTCGTCGTCGTCGTCGTCGTCGTTGTTGTTGCTGTTGTTGTTGTTGTTGTTGTTGATGATGATATTATTGTACTCGTCGGTGTCGTCGCGGTTATGGTATAAACACTCATTACCGGCGTCGGCCTCACGACTCGCGAAGGGGGCTAAGGACCTCCCCCTGCCACTACACAGTTGCCGACGTGAAATTCTTTACTACAATCTTTACACACAACCGCCCAGCTCCATGCGCGGTGATGTACGGAAAGTACTCAGCCGTGTACGTATACGCATGACGCGCGAACACGACGCGAACACGACGTGTATCGAACTTTGTCGCGGGTCGCAGGTACGTATATCGGTATGTATGTATGTATGCATGTATGCATTTATGTATGCCTGGCCTGAAAGCAACACATTGAATCAAAACAAAATAGCAGGTAGTGCCAGTTACCCGCTACTTTTTTAATTTTAAATTCTAATCACCGATATCTCTGATCCAACAATAGCACGCACTTGCTAACAACACAAAACAAAACAAACAACTAATTATTGCCGTCCGAATAATTAGCCTTTCTTATTTTCTTTACGCTCGGTCGAATGAATGTTTCTTTTCCATGTACATAGCAGTAGATCGTCCAGAACGGGTCGATGATTATTTTCAAGGAATCACAAACGATTCATCCATTTTCGATTCAACTTCCCAGCGATTGCAGCGATTCTAGTCAATGGAATGATTGTTTGACCATCGAAAAAGTATAGGATAGACCTATCTCACCTTACTTTGTGTCACCACCCAAACTGTGTTACCGACTCATAACTCGAGGACTGAATTCAGCGGCCTCTGTGCACGAACACCGCCCAACTCTGCAAGTACTCGGAAAAGTGTTGAAATGCTGAAGGGTGTGCGACGTGCGTGCTCGTATACTAATAGGGTGGCTCTCAGTTTCGACTTTTAAATTTTTTTCGTGGCACCCCTCAGAATAGTTTAAAATAATAACAGAAAAAATCTGTGACAAGTTTGAGCGCGATCGGATAATGGGAGAAGGTACTGCTCCTGGGCCCTTGGACATTTAAATAATTATTAAACAGCTCGCAACGTCCATTTTCTATAATTACACTCCAAGTTGTCACATAAAAAAAAAATATGCCAAACAAAAGTTGTAGATCCGGACGGGGAGCATCTTTTATGTTCCATTACTTTTTCTCGTGCAACAAACGATTTTCGAAAAAAGTCCGAAAAACTAAAAAAAAAACATTTTTACTTTTCAAATTTCGAAAGTTGAAATCCTTCTCGAACACTTTTATTTATAGAGGCGAAGAAAAAAATTGTAACTTTTATTTTCGAGGACTATATTTTAAAAATTTAAGGCGGGGCATATACCGAGATATGCCAAAAAGATAAAAAATTGTTTTCTTCATTTTCAGTGTTTGATATGTCATGAATGTGACCTATAAGATTTAATTTTAATTCCTACCGCTCGTAGCATTGTAACCTTGATTTAGACCAAGTCGATAACGTGGGGTTTGACACGAAAATGGGAAGGTAGCTGGCGAACCCCCCGAGCGGGTGACACAAAATTACATTGGACGTAACGGATGTAACCTATAGGTACCTATATCTGGTCTGTTCTGTGGTTTGACCATATTTGTATTTTCTGCAATCCCGTGTGTGCCGCGTGTGTTGCAGAACTTTGTTCCGCGGAAATATTTTTACCGACGTTACGATTTTACCACAGACGAGGTATAGATCTATACCTCGTCTGTGCCTCGTCTGTGATTTTACAAAGTATGGAAAGTGGAAACCACCACCGCGACAATAGTAGCGCAATCTGTTGTACGCGCAGTGTAAATGCATTCGGAAATTTGTAGAATCTGTAGGAAAATAATGTCGACGTAACTAAACATTGCTGACAATGAGTTTCGCAGTTTCATTCGACCAGGCATCCAGGCAAGCAACGGCAAATTGAACAATTGAGAGAAACGTAAAGTAAGGGTACAGAGATTGAATATTATTCTGTGGTAACTATCATTTATGGAATGCTTACGGCAATTTCATTCACTCACTCATTCTTCATTCATTCATTCATTCATTCATTCATTCATTCATTCATTACTGTTTTCCTGTGTTTAAACAGGATGGCGTAACGAACTATATATAGCCCCATATTTTCCCTCCTCTCCCTTTCACTCGTTCGGGTTCCAGTAGCAGCAGCGCACCGGGAGAAAGGTGTGGAAAGGTGTAGTCTCCACCATCTTTCCCCAGACACCGCCCCGTAATGCTTAACTTCGGTGATCTAACGAGAACCGGTGTTCCTTGGAAACTGTCCTTATTATGATGATAAAAAATGGCTGTACTTTTTGGTAGAACTCTATTTCGCAACAAAATATGTATGCTCTTGTACTTACAGTTTACACCACTTCCTCTGTTCCTCCTTACTTTAAATGGCACGTCTGCATTGATGTAGTACATATACAAGATGTGTTAATATGTGGAATAATAAAGAAATTTTAAATACAGTGATCGTACAACACAATGTATTGGTTATATCAATTTTATTCTTTGTGGAAATGTATCTATAAATATGATTGCATGCATAAATTATCTCTGAAATATTGGTTAATATTAATTACTAGTTAATAAATAAACACAATCATATTTTGGATATTTTGGATTTTCAATTAGCTTACTGTCTAATTGTATCAATTTATGCTTTTATTTCAAATTAATTTGTGTATAATATGTCGTAGACTGGTTTTGGAAGGTAATCGCTACAAAAAGCCTGTATTCTTTCGTTACGCGAGACTGGTGTATATCTTCTCATTGGAAAAGTTTTGGTTACACCATCCGTTAAGGCTCTAGTTACAGGTGTTAAATCTGCTTGCAGACCTTGCGTGTATTTCTCGAGAGCTAACATTTCCTTCTGAAATAATTCTTGTCCATATTCTTTACGTGTCTGAGGTTCCAGTTGCATCCACATGTCTCTGGCTTGTTCTAACAACACGCTGTTATCTTTTAGCCATGCATTACCAGATACATATTCGCCGGTTTCAACGATAACCACATCTACTCCCCATCTTCTCATTTCTAATCTGAGACAGGCTCCCCAAGCTTCGACCGCAGCCTAATTTACATGTAGAAACTATTTTTTACAGTTACATTTAATTAAGGGGGGATATTTGTTTGTATAAATAAAAATATAGGGATTGGATTTTTTAGATAGTTTTAAAGCAATCTTTATTTTGCTAGAAAATAACTTTTTTTATGAAAAATTGTACAAAATGCCCACACTCCCGGGAATGACTGGATCATCTGATAAGGAAATACAAAATAGATACATATATAAACAGGAGTATATTATCTATGACCTAGCGTAGGATTTTTTTAATATTTCAATTATTCGATTTTTTGCAAGCATTTCAGTGCAAAATTTTATGTGAAAAATTAAAGTCAATTCTTCAAACTGCTATAATTTCCAAAATAATTCCAAAAGAATTTTGCGAAAATCCTACGCTAATGCCCAATTTCTTCACCTCCGACTAAAGTCCCGGTCAGTGAACGACCAATTGGATGCTACCTATCATGTGACAGTTATGTGGAACATAACTCTAACTGGAAGATTACTGAAGGTGAAGAAATATTCCTGTTTATATATCTTTTTGCATTTCCATCTCAGAATTCTCAGATGATCCACTCATTCGCGGGAGTGTGGGCCAGTTTTTTCTTAGAGCATATATACAGGGAAGCCATTTTGTTCACCGCCATTTTATACCATTTTTTCATAAAAAAAGAACAGTTTTCTAGCAAAATATAGATTGCTTTAAAACTAGTTACCTATATAAAAAATCCAAGCCCTGTATTGTTATTTATACAAACAAAATTATCGTTAATAATAGAAACTGATGTACCTTAACTGCGCAATAAATGCCCCGAACTGGACTCGGTATACGCGCTAGGAGACTGCCAACTAATACAATACGACCTTTTGATCGTCTAATTAGAGGTAGAAAAACCTTTAAACAAGGAAATTATCACTTTACAGTTGGTGTATGTTTTACAGTAATTATTATTATTATAGTCTTCTGATAAGATCACCTGAGATAATCGAGCAACGCCAATGACATTAATATCTATGCTGCGCTTTAATACAGAAGAAGGTACCCATTCGCATTCGCCTAAAGTCACCCAAGCGGCAGCGTGTATCAGTGCCCATAAACCTAATAATACAGAATGTATGTAATAAAGCTCGAGAGTCAGGTATGCGCAGTAAATAAATAACATTAAATGGTAAATGTTGACAGGAAAGTGGAATTTTCAACCTGGCGCTCCATCCGGCAAGTTTTCGTTTACATAGAGAAACGTGGAGTGGATATCATGTTCACTAGTAACATCTAACTGTAATACGTGTAACCTGCCAGAAGCTTCTTGTTTTAATTTTTCCATCGCCTCTTCATTTTCTGCTTTGCTAGTGAATCCAGCGAAAACTGTGAATCCCTTAAGAAACGAATATGAAAGTACGGTGTAAATAGATGATTTCGATTGTACGTAGTTACGGTACGTATATAAACTGCGTTTTACCAATTCGTCCAATTGTTTGCTTAAAGTGTATCCAACTCTAGAGTCGCATCCTGTGACGAGCACCGCTTTCCCCGCAGCAGTTACCTGCATCATTTATATCTCTGAATATTAACATTGTCAAACTTGTACCGGCATGTATATAGTGTTTGTAGCGTTAAGATTAAAAAGTAAGCGCAAGTCAAAGATCTTTCCTTGTGCTCCCAGTCTTTGAAATAGTAGTACGCGATCAATGACGTTGCTATCGTCATCGTCGATTCTAATCGCTCAACATTAAGGAAATATATCTTTGTACGCTTGAGAATCGGTGAGAATGTTAATCTTTGGTGCTAAAGTATGTAGTTATGGTTTCTTTAAAGAAATTACATAACATTCAATCCAATATAATTTTATTTAAACATACCTTCAGGTTGTGATAGAACAGCGTAGCCCCTATGGATATGACCAATAATAAGAGGAAGAGCACAAAACTAGATGTTTGTGATATGCCCAACGTATTTAATACAGTTGCTAGAATGACTGCAATCGCATGGGAGAATGCGATCGGAAGAAGACATCTTTCTGCTAATTCCCACGTTTGACTGTCATCTGGTTCTTTATTTCCACTCGGTAAAGGCATTTCTGACTTGAGTTTATTAATATTTTAAATGAATATAATCGATTCCATTCGAGCGAGATTTCAGGTTCAGCTAAGAGCCCTATCTGGGCTAACTCTGAGCCAAGTTTAAACTTAAAACAGTATCTAGTCTCATTGGTCTAAATTTAACTGCAGTGCTGTGTCTTTAATTCAGAGATCCTAGTAAAATGCTACATACGTATGTCTCGTGTAAATCTCAACTTTGTACTTTGTGTATTATTTTTATATAAAATTATTCGTGTACAAATATCTGGTAGGGTACATGCATTCATTCGCAGTTGTTATTATGCCATTGCACCGTATACGCTATACGGCTATACCGGTATACGCTCGCGCGCGCACAACATTCTTCTACATACATATAGGGTGGGTGTAACGGGTTTTTTTAACCGACTTCAAAAAGGAGTTGGTAATAGATTCGTCCCGTGTTTTGTGTGTGTGTGTGTGTGTGTGCGCGTGCGTGCGTGCGTGCGCGCGCGTGTTTGTCCCCGCATAACTCCTCGGCATACGGACCGATTTTGATGATCACTTTTTTATTCGAAAGAGAGCGATGCCCCGGCGGTGTTCCCATCCTATATGTACTGTATCAATATTGGCCCAATATTTTGCCAGTTCTGGTTAATAATATAGACTATTGTCAACCTAATTATTATTATTTTATATACGTACGCGCATATCTCCTCCGCATGTTGTGTCGATATATATAAAACTAAAAAGTTAAAAAAAAAAAATAAAACCGACTTCAAAGAAATAAAAACTACTCTTAATTAATCTACGACTCTCATATTCGTTGAGTCGGCGCCTCATCATTCGGAATAAGAGAAAAATTATTTTTTACTTTTTAGTGCATTTTTATTGTTTAGATGTCGGTTTTCATTTATTTTAATTAGTATATGTAGCCATAAATGAGCTTTAAGAAAAGGATAAACCACTAGGTGGTAGTCTAAACAGTTATAATAAAGGCTCTATTCACTTTGTTCTTTAAAAGCGTATCGAAAGATTTTTCTGCATCTACATATTTAAAGTGTATTATAATGTTTCATCTCACCGTTGATTTACTATATATATATATATATATATTTTAGAAGGTAGAAGGATTAGTTATTACAAACATTTAATGATCGCACAATAAGTTCGAAAATCGCAAAATTCCCGAAATCAAGGGATTTTCGACCTTATTGTGCGATCATTAAACGTTTGTAACTCAGAGCACCGTTAACCGATTTTGATGAAATTTTCAGCATGTATACAGCTTACTTAAATCTACAAACGGGTTTTTTTGAATTTTTGTTACAGGCTCAGAAAAAAAAGTTGGAAAAACGGCCTTTACTATTTTTTTTGCTATTCCGACAAATTGAATTTTTTTCAAAACTACGAAATACGTCACTTAGCAAACTAATCCTTCTACCTTAAAAAAAAAACTCATGTCGTTTGGACGAATTCTAAAAAAGTTATGCGAATTTAAAAAGTGCGATTTGTCAAGTCCGTTATTCTACGAAAAAGATCTGAGGGGATACTTGGTGTCCCCGAATACGTACAGTAAGTAGGTATAACTTATAAGTGAGAAAACGTTAAATCGATGGAAAGAATGAAGAAACTTTTCCTCGCATTTATCGAGTCCGTTACATCGAATTTCCGTTAAGGACATTGGCATTTGGTAAACAAACAATTCGCCCGGTGGGGGGGGGGGGGAAATGAATATTAGAGTCGGGTGGGTTATTGATTTCTCTGCTGTGTGGTGTGGAGGTCGTGGAGGCAGGAGGATGCCATGTTGGGTGGGATTGGTGGGAATAGCATGGAGGGTGTCTCTCGGCTCTCGGCTCTCGGCAGTCGGCCGTGCCATACACAGTGCACAGTGCACACTGCACAGTACAGTAGTCTATACGGAGAACATAAATAGGAGGGGTAGTTGCACCATTGACCCAGTGTTGAGTTGACATACGGTCAGTTCAGTCACTTGACGCGTAACTCGTCTTTTAAGGTTTCCGAGTTTTTTTTATTCTTCCACATTAATTGTTAATAATTGTAGTAGAATCCTCGTAAGAACCAAAAACCTAATGCAATCCAAAACACTGCCTTTTCTTAATTACGTCTGAACCGCACTATTTTATATCCGAATCACCGCTACGTACCTATTTAGTGTTCTAAGAATCGCTACAGAAGCTTTTGTAACGAAGATTTAATAAAAGTCAACAGTGTTTAGTGTTTCGAGTTAGTCGCGATATATAGTATATTTAGTTGTTAATTCAGATTCGTAAATGCGAATCTTGGATTTGCCATTTAATTTAAAGATAAACCAATGTGCAACGATAATCTGGCCTTGGTAGCAGTCTACTCGTCTCAAGAAACTGTACCTTTAACAACGTAAATTTAATACCTCCGATCCGACTAGAGGGGCGTAGACCTCTCGGCGAGCAGTTTTCATCTTGTTCTTGTTTGTTTGGCACTTTCAAGCAATATGTCAGAAACAACAGGAATATCGCAAGGATTGGGCAATCCGTATAAAATTGTTGATCATGCCAGGGAAAAACGAAAGGGAATCACTGCTTCGTCTCTGAAAGAATTGACTAGCATTGCAAGAAATCGCTTATCGTTGCCTTTGGACGCGAAACTCACAATTGTCTTAGAACAAGACGGTAAGGGAATATTTCTGCGGCTAATATTGAAATAAATTAACGTATATTCGAGATGATTTGCTATTTCTGCTATAGGCACCGAAGTAGACGACGAGGAATATTTTGCAACCTTAGAAAGGAACGCTAGTTTAATGGTTTTACACGGAGATCAAAAGTGGGTGGCAGCAGGAAGTAGTAAAGCTGCTTCTCGTTACATCGTGGTAGACGATGTAGATAACATAGGAAGTGGATCGAGGGGCGACGAAATCAGAAGACGTCGGCCACCGATAGAACCGTTAGTATCTTCGCTGCACGGGGATCCGTCGCATATATCGTTACTCGGTGGAAATGATTTAGAATTGCTGAGCGATATGGACCCAGACAGCTTAGCTGATATAGTGCCTGACAGGTATGTAAAGCCTTTGTATGTAACTAAATTTGTAATTGCAGGAGGTATAGATTCTCACATATCGAATTACTTGATTACCGTAGAATCTTCTTGGAACAATTGAAAGAGGCCTCAGGTAGATTCTTGGCTGAAAAACGACAAGCGCAAGAGTCGATGGCTCTCCTTCAGATGTACGCAAGCGGTGGAGAGATGGAGCGAGCGTAGGCCATGTGGGGGGTGGGCGCCCTCACACTGGCTAATATGTATCGAGTGCGACGTCGCATATTTTATAAAGGTCGCCAACTACAACAAACTTTAATCCTTTTCTGGAATTGAGCCCATCTTCTTACCATCATACTATTCATGACAACTGAATGTCTCCATCATCTCGAACGATAAGAACCTTCGAGTTCTTCCACATAGAATTTTGATGGATGGCGAATTGCAATGGCGAAGAAACATGTATAGCGAATCGATGCGTTCCCAATTTCAATGGACGGACAAACGTTGTTTCTCAAGTATTTGCAAGTATCTACCGAATACGTGAATGTTTAAATTTATTAGCCAAAAAGACGTACATACATTGAAAGTTAATGCTTGTCCATATTATAAGTTAATTACTATGACGATAATATGTAGTTGTACCTTTCGTTGATAGCAACTTATTTTCTATATAGTCCTCCTCTGTTCAAATCAGTGGCACACAGATATATGCTTTAGCGTTAATATTGATTTTGTAGAACGTGGCATAAGGGATTGCTTTACTGCAAACTGAACATTCTTAAATACACATGCATAACATAGTTGTAATACATGCAATTTAGCCACTAAATAATCTGAGTGTATTACATAAAGAAAATTTATATAGAAAATATCATGTCAAAGAAAACATTCCGTCACGATGTTGTCATATCAGTATTAGCAGAAGGACGACACGTTTGGTTTATCAACTTTTGTACGTAGATATATTATAATTATACCAAGCTTTAGTTCAACGAAGATCGAAGAAATGTTTAAGACTGAATTTATAGAGAAAGAGTGCATCCCCATTACAATCACCAATTCATTATACACTAAATTTAGCATTGTAATAGGAGAAAACAATATCAGCCCTTTGATACCAAAGTTATGCATTTGATAAGAAAAAAAAACTGCAGAAAAAGAAGGAAATGCGCAGGTGTTTCTGAAAAGATTATGCATACGCAAAGTAAGGTTTGCATCATTAAATCTTTCTTTACATATTCATTATAGGGAGACGCTAGGTAACTCCTTAATATTCTAAAAGACCTCATCTAATTATGCAATGATGATTACCAAGAGAAAAAGTTAAAAGCAGCAAATTTCACGCCTATGTTTATTCTTTACAGAAACACTAAAAACAGAATATCGTGACATTCTTTGATATATACTTTAACATCTGTATACAACAAAGTAGCGTTTACATTTACCATCGTTTGGATATTTAAAATGCAACGATCACTCAAATACACGTATTTGATAATGCGTAATCGAATTTCTGTATGTAATTTTTCAATGATCTTTCTTCTCTCGTGCGCCGAAAGGAATATTTTATTTGAATTTTACGATGTGCTAGGAAACAGTTGATACATTTAATAGAACTGCCAATTAAAGAGAGGAACTAATGCTCAATAATATCCTATCCACTGAATCCTTTATTAAAAACTCCATTTCTTTTTTTTCTTTTTCTTTTCTTTCTTTCTATTATTTATTATTATTATTCATTATCATCATCATCATCTTACGTCCGTTATACATATTCCAATAACTATCTTGTATATTTACGTAAATTAGGTTTTAATGGAATGTAGAAAGTTAGCATCTATGATCTGATGCAAAGCATTCGAAGCTTCCTTTGTTCGATTGCAGGCGCTACGCAATTGACAGACAGCCTCTTGAAGAATAAATTCGCTTCTGAGCAATTGTCGATTGACACCTGATAATTCTTGAACAGCAGTGCCGATCGTTCCTTGGGTCATTTGCGTAAGATCTTTATCCAAAGTTTCATTGCATTCATCTATTCCATTTCAGAGATGTGTCAATTGAAATGTTAAGTACCATTTCTTAAACAACTTATGTGCTAGATGATATATCGTTTATATAATACCTATAAAATACTCAAATTCGAATACTCGGAATGCTTTTAAGTAATTGAAATTTTAGGTGAAGCGAGACGAGTCTCAGTCTGATAGAAATTAATATTACTCGAACAATTATGTTATTACCAATTTTTCTGTGTCAGAATTATTAGGTAATACTTTAGTAATAGATATATGCATATTGTACTATTATAGCGTTAATAAAACAATGTTACCGAAGAACAAACTGTTTTATTCCTCCTAAAGTAAAAGTTGAAACTTACGTAATTTTTTATGCAGCAAACTGTTATATCGTATAGAAGTTTTCTTTGATTTTGGTATTTTGATGTCTGTATATGGCATGCAAGCCATAGCATCGACCGCTCCGCTGACGCTGCTTAAACTTGTCCCATCTGACGAAGATTAAAGTAAATTACAAAGGAACGTAGCTTAGAAAATCTTCTATACCATCGTAGCAAGTAAAATTGTAAAGAGAACTTTACCATCATCGGATTCAGGAGCTTCGCCGGAAATGATAGTACCACAGTAGTTGGGGGTTCGCAGAGAGGGGAATCCTGTAGCCTGTGTAAATCGTAACAACTTTCTTCGCGAGCTTCTTCTTTTAAGGTAAAAGTGAAAGGAACGTTATGAGAATATATGGAAGCAACGTACACTGAGAATGTTTGCGCTGTCATCGTCGGATTCTGGTGCTTCCCCAGAGACAACAACAGCTTTCAGATCCATATCGAGGTAGTAGATTCAGAATTTACAACTGAAAATTTTTACATCCTTTTTGTACGATAGCACGTCTCACTCGTTAAATACACTTGTATGTATTTACTTATTGTACAAAAGATTCAAGACACAATTCTCGGGAAATGAAGAAGACTGAATCGGGAAATGAAGATAATTAAAATTACATACCGAGATTTGTATCTCTGTTAGTAAAACATGAGTTCAAATGATGTATATATTTAAATAAATAGGTATTACGATTTACGACTTTTACGAGTTACTTCGATCCACTTAACCTATAATGTTTAATTAAGATTGACATATCGCAAGAAAATCAGCGATCAATCATTGTGTTATACAGTTTATACTATATTACACATCCGCTACACCGATACTATAATTATACGTATAATTAGAAAGATTCAGATCTACCTGCCCCTCGTATATTCGCCAATTAATTATTTCTAACCGCAATCTTATCCTGCACAAGTGACAAGTGACGAGTGACAAGTGAAGTTAAACCGTGTGGCGTGTCCTGTTTAACAGAAAACATTGCCGATTACTCGCCAGCGTTAGGTATTATAAATAAAAGGATTTATTTGTTCTTTATGAATAAAATTACAAGTAGCAACGATATTAGCTTGTCTATACAGAAAAAACCTGATTTAAAAGATAAATACTTGCTATTTACATAGTAGATATGTACCTATTATGTACCGTTTACACTATAATCGAAATTAACCACGTAAGATGTTCAATTCTTCAGGCGTAACATGCATTCTCAATTCTTTTTCACGTATTACATCTTGAACTTGCGTAAGAAGCTGCGGAGCAACTTCGGCTGCATCGATATAGATGCTTCTGGCCCAAGGACACTGCGTAACACTTTCATGATACACTTCTTCGCCTTTCTTTTCGCACAAATTATATTCTCTGAGAAGGAGCATGTACAATCTCCACAGTAATGGACAGCACCTAGTTGTAGGTATTCTGAAAGATTACAAATGGCTTTACGCACACGCCTAATGCAAAGCATCGAGAGAAATCGAGCGGATATATACCTCGCGAGTGTTTGATGGAAATGCAGCAATTTATTTATTGCTGCATTCGTACCGACAGAATCTTTCAGCTGCCTTAACAAATGGATACGTTTACGCCACGCTAGACACATAGCAACCGCTTTCCACAAATCAAGATTGGTCTTTTGACTATTAAATTTCCATATTGGTAACTCGCTCTGTTAAGTAAATATTACAATGAAAATTTTCAACGTTATATAGTCTGGAGATTATTTGCCTGGATGTTCTTATTATCTTTACCTGGATGCAAGCGAACACTGAAAGAGCAAAAAAGTTATTTGGATATAAATTTAACATATCATCCAACACTCTCTTCAAAATACTTGTCTCCCGAGTCTGTTTGCAATGTAGTTGTAAAAGTGCGATTTCACTTTCATATAATATTTCCTGGAACAGATGTAGGGCATTAAATGTCTAATCAAATATCTAGCTTAAACCTGACCCCAATAGAATGTAATACCTGTATATGATGACACTCTTTGTAATGATTCAGACAATTGACAAACATGTTCGTTACTTTGTAAATATCCGAGTCTCGTATATACAAAAGATACGCGTAGCATGCAATCGTGTCGCACTTAAAATTGGGTAGTAAATACGTATCCTTATCATCTTCCACAGCAACTTCTTGTAAGAAGCTGTTTACGCAATTTTCCAAATATTCTTCGACAAATAGCAGTTGATTTTCATCTACCATAGGCACCATTTGTTCAAGAACATTCAATATCCGTAGTTTATTCGTTTCTTGGTACGTATCAGAATTAAGTAATGTTTCGATAAACGTTCGATATAAGCTGAGAAGTGCTGCTCTTTCCTCTAAATTAGCAATTACAGAGGGGCAGGCACCGTGGGATTGAATTGCGGTTTCCAAAATATTCACGCAATTATCGAATTTTCCCATTTCCTTTTCTATTAATGCATATTCTTTATAGAAGTGCAAGTTATTCCTGTTTTCCTCTTTTTTCAAGAATTCCTTTAACATTGTCTTTAGTCTCTTTCCCCTGTAGGAAAAACTAGGCAATGTACAATCAGCTAAAGTTACGAATTATGAACAGTGAAATGAGAAATAATCATACTTGGTGTCGTATTTTAAAGGGTCGTCTTTGTGAAGAAAAATAAGCATTCTTTCAAATCTTAACCACCAAATGTATATACTAGTACGTTGCAGAGGAGGTAAATTTTCGGCGATTGTGAAAAATATTTCGCGTATGAAATCCAAGTAAGACTCTTGTGCAGGATGAAACGTGAGATATTGAGGACCTGACGTTAAACGACCTTCCAATATACCGGTCAATAACTCCTTCCTTTCGCTATGACTAGTCATTTCACCTACTGCCGGATAAGCGAAAGGAAGTAACACTTCCGAACTTTCTACTCCCCATTGAAATTCTTTTAAGGATAACACCTGCAAATAAACATAATGATTTTCTAGTGGGAAGACTGAATTATTTGTTTAATTGTAGCGTATCTTATTATACTACTTGTAACGTGTGCTCTCGAGTAGGTAGAAGTGGTATTTTCAGTAAAAGTAACGCATGAATCGCCATTCGGAAATTCAAATTTCGTTCAAGTATTGGATGTACAAAATCCGCAACATCATCCGGTAGGACGAATCTTCGAGAATCACCAACTAATTCTAGTTCATCTCTGCTGACGCTGATCCAATGACAATTTTCTCTCAACGATTCGGTTCTTTGCCACAATTGATTGAGCGGTAATCTTGACATCAGTATTACTTCTTCCATTCCAACTTTAAATTAATATAAACATTAATATTGCCATTGGCAATGTTGCTTTTTATCTGCTACTAATTACTCCGTTTCTTATTTACTTAGTTTCTTCTCATCTATCGTTCTTTGAAAAGATAGGCTTTCCTTGCTTAAACTAAGGTTCAGAGTCAGATTCAAACGTATCGTTTCCCACATTTGTTCCCAAAGTCCAGTATGTCTCAGAAACGTTAGACACCAGTGCAGCATCCCTACATTGTTAAGCTAGATATTATCGTGTAAATTGGTTTAATCGAGAGTTAAAGATAATTTATATAAATTTCTCACATACCTAATAATCGTTGGTCATACATACGCGGGTTTGTTCTGGCTTTATGTTTTAAAATACAAAAGCATTTAGAATATAAATCTAAAACTTTCGGTACCGTACACATTGCTACTGAAGCTTGTACAGTCATGATAAACTCTTGCCATAAAATAGTGTTTCCAGAGTCCTTGTTAACTAACGTTTCAAGCTGTTTCGAAAATTCATCGGCAGGCAAGAGTTCTCCCATAAAAGACAATTTTAATCTTAATAACTCCATAGAATCTGAATTTTTCTCTATAGCTTTCTCCACTATAGATAATTTTTTTAATGTTGTTGCTCGATGCACATCTTTTATGGTTCTATATCTTTGAAAGTACTCTAATGTATCCTGTAAGTAAGATGTACTTTACGTAGGAAATATTATTATTATTATTCGTCTTTATTACTCGACACGTACACAGAACGTAATACAGGACGATTCTCTCGCAGCGCCTGTACCCAGTGGCGAGGTTAACCCCCGGCGGGGCCTCACAAAATTTTATGACTTTCGACCCTCGAAGGGTTTGTAATGCCTATTAAAAAGTGAGAAATCTTCGAGTTCCGCATTTCTCATCAGATCTTTGCAAAAACGACGCCAAACGATTTGTTATGTGTCGCCCATGAAACTGACACCAAGAACAACGTAATTCCGACGATAATGAAGGAAATTCCATGAAAAATTCATTTGTATAGTTAACTTCAAGTTAACTTCGTTAATAATAGTCCGATTTACATGAAATTTGGTATGATTTTCATCGCTTCCATATCATCTTAATAGGCACTCCAACCCCTTCGACGGTCAAAAGACATAAAATTTGGTTGACCTCGCCTCAGGGTACCAGGCGGCATCTCTTTGACAGGCGCTGCGAGAGAATCACCCTGTACTGATAGAAACCTACTCGTAACTAAATAACTCAAACTAAAACTAGGAAACAAAAGTAAAAACAGAAAAATTAGGAGAAAATTTACGCACGTTAGGACAGAAAAGAAGGAATATAAAGATGACTTAGGAATAGCGTATATATATCGTCGTGGAAGGGAATTATAATAACGCACAGAAATATAGGCAAAGGAGGATTTAAATTTAGATGTCAAATGTGAGGCTTAGGAAGCATGACTCGCTACCTGAAATTCTATATATTCCACCCATAATTTAATGTTATTTGGATCGTCGGTTAATTTCTGGTTATGTTCTTTAATTCTGTTTCTCTGTAGTTGTTCGAAATTAGTGCTCCACGAAGGGGTGTCTTCATCTTCCTTAGCCGAATTGGTAGCAGTTTCTCTTGTAATAATATTGTCTCTTTTCTCTTTGCTGTCTATGGAATCAATATTTCTTACGTAATACCTTTCACAGGTGCCTCTCTTTGGTTGCTTGTACAAAACAAAACCAAGGGAATGTGTTTTAACGTCGTAATGTGGTCTTACTCTGGAACAAAGCGTATTTACAGTGGCATTTCCCTTGTCTCTAAATTTGTCTTCGAAGTACACATTTTCCACTTCTTGTTTGTATTCTGGTTTTGCCAGCGTTTTGCGTGCATATTTTCTTTTCTCCTTTTCCCGTCTTCTCGTATGTCTGGATCTTTTCCTTTCCTCCGGAATGGGTCTCTCTTCGCTTAACGAAGGGGTATCACGCGATGCCTGCTTATTCGGGCAAGGAATTTCACTTAGAATTTCATCCGAAGATTCTGAAGAGCGACGAGCAAGTTTATTAGACGAAATTCGTTCCAGGTAACTAGAATTGGATAGCCAACTGGTCGGTTCATCTGCTGCAGTCGAGGATTTAGCTTTCTCAATGGAATAGGCCGGAAATAAAGACATGTTTCCTTCAATTTCCGTTGCTAACGTATAGCCTATTCAGCTTATAAATAATAAGCTGTTGTCTATTATATTGTACATGTAACGTGCGACGAATGCATGTTAACATAACATCAACGTATTATCAGTTCCATAACCTCGTGTAAAACAAACTGAACCATACAGACCAAACTGACCCTGATAACTGAAAAGATACGCAACTGTATGCAATATGCAACAAAAATGTGCCAATATATGTTAAATATGCCAAAATCAACCGAAAGGCAAAAAAGGCTGTTTAGTGTTTTGTACATATTCTGGACCAGTGTGGACCAGAATACTGCAGAATACTGAATAGGTACATACGCAGCCCAACCAGCCCAACCAGCGTCGACAACCGATTCCCCGGCGCGACGCTGGTTGGCTGCGGCTCATATTTTCGAGCTGGGGAACGGTGCTCGGAAAGTGAGCACCGTCGGGGACGACATCTCTCCAGCCATCTCCAGCTGAATATACATGAAGATAGGAAACAAATGGAAACAAATGAGAATGTTGAAAGAGGAAAGCTGTAATTGTCAAAAAAAAGAAAAGAAAAAAAGAGATGACTTGGAGATAACAGCGACTATCGGTGACTATATATGTACATACTACGTGGCTCTTCGGAGGTGTTGAACAGTATACCTATAGGTAGTAATCACTGTAATCAGTACGCACTGACTATGGAGTGTCCAGTGATTAGCCAGGAAGAAGCACTCGCAAAATTGATAGGAGTTATGATAATAGGTTCTGACAGGCGTGACAAGCTCAGGGACGTCAAGTGGACGTCAAGGAACGACGAATGTTTTCATCGTTTCGAGGATAAATATATAGGTAACCGCAACGGCGCAACGCGTAGCACAGTAATAACGAAAGTTCTGGATAGGTAAGTATAAGGAGGCGACCTCCATCTTGAGGAAACATCTATTATATAACAGTTTCTATCACTATTTCTACCGGAAACTAAAAAAATTTCCTACCAAACATAGAGGTTACACGTACCACGAATCTTCCTTAAATGTTTCGCAAGATTAATATTAAATCAGTCATTGGTGCTGCACTTTATTCGTCTACGGAAACATCCATTGCATCGAATACGTCGTCTCGAGTAGGTGGTCTTTCGTATTTCCTGCATATTGGCATGAAAAGCAATATTTAAGAAGCATAAACACGACGCACATATTTATTGCAGGTGCAAAAGTTTAGGGAGTTACTAAACGAAAGCAGTAGCAATGACGTGCTCACAGATTCTTTTGGACGGCATCATACTTATTTACGCATTTCAGTCACCGAACGTTGTAATCTTCGATGTAAGCAATCGCCAAGGATCTTTTACGACGTTAAGTAGGTAAATTTGTTAAATGCTCTGTCCCTTAGGTTTGTACTGCATGCCATCGGAAGGAGTTAAGTTGACGAAAAGCGATGGTATTTTAAGAACAGATGAAATAATGAAAATAGCCGAATTATTTGTGAACGAGGGTGTACATAAAATACGTTTAACGGGTGGCGAACCGACCGTACGAAAGGATATCGCCGATATTATTGGTAAATAGATTTATCTCTAGCAAAAATGCATTTTAGTACGATAAAAATTGATTACCGCAGCTGGTCTGAAGCAGCTGCCTGGTTTGAGGCAAGTTGCGATTACTACCAATGGTTTAACATTAATCCGCCAATTACCGGCTCTCCAACGGGCAGGATTGGACGCGATAAACATTTCGTTGGATACATTAAGAGAAGATCGCTTCGAGCGGTTCACCCGTAGGAAAGGTTGGTCAAGAGTGATGGGTGCGATAGATCTAGCCATTCAACTAGGTTATAATCCTGTAAAGGTGAGAAGATGCGAAAAGGAAGGTTGATAGTGAAATTGCTAGGAATAAGCGAACGACGCTATTCGATGTTATTCATTTTAAAGGTGAACTGCGTGGTAATGAAAGGTTTTAACGACGACGAGTTAAGTGATTTTGTCGGCTTAACGAAAGATCGTCCAGTCGACGTACGCTTCATCGAATATATGCCTTTCCAAGGGAACGAGTGGAAGGAGAATAAAATGATTTCTTTCGACACGATGAAAAAAATGATTAGAGAGAGATATCCTGACCTGCAACGTTTTTCGAACGAGTACAACGATACGTCGAAAGTGCGTAGTAATTCGGACTGTACTTATATAGCGCGTTAAACTTTTGTTCGCTCGCGTGTCACTAAGAAAATGCTAACCCTTTGTAATATAGGCATATCGTGTCCCCGGATTTGCAGGGCAAATCGGATTTATTACGTCGATGAGTCAGCACTTTTGTAGCTCGTGTAATCGGTTGAGAATAACGGCAGATGGAAATTTGAAGGTCTGCTTGTTCGAGGGCAAAGGAGAAGTATCTCTTCGAGATGCTTTGCGCAATGGAGCATCCGACGATGATTTGAGAGAAATGATCGGCATCGCGGTACGACGTAAAGAGAAACAGCATGCAGGTAGGTTTTATCTCCGATGCGCAAGTACGTATCATAGAAGATTATCTTGCATCTAAAAGCACACGCACACGCACACGGACACGCACACGCACACGCACACGATCACGATCAGATCCCTTTGAAGCGATAACGTTTACATGTTCCTGATAATGCATATGTTTCAGGAATGTTCAATCTATCCCAGTTGGAAAACAGGCCAATGATACTGATCGGTGGTTAATGTAAAGTGTAAAGTGTAAAGTGTAAAGTATTGCTTGCTCGAAATTGCGTAGAAACGTTATCGCTTAATCTACTTTGTGCCACTAACGAACAGTTTCGTTTCCATAATCTAAATTAGATTACTTGTGCTTGTAGCTGGAAAGAAACGAATACTTGCCGAAGGTGATAAAGATAGGCGAAAGAGCGCGCGAAATACGTACATAACGCGCGTGACTCCACGGTTTAAGAATTTTGCGAGCATTAGAAGATTCTCCTCGTTGTCGCACGTGGATAAAACTGGCAAAGCGAGCATGGTAGATGTCGGCTCGAAAAGCGAAACTAAACGCGTCGCGACAGCCAGAGGAATCGTGCAGGTCGATTCGATTATAAGTAAATTAATAGCCGAGAATAACGTGAAAAAGGGAGATGTCTTCTCCGTAGCGCAATTAGCAGGTATCATGGCAGCGAAACGTACTTGCGATTTGATACCGTTGTGTCATCCACTTTCGTTGTCTTACGTGAACGTACAGCTACGCTTAGAGCCAGAGTCTCGTCGAATAGAGATCACTGGAGAGGTCAGGTGTACCGGCAAAACCGGAGTTGAAATGGAAGCTTTAACGGCCGTGAGTATCGCGGCATTAACCATTTATGATATGTGTAAATACGCGGCTTCCCCCAACTCGATGAGAATTACCGATATAGAATTAGTTTCAAAAACTGGTGGTACAAAAGGAGATTTTTTAAGAAACTCTTAAGCAAACTCTTGCTCCATTCCAGTAGCGATAGGTATGTCGGCGTTGTATTAGTAAACTTGAAAAGCTTTGGGTGCTACCGCCTGTCTCAACGCATAATCGTTACAGCGTACAAAGTTTCTCATATTTTATACTACATATAATAAATCTAAAATAGTAACTACTTATAAGACCAGCGGAAGTAGGGGAACGTTAGATTCGTACTAATTTACGTATCTCCTATGTTTGGAGGTGATAGAAATTGTTAAAATATTGTGTATTTCAATATATTATTTTTGAACCTACAATATGATTCAGATTATTCGAACCCTTCCGATCGAGCAGCCGAGTACCTACAGGTAGGGTACTAGACAAGGCTGATGCGATAAAAATATCTTGCTCTTACCAAGAGCGAGCTGTCGGCGCGGCGCGGCGCGGTGCGGCGCAATCGCAAATATCGAGAGGGAGGATCGCGACTCGTGAGGCGCCACTGCGTCCTGATTCGGTCGTTTTCCTTTCATCTCCAACAGGAGCTGCCTTTCAGTATTCGGAACGCTATCGAAGCGCACTGTTTTCGGAGTTGTTTCTTTACCGTTTCTTTCGTTGTCCGATCGAGCGTCGGTGCGCCGGCGGAGCACGTTGCAGGATTTCCACGATTACAACAGTGATGAATGTAATCCCTGGAGATGCATAACTTGCATTGAAGCACAAGTTTATGTTTGGATCGGAAATGGATCCTCGTTTCATCCAAGATTCGGTTGCGTGTCAATGATCGGGATCGTTGTCACGGAATTTTTGGAAAATGTATAGCGTCGCTCGTTTAAACTTCGTGGGTGGAAATTCGTTTGGTTTGTTCCCGGAGAAAGGATCGACTACACGTGTATCTCGAAGGACGAGGAATGATAATCGTGAAGGGATGATGCCGGGGTGAAACTGCCAACAGATTTTCGAGAGCTCGGAGAATTTCGAAGGCAGGCACAACGGTGGTGATTGAAGATGAAAGAGTTTCGCACGTAAAAAGAAAGGATGGCACCGTTCCACGGCATGGCCCTTCTACTGTTTGGAATCGGGTACCTGTTACACGCCGAACCGTCATCCGGTCACTGGAATCTAGGTAGAACCACCACTCTCAAACTCTACAAACCACAGCTCTGCTGCTATCTAAACCGCTGTCGCGAATCATGACTGGTTATTTACGAATAGAGCAGGATTCGATAGAAATCTGCGATCGGTTCAATCACTTTCGCCTTTTAATTATTTAAACTTGCCGTTTGTGCCTACTGCGTACCTACGAGATTTCGGAAACTCTCCGAACTGATAAATTCGCGGACGATATTTTCCCGTGCTCGATGGAAATATGTAGGGTGGTAGGTAGGTAGGTAGGTAGGTAGGTCGATTTAACTTGACGCGCTATCCTTGGATCGTTTCGCTTGGTTTTCTTTCGCTCTCCTTCGCGCCGTTGAAAAACCTGGATAGCTACCATAGTTACAGGTTTCTCCGATGGGTGAATTTCAGCGGTACAACGTGTCGACGAGGAAAGGCTCGAAACAGGGGAACGCTCGCATCGAGGGACGAAGAGGACGTACTTTTATAAAGACACGATCCAAAGAGTGACCGCTGTCGTGGGGCAATCTGTCGTGCTGTTGTGCCGGGTTAAGAACTTGGGGAACAGAACCGTGAGTTTGCAATTTCCTTGGAAACTTCCACACGATTCCGCATCGAATGTTAAGAAAAGAATTTTACCTTCGTAAGCGGCCGCCGATTTCCTCGAGATTCAAATTTCGCCACGATGTACACCGCACAAAGGTCGAAAATAAGAGCCGACTCGGGTGGCTCTTATTTTCGACCTTTGAATTTCTTTTCTTCCGTTTCTCTAAAACCTTTGTTTGAAACTATTCTGGGGGGTGCCCCGAAGAAACTGTTTTTGCCAGATTCCTTTCGTGCGCTCGCAACTTTACGCGAATGTAAGTAGTTAAGTACCGACTACTACTCGTATGTAGGTAGTTTATCCGTTTATCGTCACGTCGAGGCGCATTCGATTTGTAGTCTTTCCTACTTGGACGGTGTGAAGCGTTTTCACCGGTTAATTCTTGAATCTGACGCGGAATTTGTAGCAGGTGTCTTGGATCCGAAAAAGGGACCTACACATCTTAACGTCCATGTCTGTGACTTACACGAGCGACGCAAGATTTACGATAGTCGGCGATCCGAAGAACGACGACTGGAATCTGCGAATAGATTACGTGCAACCACGGGATGCGGGCATTTACGAGTGTCAAGTTAATACAGAGCCCAAGATATATAGGGCGGTTACATTGAAAGTTTTGGGTGAGTTTCTGTCGGTTTGTGCCTCGGTAAGAACGGCACCACCAGCAAGCTGCGAGTTTGCGTACATTTTCCACGCGAAGAATGCTCTGCGCATAGGTACCTACTACCTACTCTGTTTCGGACGGTTGATCGGGCTTCGAGTGCAATTATAACGTAAGCGATCGTCGCAACAAGTATGTACCTATCCACGCGAATGCACAACAGCTTGATACCCGTTCGCAGGTACTGTTTCTTCTTAAACCCACTTATTCTACTTGCAAACTAAAGTAATTAAACTGCAAGGTATCAAGTTGTGTAACTCTGTCTATGCGCAAGCGTGCCTTCTTGCCTTCTTGCCTTCTTGGTTCGTGCCGAACTTGTCGAATCGGTGGAATAACAAGTCTGTCTGGACCCAACCCAGATTAAAGGACAGCGAAGGCACGCGTGAGTTTTCATTGTCGCTAGTAGGTAAATCGTTCCGTTTTGCTTGTGCCGAAATAGACGTGCAAGCAAAGATCACGGGCCACGGGGAAGTGTACGTGAAGATGGGTAGTACGATCAGTCTGACATGTATCGTGGACGCGCAAGATATTCCTCCGAGCAACGTCACGTGGTACCATGTCGGTGTGATGATCGATTTCGACGGTCCAAGGTGCGTTTTGTCTTGCTTCAAACCCAAAGCAGTTTTCTCGCCATTTCTCGCCATTTCTCGCCATTTCTCGTCATTTCCCGCCATTTCTCGCTGTTCTCCGCCTCTATAGGTGCCTATAGGCGCTATTCTCCGCAACATCCAGCCTTCCAGGTTTCCGCGGAAACCTAACCGTTCCGGTGATAATAATGCGTTTTTACGGTTGACAGGGGTGGCGTTTCCCTGGAAACGGAAAAAGGCAAGAACGGCACCACCAGCAAGCTGTTAATAACGCGTGCACTGCTCAACGACAGTGGCAATTACACGTGCGTCTCGAGCAAAGTCGCTCCGGCCAGCGTGATGGTTCACGTGTTGAATGGTGAGCACTTGGATCGCTCGCTCGATCGCTCGCTCGATCGCTCGAGATCCCAGCTCGCTGCCGCGACAGATCGGACCGTGAAGCAAGTTTCTTTTCAGGCGAACATCCCGCGGCGATGCAGCACGGTGGCACCGGTGTGGTCAACAGGAGAGCCATCTTATTCAGCCTGATCCTGCTGCTGGTGGACACGATGTTTCGGTGAGCGACCAGCTCACCAGCACTAATACATACGTGTATACACATACAGGAGAAGTGGATGCGTGATTTACGAGCCTGGACGTTTATCGCACCCGTAGAGGGCTGCCCCGTTATCGCGCATCCACCCTCGCGCTGCACTCTTTCGATGTCGTCGTCAGACTTTTGCGTCCATTCGATACCTCGACGAATCGAGCCACGGGAATCGGTAATTTTAATCGGATTATCGGTATTACGCGAACGCTTCCCCACTGTCGCGTCCACGGTCTTATTTTATGCAAATTCCAAAGGAGCATCTGCTAAATGCTCGCCGCGAAACGGACACGGGAACATTGCTGATGTAAATTCATCCCCGTGAAACCGGACAGACGAATGGTTCGTCCTCCTCATCTCCTTGGGTTCGATGCGTGCTCCTCTGACCACGATCAACCGAATACCCGCTTCGAAATTCAACACGCCACGGACTCTGGCCCCGTCCGTCAGACGTTTACCGTCAGACGTCGGATTAACTAAATATATTGGTCGATCGTGCTGTTGCGAGTTGCGAGTGATTTACTTTCCCGCGGCCCACTATGATCGGTATATAGGTACAAGTTATTTTTTCTGCCGCCAAATAGGTACGGCTTTGTTACTTTCTAATTACAATTTTTCGTTTGCCAAAATATGGGAACAACGCAGCAAACTGTGAAATTTCACCGGCTAATACGCTCGCGTGTTGGCGATTTGCGTGTACCTAGTACACTTTTAATGCCACCGAAATTTCCACGCGAAAATCAACCAGATGATTTGTAATTGCAACAATCGACGAATCTTTGCAGCCAGCGAATCGGATAAGTATTTGTAACTTTCCAGCGGACGAACAACTTTGCGACATTGCGACGAGAATTTCTCTAATTGTAAACCATTCAAGCGTTTGCAGACACGTAAAAATTGTTGTAACTTGATAACGGGCTCAAGTCGATATAAGTTTACAAAAACTTATTCTATTACTTACCATATACATACCCTGAATCCATCCTTTTTAATAATTTTCTGGCCGCTCGCGTAATCGTCAGTAGGTACCTAATTGTCCACCTGGGCTGGGCATCCGGCGAAGCGAGTCCTTTGGGAATCGATCGATATATGTAGCAATACGAGTGCTTGCAATTTCAGGCAAATTTCACGTAACCGATTAAGCATTGCAACGTCAACGTGTCGTTTGTTTCGCGCCAATTGCACCAAGTTATACCTATTATTTATGTAAATAGGTAGGTATACAATCAGAACAGATTGCACCGTATCGCAAATCGCAATCGCAAGAGCCGGAGGATCGTCGAAAGCGTCGAAAGCGTCGAAAGCGTCGAAACGCGAGTGATCCAGGAAGATGGAAAATTGAGTTTGTACTTTATATCTAGTTAGAGTTTAGAGTACAAGAAGATGAAACTTTTGTCTTGGTTGATTCCGTCGTAAATAGCAAATTGCAAGTAACTCTGAACAAGCATATCCGTGGAGAAAGGAGGATTTTTGCGCAACGAGCGTCTCTTTGTGCACGACAATTATTCCCGACATTATGAACCAACAGCAGCAAAGCAAGCAATCTAACGACCCTCGACCGTCGAGATTTCGGTCCATCGCGGCTTTGTCGAGGGCCAGCGTGAAGACGTCACAGGTCTCCGAGGTACCATTAACCAACGATAATTGTCTGTCTGTCGCGAGACGTTAGGTTAACTCGCGACTTGTCGTCCTTGTCGATCGACTTGCGTCTAACGAAAAGAGGGCTCTATTTAGCTCTAGAGCCGACCATTTAGATGTTCTAAATCCTTCACTTCTAAATGCTTGATACGTCTTTAGAGTAGGAGGAAGCTGGTGTCGAAGATGTCCATGCTCGGTTCACTCGGGAGTCGCGTGTTTTTCCATAGACGCGGAGACCGATTGAAGGTACGATTCAGAATCATCTAGATTCTATGGAGAAAACTGGCGGATTAATGTTTTTCGTATGTAACGTTTTCTCTGCGAACGGCGAGCAGATTCCCAAGTATCAGAACACCTATCGGCTCGAATCGTTCCGCGGTTTCGACGCCCAACAGGTGGATAAAATCGTGGAGAATGTGATGGAGAATAAGCTGTCCACGGTCACCTCGTATCATCCCAATGAGTCGGCGAAATTGTGCATGGAGATCGGGTCTGATTTGCAAAGGGCGATCAGCAAGAAAGATTACGACAGGTAAATCAGCAATCGTTAACGCGTTTCGAGGTACCAATCTTTTCTATAGAAAAGATTTATTCGTCTTGTTGCAAGGTACAAAATAGTGGCGCAGGTGAGCATTATTCAACGTCTCGATCAAAGTATCCACGGGAGCTTTCAGTGCCTCTGGGACGTGGAGCGGGACAATTACTCGTACTATGTTTTCGAAAACAATCACATATACGCCTGGTGCTGCGTATATGGTATATATTACGAGTGAACTTTGCCCTTTCCACGGGAACACCTAATTCCGATACTTTTTCCCGATTCATTGTCTCGATTCAGTGTTGTACGCGATGAGGAAATATAAAGTTGATGGGACCTCAAAGTTCCGATCGATTATCAAGTAATCATACGGTATTAATATTTATTAGGTAGCTACTTTATTAGCTAGCCTGAAACTTTCAGCCGGCCCCGATATTTTTATAGATATTCACGGACTTATTGGAATACATATCGTGTCCAGCGGATTTTAGTCCGTTTGATCCTCGGATAAACACTGAAACGCCCATGTTTCTCTTTCATTTCCCAGTTACTCTTTTATCTTTGATGTAGTCTCTCGGCACCACCAGCAGATCAATGAAGAAACTCGGCAATTTCCAAGCCCGTAGATTTTTCGATAATACGGTTACAAGAGATACAAGCGGCGCTTTAATGACCCAGCTGAACCCAGCCTTTACCGGAAACCTTGTGCTCGTTAAATTAATGGCGCAATTTCAACGCGCCGTACCGCTTCACCCGGCTCGAGAATGTCGCTTCGCAAAAGGTGCGAGAAATCGAAGGAAATATTTGTAGCGCGTTCCCCTATACAGATCTATGGCTCAAAGATGTTGTAGATATTTTCCGTTACAAGCATTTCTCATACCGATCGAAAGCAATTCGTTCCGTTCTTGCGCGTTCCCTTTGATCGCTATGCGCCACGTATTTACACGGTCGCGTTAAAAGAAAACGCCAAAGGTCTTAGCAGGTAAAAAATGGAGCAGAATGGTGAAACGTGGCACGTGGCACGTGGCACGTGGCACGTGTTTCGACACGTAGAAGATTACGTGTTTGGTAGGAATTTACATCCGTCGAGGAGGAGGAGGAGGAGGAGGAGGAGGAAAGCAGGACTCGATCGAGAGGGAAGCGAAAGTTTGGAGGAAGAAAGAGGGCTTGGATTCCAACTGCACGTTTCCGAGAAGAAAACTTGATCGACGTCAGGTAGCGGGACAATCTATCACCGCGGGCTAGTTCTGTTACTGGGTTCGACGTGAAATCAATGCCGATCCTCATTTCCATGTAAATTATCTGTGACGCGGCGCGGCGCGACGCGGCGCGACGCGGCGGTTTTCTTCCAACGCGAAAGCCTTTTGTTTTATGGGGTCCGGTCGGGTCGACGAGGATTAGCGAAAACCTAATTAAACTTCGGGCTCGCTAATTCTCAAAAACTCATACTCAAAATTAACGAGCAAATATAACGAAGCAACAAAACTGTAACAAGCCGAGTAGGTATGAAGCGGCCGACCAACTATTTATTACCCCGCTGGGGCTTCAATAACAATAATGCCAATAATACGTTAACAATCTCAGCACTGCTGGTGAGTATGGGACTATGGGACAGCAGTCTGTATTCGTAGCCGGATGGACACGAAATGTCTCTTAAGTGTTTACATTCGTTTCATTACAAACGTGAACACGCTCGTTATTCCGTACGAATACCACCGGATCGTTCTAATTATATATTTCTTAATTATGTAATGTAAAGAAAGGCGGATCTCTATTTTTTCCATTACCGGTCATTTCGATGCAATTAAATGATTCAATTATTCCACTGCCGGTTGTTTAAGCAACTCGCTTTACGGCCGTAAAGGTGGCCCAGGTCTGGCGGAAATGGTTTATGCGCGATGCATTTTAACGTGGAGAAGTTGATCAGAGGCAAGGGAATGATACGAATGTACGGAAACGAGACGAGGGAACGGAATCAGCTTCGGACAAATAAGACGGGGTCCAGAACGATCGGTCATCATTACGACGGAATATCCATCCGCCGCGCCGCGCCGCGCCGCGCCGCGTTGGTCCGATTTCGTGCTCGCCACCGCAACTCGATTTGTCCTTGTCAAATTGGAGACTGCACGACCGGAATCCGACTGGATTTTATTATTTCCTTCTATCCGTGCTGCCATTTTTGTCTGAACGAGTGCACCTGCAGAGTATCGTTGTTCAGGCCTTGTCATAGATATTCATTCTTATTGAGGACAAATCGGGTGTCGATATGTGAGGCAGGTATGTAGCAATACGTATACTGATATATGGTGGCACCCTGTCAAGTGCCGTCATTTATCTTTATTTCCTTTAAGCTAAGCCTCCAACTTAGCGTTGTCGGCCGCGAGAAGCCAGCTCGGTTCCCTCGGGAACTTACCGCTCCCTTTCCACGCGGAGATTCAATTTCAACAACGATCGCGTACAGATCGATGCAATTTATTCGGCAATAGTCTTGTGTAGTTAGCTATACCTACACGCTGTACAGTGTACACCTACTCACCATTGTTGTTGAATGCTACAATTCGCTGCCTGATTAAAATACGCGAACGAACTCGGCATCCCGAGCGAGGCGTGTCAAACCTGAGAGCTACTTATTGTTAGCTCCTTAGTTCCACCGAAATCCGTTTCTACCCTTCCATTGGTTCTATAGTAGTTTTCCAGTGGTGAACGAGCCACGGTAACGACCAATTAAAAGCGTTTTTACGGGGCTCCTTGGAATCCGGTTTTTTTTTGCCACTAACCCTTTCTTAAATCTGCTTCGTACGACAGAGTAAGCGTAAAATTATTCACCGCTTAATTTCGTAGTGGACTATTAGATGCGTAAAATCGTTAGTTTCTTTGTCGCTAAATTACTTTCATACCAAATAACCGTTAGGGGGAGTTGGGGCACCTTGATGCAAGGGGCACAATGAAACATCAATAGTATAACTATATTGATACCTGTAAACACTTAGACGTTTAAAACATGACCACAAGATGGCATCTTATAAGCGTCCGTTTTAATATAATCCGTGTCACTTTGCAGTTCACAATGTATCAAGAGCAGCAGCTAAAGTGTTTTCGTTCGTTGCTCTTTACTAAACTAGTACGTATAATTCAAAAGTGTATCGCAATTAAAGTTTTGCTTGCTTCAGGTTATCATTTATATTAAAGGTAAGTTATTGATTCTAGTAGTGATTATTTTATTTGGTTTCTGATGATCCTTTTTAGTTATTTTGAATAATAATATTTGCGGAAATGTATCCTTTAGGGCACTATGTTTTAAAATTGCCAACACCTTACTCCACCAAAGGAACATCTTTTTTAGTTTTCCGATTAATATTTCCAATTATAAGACGTAATAAATGCCAAACACTTAAATATTATATTACATAATTATTATTAAACAAACTACACTTTTGAGACTACTACACTGTTATTTCTAAAATAATAAAAGAAAATTGAAAAACTGTGGTGTTCTAATTAATATTCAGATACAATATCAATGTGCCTCATCCTGTAAGTATTAATGTATCCCTATTTATGAATCATTGTGCCCCAACTTATGGGGCAGATTGATGCCAACTTTTTTTCTTTTAAACCTTGCATAAAAAATCCAAAAATCTCTTTAAACTAGAATAAATTGTTAACAAATTGCCATGAAAATGGTGCCACTAACATTCAGTTGTCAAAAGATATTCAAGTTTAAAGAAAAAGTGCATCAATCTGCCCCAACTCCCCCTATAGTCGTGCTTTTCGTAATCTATCGTGGGTGCGTTTCCGAGTAATTACCAAAAAAATCGTCGGAATGTATAAAATTCTCCAAGTTATTAATCGTTGAAGGTGGTGTACATACCTAGGTATATCGATTCAGGCGAGCCAATCATCTGAAAGCAAAATGCTTTGGGGGAACCACTTTTTACACCAAACTCTACAGAGTGGAAGTAGGTCTCCTCTTGGACGAAAAATTTGAACGAAAATTCTGCAAGTTACACACGAATCAATTTTTTCCCCACATTTTTACGAAAAAAAATCATCTTCAATCCGTTATAAGATGTTTTAGGAGCATCCATTGTTGATGCGGGAATTCCATTCTGTAGAGGAAGGAATTCTTACACGCCCAGTAAAAATTTCAAGTGAAAATAGGTATTGATTGGTTCAAGAGTTGTGATGTACACCGTGTCTGAAAATGGTGTTTCTAGAAAAACGGCTTGAAAGTGAAGTGTGCGATAATCCGAGATAACGAATAATAATGATGTAACGCAGAGTTCTCCGTATGTAGGTACCCACGTACCTATGACTGACCACCTATCTACGCGTCTTCCTTCGCAAAGCTTTCAAATTGGATTTTTGTCATCGGTATTCCGACTCGACAGTTCCAGAAGCGATTTTGGGCGACACGAACGGTGCCTCTGCGTTCGCGACGATATGGCCAACATTGCAGGTAGGTATGTGGAGTTACTATTACCTATATGGAGTTACCCAGTTTGGACAGACGTCGCTGGAAATTGGTCTGTCGCATGTAACCGGGGTGTTGCGGCTGATATCGCGGTAATTGTCGGCGATTGCGTTTCGACTGGTCGGGGATTCGTGAAATGTGGTGGAGAAACGTAGTTTATTACATGAAAGCTGCGGAAGCTGGCGTAAAATTAGATGCACCTTCGAGCTTTCAAAACTATCGCGACGATAGGTTTGTGATTAAACGAAAGCTCGATCGTGACGCAGATTCAACTTTGTATGAATTCTCTGGATTCGGATCATTGGGTTTAAAAGCACAACAACTGTGGTTGTGCACACTTGAGATTATCTTTGAAAAGTAAAGAATTGCAGCGAAAAGCGCTCGGAAACCAAGTAAATAGCGAAATTAAGGTGAATTTTTTATTGTCTAGTATTTCTCCGTGGAAAGGAGCTATAATTTAAAAGCGAGCGTTGTTGCTTTACTTACAGTAAAGTAAAGTAAAGCAAAGCAAAGAAACGGTCACGCGATCCAACACTTTGCCTTTGTAAGGTTCTCTGGAGCTTGAATATCCCTCGTCTCGAAAGAAATAAGTACCGCTCAAATAAATGGAAACAAAACGCCTTTGGCAAATAATTTATTCCTTTCCGCGATGAAAGGACGATAAGTGCGTTTCATCTAGGTAGTATTTTCGGCATTTCTTCCAAGCAAAAGAATAACGTGGGAAAACGACTGAAAGTACACCTCTCTGCGTCTCTACATAGCGTAGGCTCTCCAGCGTAGGGGCCCCTCAGGCCCTCACGCGCCTGCTTCCCCCTCCAATCTTTCTTTCACGCAGCGTGCCTTCCGTTGTCAGGGAGACCGCGAGACGCTAACCGGGCTAGCGTGTTCGCGGTTAGCGTCGCGCGGTATCCCTGACGACGCGGACGAGAGTGGGAGAACCCCGAGTGTACGCGTACGGCACCTTGGAGAGTTCCAGAGAGTTCTGCCCTATAAGCTACGCGTAGGTATATGTATACCTATTGGTTTGGGTTTGGTTGTTCCGGTGATGATGAAAGGGGGTCTACGCCATCGCCAGCTGGGGGAATGGCAGCCGTAGTTTATAACTATCCCGGGAGAAGTTTTCTTCCTTATTATAGTTACGCTCGCAGTTACCAATGTTACCAAATATCATTAGCATATCGTGTAACGTGTTTCCTTGATTAGCGAGCGACACCGATCCTTTCGATTCTTTCCTTCGTTGCGGCGAAACGTCGATCCACGACCGACCGATTTATCTGACAAAGAAGGACGACGAACTCACAATCAGCCGCGTCCCGCGCTCCGGGACATACATAATGCAGAAAGGAAGTGTGGAAATTTACGGGAGTCGGCGGCGGCGGCGGCGGCGGCGGCGGCGGCGGCGCGGGGTTCCGAGGTTCGAGCCCCGAACAATGATCATAGGTGGCTGCAGGTCGGCCATTAAAACGGGTGCGACCAGGGACAGGGGACGTTTCCCAATATCCAATAAAGCTGTTACCTCGACCTCCCTCGTCGACCTTGGAGAAACACGAATGTGTACCGCCGTAGTTTGAAAAAGCGCGAATGTCGCCTAGCGGAAAATTGCTGATAATAATCCTGACGAAAGCGAAGAAGAAGAAATTCACAAAATTCTTATAAGCTGCGTCCGGTGTCGAAACAGTCTAATGGTGGTTGCACTGCAGAGCTTGCAAGTTTTCTCAACGTCAAGTGAAGTGGGAGCTTTGGTGGAGCGCGGCCGAGGAAGGGAGAACGCGAAGGGTTAGAGAGAAGAGAAGAGTGCCCGAACGTGGATGGAATCGTAAGAGGATTCCACTCGTCCTCGACCCTATGCATTTAGGTACATTCCATTCGTCACGTGATAGCGAGTGTAGGTATGTATTTTCAAAGGCTCCTACATTCTACCGCCCGTTCCACCTACCTGTTCAATTATAGCCACCCTAACAATCCGTTTTGTCAATTCGAGTTGCACGCTTTGAAATCTGAAATAACGACGGATAGAAGGAGCTTGCAGATTTCCAATACTCGCTTGATCGCCGAGACCGACGGAGATCTTGGACCGGGAAAACGATATTTTCAAGCAAGGATGTCGTATATTATTTCAGGGAGAGTCGAAACGATTCTGGTCACCACCGTGGGAGGATACCTAATCGTTGTTTTATAGATAACCGTTTAGATGGGCATATTTCCAAGTTTTGCCCGTGGTTCCATTTCGGTCAGTTCCCCGTGGGTGTTTCCAATCGAATCGAAGGAGAACCGAGGCTGGAACAGATAAGATCATGGACGGGTCGACAGGGAACAAGATCATTTCCGATCAACCTCGGAAACGGAAGCTGCCCGATGCATATCGATACTTTTTAGTAAGCACACGAGTGAAAATCGTGTTTTTAGTAAAAATCTAAACAATTTGCCTAGTGGTGAAAACGGCGAAAACGGAAATTGTTTTCGACCACGGTTCAGCCTTCCCTCGAACCGGGTCGGGTCGTTCTTCTATTTAGAAAATTGTTCTCAACTCTCAAGAGTGGAAACGATCGGTGACTGTCTCGGCGAGAGGAGTTGGAACGTTGGAACTCTTTTCTATCGAATTCGTATGGAGTTACGTGGCACGTAGCGAACATTCTTGCTCGCGATGCACCGCAAACCATCGATCCTGTGTAAACACACTGTCCCCGCCGATATAGAATTCCCATTGTCTTCCTTTGTCCTCCGGCTATTGACAGCTCGTCAACCAAGTAATTGGAACAAGAAATCTTGGAGTCTTTCCGCTTTTGTCTCGCGATTAAGTGTACGATTAGAATTAGAGCATTAATTCGACTGGAGATTGTCCCGAGCAAAAAACTTTACTGGAACTACGTATGTACGTATGTACGTATGTACGTATGTACGTATGTACGTATGTACGTATGTACCGATGGGAGAGAAATGCCAGATGTGGTGGAGTTTTATATTTAGAGGGGAGGACGATACAGAACGGTGTAGGTGACGAATTACGATACAGGACGAAACATGGACGCATCCGTTCCGGAAGAAGACTTGGGCACTAGACGAACGACTCATCTCCTGTATGTTTTTGGCCTGGCCAAAAATTTCAGCCTCTTGCTTGCTTTCGCTTTTAATGCTTTCGGCGATACTTGGAACGCGTCCTCCCTGAGGTCTGTCTCCATTCCTGCGGGACGTACAGCTGGTTTCGCCAGGAATATCGTCCTTGGAGAAGCTGGGAAATTAAAGGCCATGTATCCTGTCTCTCTACTACTCGCCCTTACAATTGAACCGAACAAATGGCACTGTTAATGAATTAGGCGACGGGACAGCGCGGGAGTAGAAAAACAGCCGTGTAGTAGTTAGTTATCTAGCGGAAGCGCGGTTGCCTGCTAACGAGGAAATTTCGAAGGAAATTTACATTTGCCGAGTCCTCGTCGGGGATAGAAAAGAAAAATCGGACACCGTCGTTTTAATTACCGCTGGCAGGTAAACGAGAACGAAGGGATACGTAACTAGCCGACTTCGGGCGACCTACTCGGAGCAGGGAATTTTTGAAGTTGCTTAAAAAATCGGAAAAAGAGGCGAACGATCGGCGTACCGACGGCCTTCAACGCGGCCGGAGAAACGGTGCCCGGGATCCGGGGGGGTGTAATTTCCGGCACAGTCTTTGGGTATGCAATTTGCGTGATGCGTTTGCTGATCTGGTAAGTGAGAGCGGTTGGCGGTACTGCGAACGGATCCCTCACTTCCGGTGTCTCCCTCGCAGCTGGCGTCGCTAAGTCTTCGATTCTCCTCATGTTCACCGGCCTCCATTTTCTTTTTCTGTCCTGCGAGTACGCATACACTTTTTTTTCTACCGGAAAATACGTATGAATGAATGTGTGCATACGGGGAATTTGGGCCTCGGCGGCACTTTTGGGGTGGCCAATCTTTCCAGGACTTTCAAGTGTCGATTCCAATCCTCGGGTTTTATCGTTCTGCGTAACCTTGCCATGATTTGGTTCCTGGAACGAAACGGTAGCGCAAACATCGAGGCAAATTCTTGCCCCCGAAAAAGAGAGTGGAGAACTTTCAAGAGATCCTCCGTTATTTAATCAGCCGACGAACGGGCAGTTTGCAGGAGTAACGTGAGAATGAAGAGTGGAATGAGCAGAGCGAGAAGGTGGGAGAACGGGAGGAGAAAGGAGCACGCGCTTCTACTTGTTTGGCAAATTTCGACCTAACCCAGACACCCTTGGGCACTATTAATAATTACATCTACGGGTACTCGAGTCTGCTAACTGTTCGTGAATTGCACACCAAGTTTAATCGGTACGGAAAGTGGAAAGTCAATATAATATCCTGCTCCTGTTGAAATCCGGTAAAAGAAGCGTGTCCCCGATTCTTTATCGCGCTGGGGATCAAGAGAACTCAAATACGACTTGACGAGATCAGATTTGCGATTGCGAGCCGTTCCAAGGGCAATCTGATCACGTTGCTTTCCGTCTTCTAAGCTGCAGCTGTTTCCTCCCGTAGGGTGACACGGGGCTGGCCTCTACTACTCACTTCCTCTTCAGTTCCCGCTGCTGCCTGGCGTTGCAGAAGAATCGATACTTGAGGTAGCGGGAGTTTTCAACCTTATACAGGAGCTCGACGATGTTGCCGCTGGTCGGGAAGCCCATGTTCGACAACAGCAATCTGATCGAGGAACGAGCAATTCGTTAATTTCCTTCGAGGTCTCGTTCCGGGCGAGGCGAAACAAGTGAATCGAATCACCTCTTCTTGGGAAGAGCCAAATCTAGGATACGTTTGCTGCTGGTAGCTGCGAGCGTCAGCGGATGGATTCTCGGGTACGGTGGGGGGACTTTTCTGCGAACGCAAACCAGCGAAAGCCACCAGTGTGAAACCAACCCTCTGACACCAGACACAAGCTAATTACTCACGTTGGATCATATTTCTTGTTAACGTATTTTGGCCGCGCCAGCACTCTGATCCGCTTCGAAGCCCGCGCTTTTAAGGCTGCGCGTCGGGTTGCAAACGGATTAGCCTGAGAAAAGTACAAATTAAATATTCCGATATGTCGAGCTTTCGCAGCTCTACGAGCCGGAGAGCCTTAGACCTGAGACCACCCACCAAAAGGTTCAGATCTATCTTTCGAATCTTTCTCCAGTTGGGCTCCGCTAGCAGATCGATGTACTGTTTGTGCGTTAAATGCGCCATGGCATATTTGATCCTTCGGGCAAGCATGTTTAGGATTATCCAGCAACACCTTGGCTATCAAATTCCCTGCCCTCGAATTCTTCCGCTGCAACCTTTATTTATTTCACGCTCGACTTCAAACGGCACGTTGCAAATCGTTTAATTCAATTCTGCTTTAATTCCCAGAAAAACGTGTGTACGTGGTAAAGACGAAGTAGAAGAAGGATAAAGAAGCTCGAGAGACTCCGATACCGGCGTAATTTACCAGCTGAAATTTTACTTTCCGTATCCAACCTACAATTTAGACGTGGCGAATCCGACCGAGGATCGCTTTCGAACTGAAGCAACGCGCAACGTCGCCAAACGAGGAACAAAAGAAAGCTTACGTACGATTCAGCCGCATCTCCGCGAAGGCTTCTCGACCGAAAATTTCAGCATTACCTACATATTTCACGGGAACGTGAAACACCGACAGGCGTGAGGGATTTTCAATTAACAGGGATTAATAATACTGCCACGCGGAATAAGTATGGTATTCCCATGGCGTGCAGCCCTCCGACGCCTCATATGCGGTGGCGACGCGTACTTAGAATGCTGCTTTATTTGCAGTTTGTATATCGTGGTATCGATCGCGCGTACCTACGAAAGAAAAGAAATGGATTAAAATACGTGCCGGTAGCCGGTAGCCGGTAGCCGGTAGCCGGTAGCCGGTAGCCGGTTGCGGACCGATAATTGCTCGCGTATCTTTTGTATAGGTATTCGATCCGGTATTGAAGGATTCGTCGAGTTGTTCGACCGGTCCGCGGCCGTGGGTACCTATTCAACGTAGAGAGGAAAAGTGAAAGCGACCAGGGAGAAAGAGAAAGAAAAATAGGTGAAAGAGAAATTCTATTGTAGGTAGGTAGGTAGGTAGGTAGGTATGTGCAGGTGCATCGACGATTCTTTGTGTGGAGATATGAAGAAGCAGCGGCAGATGTAATTTCGTGCTGGATTCGGACTGGCAGCATTAAGGACACAATCTCTTTCGATGAAGATCTCTTAAGGGACATACGAACATGGGCCACTCTCTGGATCCTCTCCTCCTAGCTTGTTCCCTGGTCTTCCCTTTACGTCCGTCCTCTTTCTTCGTCACTCCGGGATCCTCTGCCTTCCACATCACGCTTACTTACTCTGTCAACCCCGCATGGGAAATCTCAAATACGACTCTGTTTACTTGGCACTTCAAATCCCGGTGGATATCGATGATAAGATTTTTCTTCAGCCCTGCCACTACCACTACGGATTTAATGGGTACGCGATACACGCGCCGCGAGTCGTGGCAGCACGAACGCGTTGCGGTTTTAAAGGGGAAAAACGCTGCTGGTGTTCAGACTCGGCGAAAAGCCAGCAACTCGATAGGTCTGGGTACGATATTCTCTCTCTCTCTCTCTCTCTCTCTCTCTCTCTCTCTCTCTCTCTCGCCCTTTTGTACAGCTGGCAAAGTTTTCCCTTTTCGTAGACGTTTAAACAAGGGAGATTTGGCGTTCGTTAGATACGCCAGCGCTCGCGGAAATAAGCGCGTATATATTTTCTTAGGTCGATCGATCGTGAAAAGGAGGTGCAACGATATTATCCGCGCTTCAACGTGAAACGATCCAGGCGCGGACGGGCATGCGGTAACGCGGTAACGCGCCGCTGGATAAGCTCACCTTTCTAATTAAATTTTAATTCCGGCTCAGGGTACCTAGGCACTGGACGTTATTGGCTCGGGCCTAAGAAAGTCCCCGCATTTCGTAATCACTTGATTTCCCCTTTTTTAACGACTTTAATGCCAATTCTGTTTGATCCTTAAACCAGAACACAGTACATACTTCAACTGCTAGTGTCGGATCCTCGCGATCCTCCAAACTCCTTACCGATTTCTCAACGGATACAGCTATTACACTATTAGCTGCGAATGATTTATTGAACAAGTAGAAAACAGCAAAGGACCTTAATGTTTACATAAGCAACGGAAGTGGGGGCTCGTGGGTTTCCTTTGGGCGAGAAACGTTGGCCAAAGTCGAATATTTCTACGTACTTGAAAGCATCTCGAATCGTTCCTACGGTGTAATATTTAATATCCGCCGTCTATTATCTTGATACTTGATAATTTGCAGGGACGTTTCCGGGACAAGAGAAATTTACGCGAAGCAGTGGCAGCTGTATTTCAAAGCTTCGGCGTTACTTTTCGCGATAATACGAAAAATTTAATACCCCGAAGCAGCTCCGGTCTCTTTCAACGATGCCCCTTGATCCACGCCATCGACCGCCTACTTACGATAGAGGCAACTTCGAACGACGCGTTACCTGGCCTTGTACTTACGTAATCCAGATAACTTTTGCACCGCAGTTCTGCTTACAATAAATTAGTCTCACTCGACTTATCTTCGTAACTAGCCTTTTTACTTTCATCCAACTTCTCTCGGCCGTCTTTAGGTATCGCGAGCTTACCAGCAATTCAATCTTGTAAAGTTTTTCCTAAGTTATTCTTCGAATCGCTGTTTTCTACACAATTCCAGACGGGGAATGTTTCAAGTTCTCAACTGTCCCAACAGTTTCATGGAACATGGAATATCAAAGGAACAACAACAACAACAACAACAACAACAACAACAACAACAACAACAAGAACATCTGGGGAGTCTTAAGAGCTTGCAATCTCTTAAATGCTCAGGGTATCGTAGAAATGCGGGAGGATACTTCGAGTTGCTACGTGTATAAACTTGCAATCACGTTACTTAGGAACTAATATTCGGAAGATTCCACCTTTTCAAGGTATTCGAGCGGCCCAGTTTCTTTCCAGCTCAACAACGTTATCTTTGAAAAATAGATCTCCCGATAAAAGGATTCGGTCCACTGATATCTACCTATTTGCCTTCTAATGTTTTTTTATTTCTCCGTTCATTGCTCCAGTAAGGAGCCAAATATCTTTTCCTCAACTAATAAGCTTAGGGAGGATCGGCTCATTGATCCCTGAAGATATATAGCCCGGAGAACGCGGCAGGCATTAAATGCTTGTCCCACCCTTGAAGTGTCTTTCGTTCGACAGCGTCTATGCCCTTTGGCATTTCATAGATTTCATGTGTTTCAATTCCAATATACCTACATATACCTGTATTCGCACGTCCTCCCCCAGTCTTAGGCTAGTTGAAATTTGAGTAAATTTCCTTTCAATTACGACGACCGGGACCGCGTGGAAAAACTTGGCGAATTGCCCCATTCTAGGTCGGAAAAGTGATCTCGCATCTACTCCTAACACCTCACCATGGTCTTCTTTCTTCCTGTTTGGGTAGGCAAGCCAGGAAAGAACTGGAATACATACCGGGCGGTGAATTTTAAAGGACTGCGAGCGGCGGCTTGCAGAAAGAGGTACCTGCTGGATGTCCAAAGACTGGTCGATTCAGGAGGGCCTACCAAGGAAATTTTTCATACGTCGCCGAAAGCTGTCCCGTAGTCATGGCGGGGTATATGTATATCTCGACGAGTTTATCCAACGAAATTGTGAACGGAAGCGTGCCGGTGCAGGGCGGGATCCCTTACGCCTTACAGCTACGAAAATTATATCGCGGAAGTGAAGTGTCGGACGAGAGGGGAGCTTTCGTAAAGTTGTCGGGCGCCGGAAACGCAGGGTAACGAGCTGAGATAGGTGCGCTTCCAAGCAAGTTTTCGGGAAATTTTGCAGGCGAATCCGTTGTTTCTGCTGCCGGCAGGTCCGCAAAGATAGGTAAATACTACTTACAATTAGTAACGTCCCGCGACACATTGTTTTTCACTTTTTAAACAGTTTCAGGCACCGTCTGAAACCGAACCGATTCATCAAATCTGCACGATTGGAAAATTTGTACCTACTTAGATATCGAGAGTGTTCGAAATTCCTTTCCTTCTCCTCCTCCTTTATGCTCTGTCCGGTTCGATTAATAGCCTCGTTTGACAAAGTTGGACGGTGACTGGTTTCTGCGGGATTCTACGTGATTATTTTGCCGATTGAAATCCATCG
The DNA here is from genome assembly GCA_910592295.1 of Andrena haemorrhoa. NCBI lineage: Eukaryota > Metazoa > Arthropoda > Insecta > Hymenoptera > Andrenidae > Andrena > Andrena haemorrhoa. Next base: position 164,911 of record OU342944.1, on the reverse strand, counting down.
ACGCAACGCGCGGACAGCCTTCGTAATTTGTATAATTAGCAGCTTTGTCCTGCGGTACGCTTTGTGCGCCAGCGAGCCTGACCCCTTTCATCGGCGAACAAAACGGACGAGTTCGTCGATGATAAATTAATCCCGGGCATCGGATATTCCCGCGTCCAAGCAGGAATTTCCACCGATTATCTTTCATATGCGAGTCATGCGTTTTCCTCTGGACCCAGCATCGGAAACTCTGATCGGCGCTGCTTCCGGTTCTCGCTGATCCAATCCAAAGTCTGGAATTTCGCTGCAGAGCGACCAGATGATGCGGTTCTCCGAGCGCGAACTCGTTCTCCGGGCCACGACGCGTACGAGTACTTATACATACCTGTATACATATATAAATCCATGGACTACCATTCGAAAGCATTGCGTTGCGTCACGTGATGAGATTTTCCATGAAATTTCATTCCTCAACGCGTAAACGTAACAGCAATCGGAAATACCTACCTATCTGTTTTTTCCACCAGAAGCGCGCAAAGAACATTTGTAACGTTCGCGATCGTCGCCGCATTCGAATGTATTCGGCTTCCACGTCGGAATCTGCAATAACAAACTTTCGTTTGGCGAGAACGCGAATCCCGGACATTTTCCATTTCCTGTCTTGGACGAAGACACGCCGTTTTGCGGAAAAATGCTACACCGCGTCCTCATGGTGGAACAAACGCGCGAGAACATGGCTTCGTCAGGTTCCCTGCGTAAGTAACAACTTCTCGCGCAAGTGCACGAAATAGGTAGGTACATACCTAGTACGTCGCGTCGTTCTTTCTCCGCGTCCATAAAACAATCGGGCACCGTGAAATGCTCGCATCTAATTGTAAGTGGTTTGAACGTTCGAAATACATACCTATGCGTGGAAGAATGTTTCGTTGAATCACTTTGAAAATGGATGTTGAACGCTGCTACAACGCGTAACACGCGCATGTTATCCCCCGGGATTAAACGGCAATGGTCGAATACGAGATAAGGGGTGTTTACCGATCCGGGTTTCTATAAAGAATTTTTACATCCCTTGAATATTTACGCGACCAATAAATTCCGCGCGGAGCTTCCCGAAGAAACAACTCGCGTGCCTTTTTTTGCTCGTATGAAATGAAAAATGATACGAATAACGAAAGTATGGATAAAAATAATGGAACGCAATCGGGAATTATAGATTGAAGTTTCCTAATTATGTGCAATGCCAAATTGCTGTAATTTGCTCGGTTATAATCTGGCCCTATTCACCGTCCATATAGGTGATTCATCCGGGAATTATTGATTTCCGTTAATGGTCTTTCGTTACTGTGGCAGGGAAAAGGTGAAAACTCGGCGATGTTATATCCGACGAGCATTCGCCCGGAGAAGCCGCTAGTTATCGACAGTGGGAAGGCCGCGAAACTAGCCCTAGGAAAGGTAGTTGCGCGACTACCGACTGGTAATCGGGACCCGACGAACCTGCCCCTCCCTCCCTCCAAAAGATGGTGCCAGTAATCCCGAGCCGATGAACAACCCCTGGCGAGCGATCCAGATGATTGCAGATGAAGTCGTCAACAATTGGACGCAGCCTAGGTATAATTAGCAAACCAAACCAAACCAAGGAAAATGATCTAAATTAGGGGCAGTTAACGAGAGTTAACCTGGAATGCCGGGTTGGTTCCGGGTAACTAACCTATTAATTAGGCGCGGGTCTGTTTGCATGACAATTTTGAAAATCGATACGCAACATTGCTGCAGGCAGCGCTTCCGCTTTAAACCATAATCTAGAGGCGAACACACCGTTAACCACGTGGAACGAGTTAACGCCGCAGGATTCCTGGAAATATCAATAATTGGACAGTACGCACTGCACACCGCATTAATTATCGATCCGACAGCGGTCCGTTGCGGTCAGCAAAGTCCAGCCTGACCTACCGCCGAGCTTTATCGCTCCGAATGCTTTCGACGTCTGGAGGATGCTATTCAACGTCCAGCCAAATCATAAACCATATCAAACCGAAGCAAACCAAAGGAACAACTTCTCGTTTACAGCTTTAAATTAACTTCTGCCGGTCGTCGGCCCACTGGCCAGTCCGTATAGATAGTTACCCACCGTTGAAATCGAGTTATGCGACGCGACCAGGGCTGATTCATTTACGTCAATGTTGTTTCATGTTGTAGAGCGTAGACTTTAAGTAGATTTTGACGGCCGGTTCGTCGAGTTTTAAGTTTTAAGCTGTTCCCCGTCCTCTCTGACCCTTTCAATAGCTTATTAACTGTGAAAGTAAACCAAACCATGGCGATAAATCGGCAATAGAAATTAATTACGGTACACCTGGTGTCCCGGGAACGAGAGTGAGGGACCGTTTCGAGTGCATTCAAATGGTCCAAGCCATTTCGACCCCTGTCTCGTCAACTGGCGAAACTTGCCGCTGGCAGTTGTCCGTTGGAAAAAACCGCCGCTCGGCAAAGGTCGACGACCATTTTCATTCATCGGACGTGGTCCTCGGTGGTATAAATTATCGTCGTTCGCTCCCGCGGCAAGGTGAGGGGGGTGCGAAGGGGCACGGGAGCGGGAAAAAGGGATTTTTCGTACGTGGATACAGTAAGGTGCGCCAAGCTATTTCGGCCAGTCGTAATTCACATTTACGACCAATGGGAGTTACGCCAACTATAAGAGGCTGCATAATGAAACCCAGTGGCAGTAACACCCTCCCGCCGCCGCTTTTTCCTTAGCCCCGTTTCATTTTTATTCCCGACGCTACATTTTTACCCCGCTTCGCGTCTCGCGACGCGATCCGCCTAATATCTACACCCTTGTTCGGAGAGCTCCAACGATATTTCAAGACTGGAAAAAGCCCCCAGGTTGTGCGTTAGCTATCGCATGCGCGATTTCCTTCCCCCTTATTTATGGGCGCGGTTCATGCCTCCAAACAACGCCAATTTGCCCCCGTATCAGCAACCACCGATGGACCTAATCCTCTCTGGCCCTACTCGCTAGATTTTCGCGATTGTAAGGCAACTCATTTATTTCGCCGGTCGCCAGCAGATAATTGGGAAAATTCGGAAAATCCAGGAAATCTTGAGCGACAGCGTCGATTCGCGCAGCTCTGATCTGTTCTAACCTTCTAACGGAGGCAGCGCCAGCGGGGTGTCAAAAAAGGTTCTTTCGAACAAAGAGCAAAGTGGCGTTTGGTTCCGTTACATAAAATTACGTGCCGGTTTCCGCGTAGCTCCACGGCCCTTTCACGTTCGTTGAACCCTACCGCCTCGCTCGCAGGTCGTAGGTCTCGTTTAATCCTCTCTGAAAACGGCATTAGAGGTGCTAGAATAACTTTAGCCGGCGCAGCGCGGCGCTCTTGCCACTTTTTAAACAGTCCAGCGACTCCGCTGGATGGCGGGAGAACTAATGGACGCCAGAAATATTTATCGCTCTGGAGTGTAGGAGAAACGGCGCACGTTCCGCGATCGCGATCATTTATTTGATCCGTAAGTGGCCGAGCGAAAAAGAATTCGGGCGGCCCGTAACAAGAAAAGTCCTATTCTTTAGCGACTGCTAACTTTTAATTGCTACTATCGCTGTTGTCCGTCGATTCCGCGAACAACGGACACGGAAAAGCATTCTCTCGCTGGTACGGGATCTATAGCTTGAAGCTCCGGTCACGTTTCTTCTTCGGTTTATGCCGTCCGAAAACTTGCACCGCGGAGCCGGGCTTGAAAACATAAAACTCCAGACAACATAACTCACCCATTTCCAGACTCACCATCCCTTCGAGAAATTATTTTGTAGGTGGGGAAGCATTTCTCGGAACGTGGAAGAAGCGAGATCCGTGAGAGAAAGATCCCGGGAAGCCCACAAGTTCAGAAAAATCCAAGAAGATCTGGACCCGATGAAACATTAATCGTGCCTTTCGACGGGTAAATTGGCGAGCCCGGTATATTTGTTCGCCGTTTCTCTTTGCTCTTCTCGCCTCTGAAACACTCGAAATATTCCCCAAAAGGCGATAGAGTGATAGAGTCTCCCATTATTATTTAGAGGTTAAGCGGGGGGCGAACGTGATCATCCCTTAATTTCACGGGACGGAATTATTCTCTGGCGTACGGTAGGTAAGTATCTCAATTCTATTTAGCGAACGCATGCCGAGGAAAGGCACTCGGGGTCCGGGGAGTGGGTAATTATACGCGAAAATGCTACCCGCCTTCTTGTTTCAAAGAAAATGAGCGCTGCAGACAGACGTCCGATGTCCGGTGTCCTGAGAACTCTACATATCCTGCTCGGTACCTAATCCGAGCTCCTTAGACTTAATTCTTCCGTGCAAAAATAACTCGCGGCATAAAAAGGAAGAAGGGGAAGAGCAGTGAAGGTGAAAAGTTCGCGTCGGTTTGGAGCGAGGTAGGTAAGTAGGTAGCTAGCTGAAGAAAGAACGGCGTGAAAAGTTAGCTCGGCGAGCGAGCGTATTACGACGGGAAGAGGGCAGCGTACCTACTTAGGTACTATATTCGTCGGCGAGAAGGGAACTGAAGGAAAGGCCTCGGCGGAATTAAAAATTTTTTAATTGCGCCATAAAGCAACGTCGACGCCGACCTACGTGCAAGCGGCCGCTAATTATCCTCCAAGAAATTACGGAACATTAAAGAGACGAACCCCGAACGCCGTCTCTGGCCCTCCCCTTATTATTGTTCGCTCGTTGCCACACCGGAGATTCCGCGTCCCCGGAAGCCGGAAGTAATGGAAAAAACAAGGTGGTCTGGATTTGCTGAATGCATACTCGTGATTCTTCCGTTAAATGTACGATAATGTCTGTTTGCATAGCAGGCTCGCGGTCAAACGTACGATTCCTACGAGAAATACCAACGTTCAACCGGCCATTTCGGGACGCGACGCGGCACACGTGTCAGTACTCAGTATCGTCAGCGTGAATGGCCTGTTTGTTTCGGTGTCAGTAACTAACACAAACAAACAACAAACAACTGCTCCATTCCATGTGTGAAAGCGGAAACTTTGCCCATAGTCCTTGCTTAGGTGCGGAACAGGTGTCACGCACATTTTCAGTGATGCGAGTCAATCGTTTCGGCGGCGCGGGCGTCAGGACTAAGCCGTGCCTACTTTCTTACAATTACGTATACCTGCTCACTAAACGTACCTAGTGCTAAGTACTAAGTGCGATGGTTAGGTACCTATATCTGTTTCTGTACGATTGTTCATCTTATTGTCAGGTAAGTAGGTAATGTTATATTTCTGACGGTTACAGCTGAACGCGGAGAAAAGATCAATGCTTGTAAACGCATGCTGAGTCTTGCAATGGAAATTCCTTTCCGACCCTCTGATAAATCGCGAAGCCATTTCCGCGTGAATCGTGCATCTGGGACAGAGGGAGCGGAATAGTGGAATGATTCTCCACCCTTTCCTCTCTGTGCCACAATAGGTACTGATCCACATTAATTAGCCGTGGATCGTGAGCGTCCTGGTCATTACCGCCAATACAAATAAGTATTCGATGAAAGCCGGTTGGTAGGTAAATCTTTTTCCAAACAGGCTGTTCCCTCGAAATCGTAAGCGAGCGGAATAATTAAAGGTAGGTAACGCGAGTAAAGATTAATGTTCTTTTAGTAATTTCCTACGCGGAGCAGTGGGAGCGTAAGCGATAAATCTCTCGGTTCGCGGGACACTGGTCATAGATCAGAAAAATATTCGCGGCTCGACGTTGTACGTTGAACAAATTTTGAAAAATGCTCCCACTGCGGGCGCAACTTTTCAACAGATTTATTCCGAAAATCGTATTCCCCGACGAGCCACGAGTTGGAGATTGAATTACCAGCTTTGCGGGATTTATCTGCTTTTTCCTGGACGGCTTTGATAGCAACTTTCGCGGACGTGACGCGGTCACGTAACGCTCCTTCTTATAATTATATATAGTTGGAAACGTAATTGCTGCGTATCTCGGTGGTTAATGCTTAATGGTTATCCCTTTGGTTGGATTACGAATGCCCATGTGACGTCTCGCTGTCGAGAGTACGAATTAATTTCGCGGGCAAATATTTGTAGCCAAAGGAATTAATACCCCACGAGCCATAGCGTTTATTAATTGCGATCCTCAATATTAGTCCTTCTCAAACACGGAACGTCGACACGGAAGGTTCTCCGGGTGCAGCAGCAGCAGCAGCAGCAGCAGCAGCAGCAGCAGCAGGAGCGATACAAGTACCTAGGTATTCATTTATTTGCCAATCTATCGATTAAACCGTATTCAAATCTTCTCGTCTTTACTCGCTTTACTCGGTACGGTTCCGTTCGGCGAGGAGCGATACGCGAGGCAGCTGGAGATTTATTTGTTGCTTTCGGACATTTCGAACGAGCTTTCTCCAACTTTTCAGACGAAACGGTGGGAGCTTTTTAATCCTGGTCCGACCGTGGCCGTGTGTCGTGGCATGGCTAACAACCGCCATAACTCACCCAAGAATTTTCCGCGTAAATAATAGTCCCAGTTAAAGCTCCTCCGCTGTTTATAAAACATTCTGCATACATTACGCGCGGGATATTTTGTACTGTTAAAAACGGAAGGAAACCCGCGGCGGGCGGCCCGGCCCCGGTGCAGCATAATAACATTGAAATTTATACTTTCTGTTCGTGTCTTGTTCGCGCCTTCGCGGGACGTTTAATGCCGAACGAGTTCTGTCAACATCTTCAATCGATTACTTTCAAGTACCTACGTAAATTTCAATACTTAGGTAGGTATACGTATTACGTAGGTACCGCTGTGCGGACTGCGGAGTTGCCGTTTTACAGGCTTTCATAAAGACGCGGTCGGTGCGGCACGTACGTTTCACTTTTCACTTTTCCTCGACTTAAAGTTCTGGCCTTCTGGCATGTGGCGGTGGAGCTGGGGGCACTTTCACGGCACGCTATAACGCCTCGAACGTGACGGGGGGTCGCGACAAGACTGCACGGTGCACACGGAACGCACGTCTCAATTCCTCCGCGAGTATTTATTTACGCACCATGTCCCGTATCATTCGGCTGCACGTTCGCACGCTCTTTAGCGTGCACGTGCTGGAATCTGGACGACACGTAATCTTTAGTTTAAGGAGACGTCGCGTCGGCTGGTCGTTCCGACCCAGTTTCAGGCTTCCCTTGGTTCGCGTCTGCACGCAGGCCACAGTTGAGGAAAGGTGTCAGAATGTCGATTGGCAGAGGAAAGATGATGGTCGAATTCTTCTCCGCCGATATGTTGCTTAGTGTTTGCAGATATCGTAGCTGCTGGCGTGAAAAGCGAGTGACAGCGAGTGACAGCGAGTGACAGCGAGTGATATGAATCCGGAGTCCGAGGAGCGTAGTACCTACCTGAAGGGCAGCTGGACTCGTGCAGATGACGTCGCTGGCCTCTTTCAGTGCTCGGGAAGCCAACATCTCTCCCTCCGCCGCAATCACTTTTGCCCGTGCCTCCCTTGCGGCTTCCGCCTCCGTGGCCATGGCTCGTTGCAGCTGCACCGGAAGTCGAACGTCCTTTCTAAATCAGCAACGTCCGTTACGTTGTCGTTCGGTTTACCTGCTCGGTAGCTACGTCTATTTGCGGCCACGTACGCGGCCACGTACGGACCCGTTTCATAACCCGAGAAAACGGCTTCGAGATCGTCACACGATATACCTACATAGAGTAGGGTACCTATACGTAGAGGCAATCGATGCGACTTTTGAACCGCCCGACGCGACCCGACGCGACGATAGAAACGCTCCGTTTTCATTGTATCCTTTTATCGACGAGGATACCGCCCGATGCGAAAAGCCCATGTACAAACGAGCACCAGAATACGTTCGAGTACAGCTTCGAGTCACGGTAAAGAACGTAACTTCCTTCCGGTAGCTCGGTAGACAGTAGACACAGCGAGAATAAAAGAGATTCTTCCTTTGCTTTATGTTGCCCTTTCGATGGCAATGGCTCCGCTTTCAGACGAACGATCATTCTGAATTCGACGTTGAAAGGAGTTTGCCCGAGCGGAGCTGCGTTCGAACAGTTATCGAATAATTCGAGGCCGTAAATTTATGCGACCAGCCGGATAGCGAGGATCCCGGCGATAATCTTTTCGTTTGGAGGGTTCCAAAAAATTAAAAGATTCCGCGATTATTGACGCAGTTTAGGTATATTTATACCTACGTCACATTCGGCTTTCGCATTCCCATGCAACGGTGGCAATTTATTCAACAAGATAAGCAGTGAAAATGCGCTCTGTCGCCGCGTAAGTAGGTACCTACCTAAGTAATGTTGCCTACCTTAGTAGGTACCTTGTTCCGTTTTCATGTAGGTTTCAAGTTGATGGACCTGTGATTCGCAGTGGTCACGAGTATCGGATAAATGTTGGCACGATCGCTTAAGTAAACACGCATGCACAGGATTTCCCGACTGTTGGGCGAGTTTCCGGTACACTGGCGTCACTGGCAAAGAACCCCTTTGGAAGGCACTCGAGCTTTTTCGGCTTTAGAACCGTGTGCAACAGTAGCGTCTGGCTATTGGAAAGCACGCGCCTCGTCGTGGCACGTCGAGACCGGAGTGCTCTTTATAGGGTCGAAGCTATTCACAAATGTCTGCAGTGTCACACGTAGCTACGCACCCCCTTAAACATTAGAGGGCCGGGAGAAAAACTCCCATTGAAATTGTAAATTTTATTTACTTAAAATTTATGCATATATACCACCAAAATGGCCGGCAAAGTAGCGAAATTCTTAGGTGGCCACTATATTGGCCAGCCCGGCCCTCTAAAGGTTAAGGCAAAACGCCTACTGCTTAAGCGCGAGGATATTCTACCGCGATGTGCATTAAAAAACACCTGTCCAACTGACAATTCTAATTGCAACGTAGAAAATCAATTTAGGTATACATAACTGTTGCTTGCTGCTGTTGTGTCTGTTGTGTCTGTTGTGTCTGTTGTGTCTCTCCCGAGAGAAGGAGGGGCCTTTCAGAGCAGCGTGAAAAGCTCGAGGAAACGTAGGTATCTTGCCGCGGTGACCGATACACCTGCACGATTATAGGTACCTACTCGAGTTATCACGGTCTACCAGAAGGAAGGGTCTCGTTTCTTCTATTCCGTACCTATTCTCGAGCGTCCCACAACTTGTAACCTTTTTCAAGCTCTTTGTGTCGAAGAAACATGCCTGCCTAACTATGTGCTTGCTTACAATTAGTACCTACAGCAATTCTTCCTAACATTAGTAACGCACACTCTTTCTCGAGATCGCAATCTCTGCGGAATATTTCTTTGAAATTATACATATAGGTAACAAGGACGCATTCGCACCGATTCAACGTTCGAGGACTGCTTATAAGAGATTCAATGATGAGATATCCAAGGTCGGAGCACCTACGAGCGTGCTTTCATCCTAACGAGTTCGATATCGGCTTCGTTTTGCCGAGCACCGTTCGAATGCGTTGAAACTTGCGAACCGTCGATACTTGCGAGTATCGCGTCGTTACAGTCAAAGGATACTCAAACACCGAAGCAATTCCGATTCCCTAGCGCGTATCGAACTCGCACGAGTTAGGTACCGACAGGTAATGGGACCTCGTCGATCGATCGTAACGTATTGCAACGCGACAGGGAAGAAAGAAAGAAACGGTAAATTCCACTGATTTCACCGATTTCACCGATTCGAGCATGGGTTAGGCCATCGAGATCGAGACGCAGCTCGATCGGAGACGTACATTTTTTAAACCCCCTGGAATAAGCTTACATTTCGACGCGTTCAACCTTGACGCCCCATGGGTCCGTGGCCTCGTCCAGAGATGCCTGCATGTTGTGGGAGACGGTTTCGCGTTCAGCCAGAATCTCGGCCAAGCTCCTCGTCCCTAGCACTGTCCTCAGCGTACTGGCGGCCAGCAGTCGCGTGGAATGACTGAAACGCAACGAGTAGGTATATGTACAACGTTACCTATATAGGTGCGACGATTTTTTTAATTTTTTCCCTAGTCAATTCAAAACTAATTCGTTTTGGTCGCAATACCTTCCACCGTCCATACCATCTCGTCAAGCTGTACTTTAATTACGCTGCCGTCTTGCCCATAATTGAACAGCAAGTCGGCGTGCTCTCGCGTTAATTAAACGTCGGCGTCGCCTCGCGTCGCGTCGCGTCGCGTCGGCCAGTTCGCGGCACTCTGGCTAGCTTTTTCGTAGGCGCGAGGATCGATACCTAAATGCGAGGGACCAGTTGTTTTCTAACTAGCATTTTGGTGTGCGCAGACACGTCCACGTTGACTTTCAAAGCAATACGTATCTACCTGTAATCGGCTATATAATAATCTACCTACAGCTACCATCGTCCAAGCAAAATGAAAACTATTCCATCGAACGGGGACTCGAGTTGCAAGATTTGCAAATTGATATCGCGTCCGCCCAACTTTTACGCAATTAATCGTGTGCTCCCGGCTCCGTGCCACGCCGCGCCGCGCCGTTGGAAATTACCCAGGTGATTTCGTAACGCTCTCGTAAGTCTTCGAGGAGCCGTCCCTCGCATTTTTCTCGTCCGTCGTTGATACGCTCTCAAGAGGGCCCCGTCTCTCGGAACTACACGGTCCTCGTGATGCTAATTAAAATTTCAGAAACCCGTGTCCATGTTAATTAACCCGGCCGCATAAGGAATTCCAATTAATTTACGTTACCCCGGAACGTCGAGTTGTTTCTCCCTTCATTTCGAGTTCGCACGATCAACAAGTTTGGAAAGAAGCGTCGCGTGCACTCTGCCGAGCCTCTCCTTTTATTTTGTCTGTGTCGCAGGAAACACCGTTACGGTATTACCGCAATTAACAATTTATGTGGTGGTTCGCAAAGAAAGCGTCACTTCATTTCCCGTGTGCAGCCGTACCGGGACTACCGGGTGATTCTTATACGCGGCGCGAACATCACTCCACGATAAGCACTCTAGACATTGCAGCACCGTCTGATTGTCTCGCATATACACGTGCATATATACTACGTATACCTGTAATTGGCTATCTTGATAACGGCATTCAGTGGCTCCTTTATGCGGTAATAGACGACCGCGTCCACGCTAACCGTCACGGAGTCCTTGGTGAGGACTTCCTGCGGGGGAACGTCGAACGACACCGTTCTCATGTCCACGCGCACGCAGTTGTCCACGCATGGCATCACGAAGAACGTACCTAGCGAAAGCAACAAGTTACTGGAGCCTTCAAACGCCAAGGGTAAGTAATTAAGTATCTGGCCGAGAGCAAGGCGAAAGTTCCACTCACGCTACCAGCTCGCGTAGTGGGCTAAGATCGCGCTAAAGTCGGCTAGGTAGTAGGTAGTAGGTAGTAGGTAGTAGGTAGTAGGTACCTACCTACAACTTACGACGCTATCCAGAGCTGGTGTTTACGAACGGACGTGAAATTGAGCGATATCTACCTGGCCCGTAAGCCCCTCCCTTTAAGCGACCCATCCTGAAAACGACAGCCCTTTCGTACTCCTGGACGACCTTGAACGCGAAGCACAGCGAGAATGGAAGCGTAACGAGCAGCAGTAGAAATGATCCTACGGTGGCCAGCAACTCGACGAATCTCGTCATTACGTCGACTTTGTCCTCTTGCAGCATCCGCGAGCTTGGGGCTGTCGAAACCTCGAAACCTCTAGGTATGTTCCAAACAGACGACATGCCCGAAAACATGGGAAACAAGAACCGAGCAATCGAGTCGAGTCTCCAAACGAAAGAGGACGAGAGATTGCTTTCCGAGGCAGCCGATCTCTTGGAGCGGAGCAAGCACACATTAGGTATAATTAACGAGCAACCGTAGAGCTATTCGTCACTGGTTACGCCTTGCCCTTTTCGCTCGTACCCAGTGCGAAAGCAATCATGCAAAGATCTTTTAAGTGGAACGTCCTCGGTAAATTGCGCGTGAAATGGAACGGCTGTCAGAAAGTAATCCTTCCCTCCCTTAAAACTTTCCCTTTCCCTTTCCCTTTCCCTTTCCCATCCACGGCCTTTTTCGTTAATTTCATCGTGCCGCTTCCCTGCTTCGCGTCGGCTCTCAAAATTCTGCCAACTGCGCGAGGAGATTACGAGAGGTCTGGGTTAAAGGGACGCAATGCGACAGCTGGGTGAAACGCAAGTTGAAACGCAATCACGCGTGTGCTTTTGTATCGCTGATAGGGCGACACCTGATAGCAGATAGCTCAAGCACAGGCGTACGATCCAATATGAGAACTTTCTTTTCCTTCGTTTCGTCCCCTCGCACGAGAGAACGGCACCGAGCAACGTGATAGGTATCTCACTCAACTCGACCGACCACTCGAATCCACCGCTGTCTGATCGAAATCGCATAGCCCGAAAACGCGCTACCTAGCAAGCTGAGGTGCGGACGAGCAACTTACAAGTCCGTTTACGACGAAGGCGACTCTGCGACTGAGGCGCGCAACAACAGCACGAGAGACGCGACCGATCTGGCCCGCTTCGGCTCCAGACCTAAACAGTAAGACCGAACCAAATTAACCACCATCGTGCCACGGGAACACGCTCGCTGTTTATATACTTACACGATGAGTGATTGCACGTTTCGTTGGAAGAACCTCGTGTCTGCGCTTCGTCGTTGGCAAGACCGTTTCTCTCGTTTGCTGCGATTCCGATGCTGGCACCGCGAGCTCAGACTTGCAGCGTGAATATTTTAATATCTTGGTAATTAAGGCTCGTTGGCCCGGTAACGTCGCGGTCGCCGCGAGAAAGCCTTTTAAATCTGATTTACCGTTTAATTTCGGTCGATGAAACGGGGCTACGACGGGTGAGCGTAGCTTTATTCTTGCAATTAACCGTTTATCGTCCCGAGCAGAACGTAATCCGAGAATTTTCATAGTAACCAGGCGACGCCGACGGGGAATAGCTGCTTTAAAGCTGCGCACAAACGTAACTTGACTCGTTTTAATATTAATTACCGGGCTCCCTTTCAACACCTTCAAACGCTCACTGTCGCGTATGTTATACAGGACCTTCTAAACTCTAAAGGCTGGTTATCTAACACGAGTTGTTACCAAACACGAGTAAAATCCTACGACTCGCGTTTAAGCCTCAATTCGAAACCTATAATAGAAAGTCTTGTGAAGAATATTATATTATAGTACAAGAAATCTGCGCTTCCTATTTTCCCGCGTGTCAACCCGTTGGCGTTGGCGTTGGCGTTGGCGTCGGCGTCCACGGGATTTAAAAGCCCCCCACAGTTTTTCTTTCCATTGCTTTGATTACTTGGAGTTTCGCGTTACGAGAATCAGCGTTTCGAGTATCGAAATCCATTAGACTAATGAAACTGTGTTCGCCCGATGAGTTCACGGTTGCTCGGAGAAGATTTGAATCTCGACGCACCGGCAACGGCAACGGACGCTGTTCGTTCCCACTGCAACGATAAACGATAACTGCCGACCAGCAGCGTAACAGCCTAGCTAAACTATCGCTGAGAAATGCCGATAAACCGGCTTGTTTCAAGAACCGGTAGCTCACCTCTGGCAAATGGTCGCGTAAAACTTTTACGCTTCTTTTCGCGCACATCCAACAACCGACGCAACAGATTTTCTTGCCAGGACCTGACAGTTTTCACAAACCGATACGTGTATCGCCGTATCGAAAACCGCTAAAACCTGCTAAAACCTGCGATCGACGAACGCCACTAAAAACGCGACTCGTGAGCTTGTCTGGCTCATCGGCACAGAAAAATCGTCCAATTATTTTGTTGAAATCGAGCTAATTTGCATGCGCTGTCAAACAGAAGCGGAAAAACTCAGCGAGAAAAATGGTAATTGCGTGCCCTGTACTCCATGTTTAACAATCATTCTGACGATGCAGGCACGGGTGATTTTGCCGACACTGATTCGTCGCTCATTGTCAGCCGACTGATCCACGCGTATAGGTATTAGGTACCTACATACGATGTGCAGTGTAAAAAAAGAATTGGGCGCGAGAATTCTGTTCACTGTTATTCGCGCAGCGCGGTACAAATTGTTTCTACTCGATGGTTGTTAATAACATGGCTGGTGGCAGACTTATTGTGAGATAGACCGCTGTAGCATCTTCATAGTACATAAAATCGGAATGTTCGTAAACGATCGCTTCTAAGAATAACAATTGGGTAGGCGATGAGTCGAAGCAGAGCCGTCCTAAAAACGTAGGTATTACACGCTTCCATGAGCGCGATGTACCTACCTACGCGTCTCTTTTTTATCTGCAAAGCAGTTAGTAGGCTGTTCCTTTTCAAGGTTTATCTGCTCCACTGTACCTATACATATACATAGATAAGTAGGTTCGGTTGGTCGCTGTCCTCGACTTCGTGCCACGATTCAATGTGCAAGAAACTTGTCCGACTTTGCGACAAACTGCAAACTTTCTTAGGTACGTCAATCATTTTCGCGGGACCCCTTTCCAAAAGTGACCCCTCAGCCATCTAAACGCGCGCGATTACTCTCAATTAGCCAAGCTGCATTCGCCGCGCCGCGCCGCGCCGCGCCGTTTCGATAGCGATTTATTCGTTGCCACGCGCCGATAGCATTTCCTTCCTTTTTCATACGATTTAATTTACGAGCCTCGATGGACGTTGTCCGAATTTATCGAGCTATTTTTTACTCCGCGTCGGGCAACGATAACTTTTTATGATACACGCCGGTACACGATACACGGAGGATCTTTTTTCTAACGTTTCGATTAAAAAGTGAAAGCAAAAACGCATCGGCCGAAGCGAAACGACAGCGTTCTCTGGGCAGGATAGCCGCGCCACTCTATTGCTAATTGTAAGCCAGCCATTTTTCAACGTAAGCGTTGAATAATACGAGCAATGGAATGATCCTATACGGAGGAGGCTAATCGAAGAGATAAAGTGTTATCGTCGCGATGACGGGACAAATTTCGGGGGAAAGGTGCGTGTGCCTGCTCGCAAACGTTAATATTCGCTGGCTCGTTGCCACCAGTTGCCACTACTTAGATGTTCGAGCTATTAATAATAATCAAGCATCGGATACACCGATAAGCCGACCAGGCTTCTAATGACTAAGAAGCTGCGTGGAGTCTAGATTACACGGTATAATGCTGTATTTACTTGCCGATAATCTGTCCCGGATGCAACGTGATCACGAATATTCGCCGTGCGGGTTGCCAAGCGCAGAAAGATCAACGTTATCCTGCGTTACGTTGGCTGGCAATGGGAGCGCGCCATTCATCTATGAACTTGTGGCTTCGTCGACCGAAATAATCTAAGCGCCCCTGTAGACTAGACCGTAGACTTGTAGACAAATGTCTGTTCGTCGCCGCGCGCGCCGGTCTCGTTACCTTTATGAGCGTTTAGCTTGTCGGCAGACCCTCCACGAGCTAATTACCTCTCTGCTCGATCCCCGTAATTGATTGCGTTGTCTGGTTATCGGTCACCGATCCGATCCGATCCGATCCGATCCGATCCGATCCGATCCGATCCGAACGTGCGCTCGCCGCCTGTACCTAGTAGGTACTAAGTAGTAGGTATGTATTTAGCCACCTTGAGCTTTCGAAGGGAGAAATTGGCCTTTCCAGAATGCCGGCTAGTAGGTACCTATCGTCGTAGCATGTACCGATTCCTTGTAGAACCAGACTTGGCGGGCTTTATTCCCTGACTGTTCCCGATAACATGGAAATTATAAATCTACATAAGAGCACGAATCGGAATCCTCGATACCATGCTAGTAGCTACGTGAGATACCTACTCGTAATACCTAAGCAAGCTCGACGCGACGCAAATATTTCCAGCATTTGCGGATGTTCCGGCAATAAACGATATCTGGCAACCGATAGCCGATTTCATCTTCCGTGCTTCTCCCTGGATTCCAGGCTAGGCGGTTCTTCTTCTTCTTCTTCTTCTTTGGACAGGGTAGAATTGGTTTGTTTTTTTTCCTCAACAATGATAACACGCCATGGCACGCATCACTGTCTCACGGAGCAGTCTAAAATTCACTTCCGTCTTCGTTGCGCTATTCTCTGAAATTTCTCTGAAATTTCTCTGCAGGTCTCTCGTTACGACGCAATTTACTCCGCGTCCCGCGGGGAAACACTTTGACTCGCCTCTAATAAAGCAGGGTGAAATTGCCCTCGTTTGGAGACATTGCAGAGCGACGACGTTCAATAGCTGAACAGATAAGTCTTTCCGTATTTAGGTATGCGCGTTGTTGATCCGAGTGGAATGTGAGGGATAAAGTACGAGACAAGTTTTGCCCCCGCGTCAACTATGTTGCTGTGTTTAGGCAGGTAGTAGAAAAAAAGTTGTGTGCAACGCGTGTAAGTGATGTAAGTAAGCATAATTTCGAGCGTTAGCGTAGACTGTAGACGCACAGCGGCTTAGGTATGTAGTATGTAGGTACGTCGTACGAGGACGTTGCATCGATTGGATGGGGCGAGAAGCCAAGAACAGTGTAAATCCTGCGGAGCAAAGTACCTAGCTGTGTACATCGGCTATCCAGGGATCGGGGATCGGTGACTGACGACCTCCGGCATCGTAGGCTACGAAATCAGCTGCTCTGTTCTATCTAAAGTCTAGACCGGTGTACGCGTAGCTGCACGCGTTATCCCTGTGAGAGTAAATCCCGAGGATAACTAGGTGTTATCCTGGTGGGAGGAGGAAGCGAGGAGGAGTTGGGGTGGCCCGTGCCTGACGGCGTAAACTTTGCGGGCCAGCAAATCCGGTGTAATGTAACCAACACCTACGGCTTGGATCCTTTGGGCTACGAACCGTTATTTCCATTGTAATATCGTAGGTAGTATCTATAGGGGCGACCAAGGAGACCAATGCACCTCTCTCTCCGTTCAGCTGTGAAAGTAAGTACATATACCCGCACAGGTTTCTACATCCGTACTTGTTAGACGTTCCCATACGCCGGAGGATGTCTATCTTATCTTGCAAGTGCATCGGGAGAGAAGGTGCTGGGGCGATCCTGCGGGAGTGCTTGAACCGTGATCACGTTGTTAACCCTCCTACACATCCTCTAACTCCATCTCTCCCTTCTTCCCGCGATATATTCCCGAATTTCCGTCACGCGTGTACGCTCCCTTCGTTGTTTGTTCATTCGCTTTAGTGAATTGAAAAAGCTGTGCGAGCTGCAAGTTCGCGAGAGTTTCGCGTCACACCAGCGCGGGTACCGAGTTTACGCGAAGCTAATGATCGCGCATCCGACGAGAAGTTGGACGGCTTTTAAACGACGATCCCTCAACGTGTAGGTATGTAGGTATGTAGGTATGTAGGTATACGGGGAAAGGGGAACGTGAAAATAAATAGCGAGGTTTGCAGTTGTAGTTTGAGTTGAGGGAGCCGATTCTCTGTAGATACCTACTACCTAAATGCAACGCAACCGAGCTTGGCAAACTTACGGTTGGATCTCCTGGAAGCCAAAAGCGAAGCCTATCATCGTTTGCAATGGGTGCGTACACACCTAGGTAGTCCGCACTGTCCGCAGTTGACGCGAATGGTAACGGAGGGCGGACCGCGGAAGTATCGAAAGGGCTTGGTCCGATACCGTTATCGGGCACGAGTACCTACTAGCAGCTCGTTAAGGATCATTCAAGATAATACAGACTGGATCGTCGAGCATTCAGCCCAGCGGGTCTCCAGATCTGGTCTAATGGCTGGTACGTGCCGAACCGGCTCGATTCTAGATTCTAGAATCTTCCGGGCAGGATATGTCCGATAGCCGACCCCTGCCCAGCCTCCCCGCTTTAAATATACACACAGACGCGTGCAACGCGTGCAACGCGTGCACGCGTGCATCCTAGACCAAGATTAGTTCCAACTCGCTCCAAATGTTTCGTGGCTATTGGCTAACGATCCAACTGGTTCCGCTGGTTCGCAAGTTTTACAGATCAGAGTTGCAAAAATCGACAGTACCTATAAAGTTCGCGACCGTTTTCTACATCGTCAAAGACACGCTCTACGTTTAGGTAAATACCTAATACCAGCAGCCCCGAAATTCAACGCATTATTAATTAACGGAGATTTGCATGCTTTCAAATATTTAATACCGTACCACGCACGCATACGTACCGTTGAATTCAATTATTCAAATACTTAATTAACCATTGGATTTATCCAGCAATAACAGGGAATCGGGGGAAATGAAACGAAGAGGATATCTCGTCTCGCTCGTGACATGGGGCCGGGTGTAACAACGAATTATATATACATTTTAATAATCGTTGCATGCCAACCGTCCGCGTCACGTTTTATGTTAATTAAATTCTCGTAGCTTCTCGCGCAATATGCGTCGCTCGAAAAATCCATCCAGCGATGCTTTCAGCTTTTATCAACCGTTAAATGGTGAACGATCGTTGGGAAAAACGAGTACGGTTCACGTTAAATTATAGGGCAAAAGAGAATTTATCGGTAGGTCTGTGGACGTGTCGATCACGATGGCTGGCGTTGATCTTGCCGTGTTGGTGCGTACGGATTCGTGTGTGTCGGCGTCGGCGTCGGCGTTGGCGTCGGCGTCGGCGTCGTAAGCGTCGCTTAATAATATCGGTGGGATTTAGCGGTGGTGATGCGGTCACGTTGTCGCAAAGCCGCAGAACGCGAAATCAGCGAGCCTAGGTGCACGCAAACACGGCTGGAATGCGATTTATGCAGCTGGCCGTAGGACACCGTAGGTACCTTATAGATATCCCTGATCGATTCCCGCAGCATGGAGACTCGTGCTAATAACCCACTACCTACGCTCGGTCAGCACGCGCCACTTGCACCTCCATCTCGTCCAATATTGTTTTGTTAGGTAATCTTTAGCAGTTTAGCACCCGAGCCCGTTACATACCTATTCGGTTTTGTAGGAGAAGTGGCTCGCGCCTGCTCCACGTACGCGCGCCTTTTTCAGAATTTTATTAATTCGGAGCTGGCATGGAGGATTCACGGTGGCAAGCAACGAGTCGGCTGAACTTCTGTGTCAATTAAAAAGCGACAAAAGCTGCGATGATATTTGGCGGTGACGACGCCGACGCTCTCTGGAAGAGATAATTAGCGTGCGCGGGGGCTCATCGCCGCTAGATAGGCTAATCCGGTGCGAAGGACGTATCTTTGAGGCCGTGCTCTCACGGTATTAAGCCCATGCACGTATTGCCTCAACAACGCCGCGCCGCTTCCTCTGTGCCGCATGCGAGAGCAGTAAATCGGAGAAAACCGGATTAACCAACGCGGGCATCTCTCCCATTTCTACCGTCTCCACATCTATCCTTCACATACGAGTTACATAACTAGGATATCCAGGAGTAAAGGAAGGATCCCTGCTTTCCCGTTCGACATCGACCCAATTTCTTTACCAGAAGCAACTTGCACAATTTAGCCGATTAATTCGTTAACGATCTCTCTCCACCCTAAACTACGGAAAACACTTGAAGATTTGAAAGAAGGGGCAATGGCGGGATGCAATTATATTAAAAGGTTCGTTAAGTGCGGAATAACGATAGGACTCGCGACGGAAGAAAGATACCTTCTTAATACGCGCGTTTCCCCTTGATTGCCTTTCGCAGCCGCCAGGAGAGCCGTCCTTTTTCACGATCGTGAAGGATGACGGATGGTCGGGCACGGATAAAAGCGACGATCCGTCCGCTCGTTTGTTGGACTTATTTTCAGCCGAGTAATTTATAAGGCGGTAACACGCGTTTCGCGTATGTTCGCCCTTTCGTGCAAGTGTAAGGGACACGAGCGGAAGAATAATTAATGGAATTCGCTTTCATTACCGGTTCCGCGTCTCGTTAAATGCGTCCGAGCGCCATTCAGAATTATAATGGGGTTCACCGCGGATGGAGGTACCTAAATGGAGGGGACGAGAAGCGAATCATACACATCTCGCACCTCGCGCGCGATTCCACATATGTAGATCCTACCGGCTCGATCGAACCGCCGCGCTACTTTCCTATTTTCTTATCCCCATTCCATTGCGTGTCTTTCTAGCCCCCACCTTCCGGTGTCGGACGAGACTCTTATTAAGCCGAGGAATTAAATTACTGAAATTACACCCTGGGGCTACGAGTGTCAGGTGGAAAATCCGTGAGCGGAACCGGCTACACCCCTCTCGTTCTTTCCTCGGCTGTTGCTTCTGCTCCGCGGAGAGATTCCCTCTTTTCTCCCTCTTTTCTCCTTCGTACGCCTTCCTTCCCCTTCTCTCTCTCTCTCTCTCTCTCTCTCTCTCTCTCTCTCCACCCCACGAGATAGAGATTCCCTTACATTACATTAGCCCCACGTAACGATAGGTATCGTCGCAGACTTTCAGATTATGATTAAATTCTCGCGCGAGTAGCCCTTTCGTTTTCGCCTTAACGCGGTCGTCATTTTTCCTACTATGTACTTGGGTAGCTATTCAATGATTCAATGATCCGGGCGTCAACGCTCGTAAGCTTGCACGGAATCCATTATTATTCCTCGAGCAGCGCCGACTACCTACCTATATCCTATATTCTCCCTATGTACAGGTAGGTACTCGCTACGTTTTAATTTCTAGGCTAAATAGGTATACAGGTTGCGAGCAAGGCCGCGAGCAAGGCCGCTGGTCAGGGGCGTAATCCTGGTAGACAAAGGTGCATGAATTTTTCATGCGGCCGGGCCGGTTAAACGTTCATCCCCAAAGGTTCCGCTGCTGTGGCCGTGTCCGAGTAAAATTTCAGCCACTCGCATTTGCGCGAAACCGTAGAGGCGTAGACACCCGGCGAGGACTTACCTCGAGAACGTTATCTTCCGTTTCCGCGTGATTCCGCAACGTGGCGCCGCAACGAGAATCCAGATTTCCCAGCATTTCCATTAAAATGCCCCTAACCAGCTAAGTAGTCCTACTAGGCTAGCTACCCGCTTCTACGTCTACTTTGGTATTCTTTGGAATTCGCTGGCGCCACCTTCCGAGTAACTTTCCCCACCCAGTAGAAAAAAGGGACGGTTGACAATCAGTGAATTCGCCACCTTTACGACTGATATTTTAATCTTCGTGATAATTCTCATCCGTGGTGGCGCTTTCGTTGAGACCGAAAAAACGATACCACGGGGTATCGTCGGGGGCTCCGTGCCCAAGAAATCTATGCTCGGCCATCGAAGGCAGGGCTTGCTAGAGGAGGAAAAACGTTTAATGCCCGCCATCGATAATGTCGTCTGAGCCTGGCCACGGGGGAGTACGCACTTAAGGGAGGAATGAAGCAGAAAGGGTAGAGCCGGGATCGTCTAAGAGAAAACGAACAAGCTCCACCAGGAGAACCATCTGGGAGGGAGGAAGAGAGGAAGAGAGACAGCCGAACGAAAGAGAGACTAGCACCGGTCAAACGATTAAAACTAACGATCCCGTTGCGCCTCTAGTTCATCCCCTATTCACCCCTCGGCCAAGATTAACTGCGGGATGACGACTGATCCGAGCAAATGGAAACACGCGGGGACCTGGAGACGTCCTGCCCTCCTTCTTCTCTTAATCAGCCTTTTCTATTAATTCCTTCTACCTTCCTTAATTTACCTCTTCTTTGCCACGGCGATTCACCTTTTCCGAGCTCCTGCTAGAACATCGATTGCTCGACGAATTATCTTTGCATTTCAGAGGGAGCGAGAGAGAGAGAGAGAGAGAGAGAGAGATCAATTTGCTGACAATGAGCGTGAAACGTGCCATTGCTTGTTTAGCGACAAATTACCTATTCCAAACAAATTCACGAGCGATTATCGAAATAATCTTACGTTTCGTGCTACATATACGTACCTATTACTTAGGACTCCAGTTTTCTTCGTATCGTTCGAAATTCAATTGTGATAAAAGATGGAAGAACACGAATTGCAAAGGTTCTCACATCCTCTGTAGGAAGAAGCGTAATTTTCAATAGGCCAATTACTCTATTTGATCGAGCTTTTCCGCGTTACTGGTTCCCAATTATTAGGTAGCCACGAAAGCAACTCGACTCGGGACAAGTAGCTCCCTTTTTATGCATAACCTGGAGCCGGTATCTGTGTACAATACCGAATGATAATACCCCACCGCGATAATACTTTTCTCCGTGCATTTTCCCGTCTCGGCTATGCGGACACGGAGAGAATATTAAATTATTGTCTGCGATTGAACGAGTTCTCACCTTATTGGCCAAGCCGATTATTCGTCCTTCTCTGGCTAAACAAAATTCCTAGCGATTCCCTGTGACAAAAGCGGGGCAGCGAGATAGGCAATCCATCAGTGGGAGAAACACGCGACGGCGCCCTTACAAATCATAGCTCGTCAGCTCGTTTCGTTGCTTTTCGTCTGCGGGTTCGCCATCTTTTTCCCTGTAGAGAAGCAAGAACGGCGAACGACCAAGGAAAAGAAGGGCGAGGGCGAAAGACAGGACAGGGCAGGACAATACCCTTGCGTTCCATCGTGACCAGCATTTTCGATTCATCGCATAATTCTTTTTTTTTTCTTTGCCAGGCTCGGTTCTCGCGACCCCGTCTTCCCTTTACTCGTCCCACCACCGCCACCACCGCCACCACCGCTAGCCGGATCGACGATTTTTTCCTAGTCCAGTCTCGAGAACGAAGAATCGATCGCCACTGTGCTAGTAAACGGCCACGGATACGATGTCTCCTCCAGATTTATCGCGAGCAGTAGTAGTTGGAGTCCAACTGTTGGACCGGCTCGAACTTAGGTATCCGGCCAACAAATTCTCCGCGAATAAACTTTATTCGAGGCTTGTTACGCTCGAGCCAAAGGAAAACGTTATCGTGTCTGGCGACAATATTTAGCTAAGAAAAAGAGACAAGAATTCGAGCAGCTTCCCTCGTAAACTTCGCCACGAGTTCCACCAACTTTCACCCAATTTCTTCGCTGCGTTTCGTTGGCGTCTCTTCCGAGAACTGCTTTGCCACTTTACGTTAAAGTTGGCTACGCGACCCTTTTCAACCGCTTTCGCAACCTTTTCGCATCGTAGCTTCCCGTATCAATTAAAACGCAAAATAATGACAGTGTGTTCATATTGGCAGAGTTTTAAATTAACAAATTATCCGAAAGCTTGTGAGAGGAAAGGTATCGGTGTCGATGAATGATCTTAGAATTAGTTTAAAACGCAATATAATGAAAATGTACTGATATTGTCAGAGTTTTAAATTGACAAATTATGTGAAAGCCTGCGAGAGGGAAGGAATGTGTATCGATGATCTGAGAATACCTTGCCTGGCCACGCCAAGTATGTATTTGACGTCCAGGCCGCGGACATCTAGGCAAATGTCTAGATGTTACATTTTATCTTCACATTATTAAAACGTTCACGATATGGGTATCACGAATGTATGAACACAGCATTTTAGCTGTGCACAGTTGGAAAGCACCTTTATGTACTTGCAGCTCATTTTGATTTCACATCTTTTTTTAATTTTGTGATTATTATTATCTTCTATTTTTTGTGATTTATTTGATTTCATGTACTTGGCGTAATTTTCTTACTTTTTTGAAGTTTTTTAATATACATATAAACATGACGCAATTCAAATTTGGCCAACATATCTTGTGTTTGAGACTGCATTTTGGTTGCAATTCAATTTGGTTGCAACGATACACATTTGTAAAAACACGTGGCATCTGAAATTTTGTCAATTTACCTTATGTGACATTCGTCAGGTCATAACCTGACTGTAAGCTGTCAAAGTTTGGAGTAGATTGCATAGTGAAGATAGCGATTGACGAACGAAACATGTATTAGTTCGTTATGGCTGAAGGTGTGCGTGTAACGCGTATGCGTATTATGTTGACGAAAATTTTGACTGGAGAATCAGAAGAAGAAAAACCTTAATATTTCTGACAGATCCATGAGACGACATTACGATATCTCTGTCATGCGTGGACCGATTGTATTGAATTTGGTCTTATTCGAAAGCTCACATGCGGTTTACACAAGAAAAATGCCATTAAATTTAGAAAATATCGCAGGCGTGATCAGATATTAATGAAATAAGTGTCAGGTTAGGTTGGAATAGCTCTGCGACGAGTAAATAATTGCTGTAGCGACACAGTCGACATATACAGGGTGTCTTTCATGTACTTGGCGTCGAGACGCTACCGCGTCTCTAGATCGAGTTTATTTTCGTCGGGCGCTAACAAACCTAGTTCTCTAAAGATATCGTCGTTAAAAGTAAAATCTGCCCGCGGTCTGCCTAATCAACGGCTTGCGTTACCAATGATTCCAATGAAACACCGTGAAAACTCCTCGAATAGTACACCAACGGCAACACCGATCTCTCGGTCAATGTATTGTACTCGTAGGTACCAGACTTGCTGGTTCCATCGGTTCCCTCCTTTTCTGTCCCTTTGCGCGTGAATCGCTGAGCCACGCGCCGTCTGATCGGTCATGGCTCGGCTGGGCTCGCCCATGCTTGCCAAGCCGGCTTGCCGTAGGGCCGACCACTTGGAGGTCAAGAACGGTCTCGATGAGGATGTGACCATTCATGAAACGCCACTCATCGGCCGGATCATCCGAACATCCGAACATCCGAACATCCGAAGCGCCCTTGATAACCTAACCCAGACCTAACCCAGACTAACATTTACCTTTCAAATGCACCTATCGCGTTAGGTGAAGAACAAGAAGAACAAGAAGAACAAGAAGAACAAACGCTGTCGTCACGTTTCCGCAGCTAAAACATTGCTGTCCACTGAGAAACATTAGCCACCCGTTCGCTTCCTACGCAAAGATTCCGTCTTGTTCGATATTTCTCGAGGAATTTTAAGCACGGTCGCGTACGATAATCCAAAATTACGTTCGTTCCAGCTTCTTGAAGCACGAGGAAAAACACAACGACAGGCGCCTGGCAACGGACCGTTTTCCTTACAACTTGGAGAACTTTTTAATTAACCTTTATGCGTACCTCTGTGCGTAACCTCTTGCAATTTACAGTAATCCATAATGTATGGAGTGTAAATGTTGTGGATGGGCAGTCGAGAGAAGGCCGCGTGGATCGTTCGAGGGTATCATACACGTAGATACCAATATATCCAGATTTGTCTTGCTTCCACAAACATCTTATGTGCCTACTTATATCGTATACATACATAGGTATACTACTCACGAACGCATGGAAGAAGCTACATAGAAAGAGAGCTGAACTGTTCAAGTCTCTCGCAAGACTCTCGTGCATTGCAATTGGAGAGGTTTGTAGAATCTAAAGGACTTGAAGTGTTGTTACACCGTGCAATTTTATCGTAACGATATAAACGTAGGCCGATAGAGCCGGGGATCGCACAGAGGAAGCTTATTTCTCGAGGTGTCCGTGGAAAATACGAGGTCCTAAAAACGCGACGCGATTTTTGGGGAAAAGTTGTTGGCTGGTGTCGCGACACTGGAGCCCGGGGATTCGACGACAGACCACCAAACTTTTATTGCGAAATAAGTATTGTGGAAAGCCAGGGGAGTGGCGCGGCGGGGCGCGGCGGGGCGCGGCGCCCGTGAATATTCCAATTTCATTAAATATTCATAAAGCTCCGTGTTTCCAAGTTTTTGCGGTCGTCGGTCGTCCCTCCCCAGCTTTTCGATCCCGCGTGCTTCGTCTGAACGCCCAACTACGCGAAAATGGACAGGACGAGAGCTCGCTTTTACGTCCGTATATTTCCACCAAGTCTAGACGGCGTGACGAGCCAATTCTTTTACGTTACTCGTAGATAGGTAACCGCGATTACATTCTGACGAATTGTCGTGGTTCGAAGCTTTAAAGATTTGAAACACGGTACAAAAAGTAGCAAACGAACGACGAGCGTTCCCTCGAAAAATGACCACTACGTTGCAGCTGAAACATTTGCCGGGCTACCTAAATTCAGACAGACTCGCGATCGTGTTTTAACGGAATTTCGTTGACGGCTACTGGCTATGCGGAGTAAAAACGAACATGCCTGCCGTACATATACATATGTATGTATACATATACGACCGCGTGACGGAGGCGCGAAATTAATGTGCCCGGCGGGGCGGAAGTTTCGTCATGAAATAAGCAATAGACAAAAGCCCCGTTTCATAACACATTTATTGCCGTTTAACATTTTCGAGGTAACGCTTTCCTCATCCCGTCCCGCTTTCTCGACCCTCGTCCTCGTCCACCCTCTCGCCACTCATTTATATGTGTCGGCTATGAATTATTGACGCGGCCCAAACCGAAGCGTAACTGAGACTAGACTGTGGCCGAGCAAATGAATTCCATGCTAATTCCTAAGCACACGTTCATATAGACAAGGACAGAAATGGCAGAAACGCAGGTAACTTTTGCGATTTCATTGTTAGATACGGACGGGCAGCGCCGGGATCTCGACTTTTCCGAGATTCAAAGGGAATGTTAATAAATCAAGGGGTTTACTGGAAGGAGCGTGAGAAGGGTCGAGACATCGAGGATCGAATCGTTATCAGGACTTCTCGGGTTTAGGAGCTAGCGATTGCATTATGGATGCGATGCCGAACTCTTGTCCTCTCCCAAAGCCTTCCTGGTGTCTGCGTAAATCGAGATCCCCGACACCGGCATTGCGTTTTTAATCTCCTCCATTTCAGTGCTCCATTCAGTTACAGGGAGAAAAGTTGGGCGTGCCGCGGTCCTCCCTGGACTGGTTTAAAGGAAACGGTGCCTCGACGCGTGACAGCACCATCCAAGAGTCGTGAAAAAGGAACGAGCCAAACTTGCACGCGCAATATTTCCCCGCAGATTCGATAACGCGGAGTCGCCGGAGTCTTGCCATCGCATCGGCGAGACCCTCGAGACGCTGTATTCGCGCAACACGTTCCAGCCGCACGCAAGTTTGCATAAACGCGAGCTTCCGGTCGAGCAGTGTCCTTGTTCCGTGGCTTGAGAGAAGGGACTCTTTCACCGCTTCCCCGTTTCCCCGTTTCCCCGTTTCCCCGTTTCATTTCCGCGAGCGACGCCGACGCCTCGGCTGCCGTTTCATTTCGTTTTACGCGAACGCCGCTGCGTTACGCGTTACGTTTCGCGACTTGCCGCTGCCCAACGATCCTCTTCGATACTCCCTCACCCCCGTTTCCCGGACGCTTTTATTTGCGGCGAGGAGCAGCGCGACTGCTGCTAGATGGAACACGAAGCCGGTTTTACTCCCTCGTAAACAATATTTTTATTGCCCGCTCGTCCTGGGTCGCTGATGGCCGGGTCGGCTGTCGAGGATCGAGGCAGCCTCCTTTTCGTGCGGGTAAAAATGATAATAGTCAGTGTCTTGTTAATCCCACGCTGAGGCCATCTTGCACCGGTAGGTGCTTGTAGGTGCTCGAGGCTGGTAATCCACGCACAGACGAGTCACCGCTTAATCGGAAACTTTGTACCCAGCCGATAAATGCACGCTTCTCTCTATCGGGGAGCAAGTTTAATACGGGCTGAGCCTGTTTTCGAGTAGGTACAAGGGCTGCAGTTTATGGTGTTTCGCGCGGCGCGGCGCGACGCGTTGTGGCGCCAGGACAGAGGCGTAGTAGGTAGACGCTAAAGCGTCAATCTCGCCGAAAGTTTGGATCGTTGGCGTGGAGAAATTTCGCTCACGTACCCCCGGCAACTTGGAGCTAGTTATCGAGAATCGAACACAATCGGCCTGGGACATGTATACGCGTTCTACGTGCTTCGGCCCAGCTCGTTCTGACATTTGGCCGATTAGTTGGATATATTCAAATTGTCACGAAACTTCTGCACGTTCGTCCGCCTTCCACAGGCCGACCATGTACCATTTCGCTCCAACCTTCCTCCAATTCTAATTTATTACAGGCCGTCAGTCTTTCGGCGGACTTTTCGCCGGTCGAAAGTTCTCGAGGAACGGTAGTGGCAACCGATAGTCCAGTCCGAGGATAGGTGAACAAAGCTCGAACGATCGAGGAGTATAACATTAGAAGGAATTGGTTGAGATCGGTTGCGCTTGCACTGCGCGGGAACAGACTGCCCCGCGGGCCGCGGTCAGCCTCCAACAAACTCGATTTACCGTAAACAAGGTTTATTTTATAGACAGTCGTAGGAAGGGAAGGATATATGTAGGTATATGTACACTCCCCGGCATGGCAGCCTCAGATCGATCTTTGCTTTGTCGAGCGTACGCCGATTCAACGGCGGAGTTTAGAGGGTAGCAAGCTAGCAAGTAGCAAGAGGTCGAGTGTCACTCGAACGGCTAGGAAAATTCGCTTCGCGCTTCTCGCTTCTCGCCAGGCTTTACGCCGCGAGAATATAAGACTTTTTCAAAGCAAACGGCAGCACGGGGTGTGTCAAAGTCAAGTCAAAGGGGCCCCTTCGAGCAGGCAAAACTATCTTCTCGAAAGGCGCTTCGTCTCCGACAGTTTCGTAATAACGAAATCCAACTCGCTTCCCTAAGTAGGTAGCTATTTTCATGTACATAGGTATTTTTGTTCCACCGATGTTCAGCCGGGGACACACGCGCATACGGGCAAGCGTGTGGTCTTCTTATCTTAGCTGGCTTTTCTTCCATGTTAAAACCTACTCGACGATGCACACGATGTTGCGTGCAATGCAATAAAACATTCGATACGTGGCACTTGAGCCGACAACCACCAGGCATACAGCTACTTAGGTATTTCGAGTCGAACGGGAACCCTTTGCACATTCTACGTTCACGAATCGATCGTAGAGAAGGAATCGCTGGTCTCTCGGTTGCAGCGTCAATTACGAGCCTGGCACGATTACAGTGGGCGAAGGCAGACGGTTGGCCAGAAGTTTTCCGACGACGACGACGGTAACGACGGGTCTCGCAAACGAGCCGACTAACGTCGCAAATAAAAGCCCAACGTGGCCTCTTTCGTCGGCAGAGCCATGGAACGCGCGGAGAATGGCAACAAATCCCTAGGATAATTGTAATTGCCAGTTGGTCTTTGATTAAAGCGTGCACGGTAAACTGCGCCGGTGAACCAGTTCATTAGCATGCCCGATCCAACGCGGCGCGGCGCGGCGCGGCGCGGCCCGGACGTCTAGGTCGGAGGTCTGACGGCGACGCGACGCCGCTGTTCGACGCCACCCACTTAATCTTCCCCGTTACCTGTCGTCTCTGCGTCGCGCACGCTGGCCTTCGATCGACCCTAAATAATTACGGATAGAGCGAAGATAGCTTACAATTAGCTTCGGATATTCGCCATTCGATAAGCTCTCATTTTAGTAAAATTCTCTTGAAATTCAAGTGTCGCGCACAGGTGACAACTTCATTTCTAATCCAATAACGCCTGCATTCCCAGCCCGCATCGATCTACTTAGGATGATCGTTTGTTAGCCTTCGAAGACACGTGTCCCCATCCCTGCTAGGGTTGGGAAACGTGAGAGAAAACTGGGCAATTAAACGTCCGCCGGGAATGAATTCTTCCGTGTGGAACAATTAGTCGCGAGAAAACAAAGCGAGCAATCCCCTCGGAGCCAGCGTATTTTTATCGAGATGCTGGACCGTGGAACCGGCACTTCTAGCATTACAGACGATTATCCTTATTCTCTATTCGATCTAACGGGCAGATTTGTGTGCTCGATTAAGAGATGGGGCGCGTGTCATCGTTGCATAGGAAGACTTGTGGCATTTACACGAAGGCAAGGAAACTCACCAGAATTTTCACCTATCGAGATCGAACCGAGTCGGTGACAGAAGAAGAAGCAAAAGGTAGAAATGCAGAGGGGAACGCATGGTCCGCCGTGTCGTTTTTTGTTCCTTGTTCTTTTTCTTTTTCTTTTTCCTTTTCCTTTTCCTTTTCCCTTTTCCCTTTTCCCTTATCCCTTTTTCCTCTTTCCTGCAGCTCGCTGGCCCCGTCCTACTTCCCCGATGCTCCGAAAAATCGGAAAGTTCAGCCGTGCCAGCAACTCGGTGAAACTGTATTTATTCACCGGCTTTTCGCCCCGTGATAAGGGTCTTTTTCTGGTTCACCGAACACCGGCGAGAGCCCTGCTTTCTTCCTTCTAATAAACTCTCCCTCTTATCTCGAGCGGTTCGGCTCGCTTAGCTTCTTAGCTCCGTCTTACGTTAGAGAGAGAGAGAGAGAGAGAGAGAGAGAGAGAGAGAGAGAGAGCCGCGAGAAACCGGCAATAAAACTAGACTTGCCTGACCCTTGTTTGCCTCGCCGCTGCGCTGGCGCGGCGCAACCGATACAGGTTACAGAGTCTGCGAGCCTGCATTCGGAGGGCGGAGGAAAAGGCTAGCTCGACTCGAGTTGTTTTCGAGTCTTCGCCACGCATCGCGCAGCCGAGTTGATAAAAAGATCCTCCTTCAAAGTTTTCCGTATCCCCTCAAGGGAAACTGTCTGGCCGAAGCCACGAACCATTCCGCAACGCTACCTAGTTACGTATTTACCTATAAGCTTTTTTTTCAAATATCACGATCACGATTATCCCATTTCCGATTTCTTTCTATTATTATGCCTAGTTCGTTTCGTATTCGTATTCGCGTTCCCATCGTTTATCTACCGGTGAACGAATAAACTTTGAAACTCAAACAAGGATGGGTAAAAACCGAACGGAATACGCGTAGGTAGGTATGTACATATTTCTTGGTAGAAAAGTTAGGAACGCGTCAGGCGCGTCCATGTTTGAAAAGTGCCTGGCAGCAGCGAGTAGGAAATGCTACGCTGGGGCCGGAGAGGGTCTGGCATTCCGTGTGTTTCCTAATCGATGCCTTGTCGACCAAGTGTAGAGGCAAAGGCTGCGGCTCGCTCCACCGACTCGAGCAATAAGGTCCTTTTTATCTGGTCCGATAGCGTCCGGGGTGCGATAGAAAAACTGATATTCCCGGTGGACGGTTCACCCGTATGATAACGACGGCCGAGCAGATGTTACCCATCTTGTTGACGTTCCTTTGTCCGAATCGTGGAATTATGAATACATAATGTACAGAAGGTACAGAAAGGAAGTAGGTAGCGCGGTTCGTTGGATCAGTCGATGCTGCGGCTGGGCTTTCGAAACGACAAGCACATATTTCTTTCAGTTGCTTCTAGCGGAGGAAGCAGCGCTCTTTAATTAAGTGACTACGGGAAATGGCAAAGCAAACCCCACCGTCCGCCAACTGCTCACTGGCTGGATCGATACGCAGTTAATTCGGTTAAAAATCATATCCATTTGAAGGTGTTAGACGTTTCCATGGTAATAAACGCGGTGGCTGTGCATTCGAGCTGGATTTTCGCCATTCGACGTCGGAGGGTCGCGTAGTTGATTGACGTACCGGAACAATAATAGCTCGATAGAAAGTTAATTCCGAGACCGCGAGGTCATCGGACGAGGTAATTCGCGCGTTTGGACTGTGAACGACCTCGGGATGTTGGACCGACCGCGACCGTCGAACCGAAATGGCCAAATGGCCGGTCGTAATCTGTTTCGAAAGATGGTGACTTCTCGCGGCACCTTGTCGAGCGATAAACCAGCCGACGACGCGAGATAAAAGGGACAAAGAAGGAAAAAGGAAAGAGAGGACCAGTTCGCAATACGAACTCGACGAGCAACGGGCATAGGTACCTCGGAAATTCCCAACTTCCGACGCGGACGTTCATTCGGTCCAAGAGAAACGAAATGGAACTCTCTGTAACATTTATGAATTTACGTAGTAAAAGTGGAGCGGTGATTAATACGCGCGTTCTTCAGAGGTAAAACCACGGCCACGTAAAAATCCCGTTGGCCAAACGAGATTTCAGCTCTGGCCGGGCAGCAGGATGTAGCCAAGAACGATAAAACTCGATGAAATTTACACCGAAACGAGACTCGCCTCTCCCTCGACGTTTGATCGGGCTCTAGCTGGCGCGCAAATTCTCTGGCGCTCACTCGCGACCACGCGCAACCACGCGCAACATCCAACAGCCCTCCTTCCTCTCAACGTCGCTTACGAACGCTGGAGAAAAGAACGAGCACGAGCACGAGCACGAGCACGAGCACGAGCACGAGCACGAGCACGAGCACGAGCACGAGCACGGAAACGGGAAAGAGCTAGAGTTAGAGAGTGCTCACGTCTCTCGCGGACCACCCAGCAGAATGGAAAGTTTTATTCCGTTCTGCGAAATGGAACGATACATCGGGCCACTTCTAGTGCCACATCGTCGTCGTCGTCCTCCTTCTTCTTCTTCTTCTTCTTCTTCTTCTTCTTCTTCTTCTTCTTCTTCTTCTTCTTCTTCCCTTCCTCGTAATCGCCGTTCTTTATTCCTTTCTTTCCCTCTTTCCCTTACACCTGCCCCCCCCCGAGCTTCTCTTACGCGTCAAAGTTTTCTCTTTTCCAACTCTTGTGTCGTGCATCGAATGTTCTCGGTTCCTCTGGAGCTTTCACCCTTATCGGTTTGATCCCGCTCCTGTTTTCTCTCAGCTTTGCTACTTTCTGCCCTCTTCCCCTTCAATTTCACTTTCTTCGTTGCTTCCGTCTGCTCCCGCCTGCTTGCCATTCGCCCTTTCTTTGCGAGTTCAATTTTATCGAGAACTTGCGTTCCATCGCGAGAACGGGCTCTCGAGATCGATGAGAATTGATTTTATATCTGTGGATGACTGCGAGTACCGTACAGGCGTACACCGTACCCACTTTCATAGTTATCGCTGGGAACCTGGCACGGGTTGAAATTAGAGAAATGAAGGATATCAGAGGAGAAGAAGAGAGACCATGAAAACACGATCCCAAGACGTGGCTCCGCCAACATGCTTTTTGCCGCTTTCAACGAGTTCCACCAACTCGTCAAGTTTGTACCTGCAATTTATCAATGGCCCTCGCTATTGCGCAACGTTCTCGTCATATTATGCGACAATATATCTAGCGAAACGGAGAACAGCATTATTTTCCCATCAGCCTCGACCGCGGTTAGAAAGTTTCTCTGCAGCTGCAGCATCCGGTACATTTTATCTAGAAACAGATTTAATTTTGTTGCAGTTGGCCAAGCGATGACAGAAGAGGGGAAAGGAGGGTCGGTACGGGACAAAAGCGGACAGGGATTTGCCGGAAAAATTCAGAGGTTGTCGGCTGTTTGATCGGTCACGTTGTTCGTCGGCGCGTTACAACGTCAAAATATTGTTTCGAATAAGTGGGGTTGTTGAAAATTGAAACATCGGCTGCGTGTCGAGACTCGAAAAATAATGCCTCGTCCCACGTATGTTTTGCCTCGAAAACATTTGACTTGCCGAAAGCGGCGCGGGCGGTCCGCCGCGCATCGCGCCGATCGTAAACAATTCCTGCCTTGTCGAAATTCATTGAAAAAGTACTCGGTGATCGGCTGGCTTTGCCTGACAAGCGTAAATTAAAATCATAACGCGAGTCACGTTTCTCCGGTTTGTCGCAAGCTTTTGCACCCCGGCGTAACCATAAACGCTTTTAATCTTATCCTCTTTCTTCTTTCACTTCCACTACTCGACTACTGCATCGTTCCCCTACATACATAGATAGTTCCCCTTTTCCTTTTCCTTTTCCGTTCGCTCGAAACGCCCGCGCCTCGGTCTGGTTCGCGGATCCCTGTTTGGCTTTTCATCAACCCCTGCATGGCCAGTTCCCTGCCAATTACGCCGACACCGGTTTCCCGTCGAACTCCCGTTGCACCGGTTCACGCGGAACAAAAAAAAAACAGTGACGCCGCGCCGTTCACGTCGAGCGAGAACAGCTTTGTATTCGGAAAGTATCGCCAGCCAGCTTGCCAGCTTCAAGGAGACGAGAAGGAGAGAAACGTGTGCCCAGAGGTGCGCGCGCACTTTTGTCGATCAACAAGCTGTACTCCATTATAAATTGACACGTTATGGCTGCGAGGTAAATCCTATTTACAATTGAGGCAGTCAGAGCAATAACGGACTAACCCACATTTTTTTTTTCGAAATTCAATTACCTATTGGCAATATCGTATTCCAATAGGCTCTGCTAATCATATAAATTAGGAAAAAAAAATTTCTTTTTCTTGCTCTGACTGCCTCAATTAAGTAGTTGAGCATGGTAACCAGGTGTCCCGTGGAGACTTTCGCTGCGTCAATCACCGCAAGAATAGCTGCGATTCTCCGTCGCGTAGGTATTCCTTCAATGCTCTCCTCCTAAATTTCTAAAGCAGCGCATCTTCGCCACAGTAAGCAGAAACATTTGCCTCGCGTAGGTATTTATTTTGGACTGGCCGACTTTGCGAACTGCCCGGCACATTTACTAAACGCGATGCAGCTAGAGGGTGCCTATACATACGTCGCGTCTTCAGAGAACATCGACACGTTAATTTCTCGAGACTTGGAATGCCTAGCGTGGGTGTTACCGAAATCGGCATTTTTCGGTTCACATGTCTCCCAGATGCGAACGTCGCGGGAGACCGTAGCCTCGAGATGACGACGGTAACTGCATCAACGCAGAATACGACAAAGGCGACTACGTTCCCTTGGAGAGTATGTACATACGACGTTTGCAGCGGATTTTCTCAGGGGGCTTTCCCTAGATCCTTCTTTTCGGAAAGTCTCTTCATTTTCATGTTTAATACCACGTGGATCGTAAAAATATCTCGTGTGTCGGGCGATTAGTAGGCACATACCTATGGTGAAACGGTCTGTAATAGGTACCTACCAGTGCGACTGTTTGGACAGTTTTGCATAAAGGATGGACACGCTAGCAGCTACGACACTGATGTTAATCGTGCATCAGCCATCCGAATTTTTCGCGTTTGATAGAAGGCTGTCCCTGGTGATCAGAGGCCTATATTCCGCGAAGTAGAGTAGCGAATGGTGGCAGCGGTAAACGCTAGCGATTCGTGATACGACGTGACCGCGTTTCTTTGCTTGGGTTTACTCGCGGGAGAGATGTGACGGAAAATTCGATAGGAAAGAGCGAGCGGTGGCAAAGGAAAAGAAGGCTTTGACGAAATGGAAAGATCCACGCTCGAAATGACGGAATACGAGCGGAATACTCTTGTCAACAGGTAGAGAACAGGATGCTATACCTGTATGTATACCTGTAGTCGTGATAATTAGAGTTATTTTTTTTAGGGAGCACAGGTGCGTAGGTGCCGGAGGAGCTGAGTCGATTCGAATCGAGCGGAATCGAAGGGAAGCGGCGAGGTCGGCTCCCGGTCAGCGTGGCCAACAGAGGACGGAGGGTGAAGGACGCACACACATGTTCGCCAGATGGGTAGAGAGTAGAGAGTAGAGACTAGAGGGTGGCGTTGGGGGTGGTGCCGAGCGCGCGCCGTGCGCTGCGACTCGCTTCTCTGCTGTGCGGTGCGGTGCGGTGCGGTGTGGTGTGGTTCAGTCGCAGTCAAGTAGCGGCGCCGAGCACGACGACTCGTTCTCCGTAACCGCCGCGCGCGCGCCGCGCCGAGAAGAAGCAGGAGAGCCAAGCCGAGGCCGGTGCGCGTCTAAAATTAAACTTTTCGCCGGTGTGTCCGGAAGGAACGTTTCTTTTTCCACCTCCGGCCCATCTCCTCTTCCTTCTTTACTTGGTCGCTTCACTTTATTCTATATTCCACTGCCAGTTCTTTCTTTCGGCGATGAGATACGCGGCTGCGGGTGCGGTTAAGCGACCTGAGAAAATGAAGTGACACGGTGAATTTTTATCAAGAGCCGGCCGACGGTCTACGTGATTACGCGTGCTTCGCCGCTTCTTCGGTCCGTCTATAAATAATTAACGAGGCGCGTTTCTACTATTCGCTCCATAACGGCGGGGTAAAGCGACGCATGTCTCGTCCAACGTGGCTCGCGAACATGCGCTTGTCCAAGGAACCAAATCTCTGATATTTAAAACTCGAGCCTTTCAACAGGGAATTTATCCCCGACCTGGACCGCCCAAGTCCCAGCGTTCCAAGCTTCACCAACGGATGGATCGTCTTTGAGGGCTCGACTGATGCCTCGACTCCTCCTCGAGGTTGTCCACAAATGTAAATTGTGCCCCGCGAACCTTGATCGTGACAGACTGTTTATTTTCGTCCCCCTCTCCCCCTCCCCGCCCCGACAACTGGAACAGAGATAGGGAGAGAGAGCGAGGGAGTGTGGTGGCCACGTTGCGCTTGTGCGTTTCACCGAAAGATCAAGAGGAGACGGCGCGACGGCGACGGTTTTCCTTTCCTCCAGCGAGCATCTCGTGACCGTGGGCAATCGTGACTTTTGCTATTACGTACGATTCACAAGTGTAAGGTGAACTCTAAAGTCTCGAGTGCTGGACGCTCGCAGCACTCGTCCTTAACGAGTGCGGAGTAGTAAATTCACCGCGAACGAGCAGGGGAAAGAGCAGCAGTCTGGATTTGTCGAGGGGGTAACGAGGACGGGAGTAACATCGAACATCGAACATCGAACATCGAACATCGAACAGCAAGAGCTTGGATCGGGGGAACTCTGGTGGCTGGCAGTTTTCAAACCATCGACAAAGACAATCATGCGCGAATAGAAAGTAAAGGTAGAAGAAAAGCCAGAGAGTGAAGGAGAAAAGAGGGGAGAGAGAGAGAGAGAGAGACGGTTTTAAACCGATGAGATGACAGTGCTGTGCGTGCTGTGGGCAACCTTGTCCACCGTGGCATCGATCCTCGCCTGTTCAGGATTTTACCTGCCTTACTGGATCCAGGTAAGCGACGCGTTCTTCTTCCTCTATCCATCATTCGATCAACAATGCGATACTTTCGTCGAATTCTACGCATAACTCGCAACTAGTATTCCCCCCTGCTTCTGTACGAGCGCGAGAGGAAGAATGAAGGGGCGACGCGACGGCTAGTAACTGGCGATCGGTTTGCTCGAAACGACGCGACGGGACGCGACGCGAGAGAGGCGAGAGAGGCGAGAGAGGCGACAGAGCGCCTGCAGCGAGACAATGTTGCGCGTCGCGATCACGTTCCGACAGTTGCACGAAATTGATTGCTCTTCGGAACGAAGCAAAGCCGAAAGCTGAAAGCCACCTCGGTTCACTTGTCGTTATGCAATATGCATCGCCCGCTCCAGGGAAACGCTGGATTTTAGCTTCTACAAGTGTCGAGGAGCGACAAAGAATCGACGTGACACCTCTAGCAACCTTCCCGCCTGTTAGCAGTGTTAACCACATTTTCTTCCAGCCAATTTATAAAACGTAAATCCTATTAGGAGCCCGCGAGCCGAATCTCGTCGGATGTAGTCGTTAATTAAGCGACGCGTCATCGACGCTGATGAAGAGAGAACCGCGCGATATCTACATAGTTTGGCGATGGAACGAAATTTTCAATATCGATTTTATCGCGGCCCGCTGGATACCGTTCGCAGCGTGTTGTTTTCTAAATTGAACACGGTCGTTCCACGGGATTAACAAACGGCGCGCGGCGCCGCACTTGTAAATCCTTCTTCGGAGCGCGCCAGGAAACGAGCAAAATTTCGATTATAACGTTTCGTGCGAACGCTTATCGAATTAGTCGGCACGCATGGCTGCGACCGAGTGAAAACGGGGAATAGCAATCCTTCCAATTGTCTAACTAATTCTTGCTAAAACTCCCATAGCGGGGAAGGTGCTTTTCTTCGTTGAGTAGTACTCGTAAAACCGTACAACGTCGTTGTTGCCGGAGACGCGGACGCGGACGCTTTCTGGACAGACAAAGCAGAGACGGAAAGTACGTAGGTGTTGCCTCGCGTGGCGACGATCAAAATTTCCATAGCGATCACTTTGCGCGTCGCGCGCAAGAAGGAAACTCGCGTGGATGAAGATTGGCACGAGGTTGGCCCGTGGATCTCACGATCGTTAAATTGGCGCGAAGCTTCGTCCTCGCCAATTTCAACCCACCTCCGTGCCCGCACGGCGCGACTCGCATCCAACCATCCGAGGAACTTGGAAACTCTATCCGCTATCGTGAACCGGCAACCCGTATTAATGTCTCCGGGGATGCGGAAACGTTGCTGGAGAAACAAACACCCAAAGAAACGTTAATAGGTTTCCAAGTTTGCGCTCCGCTACCCGCTTATCCCGACCGATCCCGAGCGATTCCGAATTTCCGAGCCAAATGCTACGCGAGATATCGAGTCTCGTTCGATCGAGAAACACTAATTGTAAGTAATAACAATCATAGGTAGTGGCGTTCTGTCATTGAACATATTATACATTATACATATAGCCATAGGTGTTAGGTACGCGTTACATCTCTGCGGATCCAGCAGTTATCGAGAAATTGAAATGCAGCAAGTTTTATACGAATCAACGAATCCAACCAGCTGTGCGATCACACGTACCTACCGGGCAACCATTCAATTATGTATGTCGTGTAACTCGACAAAATTTCCCGATATTACTTTACATTCCGTACCCGACCT
The DNA here is from genome assembly GCA_910592295.1 of Andrena haemorrhoa. Lineage (NCBI taxonomy): Eukaryota > Metazoa > Arthropoda > Insecta > Hymenoptera > Andrenidae > Andrena > Andrena haemorrhoa. The sequence goes on along the minus strand of OU342944.1, from coordinate 126,800 downwards.
TAGCCTGGGCAACGAACCGGTGGACTTGGAATCCACAAATTCAACACTTTCCAACGCTCCACTAATCCTCCCTATTATCGGTCGCCGCTACATTTCGGCGAATTAACGCAGCTTCGATGCTTCTCGTGCGAAAGCATTTTCAAAAGCTGCAGAGCACAGAGCGAAGCAATTATCTTGGTGGAGACTTTTATTTATCTCGTGTTTCTCTACATTTTTGCTGGTGCGTGGTGCGTAGTCCAAAAGTGTACCAGTCACGCATTAGCATACTGATTAGTTTCGAGGCAGAGAAATTACAAGTTCTGCATGAAGCTGTTTATGTACATAAAATAGTGTTTATACCGATGAAGCCCGTTTCCTGGCGGCGCGGGCGCTCACACTGTTCAGTGGCATGGCGCGATCGCCCTACGTAACGAACTGTTTACACGGGTCAACGACCAACGAAATCAACAAGTGAACAGCAGATCGCGCAAGAGGGTGGCGCGCCGCGCCGCGCCGCGCCGATTAACGCAACTTTACGAACGCTGCTGTTGCTGAAGCGTTCGATTCGTAAAGACGAGGGAAACGTAATCGGATTTTCAAAGCTCGAATCGTCGCGTCGGAGCCGCGAGGGAAGCGAGTAAAGGGACACTTAGGAAACGTAGGGGGAAAATCGGCGAAAGGGCATCGCGATTAATCCGAGTTGCGAGGAATGGGAATCGAATCGCTTTGGGCGTCACGAGAACCGCGGGGATAGTCAACAAGTGTGGCAAACTTGTGGACATCGAGGGCTAGAAATTTCGAGGAAGGTGGGGGAATACAGGTATATCGCGTAGCATAGTTCGTTGCGGACGAAGCAGGATAAGGGAGCCTCGGATTGCCGATGCAGCGGAGGTTGTTGGGAAGGCAGTTTTCTAAATGTACCTTCTTCCCTCGGACTCCGATTAAATCACTGCGAAGCAACTTTTCCTCGTTCAAAGTCTTGGCGTCACAACTAGCCGAACAAACGACGCGTGTTTGCGAAATTCAGTCAGGGGGCCAACTCTTGAAAGGAGCCAGCCAAATCCTTTCGAGTCTGGACAAGTGGTTGCACAAGTTTCAAGAAAAATTGCTTTCCCTCGCTGTTCCTGCGCTGCCTTGGCAATTATCCTGGCTGACCTTTAGGCAACTCCACAGGACTCGTGGAAAAACTTGGAAACCCCGATTCATTCCATTGCGATTCGTTCTTTCGAAGAAGAATTAAAAGCCCATCGTGAAGTGAAGAAGTTTTAATGACTCTGGCGGGGGGGGGTGATGATTAAAGTGACGCAGGAAGCAGGCAGAAAATGGTCGATGAATAATTTCGGCGCGAAGCTCGATGGTTCGATGGTTCGATGGTTCGATGGTTCGATGGTTCGATGGTTCGATGGTTCGATGGTTCGAGCACGGGGTGTCCCTTCGAAACGTATATCCTTCTCGAGCAGCAGGACGGCCGGGCCGCGGCGCAGAAGGGGGCTCTGAATAGCTTTGAAAATACTCGAGTAGCGAAATGAATAAATGCATAAGTGAATTTACATTTGCCTTGCTCGCTTCTTCGCCGCTACTGTCCTAGAAAACGTGGCGTGCACTCGAAAAACTACTTAGGCCGTGAGTGGCCGAGTCTGGTCGTCTAAGAAAAAATCTTGCCGTGGAAACTACGCGCATACCCATCATTGCGCAGGAAAGAAGGGACCGAACGCTGCTCGAGACTTTGTGAGTCGCAACAGTTAATCTCTCGAGGAAGGAACAAACTACTACTTACAATTAGTTGGCACAGGGTCAACGGTTTTGTTCGCGAATCGAGTACTAATGCAAAACCGTCGCGTATTCCGGCGTGCAAAGAGTAACGATCCCACTGCCGCGCTTCTCTCTGCTCCAGTCGAACGCCATTAACTCGACTAAAACCCTCTGGAGTTTTGCACGCGCAAAAGCAACCGCTGCACGCAGGTGATTCTGGTGAAATTTCACCGAGGACCGTCCCCGAAAAGTTTAGGTACAACTCCGCTTTGACGATTTCGTCAAAGCGGATCCCATAGACGTTTAACCTTCTCGCACTCCTCCACCTCCACCTTCAGCCACCGAAACGAATACCGAAATCCTCGGGCCGTCTCGCCTTTCATTCGCATCTAAGTGCGCACGTGTGTATTTGAAATTTCAGGGGCGGCTGTTGGGAAAAGCGGACGCGTACTTTAGTTCCTTTCGGCGTTGCAACTATCCACGAATAAGGGCGCCGAACACAGCTCCCGAAATAGTTTACGAGTGCGCCAGATACTCCAGGTATGTACGTACGTAAGTCTGGACGGCACCGGGCGCGATGCTTCCCTTCTACTCGAACAACTTAAGTAGGTAGTCAGCATTTTTTATCATTTTTTCCATGATTTTTCACACAGTAACTTGACCAGGACTATTAACAGTAAGCTCGTTATCTAGAGACGCGGTAGCGTCTCGACGCCAAGTACATGTTTCGACACCCTGTATATGTCGACTGTCGCTACCGCTATCATTTACTCGACGCAGAGCTATTCCAACCTAACCTGAAACTTATTTCATTTATATCTCATCACGCCTGCAATATTTTCTAAATTTAACGCGATTTTTCGAATAAGACCAAATTCAATAAAATCGGTCCACGCATAACAGAGATATCGTAATATCGTCTCATGGATCTGTCAGAAATATCAGATTTTCTTCTGATTCTTCATCTCCAGTCAAATTTTTGTCGACATAATACGTATAGTACGCGTTACACGCACACCTTCAGCCAAAAGGAAGACTAACACATGTTTCGTTCGTCGATTCGTTGACTCTCGGGACTATTCGGCAGGGTCAAATAAGGTAAGTTGTCCAAATTTGAAATGTCACGAGTTTTTACACTACATAGGAGACTGAATTATTGTCTCAATTAATAAGATAAGTCGCCAAAATTTTTTAATAGATTTTTTATGTAGAGTCGCAGACTTGGAAGTTGTCCGGAAAAGGTTCGACAGGGGAGCATCTCCTTTCGCATCAGTTTCAAATTGCATTGCATTGAAATTGCCAGATATTTTTATAATTGTTTAGGTTTCCATTAACAATATTTCAATTCATCAATAAACATACTAAACTAATTTTATTCCAAAACTAATAAATTGTGTGTTGAAAATATTGAATCTCTTTGTTCATTTTCGCTGAATTATTACTACTGGCATTTAAATCCCCTGCAACAAGACTTTCTGCCATATGCTGTCACTTCCTTCCGACACATTTTGTAGTCTCTACGCTTAGTATATAGCAAAAAAAGGCCAATCTACTTATGATTTCTGATTTCGTGAAATAATTTGGACAATGTTGGATGGGTTCTGAGACAACGGAATAATATTGTACTTATTCGATATTAGTTGCATTGTCACTGTCTTGATGCGGCGTGAATACACCTCTTATTTTAATAAGCTTTATTCCGAGCTTTATTGTTAATAGGATATTGTGGAATTGGGTGACCAACAAGAAGGTGAAAAACTGCTGTGACGAACACTGACGAAGTCATCGATCGATCAATCAATATCAGCACTTTATATATGCACCACTGTAAAGAGATATTGTAACTTATTTTCATTTCAAAATAGAAGGCTGAAATGATTAATTAAAATATTTATTTGTATAAAAATATATCTGCTGTTTAATACCTTTTTTCTTTGTAGAAATAGCCATTGTTATAATTGGCGCAATTTTTGTATATCATTAATTTTGTAAAGCTATTAATTGAGGACAATTTTTTTAAATGGGATATTTTTTTTTATGGGTTAATTAAAATGTCCGCGATATGAGTAATGGAATGTATGAACACAGCATTTTAGCTGTGTATATGTACTATGTAGTTGTGTCATCTTAAGCGCAGTTGGAAAGCACTTTTATGTACTTGCAGCTCATTTGGATTTCACATCTTTTTTATTATTTTCTACTTATTATTATCTTCTATTTTTTGTGATTTATTTGATTTCATGTACTTGGCGTAATTTTTTTACTTTTTTAAAGTTTTTTCACTATTTTTTACAAAGATAATTCATGTACTTGGCGTAATTTTTTCACTTTTTAAAGTTTCTTATGGGGTCCCGTGTACTGACCTGCTCTTGTTCGAGTAAAACTAACAATAAGTAGACGGTGCTATATACTTATTGTTAGTAAAAGTAGGAACAAGTTTGCGGCCCCGCGATTACTAAGCCTTGTTTACTACTTCCGACGAAAGCTCGTATAAATTGTCCAATACCGTTTAAAATTCACCATACCCCGATGTTCTAGTTCGCAAACAGCCATTTTTATGCTGGAAAGAAAAGCTTGTCGGACACGTATTATTAAGACGTGGCAGAGAATACAAGTTTCCTCCTATGTATTCACTTTCCCTGCAGCTACGTAGGCGAAGGTGTCTCGATATCCTCGGTTCGGTCTGTGGAGGCTCGGCCGGCGATCGGCCAGTTAATTTCAGTTGGTGACGGGTGAAGACGTAAGAGCTCGTATAATTTACAGCCACGCAGCTGGAATAATTTCGCAGGAATGGCGGACGCAGAAGCGAAGCTAAGAACTGGTAAAAACTTTCTTCGCGAACCACGATTCTGAGTCTGCCTCGTAACATCGTTGCCGTTGCAAGCCTGAGTTTCGTCGTTAAAAAAAACAAAAACGAAGGCGCGCGGAGTACAGCGAGTCAGCGATTGCAATCCCTAGGATCGACACGGATTTGGTTTCGTATTTTTTCCCCCTTTCCTGCTCCGATGTTTTTATTTTGTTTCCGTTTAAACGCGCAACGACCGATGAAATACCCCTCCCATTCCTCCATTTGTTTCGATCGTAGTCACTCGGCCGGGAAACGCGGGAATTAAAATGTAATTTCCCAGTAAATATGGTTACGCGTGTAACGACACTGTTTCCACTATTTCACCCTGGTATCGGGAAAATTTGTTTGAATCGGTCGCCGCCGCGCCGTCGATCCGATTCCGTCCGCCGATACGCATTTTCCATGCACCGAATTAACCTTCCGCTCGTTCACCAGGCGATCCGCGGCAACGTTTCTGGTAGAAACTTTCTGCTCGTCAAGTAAACTGCTCGCTTGCCGACAAAGCGTCCTTCGAAAGTACATACATACATACATATACATACAATAGGGTGGCTCTTATTTACTATTGGTAAATTTTTTTTCAAGATTTTCTTCGGGGCACCCTCCAGAATAGTTGCAAATAATTAAAAAATAATCACGGGAAAGGGTGCCTCTGGGCCCTTAAACATTTAAATCATTATTTAACAGCTCGCGAAGTCGATTTTATATAAAAGATGCTCCTTGTCCGGATCTACAAGTTTTGTTTGGCATATTTTTTGATTTAATCAATAAGTTGGAGGATATTATATAAAACCGACTTCGCGAGCTATTAAATAATGATTTAAATGTTTAAGGGCCCAGGGACACCCTTTCCCGTTATCCGATCGAGCTGAAACTTTACACGGATTTTTTTGTTAATTATTTGGAACTATTCTGGAGGATGCCCCGAAGAAAATTCAAAAGTCGAAAATAAGAGCCACCCTAATATATGTATGTACAATAAAGAAATACCTAATATGGATTTCGAAAGCAAAAGGAAAGCTAAAAGAAACCTCGAGGATGATAAATGGATCCACGCGCGTTGCCCGAAAATTTGATTCGCCGAACATGTGACCGTTTCAAAGCAACAAGCACGTGCTGCATGGAACTTTTGGGGGCCACTTTGGAAGGACGACGCGACGCGACGGTGACTGACGGTGCTGGGGCACGACAAATACTACCGAAGAAAATTCTGCATGGATCGTGGACGTTGGAATTGGATACGGGCCGTGAAACAAAAACAGAATGCACTGGCGGCCGAGTGTATCGAATTATCGCCGTTTGTTTTAACGCCCGCGCCGCGCCGGTGAATCGTGAATGGAACTGCCTGGTGGCCGGTGAGCTCGAAATTCCAGTAAATACCTGGCGATCCAGTGCTATGCCAGAAAATCAAACTGCAAATCAAATACGTAATCTCTCTCGCGTATTTAAACGCAGCTTCCGCGCGATCGGGCTACTCCACTTGAGCAGTAAACCGCTCGGAACGCGAGCCGACCTCTTTTACCTGGACAAATGTAAATGCATCTCTTAACAGACTCCAACAGTTTTTTTCCATCATTTCCTCGTGAATCCGATAATTCGATCGCGAAACAGTGAACGGTGAGGCGCGGCTGACGATAATCGCGATTTCCGTAAACGTACCTATATGTATACCTATACCTATCTACCTACCGATTACCGCTGCGCACACAAGTTGCTAGGGAGAAAATTCGTTTGTTCGCCGGCTGCCTTTGGAAAGGGTGCCGGGTGCCGGGTGCCGGGAATTTCCTCGAAAGCCGAAGCTTTGGAAAAACTAACGCTGCTGGATCCAGTATCCAGGATTCATAATCGATCGAGACGCGCTTCGTTTCATCCGACTTCCCAGTCGGAGCTTGTTAATTAAAGCTGGTACAGGGCCGTTGCTGCGATTTCCGCCATTTCATTAAATGGGATCGTATTCGATCGGTTTATTCGATTAATCCGCACGCCGCGCTTTGGCCACTCGATTCAGTCGGATCACGTTCTTTGAAAAGTCGCGGAATTCCACTGTATCGGAAAGTTTGATTGCAGCTTCTGGGATATACCGAGCACCTGGTGGCAAGCGAGCACCGTCACGATGGGAATCGGCGTGGCGATCGCGGTGATCGGCGCGCTAACTTTGCTGGCTGCAACCTCCAGTTTTCTGCCGCACATATTGAAAACGCCCAAACACACCAGAGTTCTGGGCACCCTGCAGCTGCTCGCTGGTAAGTATGCCTTTAAATTTTCACATCCAACGACACTGAACTCCGTAGGTAATCCGGATCAATCGAGTCACCAATAATTACTCTCATTCCAAGTATAATTATACTTTGACAAGTACCTAAACATTCGCTTATAGTGAATGGAGTTTCGTCAGTTTCCCGATTTGGAATATATTTTTTCAAAGTACATACTCATAGTAATTCAGAAATCCTGAAAGTTATGGACCTATTTTACTCATGTTATTGATCTTATTTCAGAATAATTGTCTAAAATCTGGCATCTGCATGTTTTTTTCAGGTGCAAAGAAATTTCCCAAGTTAGTTCTCTTAATAAAAGGGACGTGCGCGGTATATGCGCTTTTACGACCTCCCTATATGTTTACTTAACGTAATGTCTACCATGGTTTCATTGTTGAACGAAACCGGTAGGTACATACCTATCTAATGAGCTTCGCGATGCGCTACCCGCTACATTCTACGCTCTACACTCTACACTCTACAGGATAACGCTTGTACTCGCGATAAACTTTACGACAGCTCTTTACAATACATATACTTTGCAGCGTGCTTCGTAACAGGTTACGCAACAAGTTCTATAATAACTTCAACATCAGTCTCTCGAGAAGGCAATGTATAATAGAAGTGATTACAAGTTTCCCGATAGGCTCCGGTCCGATAGATCCATATGGTACATATACCTACACCATTTCGTGGCTTTGCACGGACGTCGCGTTGGGCAGGGCGGGACGACTGGGGTTGCTATGGAATGGTTGCAAATAAATTTCGAGGGAATTGCAGAATAGGGTCTGTGGGGAATTTTAAACGTCTTCCCGACTTTTCACATCCCCTCGGCGCAGTTTAATCCCCCGCCGCGTAGTATTATCTCGCCGGAGCAGTATCGTTCGAAGGCACGATAATATTTAACCGTTTGCAAAGTTTCGGGGAAGGCGATCCAGGGTGGATCGGAACGACGGAAGGAAACGGCAGCGCGTTTCGAAGCCAACGCGTTCGAGAGACAGAGACGTAGAGCGAGCACGTTAATAGGAACGTCTGCTGTTTGCGAAGTAATGGAAAAACCCGTTGAGAACCACTACGGTCCACAAAGGGAATGGATATTACTCGAATATCATTCTTTCAAACGGTGACGCGTCCCATTTTCGTGCTCGCCGTTTTCCAAATGAATTTTCACCCAGCGCTGCTGGCCCAGCATTATGATTATTTAACAAACTACCGGAAACACCGCTCCGAGAGTAATTTAAGTACCTATTATTAGCGCGGCAACTCCGATATCGTTATGCAGTTTGATCTGTAAAGATGCGAACATGCACTGACCTTTTACGGCCAAACTTTTGTAACCGGGAAATTTCGCGCTTCTTTCTATTACGGAAGTTCACAGAAGTTGGAAACTAAATTCGATCTAAATCCTGTGGCCTGTTGTTCGTGCAGGATAGCCCGTATCTTGACAATTTTCCAGTAAGAATGGCTGTACCAGTGTTTGCCGTGCATTCATGGTTAATGAAGCAAAACGAGGGAAAAGGAAGAGAGATAAAGTGCGGAAGATGACGCGATTGCCCGGGGAGTCTGAGGTCGATTGGCTAGGGCCTGTGTAAACCGAAACGGTACCTACTCGAATTACCTGAGCGGCAGTGAACGGTAACGGATATGTATCAGAGGGGCGCGGAATGCCCGGCATCCCTGTGATCCGTGAAAGGACTGACCCGGACGATACTAATGGAAAGACGCGAGTGATCTGTGATTTTCTGGTTACAGCGGTGATGATATGCGGCGGCCTGGTGATGTATCCCATAGGATGGGACAACCGGGAGGTACGGGAATCCTGCGGGAAGGGTGCTAACGTATACAATCTCGGTGAGTATCGCTCCGAGCACGGATTTAACGACCCGTGCCAGCGCCTCCCCACAGCGAGCTATTTTCGCCAGAATTCTTGCGACGCGACGCGACGCGACGCGACGCGACGCGTTTGATCGATGTCAAACGATTCGTGATCGCTAGGGTCTATATGTATAGTTCGTGTAGAGGTAACGTGTAGACGGTATGTAGGTAGGTATGTATACATATCGGTACGCGTCGCCGCGTGGCTTCCCAGAGATAAAGGCTGGAATTAGCAACGTTGAATAAACGTTGATTTCAGGTAACCGTAGCCATTTCAGGGTTGAATTGGTTTTGCATGCTCGCGAGTTATTTGCATCCGTGGCTGCTTCGAGCGTCGGGGGTGGTGTCGTTAGGCGAGATTCTCGTCCTGACGAAGTATAGAAAAAGCCGGTCGGTATGCAGCGACAGTGACGGAGACGGAGACGGAGACGGAGACGGAGACGGAGACGGAGACGGAGACGGAGACGGAGACGGAGACGGAGACGGAGACGGAGACGGAGACGGAGACGGTGCGTCGGTAGGATTACTCTTATAAATGTAACGATGTTCGTGCAAGTTTGCACATTGTACGAGCCGCGGGCGTCTGCCACTCTGTAGTAATTCTTGATTTTCTCGCGATTCACGAATCAGACGAGCTAGGCTGCCCGGCTCGACTGCGTTCAAACCGTCCCACCATTCTCTCCGCGGTCTCGCGGTTTATTCTCCAATTTATGCCAAGGAATGGTGGGCGTTACGTTTTGCAGCTCGTTCACTTGACCCTGGAACGCCCCGGCCGGATATTTTCCATCACCGACGTGCTAAGTTGATCGAGGTGTATTTAATCGAGGATGGACGTGTTCCGTTGGAGGATCTACAGACGTGTCGCATCTGTTTCAGGAAAGTGTTCCGTGTCGTGGTCGAGTCACCTGCTGGTAGGCTCTGTGGCGTTGCTGATGCTGTGCTTTGGGCTGAGCTTCTGCGCCGCACGACACAAGCCATCCAACCCACACACCGACCCGCTGCGCATTTGACAATCGAGATACTCCCAATCGATTCACGCCTATGCCTCGCCAAAGACGACCACCCTCTCCTTCGTGACGGTCTGTTGACGAGCCCGTCGACCACCGAACCATCGCGGACTCCAGTATCCCTCTCATCGTGATCCCGCCACCAGATCCAGAACCGCGGCTCTGCGTTCACTCACGTGGGTATACGACCAACGCATGTCTCTGTACGCGTGTGCACGTCTGTCACGTGTACTTAAGTGCGTAACGCGTCCGGCGTCACGCGCCCTACTATGTATTTAGAGATGAACGTTTATCTACGTTTATGTACGTTTATGTACGTTTCTGTACGTTGTTAACGTGTATAGCGTAGTATTAGGTCGAGCGCAATGGTTTTGCGTTTGGTCTCTTCACATCCTTGGATATCAATGTATCGTCGCTCGTCGCTGCCGCCACGGAACAGCTACTTAAGCAGTAGGGGAAAGGTGGGATAGTTGATCACAGTTTTGCTTTCTCATTCAAATAATGATAATGTACTTGTAAAAAATTTCACAGCTAAAAACTCATTCTAATGACTGAATTTCAACATTTGCTGGTAGTGATGTTACGCGCAAGTATCCCCCACAAATTAAATTTCTAAAAAATATTTTATTATCTTCGTCAATAACATGAAGTAAATCATAATAAACTTGAAACAATTACTGAACAAATAAAACCGAACAATTAAACTCTATGACATAAAACAACATAAGTGCATTCTTAAGACATTTCACTTAACTACCATTTGATTAAGATGATGCCGATGAAGAAAACATTTCCCCCCCTCCCCCCCACTTTCTTTGCCGTATTTTTCTGTTTCATTAGCCGTTCTATGGTTCTTTTTGGGGCATTTTCAACTGTTCAAGTATCCCACATCACACACTGATCAAGTATCCCTCAATGCACTCGATTTGAAAAAGATGAAAAATTAAACTTTTTAAATTGCTTAAAATTAAATTGCTGAAAATGCCACATTTACTCGAAAAGGAGGAATAACAAGCTGTCCGAAATATTTATTTTTTGGCTGCAAATAAGATCGAAGTTTCTAACAACATTGTTCTATGCTCCCAAAAGAAAACTGCAACGTAAAGTGTTGCGGTAATGCAAACATTAAAAAGCTGATGTGATCAACTATCCCACCATTCCCCTACACACGATATGTATGTATACGAACGATCAATGGAACGGAACGTCTGCTACTTTCCGTAGTGCTTCGCCAACCTTCCAACATCTTCTCGAGTCCCTGCGGAGCGTGCAATTGTATTCGCCACGTTGAAACCTCCCAATCTCTACAATTACTGTACGCTGTTTCAAACTTGCTACACCGTTCCATGTGGAACGCGTATTTTATCATGCTGTCGTAAGCAAATTATTAAAATGTTCAGAATGTTTTAGGTATGTGGTGACGGTCCACGCCGCACGCGAAATAAAACAACTGCACGATCACGCTAGAAGACGAGGAAACTTTGCTATCGGACTTTTCACCGAAGCCGGGTATTGAAAGGGAATTCCTAATCGACATTAGTCGAGCTTGCAGTGTTGCGGGAGGTAGCGTTAAAGTACACGGAATAGTTGTAGATTTCGCAGAATCGCTCACAGTTACAGTCCTCCGTCGCGGCTAGATTAAATTACGCATTAGCCGAAACGCGCGCCGCACCGCGTTCCTCGGCGGGGGAGGGGCTCGATTAATTCCCATCAAGGGAATCGAGCGGGAGCGCGGGTTTGGGAGCGAGCCGACCTAGCCCCAAGTGCGCGATCACGGAAAACGAGTTGAGCCAGCGCAGCCGAGAACTACACATACGCAATGCTAATCACCGCGTTTTACGCCTTGGCCTTTGCAATTCGCGAGACAGGCGGCAAGCAATCGGCAATGCGCTAATGCGCTGCTGGGTGCTGGGTGCAGGGTGCGTAATACGCATCCAGCAACAGCGCCGCATCGCGGAAGGTGAACGCGCTGGCGCAAACTCACGGAACGTTGCGTTCCTCCACTTCATTTCTCCCTGCTAGCTAGAGGATAATTTGAAGGCCGGATAACAATGCCTGATCGATACCCTTCTGGATCGACAAAGGCTTCAAAGGTTCGTGTCACAGCTAGTCGCAATTAAAATTCCACGCACGCACGGACAGGATAGGAATAATAACGGCAAGATAGGTATCGATTTACCAGTTGATTTTCGAACGGACAGCGGGGGAGATGATTGGCGGCTGTGAATGGATCCGCATTGTCCAAGTGAAATCCGCGTTACTCGCGAACAGTCGAGTAAGTCGGCGCTGCAATCGTGCTCGCGTTGATACGCTCTGGTTGCACGCACCGGTGCTTCGGTTCCTGGCTAGTGCGCTTTTGCTCGATCCGATTTCAACATAGTCGCGGCGTGCACGCAACATCGAGTTCATCGCGGTTCGACGAGCTTTGTCGACGGACCACCGAGCAAAATAAAATCGGCCGCCTCCTTTCGCCGCGCCGCGCCGCGCCGCGCCGCGTGGAAACCGCCTTCGATACGATCCAAATTGCCGCCGAGTGACATACATAGAATAGAAGAAAGAAAAACGCGGGTTATGTGAACTGCCGCAACCGCTTTCGCACCCGCACGGAATGGAGAATCTGCCGCGTGAAAAACAACGCTACCTTTCAAAAATATCATAAAATCGCTAAAAGCCGAGGCCCCTTTTTCCACGCGCTTTTCACCTCTCTTACGTTCACGCCCACCCCTCTGTTCTAGCTAAGGCTGCCTCTTGTTTTCCTCTCTTTAAAGCGAATCTGAACGCCGCAAGCTGCGCCAGACGAAAAATGTAATTGTCAAACCGACAACCGACTCGTTAAGCTTACGCCTAGACTAATTGCTGCTTGTCTCGCGGCAGTTGCGCGGTTTAGGATTCCGGCTCCTTTCCAGATACACGGCCAACTCAGTCGCCGCTGGTAAAAAACCTTCGCCTGAAAAGAAGATGGACTAGGACGAAAAGGCGCGGAATAAAATTTATCTGTTGGAAGCGTAACTACTATAATTGTAAGTACCTACTTAAGTACCTAGCCATCGCCTTACAGCCAAATGGAAAACGACAAGGTTTTTATTCAAGAATCGAGGAGTTTGTCTTGTTCGTAAGAATCGGCCTGGAAATCGCGGCATCGTATCGCGTAGTTTTGCAAATTAGTGTCGCGACAGCAACGGCTCGGAGCTCGGAGGAACGCTTTTAAATGAGAGGTAATTTAAACGATGATTTCTTCGAAAGTAAAATCGAAACGTTTTCATCTGGCTTTCTTGTTTCTACGGTTTATTTTAGATTTACCGTACACCGAACGTCCGCGCCGAGATCCGAGTGGTCTAAAAGTTCCCCTCGAGGTGAGAACGAAGCTTGCGGACAGAAACGATTTACCGTGAAGGAACCGTTGAGGAACCGGTGTAAAAGAAAAGTCAGGTTGTGAAACAATCGACTCGTGTCGAGTCGACCTGAGTCGTCTCCCTCGTTTTTCACCACGCGCCTTCTCGAGCTGCTCCATAGTTCTCCCATCTTCTCCTTTCTGGAGAGTTACGTTTCGCTTGCAGAGACTCGTCCGTGGAACCGTGGAACCGTGGAACCGTGGAACCGCGTCACACGTGTAATGGTGCTCGCCGTGAGAATTATTACAGTCGACTTCCCGTCTTTAACGTCTTTCCGTTCCTACCGTTCGCCGGATCGCCCGCGCCGGCTTCTTCCAGCCGTTTCTTTCGCCGCTCTGCGTTCCAACAAATATTTTCCGACGAAGCGAGCGCTTCCTCGAACATGAACGCACGGCGCACAATCGATCGGTGGTCGATTGATCCCCACCGCCAGCAAGTACTCGTTCGTCCAAAGTTTTTGACGTAAAGTTTCCACCGTGACTTTAGTCATCCTTCTTGAGAACTCGCCGAGCCATTTCTCGGAGGGACGCAACAACTACCGATATGTACTCTACTGTACCTACGCATACGCGTGGATATGGGAATAAAAGGGGAAGCGAGCACAAGCTACTTAGGTATGTATAGGTATGTAGATATGTGTCCCAGTTTTCCATGGATGGAATTGGCGCGTGTCGCGACATCCGTTCGAAGGCAGGAAACGCGAAAGGAGATAAAAGTAGTCCGAGAGTGAGATTCTCGGCATGGGTTTGCGGCGAAAGTCGGATGAAAGAAAAGTTGAAAACTCGTTCGCCTCCGACTTTCCGGCGTGGCGAAGACTGCCGCGATCCAGTTCTCGTCGATTTTCATAGTATCGCGTGCGTCGACCTGTTGCGAGAGGGAGAGAGAGAGAGAGAGAGAGAGAGAGAGCGAGCGAGCGAGCCAGCCTCCTCCTTCACTCTGTCGAGCGGTTTCTAGCCACGTTCGCGGCAGAATTCGCGAAGGGCTTGCCAGATCGTCTGACAATCGTGGGACAATTATTGGCTCCGGGACTCGTTGGCGTTTGGAATTCCTGTCGGATGTCCTGTGACCCCATTTTTCCTACACAGTTTCCATGCTGGAATGAATTAAATTTCCCTTTGTTCGGGTTATGGAGTGGAGAGCGACGACGCGACGTCCTCGTTGCTTCTCGGTGAAGCTAACTACTTAATAACTTTCGACCCTGACACGCTCGTTTTGATGCACGCGTGGTTTACCGCGTCTCAAACTACCGGCACAATTAAATCGAGAGCTCGAGCAGTAGTAGATTTCGATCCCCGAGGAGTCCGAGGACCAAGTTGGCTGACGTAATCTCTAAACCACCCGACCGCGACCGGTCGAGTTGTCGAGGCGCTGCGATATTTCAACTCCGGAGTGTGTTTTCGCTTTCAGATGGAGAAAAAGGAGAAAAAGGTAACAGCAATTTGAGGTGGCGCGAGTGAGGAACGAAATGGCAGTGAATGCGCCCTAACGACTCGCGAAGTAATTAAAAGGGATCCTGTAGGTCGAGATTCAGTATTTCAAGAGGGAGGGGACGAATGTTGGAAACGAAATTATGTCTAAGGTTTTACCTCGGATAGGGAGAACGCGAGATCACGATCGGCTCGTAAACTCGTCCCATTCTTTGATGCTTGGAGAAAACGATGAATCGATTGCGATGGATTTGTAACCATTCTCTCGACCCTTGCTCCTTATTTGCATGGAAATTGCTCGCCCTTCGTAGACGTCGAGATAACGCCAGCGCCGATTGGATAGCGCGTTTGGCTGCGTGGTCGGCGACCAAGTTTCGGATAAATTAACTCCAATCTGACAGTAATCGACCGTCAAAGTGTTACGTTGTGTTGCACAAAAGTGAAGCAGGTCAAGCTGATGGTTGGAGGATTACTTAGTTTCCTCTGTTCGAACGGACCAATGTTTGAAGCGTCGCGTTGGTGCCGTTGGTGGCCCGTGGCCCGTGGCCCGTGTCACCGTTATTACGCGTCACTAAAACACCAAGCGTGTGCAAATAATAGCGACCCGGGTGTCGACTGAATCTGGATAACTAACTGCGTTTGACATCAGAGCCGGTGATCCGATTGTTTTACATCGGGGTAGCGTAGTTTGGCAATATTTTTTTAAACCAATTGAAAGCTTTGTTAATTGCACGCCTATCATTTGATTCTCGCTATCCGATCGAGGTTCGGCAAACGGACAGGAAACCAGCGTTCAGCGTTCAGCATTCCTCTATTTCCTCGGTGCATGTTCTGGTGCGTAAACGCAACCAAAATACTTTGGAATATAAATATGTATGTATGCATGTACGTATGTCCAACGAAAGCGACGAAAGCAAGTGTTTTGCGAGAGCGGGCGGTAAACGCTGCCAGTGTGCTCCCGTTACTGATGTAGCACTTGACCGACTGTACATATTATACATATACGCATAGGACGTAAACATTCGACATGGCGTAAATGTTACCTATTATTATATTTTATAATAAAACTGGAATAAACCGACGAATGGTGCGATTCATTTAAATCCTTGAGCTGTTAGCTTGGAAATCGAGCAAGATTCTTATGTTATAAATTATAAGGTATCGTTGACCGCGACTAAATCGGGCCGCTGCGGCCACGCATCAAAGTTTACTGTACTCCTCCGCGTATCAATACCGCTGTCCATTGGTTTCGCGCGCCTCCGCTTTGATAGACCATGAATTAATTAATTAGTCGCGTACCAACCGTAAGTCTGCCGAACGTTTGTCCCGCAATGACCGCAATGAGAGTACGGTGGGTCGATCGGGGCAATCGGGGTAATCGGGGAAATCGGGACGAATTGGCGTGCGACAATGGCACGCTTCTATCGGGAACAAAAGGTACTCGATTCGGGATAGGTAAAATTAATAGGCCGGCGTGACGCCCGCGCCGTGCCTGCTGCGATTGCCACGCCGAATCACGCTAGTATCCCGAAAACCGGTAGTTTTCCATTTATCCTGGCCATTGTCTTTGAAATTCGCCGAGAAACATTCCCTCCTCGATTGAATGCCTCGATCGAGAGCAACTATTGTTTCGCCGCAGCTGGGTTATCGTCCCAGCTTTTTCCTCTCTCCTTTTTCCTTTTTCGTACCTATGCTCGTTTAATTGCAATCAGTTTGCAGCGCCACGTTCAATGGACAGGACAAACGAACCTGTTCCGTACATAGCAACTTTCCATGAAACAGTAGGTACCATGCTTTTCGAGTCGTTGGAAATTGATCTGATGGCGGACTGGAGATCGGTTTTAAACGGTTTTGGAGGATCGCAGGCGAGATTCGAGCACGGACTGACGGACAACCACTCGAGAAAGACTTTAAAGCGAAGACTCTTGTTCGAGTTGCCTTGAAATGGACTCGGGCGGTTTCAAAGAAAATCTCATCCATCGCTTTTGCCAGGTTTCTTTGCGAATAGCGGAACACTCGGAGAGTATCCTCGAAGGGGAGGGCTTTGTCCTCGTCGAACCTTCCAAGTATCTACCGTTCCTCTCGCACACCACACGCGGTCAGCGATTCGCTTTCACCAGCAGCTTGCGAGCTGTGTACCTACCCTACCTAAGGAGTTTTCCGCCGAATGCCTGTCGCAATGCGTAGGTATATGTCCATATTATAAATACGTGGAAATTTATGGGACTACAGAGGAACGGACGAGCTTAGTCAACCCCTACTAACGTAAGTATCCAATGTAAGAGGCGAAAGGCGTTTGAAAGATGTCGGCAGCGTGTGTTTCCGTGAGGAAAATGTACGCAATCCGGACGGTTGTCGCCATGGGCAACCGTATCGACGGCTTCGTTTTAGTCGGTCTATCGATACGGGATACACGATCTCAAATCCAGTCATCCAATTATCCAGCAGGCCAAACCTAATTGGCAACTGCGGCGACTGCGGCGACTGCGGCGACTGCGGCGTTCGCGCTAGCCCGACACCCGCTCTTCTGTACCTACGTATGTACCCTACTCGATAACTTTCGGTACAGAGCAGGACGCACGAAAAGGCGCCGCGCGTTTCAGGTTAATGCTCTGCTGCCGCGAGATACCGAGACGTCGGCGTCCGTCGAGTTCCCCTTCGGCTCGACGATAAATTTCTCTGCCTGGGAAGCCTGGAAAAAGCACGTCGATCGACCGTGAACGAAGGAACGGGCTGACGCGCGCGTCGATACACCGAAAAAACCGGCTAGCCCGATAAGAAGCGGCGAAGCGGAGCAAGAGGGATGCCGCCGCTCTGAGCAGCTAGTGCCAGAAACGAGAAAACCAGCCCTTCTCTGGATTATGGGTCACGGGGAATCATCGGGCCTGTCCTGTTGTTGGGAGAGTTCAGTTACGTCTACCGATTAGCCGATCAGCCAACATCCTTGCAATCTTGTACCGGCGTCCCTTCTGACTCTGACGAGGATAGCTATCCATCCTCGATGCTGGAATATCTAGCATTAGATGCGGCTTGGAACAGGAAGCTCGAAGCGATGTCAATACCGGGCCGTGGTGCAATGGATTCGCGTCTCTATTTCCCTCGAGCTACACCTGATCAACTTGCAAGCTGTTCCATTTGTGGCACGAGGCGAGACGTGGCGGGACCAGTCTATGCGCTGCAAGTTCAGCAGCTAGCCCTCCCGTTTATACATAGTTAGGTTCGCTCGGTTTACTCGGGTGCACCGACTTCCATACAAGTGCTTACTTACGTATCGCTCGCGACCCTCCCGTTGCCCTTACATTCAAATCGTGGCGCTTGGGAACCGGAGCGCTACTTCCCCTTTGATCCTCTTTCCGAGCCGCTTCGCTCTTAAACCTCTCCCTCGGCGCGACGTTTCTGTTTATTTATGATTCTCTCTGCGGATAAGATCGAGCAGCCAGGGTGGCAGGTAAGAAGAATGCGTATAAAAGAGGCGGCACGGTATGTAATTGGGTATACCTAAGTAGTGGCGCCGCGCAACCTACCTATCGCTAGAACGGGGGCATTTGGGCCGAGTCATTGCTTCATATAAATTCATCAGCTTCCTGCATTATTACTTTTACCAGGCGATAGCGCGGAGCAGCTGGTCGTAAAGTGGGATTCTTGGACAGCTGAATCCTCTAATTCCTTGCTTGCCGTATGTTAAGTTTCAAGGATCCCAAGGTCACTAACTAAACAGTTCCTTTAATTGCAGACAGAGAGCATCTACCTAGATCCGCGCTGCTCTTGGTCAGTTTTCAACGCGACACTTGAATATCTATCTCGGATCACGGTAAACTCCCTAAATAGATCGCGAGCAGCTAATATTCCGGTCTGCTTTCGGAACCGATCTGGAAAAAATCTCAAGCAGAAGCTAAGAAGTCTCTTGCCGCAGCAGGAGCGATAAATTCCGCTGAAGAGGAGAGGACGATGCCATGCAAAGCGGCAAACACTCTGGTAAAATCAGCCGATGCAAAGCGGAAGAAGCTAGAGACGGCTTTCAAACCGAGCAAGTTGGAATTTACGTAGCGAATAGTTCCCTCTCCGTCTCCTCGATATGTATCTTTCCGTGGTTTTTCCGCATCTTGCTCTTCTCTCGGTAGCGTCCGTTGCTCCGTTCGGTGTGCAGTGCACCCTCTGACCACCGTCTCTTCCTTGCCCCGTGCCCCGTGTGCAAGAGATCGGTAAACCAAACTGGGTACCGAAGAGGGTGGGCAACAGGGAGATGGCAGGCGAAATAAAACACCGGCGTAACTGTTTTGCACTTTAAAATTTAAATTACGCGGATTTACGTCGACCGCCCGCGCCGCGCCGCGGCGCGCGGCCGTGAAATGTGATAACCAAGCTAGCGGCCCAGGAGAAAGTCACTTTTACCGTATTTTTTCCCATTCTCCCAGATATTGTTTCCCTACGTGTACGTTTGCCGCGGGAAAAGTCCCATCAGGACTACTTAGATCGATGGAGCTGTTGCGGAACAGTTCCACGAGAAGCTGGATTAAATAATTTGTTTGAACGCTGGAGGGTCGATACCTTGGTTCCGCTGTGTAGGTAACCGTCCAAAGGCGACACAGCGGGCCAACAGACGACGCGACGCCAACGGTACCAAGTACTATCTACCTACCTATTACAAACCCGAATTTGAAAAATAAAGTCTGCAGCTCGTATTGGGTTGCATGCTCGGCTCGATATCCACTAAAGGGGCGGGAGGCGTCTTCAACGATAATGAATCCACGGACTAAGTTTGCAAACTTTTTGAGCTCGTCGCGCAAGATGGCTTCAGCCTTACCACGGCGCGGCCTTACCACGGCGCGGCCTTACCACGGCGCGGCGCGGCGCCGCGCCTAAACTTTCCTCCATGTCCTCGATCGTTTCCGCGAAAGTTATGGATACGTTAAGACGCGTAGCCGCGAGCAAGCGGAAGCAGTAATGCGAGCGGCTCGCTTGTCATGTTCCTGGAACCGTATAATCCCGATTCGACTACTTAGAGGCTCCGAAGTTCGATCACTAATTGTAAGTTCGATCACTTCATCTCGAACCATTCAAAGGACATTCTCTTATTGTTAGTTATCCGACGAACCGAAAAATACCTGTCGGGTAAAGCCGAAGCACGTTCGAGCTGCAAACTGTTGCCCGGAATGTTACAGTGTACCTAAATCCGCCGAGGCGATGGCGATGGCGACGGCGACGTTTCGTTCTTTACGTAGGTAATACAATGGCAGCAGAGATCGTAAGAGTAGGAGATTTCGAAACTCGAATGAAATGGTTCCAAGCGAGAAGGCAGAAGAGGAAGGAGTAGGACGTACGCGTATTTCTCGAACGGGTGTAAGTACACTTGGATAGGTCGTTGAGTTTTACCTACTTGCTTGGTTTTAGATGGCGCAGCAGAAACGTTAGTCTTTACATATCTACTTTGCGCGATCGTTACAACATCGCGTTACATCGGTTATCGTTTTGCGATGCGTCGAATCGACCGAACCCCTTTGGAAACACAACACATGGCGGGGCCATGACACGGTGTAACATTTACGCGCAACTATGGCCGATAGATAGTTCCAGTACGCTGCACGGCAATGCAACGAATTCGACGAAATTCCATTTCCAGCATCCCGGTTGAATAAAATTCAACGGTTATACGTCTGTGGTTTCTATTTACGACTCTCTGGTGGCGATTAACTGAAAACAGTTAGGTACCTACATCATTAAATTATTGTCGCTCCGCGCTGAAAGATAGGTATTGGTGAGAGAACGTGTCGATGAAAGATAGACAAGTCTGGTCTGTGTTCAACTGACGAAAAGACCGTGACAGTGGCGACGCCGAGACCTAGCAACCCGAACGATCGTGTTTCGACTCTGTTTGATGAATATTTGTTGAACTCGACCCTCCGGGCCGTGCGCCGCTATGCTGGCTATAAATACTGTTTTGTATGCATGCTGGCTGAGCGGACCGCCAAGCACAGATAATAGGAAGGAAGCCCCAGGAAGCCCGCGAGAAGCTACTTTGTCTAGATCCTTCTCCTCTTTCTCCTTCTCCTCCCGCTCGCCATCGACCTCACTTCCTTCCATCTTGGTACGTAGCTAACACCGAGCAACTGTTCTCGGCCCGCGACCACCGCCTTTCCAACAATAATTACCAACGTAACAACGACCAAGTCTAATAACTCGACGGGCAGAAATTGTTTTGACGATGCCGGAAACTCTGGCAAGATGGTTGGTTGGTTGGTTGGTTGGTTGGTTGGATGAACGGACGAGAGTCCTGGGAATGGTACACAAATGGATGGACAAAATTGGATGTCAGGGCGGCGCGGGCGGTAGGACGCCAGGCAGCGCAGCTGGTCCGACTTTCGCTTCACACTTTGAAAGCACGTCCGTGCAAATTGACGAGAAGGAATTTTTGAGAAAGACATGGTGGATCGGAGTGAGGGTAAAAGCAGATACGAGGTATGTAGTGGATAGTGTGGGTGCGCGCGACTCTGGCTGTCCGGCTGGTCGTTTGCCGGAGCTCTAGCGTGACTGGGTCGGACTGGACTGATTTCGGGCTATGTACTTTGTTGCGTAGCTGCTGGCGCGAGCGTTCCAAGAATAATTAGTAACTACGGCAACAGCAGCGAAGGCAACTAAGTTGCCGGGCTGAAACTACGACGGCGACGGAAGGAGGAGTTGCGCGGCCACAAGTAACAAGAACGTGCTGCTGCTGCTGCTGCTGCTGCTGGCAGTGTGTCACGGCGTAGGTATCTCGTCGATCGAGCACCACCCGTATAAACGCTCCATTGGCGCTAAGCGATCTTAAACGTTTGCGCCGTCGTTTTCTATCGGATGACCGGTAAAATTGCCAAGTCGTCTCGATGAAATTAACCCGTGTACCTAAACCGTTAGCGTTTGCTTTATCAGCCTTGATAGTCGCAGCTCTGCTCAACACGGCCGCATCCATCGGTGAGTTCGCATCGAATAGCACCGAATACAAACATCTATGCAAGTCGATACCGTTATCCGTAATAATACTTAGGTAGGGAGGCTATCGAAGAACGACTAACTGACTCATCCTTTGGCTGTTGTGCCGGATATTCCTACTTTGGTTACCTATCTATAGTACAGGCTATCTATATGCAGTACCTACCTACTACCTACCTACCGTGAACGCGGAACAGATTAAAATTTCAGACAGCTCGAGACTCGTCCGAGAAAAACGTCGTCGACGGACCGTTGCGTCACGGCGAGAGTATGATTAATGGGATTTTGATGCAGATACGGTGAACGTTTAGCGTCGCGAGCAGAAAGATACGATCGACGAGCGAAGCTTCCCACGAAACACTGTCGTTGCGGAAATTACGTCGATTCTATCTTTCCCGGTACAAATTCACCTCGGAGAGGTACGGGGAGAGGTGTCTCTCGCGCGTTGCCCGTGATTGGTTACTGGTGAGCAAAATTTTTTAATAAACGCACGCTAATTGTAAGAACTATGAACCGTCGCGTCGCGTTGGCCAGAAAGGGAAAACAGGACTCACGTGGCGCGAATTGCAAACACGCCGCACGTGACACTCTTTTTAACAAGGAATCCGTGAAACGACCACCCACGACCGGCAATTTTCATCGTGGGAATTTGAATTGGACGCTGCAAAATGTACAATGCTCCAACCAACAGGTACAAGTTCGCACTCATTGTCAGCCAGCATTGGCAAGATTCTTTCACCCCAGCCACGACGAGATTATTCGATAGCTGTGGAAAATCGTGGAGATTTCCTCGACCATCACTTTCCCCGATCTTTCTGTCTTCCGAGGTAATTTACAGCTGCACGAGTTCCTGCAATTTCCAGAAAACTGCAACATTTGCATTGCGCATCGGCTCGATTAGCATGTTAATTCGATCAAGCGGGCTGGGTTTTATTGAAAAAACACGGCCTTTGAGGGTTGGAATATAAATTTCTTTTTCTTTTGAATTTCATTTCAAGTCTGCCATTCAGAGGTTATCCTTTGTTTCTCTGATTGAAAAAGCTCAGGCTTCTCCGATCTGAACGAGACGACGCCGACGCGATTGCGTTTCCCCTGGTATTTCATAACGACCAAAGGAAATTTGATTTTTCTCTCGGTTGCGTCAATCTTCGCGACAACCTGCTCGCGATAACATGAGAGAAATTCCTATCAGTACAGACGATCACGTGGCAAAGTGGAGTTTTCGTTGAATGGGGCAATTAGATGGCGAGTGCTGGTTCTAGGGTCGTTTCTCCTTCAAAATCCTGGCAACGACCACGGAAATTCCATGGAAGCTTCCCTTCGATCGATCGGGTACTTGTTTTTGTAAACCTACGTGTACCTACCCACCTACCTACCTAGCTATAACGAGCAGCATTCCTCCTCTTTGTCCGTTTTCGTTCTTCTTTTTCCTTGATTTGTCAAACGTGAAACGATATTCGGCAGTTTATTCCAGGAACCGTATTGAATAGCGAATGAAACGGTTTCGTCCTTCTTCCAATGTCCCGCTCCTCCTGCCCCTGACCGCGGCCCGAAGCGGCCCGAAGCGGCCGCGCCGTGTTAACCAGCACACGAAAGAGACTGGATTTATTTCAAATTAAAATCAATATCCATCACGACCCGCCTTTAACCACGGCGGCGGCGGCGGCGGCGCGCGGCGGTGGTCGGGTTTATTGAAACTCCGTGGCATTCGTGCAATTTCGCAGAGCTTTGCTTTAATCCCGCAGGACATGTCTTTTTCCCCCCTTTCCCTCTGTCCCTCTCGATTCCCCTTTTTCCGTTACCCGACACGACGCGACACGGCCCGACGTGCTTGCACAGCCGCTCCCTCGAGTCCACCATCAACTCATTTCCATTCCATCATCGTGCGATCATGGCCGTGATTTCGAAAATTCGTCGGCCAATTATGTAGACGCTGTTGCGATGCGTTATTCCCTTTTCTGCTATATTAGCTTGTACCTAAAGATAACAGAAGGTATAAAACAAGAAAGTTGAGCGATCGCGGAGTTTGGGAGCAGTTGCCTAAATCCGGACGGCGATTCGTGGCACGTTTTTGAATCTCCGGACGGCCGTGAGCAGGCCGAGAAGCCACGGACCCCTGCTGGCAGGTCCAATTTCATTATCGACAGAGGTGACGCTAAACCGATCGGAAAGAAGGTCGAGACGGCCGCAAAGGAGAGGGCTCGTGCTCGAGAGAGAACGCGGTTTCCTTCGCCAGGAGGGGTGAAGCAGGGCAAAGGGCGAGAGGTTTAAGTGGGTTATAGGTAGGGGTGCGGGTGAATAATTCTGCTTTACGATCCAGAGAAAAGATTGGCCCTGATCGTTCGAGTTCCCTCTGTGTGTAAACGGGGATAAGACTTTCTCCCAGAAGAAAATTCTCAGGGTCCCGTGGGAACAGAGAAGGCACGCGCGCCTCCAGCAATTACCACGCCGAAAAGGGAACTTTTATCCACCGGTGCAAGAACGAGAAGGCTGAAGGCTGGAAGCTAGCTGTCTTGTCTTGTCTTGTCTTGTCTTGTCTTGTCTTGTCTTGTGATCTCAAGGCAATCCTTGTCGTAACTTTTGCATGTCTGGCGGCAGTTGCGACACGTTGCGATCGGAAATCGGAATTCCAGCTCTCGATACATACATGTAGATGGTTTTGATCTGTACCTACTATTTTGTCACCGACCGAGAAACGCCTTGGCTCGATTTGCCACGAGTGCTCAGTGCTCACTGCTCAACCCATCCCGTCACTCCACTTTGACACGTTCATTTCTTGCTCGGTTCGAGCTTCTTCTCATTGTCAGCCGATTCTGCCGCTTCGAGTCCGCCCCATCTTTTTCTTCCACTCTATCAACAACTTTGTGACCTGTTTGTTATTGTTTGCCTGTTTAATACCGACAGAGCAGCGTAATTTCCCCTGTTTACTGGCGGCGGCCGGCGGCCGGCGGCAGCTCCTTATAGTGTCTCGCAATCGTTTAACGAGTTCTCGCATGCTTTCGCGTTCCCGCGTTCCCGCGTTCCCGCGTTTACCTGGCCAGGCGTTTTATTTGGCCGCACTCCAGGCTGCCTCCAAGACACCGCAGACGCCAGCAAACGCCAGCAAACGCGAGTAAAAGCGAGTAAAAGCGAGGAAAGTTTAGTCGGTGGAAAAAAGGCAAACGTCAGGAGCAAGTGGATTCGGTCGTCGCAAGTTTCTACCGCATCCCGTTGCCTCGTGCACGCACGGAAAAGGCATCATTCGGAAAGTTTGCGTACGGAAACTCGCCTGCCGGCTCATAAAGTTTTCTCCGGCGCGGCATGATGGGAAATTCTTGGCAATCGGGGTAGAACAAACAGCAATCGAGCTCATCGACTCCGCTGCGTGTACCAACTTCTTTTTCAAATATTAAACTTCAATCCGATGTATTGGAATCGCAACGAACCGGCGCGCGACGGGAATGCAGCTGGGTCTGTGCAGCACGGTGGACGACGGAAGCAGTTGCTTAACCCTTCGTGGTCACACTGGGTTCAATGGACCCGGCCGATTTTTAAACAGTTACCGTACGATCTGTATCAGTTCAATCGAGCTCCAAAAATTGTAATGCACACTTTGAACATTGTAGAATATGGATTGTCGCGTTTTAGTAAGAAATGAAATGTCAACATGTAACTCCACCTAACCCACAACCAGTTTCTTATCTTGCCACGTTTTTTCGTCACGCGTTTATCTAGGAGCGGCGCGGGCGCGGCATGGCTTTCGAACCTGCTTACTTTAACGGGTGGATGGTCAGACACGTGCGTGGTCAGCGAAACTGAGAAGTGGGTCACATAAAAAACGGGGGAACGTAAACATTCGCACCGATGAATGCACGCAAAAATTGCGTGCAACTTTTCTAATAGCGTGGATCTACGCAACGATCCTCCACTGAAATTTATTCCATTTGCGTTTGCCATATTTCTCCAAGAAAATGGCCGATGGAGTTGACTGGTGGAGGAAATGATTCGACACGGTGGCAATTATTCTTTCTCCGTCGATATTCTCGTTGGGGAATATGTTTACGGGAGGGAAACAGACGTACCTACCAGTTTCCATTATTTATCGTTCTATGCACCGCTGGCCCAGCAGCTTTTCTTTGTTTCGCCCTGTAGCCAGATTTCTTGCTACTTCCGGTCCCGTATCGGATCTTGGCCGGCAGAATCCACCAACTATTTGTAATTTTCCGCTCGGTATGACCCAGCAACTCCAACAGTTTCTGTCTGGCGTTCCCCGCGGCCGTCCACGCGGAAAACGCCGGCGCCGACGCGTTCAAGATAAATAGCGGACAGTCAGCCGTTTCGAAAGATAGGAAACGCGCAGTTTTTCCTCTCGTCGATTCCTCGGCAAGCACGCCTTTCCTTTTCGATACCACGGACTGACATAAGTACATACCCTCTTCTGCTCCTTTGCCTAAAACCTCATCGCTTCTAACTTGTATATACAGTGTACAGTGTACGGGCGTTACGGGCGTTACGGGCAACTAAATAAGCAATTTACAACTCGAGCGTCCACGATTAAACAAATGACCGCGGCAACAGATATGCCGAGGTCTCGGGACGGAAAATACCTGGCGAATAGGATCAACTGGATGCATACCTGGATGTATACCTAGAGTACATAGGTGCTCGCCCCAGCACCATCACCTATGCACCCCTCGCCATTTCCTGCCTTTTCCAGCGGCAGCGACCGGATATTAAAGTTTCACTGGGTCGAATCTAGTATAATCGACGCGATGTAATTGCTCGAAAACAGAAACGGAGCAGAGAACGAAGACGTCGCGTCGCGGTGACGTTGACAGTAACGCTGACACTGTCAGCCGATTTCCACGGTCTCTGGCTGTTCCAGCCGCTCGTTAATTATTCAACGACACCGGCGAATCGCAAGGCTTTCGTATAATGGAAACGGCAGAGGTCGAGCAATCACTGTTTGCTCGATTCCAGTTTAAAACGGCAGAGGGGACACGTTAAAGTTTAAAGTTGTTCAAGTCCCAACTACCGATGTACCCTCGAACGAAAAATCTCACTGCCAATTTTTCCTGTCTAACGGGAATCGTGTGGTTTTACGAACGTTCTTCGATTCCTGGGTCATATGCCATCGGCTGAGGGCGATCGGTATGGCTGACTCCGCAAGGATCCTGCAAATACTGCAAATAGTCCCCATCATATGTAGGTACCCCGAGGAAGGGTCGAAGGCTGCGTATAACACCCGAAAATGCATGGCTCGTGGCTTATGGGATCCATAAATGCCGACCGTTTGATCGAGAGGGAAATTAAATCCCTTTCTAACCGCGGACTACAATCTGCCCGCGAACACTTGTCCGTGACAACTTTCCAATTCCAGCAATCACGAGCGCCCGAATTCCATTCGCTCGAAATATCGGTCGAAATTGAATGTCCTCCGGGGTTTTCAAGAATATTCAAATATCGAACAACAATCAAGTTTTTTTTAACGATATCACCGTGTCCTGAACGATAGGTACGTTGTGAGAATTGACGAGAAAATTTGGTGCTCGGAATTCTAGGAAATACCCGCAGGTAGTATGCGGTTTATAGGTACTAGAGTTCAGCGGGTTAGGTATAAACGCGTCGCGACCAACGGAGAAGCCAAATTAAACTAGCTTTCAGGCGTTCCGAATCAGCCTGTCTCGACTACGCTCCGGTAGAGATTCACTTACCTACGGCTAAAGGACGCCCGCGCCGCATTCGGAATGCTAATTGTAAGCCGCGTCGTCGTCGCGCCGGTCAAGGAAACTTTGTCCAACGTACATACATACAGGTACATACCTACATACCTTCAAGTTAATCAACAGATTTTCCATCCGTGACCATACCCCCCAGCCTTAGGTATTCGTATCAGCCATCTTCTTATAAATGGCAATGTTTAGGACCAACAACTTCCCCGAGACCCGGCCGATCGATTAATTAATTTCAATGGCATTTATTGAGAAGCGAAATAACGTTTGCATTTTCCAGCATTGCCCGACGCGACAACGTCTTGCCACGCGCGACAGGGCTGTAAACTGCCAGCAACAAGAAGAACGAGGACATCCTTCAAATCAATGCTGCCTGAACCACAATTTCTGCGATTATCCCGCCGGGTGGGGCCATTAATCCTGAGGATAACGATCAGCAGCTGGAGAGGAAAAAGCAGACCGCGTATTAAAGCGGCATTTAACATTTAACTGCTGCAAGCACGACTTCTTTTCGGAAGATGGAAATGATGCATACATTTATCGTTGTGATTGGACGTGGAATGGTACGAGTGTTTAAAGTGGTACCTTTCGGCTGGCCACTTGGTATCCTACAGAAGAGAGAATGGCCCGTATACATAGATCCTCGAGGGTTGGACTGGGCTCGAGTCGGATGATAGCTCGCTACTGCGGTTTCGCTAGTGGGCCGCAATCGTACACGACACACGTTGAAGCTCTTGCGGCGCGACGACGCCCGCGTTCCAGCTGGCGACTTGATACCTATCCAGCGGATGACTGACCAAACCAGTCCACGGCTGTTGCAGTGCATTTGTCCGAGCAATGTATCGCGTTGCGTGGGCGCGATGTCTTCCTCTTCGCTCCCATTCGCTTGCAACTCCTCTGGCCGTGGTGTGTACACAGAAAACCCTTGCGATGTCAGCGATGTCGAGTTGCATTCGTTCTCAGATCTATACATAGATAATAGTAGATATACATACCTGTATCTATGTATGTATGTATAGGTATACTCGTCTCGCGTTTTTCCTTCTTTCTGCCTGGCAATGGAGTGCCTTCTTTGACACATCTTTATTTCATATTCTCTTATTGTATCGTCAGAGCACCTGCCGTAAGTCTCAAGATACCCATTCTGTTCTCTCAAGTTTGCATTTTCCCGTTCTCCGATAACGAGATAGATACTCAGCGTGGCTACAACGAGAAACGGATCGATGAGGCAGCTAACAACGTCCAACTTCCATTCCTCTCCTGTTCTAAGGAAAATTCTTCCTCTCCAAACTGTAATTCTAATTAATGCGTGCGCGCTAGACGTTTGATAATAAATTTGCAAGTTTTCCGAGATACATTTTACGTACCTATAGGTATGTAGTCTGCGAGCATGCGAATGGAGCCTTACGTCTGATTATACGCGGTCAGCCGGGTCAGCCCTCCCCATGAGAGGACGGTCAGTCTGGGGCTGATCTTTTGTCGGAGCGTGAAATTGCCAATCAAATATTCAAGGCCGCTCGTTTAGCTGCCGCAATAAAGAACAGACGGCAAGCTTGCACCATTCGCGCGGACGGTTTACACAGCTTTTCAGAGCAGGGCTTGTATCATACAGTGAAAGGTGAAGGCGCGAGTGTTTACACGAAACGAACGCGGGATGTTCCATTGTTAAGGCCGTTTCACTCCCCGTGATCCTTCATTCAACTCAAACTTTATCGCGATATCAGCCTGCCTGCCAGCCAAACAACACCCATAGCAGACATTTCCGACCACGCGCCCACGTGTCCACGTCCACGTCCACGGGTTTTCGACAATAATCAAGCGTCCTTCGACTAGGTATAGGTACATATGTATGTAGATGATGGTGCTGAGCTACGAAAGGCGAGCACGATCGATTCGTACCCGTACCTGGTTATTCTTCGAGAGAGACTCGCTGAAATCGGATTCCTCTTAATCCTGGCTCTCCTTCCCTCCGCACAAAGTAAACTCGATGAGTTTAGCGCACCGCGCTCCTCTAAGCCAATCGAATTTACCTGCAATTTACCTGAAATGAAATAATAACAGTGTACTACGCGCCGCGCCTGCTCTTCCTCGCGCAAATCTCTCGATTTGTCAACGCGTCGCATCAATTCTTCCATAATCTCGGGAGGAAAAAGAAAGGAATAAACAACCAACGGATCTATTTAATTAGACTGGCGGATCATCTTGAATGCCGAAATAAAATTGGCCGGCGAGTAATTTGATTGTTTAACCGACGATGCAACGCCGAGTGCCAACGTTCCCCTTCAATTCTACCTCTGCCCCTCTCTCTCTCTCTCTCTCTCTCTCTCTCTCTCTCTCTCTCTCTCCATCATCGTCTGATTTCTCAAGTTGTCTCGATGTTCGTTCTCGTTATGAAGGCAAGTTCGATGAAAGGGTAGGGAGATCGTATTCTATCTCGCGTACCAACTCAATGGATCCGGCTCCACGCCACGCTGGGGGTGTTACGAATGTTACGATTACGAACGGCGCCTCGAAACTTTCTGTTCCCTTTCCTCATCTGTTTTTTGGGGGCACTCCAGCAGGCGTTTCGTTCAAAATCTCATTCCGCTGTAAATTGCACCGCGTCCGCTCGTTAATGTAATGGGGATAGCGATTCGTGAAAGCCGACGTAAAGGACACCGTTGAGATTTCGGTTGCGTTCCGGCACTCATTACTCGTACACTCCCAGTCAAAAAGATGTACAATTTTGTGTATGCAACGAATTATACGGTGAAAAGAGTCACAACATCACTAGGTTTTCTGTACCTACACCAACGAAACACAGATGAAGCGCACTTGAACTTTCATTTAGATTCCTTAACTCGAGTGTCTTTCTGTATTTCAACAAATGGGAAATTCAGACAATTTTGGAGTTAAGAAAACAATATTTCTATGAAGATGTGCCGTTTGCGTGCTGGATCAAACTTGCGCCTCACATCGCGTGAAATTGCTCACAAAGCTGGAGTTGAAACTAATCTTAGAAACATTCGTCGTACACTCGTACCTAACTACCTACACTCCAGACTCCAGACATATGAGAATATTATACAACTAAGACTGAAAGGAAAACCTTCACTGAAAGCGAGACATGGGGAGCATCGTGTCAGCTTTGGGAAACGACATGTACAGTGCAAGAAAAAGCGGCAAAGAATTATATGTATTTACAGGCAAGAAAAGTTTCAATCTAGATGGTCTATATCGCGTACAAAAAAAGGAATTGACTAAAGTGCGGAGTCAAATGGATGGAGGGAGTGCAATGGCCTGGGTAGGTTCGTATTTGTTCAAGGCCCAATGAATGGCAACCGCTTACCATAATTTAATGCAACAACAAATTAGGAAGTATGCGGTACACATTGCTGGCAGTAATTTCATTTTTCAGCAGGACAATGCTGTAGTTCATATTGTCAAAATTGTTTCAGATTATTTTTCATCTGAAAATATTCCACTTCTAGACTGCTGGCCAGCATGCGCTCCTGATTTTAATATCATTCAGAACTGTTAGGGACACCTTGTTCCAGCAGTTTATAGGGAAAACAGGCAATTTCAAAATATCAATGAATTAAAAAAGTGCCTTTCCCAAAACGAATGATCGAAGTAATCGACAGTAAGGGATAATCCACACACTACTAAATAAGTGTTGTAGTTTCTTTCAAATGCTTTAATTTTGTTAAATAAACGTTTCATTTTTTAAAATGATGCGTGCTATCATTTCGCCCATGGTATTCGCCAGTTATTCCTTGATGCACTCTTTTCCAGTGATCCGCATATCCTGGCTTGTAATCTCACCGTATGATTCGTTAAAGACACAAAATTGTACATCTGTCATTGAGAAATTAAAGATAACACGTGTGTGCTATCTTTTTGACTGTGAGTGTATGCACTTTTATCCTAACCCAGACCTAACCCGTTTCTGTCTTTCTATTCTTCCATACAATTTTTTGTTTCGTGTGACGTTTTAGCATCGAGCGAATAAGATTGAATTTTTGGCGATAGAGAAACGAAAATATTTCAGGGACACACGCGTTTATTACGAAAGTCAGAGGGACAGAAGAATGCAGAGCAGAGTTGATGAAACTGAAACGTCTTTTAATTTCCTAACAAGGCTTTGACATTGAAAGGACGCCGCGCTGAGTCAAAGGGAGAAGCATCGAGAGCTTCGAAAGGCTGCAGTAGAAGATAAGCATTTGACATGTTAATTCCACGCTGAGGGTTAATTCAAAAAGCAATTATTCGTGTTGAATACAAACAATAAAGATGCAAAGCAAGGTCTTCTGCGAAGGAAGGACGGGACGAGAGAACGAGGGTCTCTATTATGCACCCGTTTCAATTGTCTTGGAGGTAAGGGCACACGCGTATTTAGATCAGATGCGCCTCCGAGCAGTCGAGTGCTTCCTACCAACTCTTTCACCTCTCATCCCCCTCACCCTCACCCTCATCCTCTCGCTCCGTTCCCCTGCATGCGTAACCGCGACTTTCTCACAATTTACATATTTTTCAAGACTCGAAAGCGAGTTGATTTTCCAGCTCGCGTACATACATACGCTTGAATGCATAGATAGTATACCATCGAAAAGCGTGAGTGAGGCTAAAAGTTCGTCGGGTAAAATGTCCCGAATGCAAAATCTCCATTCGTAAACAATCGATTGAATGTTGCAGCATACCTAACTATGTTATGTTGTTGACAAGGGTAATGGGGAGGACCGTAGAGTCGCCTTTGTCATTATGTGTACCTATACAGTTTAACAGCGTATAAGGTGAATACCTTATGACAGTGTTGATTTCTGAATGAAAATATTTTCCAACCTATACATCGGCGAAACGGGGCGAAAAGTCCCTTACTTATATTTTTGTATTTTCTGAAACAAGTCATGTTAATATACTAAAATGAGTGGTCGTGTTTGTTGAAGCAACCAATTAAATAACATAATTTGAGTTTAAGAAATAAGGCCGAAGTGCTTAAAAGAGAGTTATATCTTTATGTTGAGCCACGATTATTATGCAATTTTTTCTGCAAGCTCAATCTGTCCTGTATTTTCATTCTTTTGTTTAAAAAAACGTTGTCGTAGTACCCTATTTCCTTTCAATATTGTATACAAAAAATAATTGGTTTATTAAATATTTGTTAAATTAAAAATGACTTTTTACCTCATGCCCGGGGCATAAAGTTCATTTTGAATTGACATACATGTTGTGATACCTATAACTCAAGTAAAGCATAATAGTTGTGGTTTATTCAAAATAACACCGTATATCTCTAGATTGTTATTACTAAATTTTAATTAGGTTTATATGAAAAACGGGACATTCAGTCCCACCTTACCCTACCTACTTATCGTCGACCCTTTTTTCCACCCGAGCGCTCCTGTATCGAGACCATGCAAACTTGTCGAAACTGTCTAGACGAAACTGTCTATCCAAAACCCGGTTCTACTATTTGAACTAAAAATCCACGATCTTTCCCGTCGCGCTGATCCGATTCCATTTTCATTCTCATCCAACTGAAATTAAATAAACGTGGGCGCGTGTCAATCTGCAGTCTAATTAGGATGGTTGTGACTAGAGAACTGTGGGAATGGTGGATTGAATCGGCTAACTCGATGCATCAATAGTAGGTAAACTGGCTTATTTTCGACGAGCTTCGAGTAGCAAACTATCGATCGCGAGCTCGCTTTCCGTTTATCTACGGACGCAGACGGACGCAGACGGACGCAGACGGACGCAGACGGACGCAGACGGACGCAGACGGACGCAGGCGGATGCAGATGGCGCGGCCAAGTAATTACCAGGGATTGAATCGTTTCTGAATTAAGTTATTATCTCGTTTCACCATCCGAGGCTGATTCTTCGCTTCTGTTCGTCTGTCCCGCGGTTGCCTCAAAGTGTCCTGTATCGCGAAAGCATCGTTTCATCGAGGTCTCTGGAGACTTGGGTTACGCGCACGCGTACCCGCCACAAAAACCAGTAGCTACATAGTTAGGTATGTATCTCTGACGGAAGATCGCGCATTATCCGACCTTCCCACCGTCTCTCTGGCATTCCTTCAATTTTCCCTAATTCTGGACTTCCGGTGCCGTCTAGCTGTGCCACGTACATATTCTCTTTCCATCATCATGTCTCTCTCGTAACTCTGGATTCTAGACTCTAGAGCCTCGATCAAACTTGTACGACACCTACGAGTTAGCTACATATCTGCCACAGTCTCCTCGTCTAATTGTAAGTAGTCAGTGATCCAGTTTATCTCGATGCCACTGTGAAATTTTACACTGATCGGTGTTCGCCATCTATCCGTGGCAAGAGAGTTATGTATGTACGTATGTTGGGCAAGGACTGCGTCATCTCCGCGACTCGAGGTTGCCCTTTCGTTGGCCAGTTGGCTGGTTCGCAGCCCGAGCACGTCTTCCGGCGAATCCGCGAGTTAACGAAGCAGTCCGCACTTTCGCCAGACCAGAGGACTGCTGCTAACCGCTAATTCTATGTATACAGGCAATTCTAGCGAGGGCCGACTGGAAAATGCGAGAGTTTCTGGGCAAGCATAGAGGGAATGAGGACGGGATGCGATGCAACCCGGCCCGACCCGGCCCGACCCGGCCCGACCCGACCCAACTCGACCCGTTGCAAGCTCGGTTTGCATCTAATCAGCAAATATAGCGGCGCCGCGCCGAGTCGTACCCCTAACTTTCTGTTTACATACGCACGGGCCATCTGGGTGACTGTGTCGATTTAATAATTTCCGTTACTCGGTTTGTGCTGATCAAAGCGTTTCTGAATCCAGCTCACCACTCAAAGACGACCCTGGCTCGGTACACACCTTCGCGCAGGCTCCGTGTAGTACCTAACTAATTGTAAGTAAGTACGCCGTAAGGCTTTTTCGAGGCCAACAATCGCGGCAGTGGATTCCAGTAAGCTTCCGGCCGACACAGACGACCCGTAATAAAATATTCCTAAATAGTAAATAGGGGCAATGGTGATTGGTAACCTGATTGGAGTAATTCGAATTCGAACAACTACGCATGCGCGCATTATGTGCATTGACTGCCTATGGTTTGATTTTCTGTACTTGCTGCACGTATCATGCGCTAAAAGTTGGAGGATTCTAGGGAATTCTACGAATTAGGTTATGCAGTCTATTCACTCACTGCACGAACCACCAATCACCATCGCCTGCAGTCTATGCGCAGTATGCGTGAATTGGAACACAGCCTAGGATAAACGCAGCCAAAATATTTGTGAGATTTCAATTTCACGGTTCGAGGTCCGTAATTCCGTATTCGTGTCCATCACACCAAGTCACTGCATTTGCTAAGGTAATTAAACCAATAGAAATAAATTATGTTGCACTGCGCGTGAATACGCGATACCTAGCTAATTAATCACGCACTGGAATCGTAATTAACTGTGTAGTCATTTAATAGTGTAGGTACCTAATTTTGCCTGCGCTCGATATCAAGTATAATGAAAAGCAAGTTTTGCTGAACGATGAAATATGTATGTATGTATATAGTTGTACGCCGTGCCGATAATCACGGGGCTGTGTTCTCGGTTTTTCACGTATGTACATATGTGATTGCACGTAGAGCGGTCGGCCTGGTTTGGACGTTAATTTCGTATCGCCGAAATCCGAGAATTATTTTCGCTGACCAATGTTACACGCATTCTACGTGCCGACACATACCACCTACAATCCGCTTAGTTCTATGGCGTGCGCGTAGCGGATTTAAATTAACGCTAATGGAAATTCAGCCGGGTACACGTCAAATCGACAGAATAAGTTGGCGGTATGTAATCGTAATCGTAATCGTAATCGTAATCGTAATCGTAATTCTAATCGTAATCGTAATCGTTAATCGTAATCCTAATCGTGCCGTGTCTCAGAAATCCTAGAAATCACTGCAAGCGTTGCCTTTCCGTGCGGCGCGGCCGCGGCGGAGAGACGGAGCAGAAAATGCAGCGTACCAAGGCAAAGCACATAGGGATGAACAACGTTTTCAACGGGGGGTTAAGCGCGTAGAAGAGATAAAGCGAGAATATGTACCTATGTCGCGTAGAGCAGGGTCGCCGGATTTCAGCCAAAGAAAAATCAACCGTCAACCGTCTCGAGGTTGCTTTGCTGGAGCGATTTAACTATCCTACCGTAAAACTAGAAATTATTCCACGGACGGGAAAGGCCGACAATCGGTACAGCCATTTGTCGAATTGAACGAGAATCCCGCTCCCGCCTCGTTACGGTCTCTTCTGAAAAGAGGCAGAACGAGCTGCCAGTTAAAGTTGGAGGGAAGTAGGAAGCAGGACGTCCAGACTTGCGGGCGAAAGGTGGAACAACTATTTGTAATTACGTTTCTTTCCACTCCATCTGCCAACAAACTCACCCTTTCACGGCCCTATCCACTTCTCCATTTCCCGTCTCCAGTACGTATTCCTCTACCTATGTTTCATCACTAACAATAAGTAGGTAGCTACGTACGAAGGAACGTCGAATACTCCCTTTCATGTCGCAACTCATACTAGCTACTAACTACATAGGTAGGTAACTAGGTACCTACTGTTTCGTGTCGGCGACACACGGTCTCGTACTAAATCTTTTCCCTCGAAATTGCTTCCTCTATTTGCTGTATCGTACTTGATCACTGATCAGCCCAATTATTTTTCTTCATCCGAGGCGAGGGGTCGAGTACGCTGCTGCTGATCGATCTATCGGGTCTATTGCTGGAGGTTTATATTATGTACCTAGGTATATGTATGTACTATCTGGTTGCGACGCCAATCCGGGGCCATCAACGAAATTTCGTAATGAAATTTCCTGCTACGTATCCAAATTCTACCGGAAACACGAACCCGAACCCGAGCCCGAGCCCGAGCCCGAGCCCGAGCCCGAGCCCGAGCCCGAGCCCGAGCCCGAGCCCTACTTACACTTAGGCATGTTCGTTTCCAAATTGTTGCGACGATGCAACGAGGTTACGCATAGGTAAGTACACATTTGTACTTATATTGCCCGAGTTTTGCGCTTGGTGCGTGTGGGTGGATGGGGCGGGGAGCCAGTGAATGAGAACTCTTTAAAACGCTTGAAAACTAGCGTGAGGGTTTCTCTTCGAAATAGACGACAAATCAGTCGGAAAGGGTATGCCGTTTTGAATACGGGACGGCAAACCCGCGTTCGAAAGATCGCTCGAATTGATAGAAGACTCTCGACAAGATAAAAAATCGGACGGTCGAGCGTGCCGCATTGTTTCGATGGTTTTATTATAACGAAACGAGAGGGTGCGGATGGAAAATGACACAGGATGAAATACGAAGCATTCGTAGGTGGGCTGTTTTTTTTCGGCCTCGGCGGCCCGCACTTCCGATTGTTATCAGTGCTTATATTTCTCGCTTTTATTTATTTCTCCGAAATCGCCAACGGAGATGGAAAAAACGTTGGCCGGCGATTCACGGCGACGCGACGCGACGTATGTATTTTAAATAGAATACAATATATGTATTCAGCTCCGCTGATGACAATTCATTGCGCGATGCGAAGAGACGCTTTGATCTTGACGGGCGGCGCTTTAGCCACAGCCACAGCCGTCTTTAAATCTGGCAACAGGGCGGGAGTCCGGTTTTGAAAGAAACGTAACCCAGTCGATGTGGTTGTCCGCGGGTTTAATAAATGTTTATTTGTGCCATTAATGAAAATAAAATGTGATATAGTGCAATAAATATAGTGTAGTGCAATAGGATATGTAATGTAGTACAGGTTTCGGATATACTTCCGAAAGCGACCGGTGGCCGATCGAGATGAGGTTTGGGGCTTTGGGGGGAGGGGTGGGAAAGGGGTGTGGACCCTAAATCTAAAATTGTAGCTTCGGGTATTTATGCGTTTCCGAAATATTAATAAAAAATTGTCAATTTTTAATGGAAATTTTTTTTTTTGACGTTCCGTCGTCCAATTTTTTATTTTTGAAATTTTGTAACCACATCGGTTCGCTGCCTAACGGTTAGGGCT
Source organism: Andrena haemorrhoa (assembly GCA_910592295.1). Classification (NCBI taxonomy): domain Eukaryota; kingdom Metazoa; phylum Arthropoda; class Insecta; order Hymenoptera; family Andrenidae; genus Andrena; species Andrena haemorrhoa. Next base: position 89,588 of record OU342944.1, on the reverse strand, counting down.
AGACCAGTGCGGGGAGCGCGCAAAGCACGGCAGCGAACCGATGTGAGGAATGACAGGGAGGCGAGGCCGATACTTAAATGGCTTCCCGATTCGCGCGTTCTCATAACTATCTGCGCGCGAACTAGGCACATACCAGCTACCTAAGTAATACTAACGATAAAAAGCGCGAGCGTCCCGTTGATTTATCGAACGGTTCGAGTTAGTTGCCGATCGAAAAACCGCTGGCAGACTAGAGATGGGCATTATTTAAATAATAAATTGTTTAAATGACGTATCAAATAAAAGAGACGGTGGTCTTATTCGTCGTGAATAAGAATAACCCATGTCAGATTGAAAAAATTCAATCATGGGGATTCAATCGGCGGCCATGATTGAATTACTTCAATCATAACTGACTGAACAATGTTCTCGTATTCATGCGTTCTTTGATAGAAGCCTCGCGAGGCCCGAGCCGAGCCACATTGTATCGTTCCCCCGTCTAAATTGGTGCCTGGAGTTGCTCAGCGATGTGTCATCGATTATACGGTAAAAAGTGAATTTCTATACTTTTTCTTGCATTCTCCCGATTACCTAAATGGACAGAAAATAACTTAAATCGGACAAAGGCTTTTCAACAATCGGAAGAATTCATATTGCATCAAGTCCCTCGCTGCGCGTCCTTTCAAATTTTCGTCTCTTGGTCGAATTCAAATTTTTATTTGAAACAATTTTTTGCCCATCTCTCGCGACTCGCAGACTCTTGAGATTTCTCCGAGTTCGCGACTCTCGAGGGCCCCCTTCTTGCCGCGCGCGGCCTCGATGATTTATGACCGCGAGAAGAGAGCGAGAGAACGCGATTATAGCTTCTAAATGAAAGGAATGTCGTCGGCTGGAAAGACGAACGATCTTCCTCGATATGAATCTGTGAGCGGCGTGAGCGGTGAGCGCCCACCACCGCGGAACTAATTCTCACGCCAGCAAACTCTTTTCTGCTAGTTTCCGAAGGGTCGCGATTCTTCTTTGTCAGATCTGCGATACCGCTGGCAGAATGTGTTAATTCTTTGTAGAACAGATGAGAAACCTCTTACCCAACGATTTCCTAAAGAATTTCGTCGCGACTCCCGGCCATCTGGGGTATTTCTGCAAACTTGCCATTCAGTTTAGCCATTCGTCCGCTGCTCCGGCTACTCGAAACTAACAATAAGAAGGTTTCTGCCCTGTCGCGGCATCGTGCCTTCTGATGACGTTCGCCCTCGGATAATCGGCGAAACTTTCGATGCAAAGAATTCGTGCCAGTTATGGTGCACGCCACGTGCGCTGCATGTACGCGGCAATGTTTCGCCGCCGCCGCCGCCGCCGCCGCCGAGTACATAATTACTGGTTCGAGAACGCGACGTTTCTGTAACTACTATCGTGTTCGAGCAGCTAATAATTATGCGGAGTGTTGCGATAATGGAGATTCATGATAGAGAAGCTTATCACGGCGGGGAATCGGTAATGGATTTTGATAGTACGAGATACATAAGTACCTAGTTGGACTAGGATCTATTAGGATTTACGTGATTATAATGGAGCGTGGATGGAATCGATGAAATGGAAACATTAGTTGATTCGTGGTAACGAGGCTAACGAGAGTAGCTAGCTACCAACCGCAGGCGAGCTACTGAAACGCATAAATTGTATCGGTGTTATAATAAGTACTTATCTGGACAGAGGCATCTGCTTGGACAAGCTTGGAACTGCCACGATAATTGGGCTTCTACGTTGGCAAAAGTCCTGGGGAGCATGTCCATTGTCCTCCGCTTTTCCAACCAACGCAACGACCGCGTACCGTTTATCGAACGGAATGTTGCCAGTTGCCCGGTACATACGTGCATACCTGTAGGTACATACATACATACGTATATACTTGCTTACTTACGGCATTGTAGCTAGCGACCAGCGACCGTTACGTTTAATCGCGATAGGTTGAAACGAAGGAGGTTGAGATTGTCGTAGGTGGACGGGACGTCGGGAGTGCGCTAAGCAGATTGCTGAGAAACACAGACGTACTTATGTCGCTGGAGCACCGCGGAATTAGTCGACCCGAACTCCGGCTAACTCTACTTTCCTGCCGCGTACCACGAAAGCCGAGCTCGCGGCAACTTTCAAACGATCGGCTTTGCCATCCGCGATGGCAACTTATTATGTATAAGCTATTATCCGCTAGGAGCGTTCGTTGCGTTGGCGTTGGCGCGATAGGTGAGCCATACACGTTGCTAGCGATCAATATCCAGGAATAAGGCGATAAAGCAATTTTTGAGCCGCGAGCGGAGCACGAGCAAGAAAGTTCGCGGGCGCGACGCCGACGTGCTTGCAGGTCTAAAGAGTTACGACGCTTAATTATCGACGAACAATCCTTTGTGCCCGGATGTCGGTGTCGCGATGGCGCGTTCATAAATCTGACAAACAAGCAAAGAAAGCACGCAGCGGCGAGTAAACTGCAAACACGATAGCACCAGAGCGGCGGTATAAATATGTAGGTACTTGTGTAAATAAATCAGGGCTCGCCGAGCTGGGCCGAGCCGAGCCTAGTGAACCGAAAAAGATACGAAACTGTACGAAACTGTACGAAACTTTGCTCGCAGTTTCAAACTACCGATAGAGGCGAAACATTGGCAACAAGATCCTCGCCTAACTCTGGCCGTCTTATTAAAGCGGAGCGACTCGGTGGGATACGTGCTCGGCCGCTTAGGGCTGAGGCCTGAAGGCTTAACGGTTAAGCCGACGATCTGCGAGCTGAGCGAGCTCGTTTCACCGCGGCAGAGTGTCCTGTAGAAAACGCAGAGAATTCGCCGAGTCGCTTGTTTGACAAACTATCGCGAGTCGAACGAACGTGCGAGCGGCTGCAAATTGGACGCGCGATCGCGAGGAAAAGTTTACTCGAGAAACTCCCAGTCTGCGGTCTCGTCGGCGCCCTTCTGGCTTCTGGCTGGCCTTGCGGGAAAAACCTGCTTTATCCACGTTCCACGCGAAATACGAGGCTCGAGATTAGTTTTTTCGCGCGGATTTCTTGCCCGACTAAAAAGCACGGATGCGTGCTCGTTATCGGAACGGTTAGCTCCAACTGATGCGTTTTCGCTTCTTCTCCCACACTACCAGCGACGGACATGTAAAAGCAACTAGCTTCCTCTTAAACGACAACAGTTATCGGGCAAATTCTTTTGCGAACGCTCGATCGATGGACGCGAATACGGGCCTCCTCCGTGTGGCTTTTACTGGCTCGTACGAGAGAGATGCGAGAGAGAGAGACGAGTGGAAGGTGGAAAGAAAGGGGAAAGCGGAAAGTCGATACACAGCGCCAAAGTGGCTCGATAGAGCCCACTCCGTTTTCGTTTGGAGTCATAAATTGGCCGGAGGTTGCTTTTAAAACGTTTTTCCGCTTCCTCTGAAAGACAGCGTTTCGTCGAAATACGGACGTCTTGAAACCAGTTAGGTACGTAAGTACTACGTACTGCGTACCAACTAATGATTCTCGCTCGAGTAAAGCTACGTTTTCTGCTGGCGAAATATAAACCGTGCGAAATGTCAGGATTGTCAGGTCGGCAGCGTGTCAGAAGAAGAAGGAGAAGGAGAAGGAGGAGGAACGAAGCTGTCGATACTTGGACTGAATTAAGTTGAATCGCGAGACAGTAGGTACGGGGTAGAAGAGAAACGGCGCGGCCATAGGAAGCCTTGGACGTTTTCTCGGGCTCCAGAAAGGCGTTGGTATGGACAGAATACGGACGATTGGAAAGAGGAGGAAAAGCTTGTCCAGCTCGACGCTAGCGTTGAAACGACTGTTACGTCGCTGGCTGTAGAAGCATACCATAGCTTTTCATGTTTTTAAAGTAAACGTTAAACACCTTTGTCGAGGCTATAAAAGACTGGCGACAATGGAGTTCGGAAACAAAAAGCTCCAGACGGAACAGCTTAGACGCGATTCTTGTCGTGTTTTTCCTCGAGCCTTTTATCGCGACGAGCGCGTCTCGAGATTTCAATTACAGCTATACACTATAGAGTCTATAGCAGGTATAGTACCTATAGACATACAGGTAGACTACATATAGACACGCGGTCCACTGTACCGGTACATTCTACATGATTCTACCATATATGCGTCAAGCTGCTCTTCTGTTTGATTGGCGGGGACTCGGGCACGGCGTCAATCCACGTTAGAAGAAAGTGGTCCCTTTCACGAATTCAACGGAGGATGAGCTTAAAACGGTCTTGAAAGCGTTCGCAGTGGTTGCTCAAGTGTTGAACGTGATGAACGCGGTGAACGCGGTGAACGCGTGTATCGAGACACTTTTCATTTCAGGCATCGGTGACAGACAGCAACTTGTCGAATTGACTATTCTATCCAAAGCGTAGCAATGACCGACTACATACAGGTATAGTCGCGGAGCAACGACGTCGAATAACGATCGCGGCCTCGTTATTCGGTAGTTTCGTCTTTGAGGCCTGGAAAACGGCGTAGCTGGCACCGTCAAGTGGAGGGAAAGTAAATCCTACCAACGATCGCATTTACCGAGTATAATATTTTTTGCTTGTTTAATCGGATAACGGGATCATAAAGAGATTAATTCCAGAATCAGCAAAGTTCAGCGTTAATTAATTTGTAGCCGGTGGAATCGGGCAGAAAACGATTACGAGCATCGCCGATATTACCCCTATCACTGCGCGAATACCATCGTGAAAGTACCTACATACAGCCGATTAATAAATTCCACATTCCCGTGCCCGTCTTTAATTTCACTCGGAGAGACACTGCTTGGCCCGTTTGGACCAAGTTCAGACTAAACTTCAGAGCGGAGAAACACCTACATACATACCTATTACATACCTATATGTCCGCCGTGCCTCCCTATCGTCCGGCAACATATTATGCAGCAAGTCTCACGGTTAGGTAATACCTATACATATAAATCCGTGATATTGCTCCACCCGAAACGCGACGAGCCTCTCGAAGAGCGAAAAACAAAATGGTCGACAACGAACAACGAACAACGGACAACGATCGCGTTTCCGTGCAGGTGGTCATCGGGCTCACGGGCTACCTCGCCACTCGCAACTGTCGATGTACCTATCCATACCTATCTAGCCAGAAGGCAGAAACGATGCAACGTCGAATAGTACGCGCGGATGCTTCCGTTGGTATTCCACTGCGTTCTACCTCTGGCTTCATATTTTCCCAATTAAACGTTCGTTGCCTCGAAAAGCCGCGGTATCGATAAAAACCTGCGCTCGCTCTTACTTCGTTCGCTCATACGACTAATGAAATTAACCTAACCATTTATGTACAGGCCGCTCGGCACGACGATTGATCGGTTAGCACGCTGAGCGATAAATTAATCAAAGCGACTTTGTCCTTCGTTCCGCCAGCCTTGCCTTTAAAGTTTAATAAACACGTAAAAGCAAAGTCGTTTCGCGATCGCGGAATCCTGTCGATCACAGGCAGACATCGGCATCCAACATTTAATGAAAACTGCAACTTACCAGTCGCAGGGAGAGAAAAATCTCCTACGATAAAAGTCAATGTGTCGGAAAGTATCGTGCCAGCAGCAGCGATGAAAAACAAGGGGAACGAGGGGCGTTTGAGTGGAGAAGAACGAGCGGGCCGACGGCATGGCGCGGCGGTTTATTTTGCCGCTTAAAGCTGCGAATCCCTTACAAATGTCGCGCCATTAAGCGGATGTTAACGTAGCTGCTAGCCGTTGCTGGCCATATCTTACGATCTTACGATCTTACGATCTTACGATCTTACGATCTTACGATCTTACGATCTTACGTTCTTCCGAGGATCCCTCCGAGTGGATCATACGTGGAGAAACAGAGCGACCTCGATGGAATCGATTGTCCACGTTGTCAGCACGCTGGGCTTTTTATAAGAGTCTGGGAGCGTGACCGAACCCTCTGGGCGAGCTGTGCTTACCATCAAAATCCCTGTCGTCCCCGTGTCTATACAAGCATTACCTCTGGCTAGGGGACGTTGAGGGTCAGAGGGCAACCAGGCTAATATTTAGAGTAAAAATAAAAGTCACTTTGTAGGACGGTAAGGGCCTGTGGCAGACCTAGCGTGGGTGTCGCAAATGCGCCACATTTTTCCAGGCGGCCGCGAGCCTCGGAGAAACAACGTGCTTGCGTCGTAGAAGAATGCCCCGTTTTAGTGAAAAAGCACGGGCCATGGCCAAGCATTAAGGTGGTTTATTTCATCGCTTAAGGCGCGCCTAGCCCCTTAACGGGCCGCCATTAAACCGATGTTAACACGACAGCCCTCGGCCGAGTGTAGGATACGCCTACATAGGCATATGTACATATGTATAGGAAAATGTAGGCGATGCGTACGAGTTCAAGTTGGGGAGTCGTGGTGGACAAGTACAATGGTCGTGGTCCTATCTGGGCATGCTGCAACGTTGGCTTCATCGATCTCGTTAAAGCTTCCCTTTACTCGAACCGTTTCTTTTTCCTCGCATTTGCAGCATCGGCTGACCACCGTGTTCTCTTCTCTCCTCCTCCACTTGTCCGAGCTTCTCCCCTTCCCCACCGCCACCCACCACCTTTTTCAACCTCTAAAGTCTAAAGCATAGAAGTTGGAGTCCGGAGTCTAGACGTTCTAGCTAGACCGACCGACACCAAGCCGCCAACTCCTCTCTGTCTGGGCCAACGGCAACTTCCCAGATTACGTTGTTGCCTCTGACCACTCACGCCATTCTTTCAGCAAAGATGCGCGCAACCCTAGACTACATACATATATTGTACCTGTCCACCTGTATCGCGTCTGCGGACGCGTAATACCCCGAGACGAAAGCGAAAGTACATACATATACATATGTATAGAAGATCGAAGATTGGACGAGTGATCCATTACGGCAGCTCGTAATTGCTTTTTCGAGACACTACGCGGGCAACGATTCGAATTTATTTCTCGTGATCAACGTCCACTGGAAGACGAATCAAGTCGAGAGAAAAAAGCTACCTAAGTAAGTAGGTACACAACGTGTGGATAAAAATGATAAAGAGGTAGGTACATTGATAGGTAAGTAACGGCTCGTGAAGCCAAACGACCCATCCGTAGACAGATACTATCGAAAACATGGCAGCAAGTTGTCGCGTCCTCGACAAAGATGGGTTTTCGGTGGCAGTGTGGCACGATGTCGGGCAATGAACGTCGTTGCACGTCAACGCCACATAATCGACGAACTGCCATCATTATGAATCGCGCCGGAGGCAGCCGATAGCGCCGCAAGATTAATAGACTGTCGGATAGTTAAAACTTGATCATCCACGCTGAATATTCATGCCGCAGCGTTTTTTTCGCGCGAGTCTCCGTCTATCCAGCTTCGCGGCTCGCAGCTCGCCGCTCGCCGCTCGCCGCGAGTTTACACATTTTTATTCGCTTCTCTACTGCACGGGAATCGGGATGCCCGGAAGGTCATTTTCCCATTTTTCCATCTTCTCAGATACTGTCTGAGCTTTGCTTAGATAGTCTGATAACTAATTATCGCCAATCTCCCTATTTATTTCATCTTTCTCGCTGGATCTCCACTCGGGAATACTAATCGAGGACTTTTTCCGATCATGCTAACTACTCAGATTCAACGCGCACTTTATCAAGATGCAACTTGATTGAAACCAGTCATCCTCTCGTTATTTCACGCGTCAAAGTCGTTAGTCGTTGCTGAAAGCAAGATTCCGAGGAGACCAAAGCCTCCCCTGCATGTATTTCCATTAATCAAGTTAGGTACGACATTGATCGGTTATCAGTTATCATTGTAAAAGTTCCTCGGCGAAAAGCTCGGCCATGCGCGGTGAAACACGTCGTAATAACGACGGTTGAAATTTTTTTCGCAAATTTATTCGGTGCTGGCTTTACCTCGAGGTGGTAGAGCCCGTGTTTTCTTCACATTCAAACCTCGCTGATGGTGGGATTTTTAAAGGAATATCAGGGGTGCTCGAACTGTTTTCCGAAGCGCACCCTAAAATAACCTAAAAGTACTGTTGCTGCGAAAGCTGCACTTGGCAGCGCAGTGAAACTTTCGAGCATCAAGAAATCTCTTGTGGTTTCTTCCCGAATGACATCCTCCCTCGATCCCCTTTGTCTATCCGTTCAGCCTAGAGGCGAAGGCGTCGCGTCCCGCCGCGTCGCTTTGGACGCTTCCAAATTTCCCTGTCGAGCAACGAAAAAGGTCTCCTATCAAAGCGAGCTTTCAAACGGTCAATCGTTTGGCCTGAGGCAAGAAATCGGTGGGAAGCTTCTTGTTGCCAGCGAAACGGACGATATACATGTATAGCTATACAGGTATGTATAGGTACCTATACATATAGGTACGGCTCGGCGTAATTAAATACTTGGATAGGAGGTCGCTCGCTCGCGCGAACGATCAAATTTCTTTCTTTTAGGTGTAATGCGGGAACTTACGTATAGGTATCGTGTTGTTCGAGATCGCTCGCTGTTTGGAATGAGAGCATTTGCTAAAAACTACCGTTTTCCATTGCCACGAGCCTTGAAACTCGTTAGTTTCTCTTTCGAACGGGCAGAGATTCTAATGAGAGCAGTGGTTAAGTTTCCGCGCGAACGGATATGTTTGGAATTAACGTCGGCAGACGGCAATGCAGCCGGACAAAAGTGACAGAGAACGAAGGATGCGGACAAGAGTGGAATAGAAAAGTTTCGTGTGCTGTTTCTGCAAGGTCGGGATTGCTCGCACGGATTGGCAGAGATCGAAAGCGTTGACGGTGGACATAGAAACTCATCGTCAGAGTTGAAGAATGTCTGTTTCGCGCGGCGTTTAGCCGCCTCCCGACCTTCTTCCCTTTCCGGTTGGTTTCCTTCGTTCGTCTTTCATTTCCTGCGAGCGACTTTTTCTTTCTTTTCCTGGCTCAATCTTCGCTCGAGGGAAGTTTCGTTTGCGGAAGCGCCGGGACGACGTTTCTGAAATTAACTTAGTTCGAGGAGTTTCGAGGGGCGACAGTCCGTGAACGATGGTCGACTCGCGACCTCGCTGCCTTTCGATCCGAATCCGTCTGTCGAGGTAGAAGTCTAGAAATCCGATCTACTCGAACCTGCGAAAACCTCGCGCGATCGTACAACTCGAATTGAAATTTCCGCTCCCCGATGACAAAATAGACGGAAAGCTCGACGGAGCTTCGAGTCCAGCGGCTAATTTAGGAAAGGCTATGGCCTATACTTACCTATGGCTGGATCTCGCGACAAGCGACAGGCAACAAGCCGTACGCACACCTGTTGCAACGTTTGCATTAAAAATGAAAGCTCCATTGGAGAAACGCGCGGGCCTTTTCGCTTTTCGCTTTTCGCTTTTCGCGAGCGAGCAAAGCATACTTGGCATCGTAATTCCTGTGTGATCTGTATTAGGTACTGGCTAGAAGTTGGAACGTTGGCATGGGATCGACGTGAGAACGGCCCGATTCGATTGATTTACGAGTGAGCTTACTCCGAGCGGTGGTCGCGTAACCTTTTAGCCTTCGGCTAGGTCTGCGCGAAATGGGCTTGGAAATCGTATTAGGATTCTGCTGCCAGCCAGAGCGGCCGCACCGAGACCAGCCAGAGCAGCCAGAATATCGTGGAGATATACCTACCGTGTACCTTTGACGGCAGGATAACTCGGAGGAAGCACCGGGGATTGTAATTTTTCAGCTAAGGCGCGGTATGTTGCTCGCATTCAAAGGAATATCTTATGCGATAGAAGAATCGGTAGCGTCGATATCCGCTGGATATATCGGTTTCCTCGTGTGCCAGACTCCGGTTACGTTTCCTTCAAACTTTTCCGCCCTGCCTTCTCCCGCCTTCTCGCGGTATCGTCGGAGGAAAGCTGATTTTTTCCAAGAAGCTCGAGCTCCTCCTTGGGAAGAAGATAAGAGACGCGGTTACGTTTTCTTCCGCTACTTTTTCCCCGTCAAGCTTCGGAATATATCGAGCGGTGTTTTCGCTATGGCCACAGTTACGCCAAGTTTACTGCCAATTTGCCTGCAGTTGACCCAATTAACTAGCAGCTAGCAGCAGCCAAGGTTTTTACGCTTCCCTTCGTCTCACTCTACATTGCTCGTTGAGAATGTCGTAGACGCCCCGCGCGCGGGTCTGGGCCCGAGGCCCGAGGCTCGAGGCCCGAGGCTCGAGGCCCCCTGCAACGACCGTTATCCCGAACTTGATTAATACGCGCCACCCGGCAGACTAACCAGAGATAACGAAGGAACCAGCGGACAAATCTACCCCGTCGGGAGCGAATCGTCGAATGGAGAAGCAGCGCGCGCTTGAAATCTTTATGGCGCGAATAACTAGGCACCGACGCCGACGGAACGTTTGATTTCAGCTTAACAAAAGTACAACTGGACTCCCTAGGGGCAGAGAATTTCCTTGCTATATTTTCCCACGAATACCTCGAATGTTCTCCAGTCCTTTCCTCTCGCGTTCCAAGGGAAATGCTTCGCAGCAACAGCTAACTTCTCTCCCTCCCTTGGAATCTGCTAGCGGTTTTTCGAGTCGCGACCAGTTCTGTAATTTTTAATAACGAGGGATCCCCTCTCGACAAGTACCTACTACCTATGTATGCCAGAGCCACCCTTTGATTCCGCCCCTTTGAAGGATGCATATACGAGCTGCCACCGTTGCTTTCCAGATTCTAAAGGAAGCTCGGCGGAAAAGCTGGCGCAACTAGTTCCTCCACGTTCGATATTTCATAAAAAATGCATACTAGTTATCCCGTCGGATATTCATTCTTTCGATTAATATTCAAAGGCGGGCACCAATTTTAAAACTTGAAACGCATGATCGATACACTTTCCGCGCAATCTACCTTTCGCACCCTATGCGAATAAATTGAAACGTCCGAAACACATGGGTCGATTACCGTTTGTTTCACGGAAAAGATGGTACAAAAAATATTGTTCACGGAACGCCGCGGCCGCGGACAAGTAGCGTGGTCGATGACAAGTCAGACGCGCCACCACTGACAGTGAGCCATCTCGCGGTCGGGTCGTTTCTGTTTGTTCTTCGGAGTTCTAACGGGATTAAACCCGCGATACAGCCGGTACGAGGAATGAATTTCTGGTCGTCACGCTTTTGCGGCGTTCCGCGTTATTGTAAAATATGTACATATTACTGATAGCACCGCTACGAGCTTTTAATCCGGAAGCACCGATGGTTATTTAAATAACAAACGACGAGCAGAATAAAATACATTTGATAATACGAACGGCCATCCGAAGCCCGTGCTTGAAATGTAATAACGCGGACGTGTATGTTTTTCATTGGGCGCGTTTCGAAGACAAATACGGAAGCGTTTCAACCGGTATTAATTATATTGTAAGTCGCACGAGTTTTATCCGTGAACGGTCATGTCGGGTTTAATGGCTGATGTATCGTAGGTAATTCGTACGCGTACCTAGTACCTACGGTGCGGGGCGAGCAATATTTGATGGAACTTTGGAGGAAGGCGCGTGTACTCGGGTACGTTTGCAAGAAGTGTTTGGTAATCAAATTTCTTGGACCGAGGAGGAGCCTAGAGAAACTGGACGTCGCGAATGCCAAGAACATTTCCCCGGAGGTTGGATTCAATTTCGCCGAGCGAGACGCAGAATTTCGCAGTCGTGGCTCTAAGCTGTCCGTAAACTCGCATACGTACGAAACTCGTGCGATAAGACTCTCTACCGACTGTCTCGGACAGAGCTGAGGAGCCGCCCGGGACGAGATCAGACGAGATCAGACGAAACCAGACGAGGCTAGACGAGACCAGACGAGACCAGACGAGACCAGAAGAGACCATACCAGACCAGACCAGAGCAAGGAAAAAAGGCAGGTAAGTAAGTAGGTAGATCGATGGGTTGGCACGTAGCCGCTGTGCCCTTTCAGAGGCTTCGGCTTCGGCTTCGGCTTCGCGGAAAAGAACTTTCCTTCGGAGAGAAGGATGAGTGGCGAGAGACGGAGAAAATGGAAAATCGAAGCGGGAAATCGGGAATTAAGAAATAGGTACCGTAGCTGTGAAAAAAGAACGCGCACGGAGTATCGACGGTAAGAAGATTTATGCTTGCGAAGGAAATCGACGGAAAGGAAATTGATGGGGTGCGGGGAATCGATGTCAAGTAAACCGATGATGCGATAAAAATTCTTGATTGGAAGATTGGAAACGCATAGGTAAGATAACCGGGTAGGATGTTATGTTTGAAAGTTTCTAGCACGCAATCCCCTATTACCTATTACCTGTGTCTCCTCGCGCTGGAGCTTGCAAGTTTCAAAAGTCGCGTTCTACATTTCCACGGCAATCTTACGAGATGATCGAACGCTGTCTTCGGACAGGAATCGAACGCGAAACGGACAGGGCGAGCGCAGCAGACAATTGATAACGGACATCAGTGACGCGGTATTCTTTCCTGTCCTACTTACTTCCCCAACCCCTGTTCCGCTCTATTCTTTGAGGATTCTCCTCCGACGGTGAACAGGTGAACAAAGACCCGGCTACTCCACGGTCCGCCATCAAAGAACTTTCAAGATGGAAATGAAAATTTAAGATGACCCACCGGAATAAAAATGGGTAGAACCTTCCTCTTTCTATCCTATTCGTGAAATCGCGAGGAGTATCTACACATTAACGCCCCGATTCGATTCAGCAACACGAGGTAGAAACACCGTTGAGATCGAAACTGAAACAAAGATTCCAAGATACGAGCGTGCTTCTGGACGTCGCTGGACACCGATGCGATGCGATGCGACGCGACGCGACGGACTCTCCCCTGTGCTTTCACTAGCACACCTACAGCGACAAGCTTGTCGAAAAAGCTCGTTTCACGGTATGCTTATCGCGTTTGCGAGAATACATACCTGAGAGTTGTGCTCGATGCTCGATGCTCGATGCTCGATTCTATCTGGACAGGAGACCACGGAACGTAGCGAGGGCAGGAAAAGCGGAAGATGGGCTACATTCGTGGCACGCGCGTTATTCCCTACGATAGGTAAGTACTTGGTGCAATAGGAGGAGGCAGAAATAAATGAGCAGACGATGAGAAGTAGGTAGGCTAGGTATGTATCGATGGGAAGCTGCTGCTAGGAGTGCTAGGGACGGGACAAAAACGTCGACTGGCTGACACTGGATTAAGAGCACGAGCGTACCGCGAACAATTCGTCCGACTTACCCTGAGGCGAACACCTCGGATGAAAATGACAAACTGGCACATTAGTTTCGCGAATTTCTTGCACGAATGCATTCCGACTCCGACACAACCCCGAAGGCTGCGCCCGCGCACCGAGCTGTCAGACGCATTGTTCACCGCGTGATTAGCGACGGGTTTAAGCCAACCTGGAACTATGCAATCTCCGATGTTCCCAAGTGTTTGCGAGTTTCACGAGAGGCGCGCATTTATGTATGTAGCACCGCTGCTAATCGTGATCCTTTACAAAGATCAGCGGTGTCGGCCGTGAACGTCAAACTTCTCTCGCGTAATCACATAACCAGAAAAAGTGGATCGAGCCCGTCGCTGGCGATCACCTACCTACGCGTGCCAATCCCGGCCGACTCTGCAGTCGGTGCTCCAAACGAAACTTACAACGCAGGGAGTCAATGCCCCTGCTGATTGTAGCACTTCTCCCTAGCAATTGCGCCGAGCTAAATGCATTATGTGTCCATAAAACGCGCTACTCTGCAGTTTAGCCGGTCACGGACCACCTTTTTCCCCGGCATGGTTAGCGCGCTCACAAAAATGCGCCCAAATTCCAGCGAACGTTCACCGTCGCCCGTGCCAACTTCTCCTTCGGCTAACGACTTCCCTCGCTTTTTCGCATACCTATACCTTTACCGCGGTCCGGATGAAATGAAAATTAATCTGTCTCGATCGGGCCCGGCGTAGTAGGTAGTAGGTATGTATCTGCCTAAGTAAGAATCGTTTCATACGTTTCCTGTGCGGAGACACACCTACGGGATCGTAAAATCTTAAGTGGACATGATATATTCGGGATCGGCAATAGTTAACATGAATATCTATGTTTTCTTGGCTGCCGATCAACTGATCTTTTTTCTACTCAATTTTTGCGTCCACGAGTCGCGGGTAAGTGGTCTACATATAGGGTATATGGACTACCGTATATCGGTGGACGGAAAAGTTGTTTTTTTTTTTCGAGTGGCGCGGATGGACGTAAAGTCAGCCATGGTAGACGCTTATTGACTGCTCGACGACGGTAATTCTCGACGCAGGAGGGCACTTGGAAGCAGCGCTGGCGCCTCTTATCGGGCATCTCCGCTGCTCCAGCTCCGTGCTGGAGGCTGGTGAAAGAACGGGGATCCATCCGATGGAAGGGCAGAAAACGCCAATAACTTTCGATTCGCATCGGGCGTGCGAGCAATAAAGTGCCGGTAACGCGGACGTTACGCGTTATTACACCGTAGTCGTAAGAGCTTCCATTCTCCTTTTATTTCCGTGTCCATCGCGTCCCTTCGATCCAGATACCTACATATCTCGCGGAGAACATAACCAACCGACCGTGTTTCTGATTCTCCAACGAGTTTCCAACTCTTTAAGCAGCTTCGAAGTAAAAGAGTAACCCGTTGCCGATAAATTCGGCTGAAACTGGAACAACGTACGCCGTTTACGTCATGTGCCTACGCTTTCCCTTTCTCGATGCAGTAGGTAGGTACTGTCGTGTTTCACCTCGCCTTCCAACTTTTACATTTTCGGTCCCCTTTAAACCCGCTATCAAAACGCTTCGAAACATCGGGATTTTTTGATATCGCGAAACGTTGGCTTTGGATCGAGACTCGCGGGAGCTCGTGCGTGCCAACCACGGACAAGAGGGTTTGCAGCTTGTAGTTTGCAGTTTGCAGTTTGCAGTTTGCAGTTTGCAGTTTGCAGTTTGCAGTTTGCAGCACCCGTCCACCCACCGTCCGGGTAAATACAGCCTGTTGGCTGACAGATGCAACTCATGCCGTGCATCGTATGGTGCGACTGACAGTTTTGTACGAGCACTTCCGTTATTGGACGAGTACCTAAAAGCTGGCACGAGAGGGCACGCACGGTGACTCTGTCACGCGTACGAGATTAAGTGTCGCGCGATAAGAACAGAGCTTTAGCGTTATTAAACAATTCCTACCAACCGTGCACGCTTTTCCATCGAACGGTACGCGACGGGAACAACCTGGCCGCAATGTCGTTGGCAAACAATCCGACCGCGTTTTCATAGGGGAGAACCACGCGGAAGCAATTGCCCGTTAGAGATGTTGTTTAATGAACTCGGCACGCATTCGTCTCGATCTCTGAGGGAAAGTGGGAGATATAGTAGGTACTAATGTTATTATTAACGCATTACCTTGGACCCTCATCGAAATTACTTTCTTGCTTGTACGGTTATTATTGATGGTACAACGTTCGGGATAAGACTTCAGATTACGCGTAAACAAAGGAGAAAACCTGCAAACCCTGCGAGTCAAACAAGCGTGCTGTAATGCACAAAGGCGTTCACAGCGAGACGGCGAGATTGGATCACACGAAAGTTTGTTCGCTACGGAAAGAGGATGTAATCGTGCTCGAGTGTGTAGGTAACGTGATCTGACATACATATTTGCGTGTCAGGGGCTAACGGAGGCTAGCAAAGTAGCTGATGCTCCATTGTTAAGAGAGCTTGCAGCCGTAGCGGAACTCTCTCGTTAATCGCTTGGCTATTCTTTGCTCGAGGCTCTGCTTTCAGCGAAACTAAAGGGAAATTTAATGACCGCGATTTAAAGTGCCAATCAGCTTGGAGCACACCTAACGCACCTTTCCTTTAATCGCTCCTCCCGGTTTACGTTATTCCGCACCGACGAGAACTTAATATTACCTTTGTTCTTTGAATTTTGCGATATAGGTAGGTACTTATTGAACGCGAGCAACGAAACAGACGAGGAATTAAGAGACTCGCACGATCAGTGCCGACACTGCCGACAGTGAGAGGCGGTAACTTGTGGAAATTCGTAAATGGTGAAAATATATTATACATCTGTATTTGGACTGGGTACAGCGGGAGGTCGGTCAAGTAATGCAACCAGGATGGGACGGGGTGGGCTTAGAGTCGGCTATTATGTAAATTTTAATGCAACACTGGCTCGGCTTCACTCCATTCCCCGTAACCGCCTTATACATATATCCGCCATTCTGCGAGCCGCTCCTCCTCAACACTTATAAAATTATGCCCTTTACCTCCACCTTTTCTTCTCTCTTTTCCTTTTTCTTTTCCTTTTCCTTTTCCTTTTCCTTTTCCTTTTCCTTTTCTCGTTGGCACTTTTCATGTCCTCGGGTTTGCGGATCCATCGGCGATTCTCACGCCTTCCTTGAGGTTACTGGTGAAAAATCAGAGCTGGATTCAACGTTGCGCGGAGGTTTTTAGTAATTCCAGAGTCCAGTGAACTTGGGGATAATCGAAAGGTGTAGGTTTTTAACGACGCGACGAAGAAAAACGAGGAGGAAGAAGAAAGGGATGTGTATTGTGTAGTGTGTATCGCGAGGCGCACGACGCGACCTCGAGAACCACCGACACTATGTACCCGTTAGAACCCAATCTTCGAAAGTTCCATCTCCCAACAGTTTCGTACTTGTTTCTTCGTCTGCCATTTCGGGCGTACGTAATCCCTCTTTGCTCCCTTTCGTTACCGAGAATTACCGGGCATTTCCCGGAACCGTGTTTCGACGTTGAAGCGCTTAAATCATCTGTCTTCTACCGGTTCCGCAATTTACGATATTTTCCAAAAACCTTTGCCCCTCCCGCCGCGTTTCATTAAACAAGGAAACGGTCTGCGGCCAATTTCCCTAGCGCGGTAGAAGAAACTTAATTACCTACCCTTTCGGTCCTACGAGTAGGTAGGTAGCTATCTTGCACGCGTCCAAGCGTATAGCTATGACAACTGTTGGAAATTCAAGTATCTGCCGTACCGCGAGTTTTTCTATTATTCCCTCAATTCTTGTGCTTCTCCGTTTAAATCCAGATAGGGAGGAGTAAAAACTCAGCGGGCATCCCCTCGTTAAAAGTTCGAACGTAGGAAACTTTAGAGTTATCATTCCGTTCCCCAGTCGGAATAACTTTGATTCTCGCGGTTTTCCTTCCTTACTTTGCCGCGGTTCGTAGCGATCGTCGAGTGTCATCGAGTCAATTTTTCACGCTGATCAGCGGTCCATTAGTGGAATCCAAACGACCAATCTCGTTATCCTGAATAATGTAGGCAAAGCTTGGCAGTGTTAATGTGCATAGAGGAAGACGGAGGGTGGAACGCGATGCAGAATAATTTCTTTCGCAAGAGCGATAGTTTCTTTCCCGCGTTCTAAAAAATTAAAAAACAGTTGTCTTGGGACAGACACCACGTTTGCATTTTATGCCTTTCGCTGCATTATGTAAGGGGGAATTACTACGACGATATAATTCTAGGCCTTCATTCATCGAAGCCAGCAACGCGGGGAATTGAATTTTTCTTGACCGGGTTGGTTATCGATATTATTGCTCCATAGATGCGCATTAAATCACTGGTCTTGATACATATGTAGGTACCGCGTTAAACTGAATGATGCGGTTGTGTCGGAATTTCGCGGTCACGTGCACGCAGCCAGAATTTCATACGTTTCCTGTATGAAATTATCGACAGGTTCGATGATGGTTCGCGCACAGAGCGATATAACAACAAGAGGAGAACGTAAAAGGAGGAGAGAAAGCAGTCTGAAATGGCACGTAGCCACCCTCCTAAACCCTCCTTGGAGGGTTTCCAAGCCGTGGTTGTCGCGAACGCGAAATTACGGTTTACGCCACGGTATCGATACGTGGCGCAAGGGCCAGGCCATGTCGGTCCCTTGAACGATGGATTAATATTCGAGTTTCGAAAACGATCAAAGGGCACGCGTTTGCAAACAGAGGCTAAGGGTAGTTTAGTTTAGTTAGTACTGATCGATAGAGAGGTTTTGCGCGCGCGGTCGAGTTTGAAATAGGTACGCGTAATTTTCCGTGGCTGGGCCGCAGTAGTAAATTAGAAATCGAAACACGACGGAAGGCCGGGGATAAAACGTGCAACGGGAACGGGAACGGGAACGGGAACGGGAACGGGCGGGTTATCAAGATCGCGCAAAATTCGAGTACCGTGCCCGTCGAGAGTCTGTTCTCCAGCGAACGATACCGAGCGATACCGATCGAACGCGCCCAACGGATCAGCGTACTCGCGCAGCTCGCGTGCCTGGATACAATCGCAAACTAGGTATCGAGATTCAGCCTTGAGCCTAAAATTGCGTTTTCGTCGCTACCAATATCCGATTCGCCGATATTGGCAATCTTGTATACGACGGCGAATATGCAGCACTCGTAGCTTCCGAACGATGAAAAGCGTCGAGTTCGCAAAAATTCTTGCTCGTTCGTAATCGACGCGGAAAAATACGAATCTGATCGACTGAATCGAAATTCTGTCACGTTGCGAGAAAGAGAGAAAGAATCCCAGTCGCAACGTTGTAAACGGCTATTTCGTGTATTTTATGGGCACATCCGCGAACGAGCACAGATTCCTAAGATTATATTCTCGGTGAGAAAGTCAACTCACCGGTATCCCTCCGAGTGCACCGAAACGAAAACAAATTACCGCGTTAAAGCCTATTTAATTAGCTGGATGTAGGATGTGGACTAGGTAATTACTATTATTCGTGACAAAAGCGATTTAGTCGGATCGCGTGGAACGTCCCTGTATCAGGGACTGGCAAGGATCAGCAGTGAAATGGTAAAGCGCGAAAAGCTCGGTCAGAAACGTTTGGCCGCTCGTTATTCGAGGTTAAATGGAAAACGGCAGGAATTTTGTAGTTTCGACGGACCCGTAACAGGGTTGGTTCTCCCGTCGAGCCGGGCAGCGCCGTGTCCATGTCCATCCGGCTCGTCGATTTAAACAGTCACGGACCCGCTCCCGTGGACGTACGTGGAAAGCGTGGATGGGGCACGGAGGACGAAACTCAATTTATCAGAAATTGGTAAATAGGTCGGTCGGTAGGACAGGGTAGAGCAGAGCAAGAGGGTGGGGACAGCTGGAAGAGATGGCCAGCAGGGACGTGACGTTGATGACCGCAAAACGAAAATCAGAAACTCCAATTTATCGTGGGAGCAGCTAATTTCCCGGCACTGCCCTGCCGTTTTCACGTCGAACGTTTCGGAGAGGTGAGCTGGCCTAGTTGGTTTGCTGCGTCCTGTTGCCGACACCACCGATGCACACCGACGCGACGCGACGCGACGCGACGCGACGCGACGTATCCGACGTCGGTTGGTCCCTTCTCGGGGAGATTCCTACCATAATTGGCGGACACGGGACAGATCGTCGTGACCGTGGCTTGATCTTGTTTCGAGGGAATGGCCAAATTATCGTAGAATGACGCTCTTCTCCTCTCTTGGCTGCCAGCTGCTTCACTCCGCACATTGTCAGCCGTTTCTTCGCTCTTGCCCGAGAGTGTGCCGTCCATTTAAATTACAAGATAGGATGGAAGTCCAGGGTTGAGCTTTAGGCGGATTCTGCTCCCAATTCAGTTGGACGGAGGGAGGATGAAACGCGGAGATGTAGCTTCCGGGAGGCAAAGGAACAGCTGGCCAGAGCCAAGCAGACAAACGGAGCTGGCTGTTCTCGAGCGTTGATAGGCAAGTTGAATTCATTTGCGCCCAAGTATCGAGGCAACTACCAGCATCAACGGGATTTCCAGCCAAGAACAAAGTCAGCCTGCAGCGTCGAAATTTCAACCATTCCCGTGGAGACCAATCAGCATTTTTATCCGCGCATTTTCACTAACAGTTCAGCCTCGAGTTCGTTTCGAGTTAATTTAGTCGATTCGTTCTCATGGAAGATGGGCAGTAGGTAGCTAAGTAGATGTGAACGAATGGTAGGTCTAGCTGGACTCCAAAGGAGATCCGCGAGTAATTACGTTGAATGGGCGGAGAAAGAAGATCGGGCGAGATTGAAATCGAGTGGCAAATAATCGCGGCTGCGTTTGCGTGTTTGCGGTGTGGCGAGGTGAATTCATTAAACGGGGAATATTCAAGCGATCCGACGCCGACGCCGACGCCGACGCCGACGCCAACGCCGACGCGTTCCCTTTTCCTTTGTTTCATTGCGCGTCTGAAACGCGGCCAGAGTGGTAAACAGACGGCGCAAAAGCAATGGCCGTCGTTATTCAAGCTTTCGTGTACACTGTAGGTACAGTGTTGAGGGTGTAACCAGCCAACTCGGGCGCAAGACCGTTTCGAGGTTGCGTACATGTTGCGCGGTTGATAGATTCACGCATTAATCCCTTGTACATAGGTACTGGATCGATGCGTGAGTGGTGTGATAACTTGCGCAACGTCGGGATACGAGAATCAACAACTTTCAGTCGACAGAAGTGAATTGCTCCTTTGCCGTCTCGGGAAAGATGAAAATTTAGTCCTGTCCAAGGAGGGGCAAAGTTTTCACTTCTACTCGGTTAAGGTAGGTCTTACAATTAGAAGCACTAACGACGGGACACGGAGATAGTGGCGATCTGTGCATACACCTATACAGCTACCTGTATAGCTACCTACGTAGATATACCTGTATGTACGTATGGCGGTGAAACGCTGCTTAGATGTCAAGCTCGAAGCGAAGCGTCTGTTTTATGCACGATTGCAGGGTGAAACGTGGTCGTTCCAAAAGCCGAGAAGACGCCGACGTCGGTGAGAATGAAAGGACAGGACGATAGGGAGTGAGAAGAGCAGGCAGCGGGCAGTGAGCAATGGATGTCGCACGAGCCTGCGACTGACACTACTTTCGAGCGAGCAAACAGGATGAAAAGCTCTTTCGGCGGCGACTTTTTTTTCCCGTGTTATCGTCTCCTGCGCGTCTCGACACGCGCTACACCCCCTTCTGCTTCGTGCGACGAATGGAACTTTGATGAACTTCCGTCGCCTGGTGAACTCCTGCTCGTCTCGTCAAGATACTGGGTTGCAACGATACACCAGACACTTGGAAACGGAAACGCTTGGAGGTATAAGTGCGACGAATTACACGCGACAGTTCCTCCGAACAATTTCGCGTTCTCAGCTTGGGCTTTTGTTCTCTGTAATTTTCATCCCGCCGAGCACGACTCTGTCTTGCGCGCTATTTGCCTATCAATTTGTTCGGGTCAAAGATACGTAAATTCACGCTTACCTACTGTATTCGCTTTGCGTAGCAGTAACGACGACAACAACAACAACAACAACAACAATAGTTCCTTATGATTGATGACGCGAATCGAATAGACGCGTAATACGAGTGTGAAGATAGGTAATTTGGCGAATGCAAGCGGTTAGAGCGAATTTACCCCGATGCGGCCCCGCGGATATGCGAATGAACATGGAGGCGAAAATAGACCAAAAAGCAGCGCTTTCCAGACTCTCGACATTTATTCGGATACGTGTTTTCGCGATGAGCGCTTTAATCGAAATTTCCAGCGCGCGCAGTCGAACGTAATCTAAGCACATAGTAGGTACATACCTCCGTACAGAGACCGATCAGTAACGAACCATCTCTGTCGTTATCGCCCAGGTCGAGATGCCACTCTCGGTGTACTCGACCATCCTACTGCTTCCGATATGTACATACATATGTACCTACCGTTCATCCATCTCCCCGATTCGATTTTCCATTTCCGATTACCGTACTCGTCAAATAGAAAGTTTGCTGATTTTATTCCTATCGTGTAGCGCGTTGCGCTTTTCGAACGCGCGTAAACACGATCGGCAGCGGAACAACTAAATAAACGCTGAATTTAAAGCAAACTATCTATACACGCATCCGTGTAGGTACCTGTGTAGGTAGATATCTATGTATAAACCACTTGCGATTTGGTGGCAAGCAGTGAGAGTGGCGACCTCGAAATAAAGATACGCGCCGCGTGGAATAGCAGAAGACACGCTGCGTTGGAAATTACAGCACGTCACAGTCAGATAAAAGGCTGTTAAGACGTTTGATGACCGATCGTCATAGGTGCATATATACAACGTTACCAAAGGAGAACGTTTGCCGTTAGTCGCCGGATATTAGCTCGTGGTGTTCACAGAGCTCACAGTGCCCACAACAGTGCTCTCGCTGCTTGCCGCTGCTTCTCTTCTCTTCCGTTCCCGTTTTACCGGGTAGCCCTCTCGATTTCGATTTCCAATCGTGGTTTTTGTCCTCGGACAAAGGACCTTGCGACGAACCGTGAACGATAGAACGCGAATACCACTGCTGGCTAACAATACAGACTGCTATCCACTTCTGTGCTGAAAAGCACGCCAGGGAATTGATCAGAGAACGGTTACCAGTCGCTCAAACATTCCCCTTTCCGTCAACATCCGTGGTAGTACAGATTAACTTCAGACGTGTCACAATTACGCACCGAGGCGCGAAATTCGTCTCGGACAACACGAGGAAACGTGGATCGCCGCGAATCAAGGTCAATCTTCGCCACGTCTCTGCACCTACTTTCCTTCCCCCGTCGCCTTTCTGGCAAGCTCTCAAGTCCCCGGCTATGACCCCTGCTCGCATTCCACGGCGGACAAGAGTCTCCAATTACCTACATACCTAACCTACCGCTGAATTAACGAGCTTAATCAGACAGTGGTATCGGCGATTAGTCAGCCTCGTTTGTTTTTACGAATCTGTCTGGAATAATTCGGAGGCCGATACCAAGGGCCCCAAGGATACAGTCGTTGAAAAACGCTAGCGGCTGGGATTAATCGTTATCACCGGGAAAGATACACGATGTCGAGTAATGGCGTCCCTGCCCTTTTTAGTTTTTCCGCTGACGGCTAACGGCTCACGGCTATCGATGCTCGCGTATTACATACATACATACATACATACATATGTATGTAGGTACATATGCATTTCGACTTTCGACTGAACGTGCAGCGGCTGGCTGGATGGTCGTTCTACCGGCACTGGAGGGATCGAATTTCTAGCCGACGAGGCGGGGCTGGCGGGGCTGGCGGGGCTGGCGGGGCTTCAAAAGACTTGGACGCCCAACGACGAGCCGGAAAATAGGCTTTGCAGATTAATTAGCCGCAGTGTACGCGTTAATGGTGAGCTTTTCTAGGTTGGAAGCTTGCAGCCAACGATGTAGCGTAATAGTTGGCCATCGTGACGCGATCGGCCATTTCACGAACACTGGCCAATTAACTTTTTCATTAGGACGAACGTGGCCGGGCCGCGCCAGTGCCCGCGTTTTGTTCTTCCTCCGAGTTCTGCGTCGAACAACGGCGTGCCGAATTAACGAGCTTTCCAGCCTCGACCACCACCCCCTCGCCCTAGGATTCTAGATTCTAGATTCTTCTACGCCGCGTCCCATCGATTTAATGCCGCGTTTCCCGGACCAGTTGTACCCACCCCTGCACTCCGCTTCGTTAAAAATAATTTCTGCCACCAGCCGCGTCACGGTTGTCGGCGACTTATTATCCGCGGCCGTGGATAAACAAGGAAAACCTTAAAACGTGACCTAGTCAGGAAGCAAAGAACAATTCATCTTTTATCGATGCGATTCATCGAGCTTTTATTTCGATAATTAATCAACGCGACCCGAGCTCCCTGGCAAACAAACTATCGCGCAAACGAGGGAACGAGAGGAAGGAAAGGAGAACGACGTAGAAGGGGTGGGAATAGGGTGGGGAAACAAGACAGCAGGAACAGAGAGAAAGCGACGCGCGGGGAAAGTTTATGAGTTTATGAGAGTTTGCGTGGAAGGCGGGGCTTGGGCCGGGGAACAAAATAAGAGGCTCCTCCAACTATCCACCTACCGTCTCGTATCTTTTTCATTTACGCGCTGTTTACAACGCGTCGGGCATTACTTTTTATCGCGCCACGAACGCCACCATCTGAATTACTCGAACGCCACGCCACGGGCTACTGCAGCTACTGCTAACGGTTCCTTGCGAGTACAAGGAAAACAGGTCAGGGGGTGGGGGCTAAGAGAACGATGCGTTCTTTTGCACTAGAGCTGGTTTTAAGTCTCTCGGATTCTCGGCGGGCTTGCAAAGTACCGCGAGCACCGGCCAGTGCAATCATGTCGCGAACGCCAACCACCTCTCTCGGCTTCCACCCTTCTTCTTTCCAATCCTTTCTCCTCCTTATCGCTACCAACTATTCTTGGCTAATTTCCAAGGCATCAAGCACTTTACACATCTAAACTCGCCACTAAAACTTATCAACAAGGAGAGTGTAGGGGAAAGGTGTCTAAAACGTCCCCCTTTGTAAGTTAGTTTATCTACCTTATTATTGGCTTAGATCAAATTTAGCTACCTGATCAACTATATTTTTTCAACAGAAATTAAACTGAGTCACAAAATATGCAAACATAATAAATTAAAGCAATTTAAAAAGAAAAATCAAATCTTGGATCATTTTTGGTGCATAATCAATGAATAGAAATACTCAAAATCAACTAACAAACATAAGAAAATGAGATCAGCTTTACAGACTCAAATTTATTCACACACTCCCTGGCATTCCTGGGATCATTTTACCCTACTACAGAGGGATCGTATGACAACTCACATTCAGTGCGGTTGAATAACGTGAAATTATTACATTCGGTTATTGTCATTAAATTCGCGAAAAAAAACAGCTTAGACGCTAAACACGTTAAGCCGTCTATGACAAAAGTTACGCAACATTGATTTTTTTCTTGTTTATAACACACTGATATTTACGTGGCACTTATTGACGACACATACCTACATAGGCTGAACTTTTGTACATCGATATTAAGAAATAGCAGCGCCAATAGGCACAGAACAGCCAGAAATTCGCCACCGATTGCTTTGGTTTTTGGATATGTTTTAGAGAACAGACAAATAAGAAACAGGTGTCTTTTTATTTTGGCCTGTTTGCATGTTTAAGGGGTGAAACAACCCCTCAAATTTACAAGATTTTCAGTTGTTCAAGTACAATATGTACCTACCTATCTATCTGCCTAGAGTGCATTTCGACTTCCTTTGCGCCAACAGTTTGATACTTTCGAAATAGCTTGCGATTAAAATGATTCGTGACCGGCGAGAATTATTCGTGGAAAATTGAACGAAAGTCGACAGG
Organism: Andrena haemorrhoa; assembly: GCA_910592295.1. NCBI lineage: Eukaryota > Metazoa > Arthropoda > Insecta > Hymenoptera > Andrenidae > Andrena > Andrena haemorrhoa. The sequence continues at coordinate 64,551 of OU342944.1, read as the reverse complement.
TTCGACGTGAACTTGAAGATCAGAGAACGAGAAGAATGGTGACTCCGTGAAACGTTGCGGAGAATTGCCGGGCGGCCGACCTAACCGGACGAGAGGCGCTTAAAACACGTTAAACACTCTACGCTTTCGAATGAAGAAAGTTTTATCGATGCAAAATTGCAGGAACGTTTGTACCAAGAGAATTTTCTAAATGCGCGGGATATTTTCTAACGAGGGCTTGCCCGCGATGTTCCACGTTGGCGTTGCCGCGTACCAACGCGTCCACAACTACGTAGGTAGGTGCCAACTTTATTCGTTACTTCTCAATGCCGGGCGTACAGAAAGCAGAGTCGAATTAAATTGCATTTCAAGTGGGAACCAAGGAGGAAAAGTAACTGCGGTAAATCCGATAATCTCTGCTAGCCAGTACCCCCGCTTTAACCGTCCATACCTACACGGATCTTTTCATCGGAAATCGCAGATGCTTCGAGCAGATACGTTACGTAGAGTACCTAAGTACCTACATATGTACGTACTCCGAATGCTTTGAAACGAGCCCATCGTGCGTGCATCGGTTTCTCATTACGTATATGTATGTACATACATATAAGTAACCGTGCCGCTGTCGAGATGTTTCGGAGACCAGCATTAGATTCGCCATGCTTGGTTCGCTTCTCTGTCGAATTTCTGTCCCTTTGATTCAGAAATGAATAATTTCACCGATATGCTGCTATCGCAGCAATTCCTAGGGCAATTCCTAGCGCAATTAATACCTAAAAGTGACGTTGACGCGTGCTAACCAAGACGCACAGCTACGACAGCTTTAATTAATTTCTGCAATATGTATAATGCACGATCCCTTAGGAGTATGCCAGGTAAATTGGATAGGTATAGGACGCGTAACATCCATCCGAACGCGACAATTTCACTCGCTATTCTCGAAACACGCGAAAGCTACAGGTAAGTCTCCTTTCGATTTGGTTCCTTCCCTTGGAAGGGATCCATCGCTTTCCGATACCTGAATCAGCAGCATCGGCGATTCACGAATCGCAAAGCGAACGAAGGACTGCTGCGTGGAAATTTGCCGCAACTTGGCCAATAAGGGAGGAGCACCTGAAATAGGCGCCAGAGGTTGGAGGAGGTTGAAGGAGGTTCTCGAATCTGGAAGATCCTAACAACGTCTCTGACAAACGACGCGCGGTCGTCCTCTCCTACCGCTTGATCAATTAATCGCGTGGACAGCGGAATCGATGAGGATGCGCGTCGCGGTCGCCTCGACAGAGACTAGTCACCCAGAGCCAAACATCTTTGTCGAAAATGGACAGGGGGAGAATCAGAAGTGGAAAATGTTGGACACGCGAAGCCGCCTATTCGAAGGCACGTTGCTTTTATCCACAGCCTGTATTTCTCGATTAAATCCAATCAGTATTTATCAGAAATAAATGTTACGGTGGAAGGAGTAAAAAAATCTATTCAACCATTCAAGGGATATGAATAAATGTGGTTGAATGGCGGGGAATTCCACTACCGCGTGGAAGCCCTGTTCCACGAATCCGAGAATTTGCTGTGAAATCACTGACATCTCGCGCGCATTATAGAACAGTCCATCGGAGTTAATAAACGAAAGCCAGCTGTAATCATAAAGCGGTGCGTGTATACTCTTTGCTGTGTACATACACGGAATGATTTCCGGTGGAATTTGCACGCTAGCATTCATCGTTTGATTCGATAAAATTCTAGGTAAAATTCCGCCGGAATCAGTTCTCTCGGGTGCACTTCAAACATCAATCCAGTAAATCGTAGGTATTTGCAACGAGCTTCGTTCATTCGCTAACGCGTTTCATTCCCCTGATTTCCGTTAATCTGTAAATCGAGCCACATTGGAACTCGTCTATGTCTTCTATCCCGTGCGATTTCCTTCGGGCGGCTGCTGAAAGGAACACGCATCTATGCATCCGCTTCGGAAAGGAACAACTCTGGCCGAGCCTAATTTGCGCGAGGATACATATAGGGAAAGGTGATGCAGTACCAGGCAGCGTACAGTAGGTACCGGCCACAGCTAGATTTTGCGGTGACGTTTTTTTTCTCCAGTATTACCAGAGTTTTCAGACGTTCAACGTTTACGCGCTGGTTTTCCTCACGACAAAATTTATTTTTCATAGCGGATTTCTTTTTTTTTCAGGTAACTAAATAATTCTGTCATATTACGTACCTTATTTTTAGACTATTAGGCATACATAACTGTCCCGATTTCACAATTTGCTTTGTATATTACGCATCAAACCTAAAACTGTTTTTACGTGCTTGTCGTGTAGTGGCGGCCAAATTTGTTTAATTTTTTTCCAATAATAATTAAAGTCCTTAGATTTTCCTACTGTGTTTCTCTATAGAAAAATATCCGAAATTAAACAGGAAAAATGGAAAATGGACGCAGAACGATGTGAATGTGGCTTTGAAAATACTACTCTTCACACAAAATTTGACTAAACTAAGCTAAAGTAAACTTAAACCAGGTTTTGATGAACAAGTCATCGAGTGCATCATTTATAAAGCATCATTCAACAAAAATTTGGCGCAGACTTTATCTAAGGAGGCGTCCAGGTATTGTCGCCAAATATTGTCTCCATATCGAACGGGCGTCCAGGAATATTCTCCCGTACTCTCCTCTCTCAATAATCGGTTATCTAAGAAGATGCTCCGTACTCTCTCGATCGACAAACGTCCAGGTATTATCACCGAACTCTCCAGATCGGTCGAGCGTCCAGGAACAGAACCTAGTGCGTTCTCTCTCTAGGCAAGCGTCCTCGGTGTGTACAATATTATCGCCGAACTCTCCTGCTGGAGTCCCTAAGCTGTCTGAGACCGGCCGTTCGTCGTGCCTCGTCCTCTCCCTCAGAGCTGCGAAGGCGAAAATATTATACCTTTGCGGGCCTCTAATTTATAGTATTTATACCCGATCGTTGCTATCCGCGGCCGCAGAAATCAACAGATGCGTTGTTAAGCGCGGGCCTCGCTCACCGCAGTTCCGCGTCTTTGTTCCCGCGTATCAGTTTATCCTGTAACCTGTAACCCGCTACAGGTTATGCGGTATCCGTAGAGATTAAACTACAGCACGCGCCGAGATTCGACTCGCAGTAAACAGCAAACAAGGGTCGTTTAATCTCACCTGGCCGCTTCCCTTTTGCGTTGTCGTTAGAGATTAGGACCCCCGGGGCACGGGTCTGCGATACGATGTACGAATCTTTGTACGTAATATGTAGGTACTTACTTATGTAGATATGTTCGTATCTGGTGATATCGATGAAAGCAGCTGTCACCGAAAAATGTTCGGGGAAAAATCCGACCTCCACTCACAATCGGAGGTCGACTTGTTCGTTCTCGGGTTCATTTGCTAGTTTGCTAAGCGGAATTGCATGCCGTTCAATAGCCGATATCTATCGATTCCTCTGAATAACGATTCTATTAAAGCAAAGACTGGCTGGGTTTCGGGCCGAGCGGAGTGCTCCTGGCGAAACGACAATATTTCGACCACGTGCCGCGCCAAGCTCGATTATTAGACCGTACGAGAGTTGAGCCATTCCCACTACCTATTTGTTCCGAGGTGCGCTCGCACGGTTGATTCGCGTTCGGGGAGTGTCGATTAGCGAACAAGGAAAGACCTACAATATAAAGCTTTCTAGGCCCTGGAGCACGATCCTATCGTTTTAAAGTCTGCCGTCGAGAAGTAAGTCTGGGTTAGGTAGATACGCCGGTCACGTGTCGCGGAATTCAGTTTCGCGACCAATTAACCGGCTAAAGCGCTTAGAAGTGCACTCGGCCACGATTTCGAGGTGAGCTGTACGCGCGTGACGAAATTTCAAACGCCTCGTTTGCGTGCGAGACCGTTCGCAAAAGCCTGGAAGAGCATCGGCGCGGCGCAATCCTGGATGAAGGGCTTGGGAAATTTCACCGGGCACAGGAACAAGTTTGGCTGGCTGGGAAATCTTATCGACACCGCCCCATCCGTTCTACGGTAACAACTTACGAGGGCGAGAAGGAAAGTCGAAAGGCCAAAGTGGACGAAGATTTAGAGCGTTCGTAGATCCTGCTAGCGGATTCGGCGAGGAGCAGGAGCCGACAAGTGTGTCGGTAACAGATTGCACGATTTCGCGTGGGAACGAGCAAATTAATTCGTGTTCGTCGTTTCACGTCCAAACGTTTCAACCGTTACTGAACGTTCGACGAAATTTCGCTAACTAAAATTTCAAGTGCACACGTTTCCGGATGCTAGGCACTATCGCGAATAGTGGAAAGCAATTTTGCGGAAACCGTTCAGAACGCGGTGTGCATTGTCGCGGTGAAGCAATACCGATCGTTACACGCACGCGCATAGCTCGGTGTCGCGAACGTCGTTACGCCGACCCGTCGGACATATTAAAAACATCGATGATGGATACTCGCGTAAGGCGTATAAATCTGGCCGAGGTTACTCTGGCGTTTCCACCGCGCATCGATGAACACGCGAAAAAATGCCCTTCAACACTCTCTACTCTCCCTACTATATAATATACATACATATAGGTAGGTACACCTGTGATGAATCGATCAAGCTTCGGCTCGGCTGGTTAGTTGTTTCCTGCGTATAGGTAATAATACCACGAAGCGTCGCGTCACTCGTCACGGAATTATTACCGATACTTTTACAAATATCTCGCCCCCTCCAAGAAAGTGAAGAAAGGCTGCTGAATTCGCCGCTGGCGACCACGTCCCGCAAATAGTAGGCAGGTATGTAGGTATATTCTTTTACAGGGCAGTGGATATGTTACGCGTGTTCTATCGCGGAGGTACATCGTGTTCACGGTGCAACAGCACTTTCAGCTTTGAGCCGAGCGATGTTTTATGGGGCAATGAAAACGGACGGCATACGCAGTCGCGTTCATTCCCAACGTTGCGTTGCTTGGTACGCGTTGCTTACCGTACACTGTACCCAGAACATACGACGGTGCGGACTGGCCGCCAAGTATAGCCGTATGAACCTGCATACATAGCTATATGTATGATGCTTATACAATATATGGTACATGTACCACCTATGTAGCTAAGTATAGGTAGGTACGCTCCAGGCTGGGCTGACTTTTCAAAGATTTAATTGGCGGCGCTTTCGTAACGAAAAGTGGGTTCGCGCTGGTCGTCCGTTTACCCAGCTCGCATTAGATTAAACGTCAGTTGCACGCCAGTGTATTTGCGCGACCTCTCGTCCCGTACGAAAGAAGCGTATTTGGACCGGCGATAATTTATGGGATGTTTCGAGTTTGTCGGCGACACACGCGCGTAGTCTTTCATTCGTTAAACTGATTGTGAGTAAATCATCGGCGCGAAATTCTTTCGAATCCGAATACATATAACGCTGTCGCTATCATTTTCTCCTGTCGGTATACCGACTTGGCTAATTTGCATAGGTACTTTGCTTCTCCACGAAATCCTCGATAAGGACGAGAGACAGGTTTATTCTGATTTTTTGCGAAGGTCAATCGTCGCGTGGAAATAACTTAGACGCGCTTCGGGGCAATTAGCATAGATAGAATTGGAAGCAACGCGTCGAGACGTCCGTAAACGTGACTGAAGCAAGAATTAATGCACGAATTAAATCCACGAGCACAACGGGGTGCAGCGCGATCCGAACGCACACATACCTACACACACTGTAATCCGTCTCGCGGATTTATTTTACAGCGTACATCACGAAGGCGTGCCGTTGGGATTTACTAGAAACCACCGCAGGATCCATCCATCAATTTATTTAATCCGATTACCCGTATCCTGCATTCGTCATCGATTGTATCCCGACGTCGCGGATTGGAAACCGCATCGATCCTAAGCAAAAATTATTACTTCAGACCCGGCGCGCGGTGTCGGGCTTCGCGGCACCTTCATCTTTTCCCATTTCGTCGATATGTCTGTGTACCACGGCCAATTGAAATTTCTCGCCATTCAGCGCCGACTCGGGCCCATCTTCGATATAAAGACCAATACCGCCGCCCCCGATTCCCAGTCATTTCCCGCCGCGCCGTTCGTCACTGAATATTCCAGAGGAAACCGCGATTATTTCTTCGAAACATGTCGTCCGGGACAGTCGGCCCGGTACGTAGCTGGAAAGAAGCTGGGACCACGGAACAAAGGAAGGAAGGAAGGAAGGAAGGAGCGACGTTGGAAGAAGCCTTGTCGTCGATGCATAGGTAATCAAGCTAGTGCCAGTGGACGATGAATAATTGCCAGAGGTTCGTATAGCGGAATTTCTATCGCTCGATAGCTGGGGCTATATAGGATAACGGTAGAGCAACGGTGGACCAAGCCGAAGAAAAAAGCATTACTTAGTAGGGTCGAGAGCGTTTGTAAAATTCGTTATCTTGCCGCGACACTTGTTTCATATTTATGAGAAGAGTTTTAGCATATTCAAAACATAAATTACTTTCAGCGGCGTAAGTCAACTAGCCAATAAAATACTGGTTGGAGTTTATCTGCTAGGCCGCAGGATCGTCGCGTCGCGTCGCGCGAGGGTAGAGAGGGGACGGAGAAGGACGGCCGAGGGGCAGAAAGTTGAATTATGCGCGATCGGGAGAACCTACATACACTACTTAGCTACGTAGGTGTAGCGCGACGAGAGCGCGACCTTTCCCGTTTTCCACGGAAAATCGTCTGACCGCTTTCCTTTTACGATGCAAATTCCACGGCAGACAACCACGCCGCTTTTCTCTCTAGCCACTAGCCGATCGGCGTGATTCGCTTGACACGTTGACGGACCTAAATGAGTTTCGTGCCTCGAGATACGACCTACACCGAACGCGCGCGGAATTGCAGAATTTTGAAATGCAAACGGAACGACCGCGAGCTCCAGCGAGTTACGCTCGCTCTCGCGTTTCTGCCATTTAATTATTCGAGTTTTCAAAAGATTGCGCGTCCAATTTCCCACCAAACTTGAGCGCGACGCTCCAACAGGCTACAAAAAGGGAAAGGAACGCTCGAATAAGAATCCAATCGATTCGCAAGCTTATAGTTTCCTTTGGAATTCTTTCTTCGGCTGCCTCGATATCGCTTGCAGTCGCCCGCGCCGCGCCGCGCCTAGCAGCTTTCCCTCCGCAACGAAATGAAATATCTTCTGGCAAGCTTCAGCAAATAGCTAAAAGTACTCTGAATCGTGCCAGCAAGCTTATGCTACATCGAGCGGAAAATTACAAATGGCCGAAACGGACTCTCTCTCTCTCTCTGCAACTGGCAATGCCACCGGTCCTTTTTCTGTAACTGAACGCTCGCTTCGCCGAATGTGTAATTTGTAATTCTTACCGCTACGACTCGTGCGGATCCATCCAGATTATACAATTTCTTCCGGAGGAAAGTCGTGCAACGAATTCATCGGCGTCGAGTTTTATTCATAATTCCGAACGGCTCCTCAAATAGAATTATCTTCTCGCGTAGCACTGCAGCGTATCTATAGGTATAAAGTCCACAATCGAAACACATGACGCGTTTCGACCCCGAACGCGGCATCAGAATTTCGCGGCAAATAAGCTACCGAATTAAAACAACCGCTTCCTCCTCCCCTATTCCTTCTCTTATCGAGCGCTTCTTTAATCTCCTCCTTGGACGGTGAGCCCTCGAGTTGGAGGATTCTGGGTACACAAATGACGGAGCGATCGCGGTAACCGGTTTACCTCTACGCACGCTTCCAGCTCCAGCCAGGGTAATTTACCGGCGCGGCGATAAAGCTCGCGTCCGGTGAAACAAAGCACCGCGATGCTCACGGGAAGGAAACTTCATTTTCTTACATCCGGGGCACAGACAAACGACCTCGTTTATCACCGACTGACCTTTCGACCGTGATATCTAGCAGCAGCGTGCCGCAACACACTCGCAATTCGTCCACCTGTCCGCGCCAGCTTCCCTGCGCATTGCCCACGGCTCTGCTGTGCTTTCCTTTTTCTCCTTCGAACCACCTTTCTGCTCTGGTTCTACACGGTTCGTCCTCCGCGTTGTAGCGCATAGCTGGCTATTACCGTTGTCCTTTGCAAACTTATTCGCTCAAGTTGAAAAGCGCTCGTTTCTTCTGTTGCAACGCGACATTTCGCTAGGTATCATTAGGTATTAGCTGTTCCAGGGTTTTGCGAACATTTCTTGCTGGTTCGTCATCGACGGTCGTCCTCGGACGCGGGACAGTGGGATAGTCGCCACGCTTTCAACGTCTTTGCTTCGCTATTTGTGTTTGTTGTAGCAGCATAACGCATTGGTCGTATAGGTACCTATATACGCAGGGTGTTCGTAATGCTTGGCGCGCTCCGTTCCTCATACTCACGGAAGGGATAGACGGCGAGGACAGTGCAATAAGGAGATCATTAGGTATCCGCAAGCACGGAGGAATACGATTTTGCTGAATAATTGAGAACGCTTTGAGAGTTTACGCGCGATCACGGTAGAGGGTTTAGTTGAAGAGATCCAAGCACATAGACATACGCGGCTCCCACACAGATTCCCGCATTATGCATTTGGCGGCAGTGCAATAAACCGGCATTACGAATTACGTGTGTGTGTGTATACGCATGTATGCGAGATGATCGTCTGACTACAGTCGCGCGGAATACTACAGCCAGGAGCAGCTTCTATAGCAATTACCGACAACAATGGGCCTGCTAATGTAAGCAGATTTGCTTCGAGCCATTCGCGTTATTTACTTGTACGATTGTTCGGGAGCAGCGTCGCAAGATCGGCGCGTGAATCGATTCAGCCGCCAATTCCAATTGCTCGCTGACTGGCTAATGCCGACCAGCTTGCTAACGCGATTTTATCGGAATCCTATAGATTAGGTACTTAGTTAGATACCTACCTATTGTAGAGAAGCACGGAGGGAGCACAGAAATATCGTGGTAGATCGGCCCAGGCTCGTGTATTTTAATATTTTATACATTAGCGCGACTGTTCTCCTACCACCACCTTGTAGGTAAATCAATTCTCCAACTACTTGGCTCTTGGCTGCTGAGTTGCATTTAAGCGGATCGGTGGCAGTGGCAAGTAGCAAGTGGGCACTGGTAACCGCGAACGGGACAGAGAAACGCTTTTGAATGCGAGAAAGATTTGGAAGCTCGGCTGGGTTTCGATATTTGTTCCCCGATTTCGCCCGCGCCCGAAGGAATGGATTTCGTATTACCTATGCGATGATAAACGGAGGATCGATGCTGGTTCGCCTCTGATGCAGATGGCCATGTTTCATTCGTCTATTGCCCGAGTACAATCAGCAGCAGCGGAAAAGCCGGCCAGTGGAATTTTCGTAAACGCATTTGCCCGTATTATCGCGAGCATTTGTCGGGCGGCGCTATAGGTAGCCGCGGCTTCGCAATGAATCTACAATAGGAACCACCGCCATTCACCGTGCGTGGAGAGTATAATCAGGGTGGTTACAAGACACAATAGGCGACGATGCGAAGCACGGGAAACGCCAAGCGTGTTTCAACGAACCGTCCACCGAACAACTCCGCGTAACGGGGAATCTGCCCGCTCTATTATGTAAGTACCTATTTCGTTATGCTACCTGTCCATGATTCGATTAATTTTTTAATAGTTGACCGCCCAACTGTTTCGCTCAGATTAAACGGACGCGAAAAGAATGAAAGAAAGGAAACAAGAAAGCTCTGCTCTAGGATAATCGCGGGATGCGATCCAAGTGGAAACTGGAAACGATCGCCCATTTACTGCAACGAGTCCCGGGCCGAGTAGCGCGTAGAATTTAATCCAGCGAAGGAAGAAGAAGGGGACGGTTTAAACGAGCCATCGGCACACTCGTTCGCCTTCCAAGCTTTCGGAATCTTTGAAAATCCGGCCATTCGTTTTTGGTCCGACAACACAAGGCCGGCAACTACCTACTTAGGTACCTGTATATCCGGTGCCCGGCGTCCCGGGCTTTGTCGAAGAAAGAGAAACGAGCGGAGAAGAAAATGCCGCCTATTTTCGTTTCACCGCCACTGCCACCGAGACCCCATTCCCCCGATCGTCTCGCTCCTCTTCCATTAGCCGATTGTATTTCGAGTCGAATAAGTCTTACCTGCAAATCCTTGCCTCCACTGTAATTGAATACCTCTTCCCGGTCGAGCCACCGAGAACAACGTACCCCGAATAAACGTCGAGGGCGCGTTTTAATCGTCACGTAGGTATTTCTCCGGCACGAAAACAAACGCCTCTCGCGCCGATGAAAAACGCGCGCACCCAGGGAGCCGTAACAGGGGAATTCGCTCCAACATACGTAACTCGTAGAGGTCAACGGTTAAAACACAAATGGATTTTCCGCCGGCAAGATATTCTATGCTTTTTCCTCGAGCGGCCCAATGTAAAGCTTCAATTTCCGTTTTCTCGCCACCCCGGCCCCATTACTATTTCTATTATCTTGGAATAAGGAAAATGCGAGCCGTTACGCGTGGTCGTCGTCCGTTCAGTCCGTTCAGTCCGTTGCATGGTGCTCCGGTCGCGTCAAGCTCGTCGACGGTCGAGCTTCGAGCTTTGAGCTTTGACGAACGATCAAAGGAAACGCTTGCGCGTGAATGGGCATTTAACGGATAACCGAGACAAAATGGATTTTGCAAACTACCCTCGACAAGTAGTTCCGTAATAGAGTTGGCTTTCCCCTTAATCTTTTACCACGTTTGCGTGGTTATTCGCAGGTTGCCTACCACATTCCATGGCAAACGGGTTGCTGGCAGCCACCAATCGATTCCCACAAAAGCTCGTTCCCAATGACGGAAAGGACTACATATACAACTACTGTACAGGGGAGAGGTGCCATAAAAGGGACACATTTGTTTAGCCTCCATTTCTAACAATGTCATTATAGGTACTATTTAAAAAACAAGTACCTATGTACACCGATAGAAAGCACGTTTGATTCCCTCCAACAAAGTCTTCGATTTTCAAATAAGTGGAAAATGTTCATTTCACGACTAATTAGGTGGTTTTAAATGGGACATTATAAGTCATCGTGCAAAGGGACACGTTAATAAAAATAAGCTTGTCAAGTATTACAATTGTATTTGTAAATCTTAATGATACAAAGCAATGGAATCTATGAAAAAATTAACTCTGTTCTATAAATCATCAATATTTCTGACTATCTTCGTAGAGTGTGACTTGTCGTTAATGCTTTAACAGCTTTTTTAGTTATAAAGTAATATTTATTATCAACTTTATGTCTTACAAACTAAGTTTAACATAGGAATACCCACGAGTGGTAAATATAAGTACGTATATAAAAAAAAATCTATAAAACACTTAAATAATAAAATAGTTTTTGAATTCAATTCCACTTGAACAGAAATGAGATCAATTGTATTAAACTAAACTAGGTGCGTTTCCATATTGCAGATTAAAGATTTTATTATTAATTTTTCACGATAAAGTTTGTCGCTCTGAATAGTCACTTTATTAATTCTAAAATTTAAAACAATACGTCATTAACTAATAATTGACAATTTAAAACAATGTCATCTATGTATCAAGACGATGCACTAATAACTTTACAGGAAAGTAAAATACATATAGGTAGTGTCCAACGGTAAGTACATGTGTATGAGAGGGACAGCCATAAAACGGTCGTTCCATTTAAGACTATAAGTGAGTTTAATATAAAATAACCTCAAAGCAAATAAAATTAACAATTATAAGCTTCCCTGTTAAGTATTTTCGTTTCCGTTTAATACAAGCTATTTTAATGATACCTATAACATACCTATTAACACTTTGTATGTCTCTTGATCGCAAAAAACGACACAGAAAACCAACGAATATTTTTCTTTTACTGCCGAAAAACATCAACCGCGGATTACCTACTACCACGTACTCTGTTGCGCAGTGAGACCGCGGTGAAATTACGTCAAGCGACTGGGCACTAGTGTTGACATAAACAGGAAAATATGCGCTTAGAATTTTGGCAATTCGATTTGTCCCATCTAAAACCTGTCCCTTTTACAGCACCTATCCCCTACTGCATAAGGTGGGGAAAAGGGGATGGAGCGCATCGAGGCCAGTGGGATTTCGAGGCTCTGGTGGAGAAACTTTTCGATAGAAGCGGTGGTTGGTCTACGGAGACTTTAACGAAGGGATTTCGACCGATCGACAGAGATAGTTCTTCCCTGGACAGGAATAATCCAGACGGCCAGGATACGCAAGTTTTAATTGTCTGTCTCGGACAATCGCGCCGCGAGGGTTGTAACGTAGAAACTTTAACCCACCAATTTCGTGCAATCAACGTCGACATAATATAACAATTATAACTATTCGGTGCGGAGAGGGTGGAAGCAGACGGTCGCTCGGGGCCGTCGGAATCGGACCGAGTTCGCCGGGCCATCCAACCGAATGGAAGGGTAGGTATATGTACGTATCGGTAGGGGAGAAGCAAACAAAACCTGTGGGAACAGCAATTCAGAACGAAAGCCTCGAGTATGTAGCGGGCACGCGTAGAATGCGCTATTTTGTCTAATTTCGTTGCCTCTTTCTTCGCTATGCATCCACCAGCTCGATGCTTCAGTTGTTCAGTTCACGTATTAGGTACCTACCTATTGGCTTGTCACAGGAGCAACTGTTCACTTTCGGGATCGGGATCGGGATACCTATACCTACGTGCAACGTGGGATTTCACTACAGAACGTAACGCGTTTGGATCGGGGGAAATCGTTTGCGAGAAAATTCCCGCTCCATTGGAATATCTGTATTTCATGGACATCCGAGGCCCGGTGACTACGGTAGGTTATAGGTACATATGTACCTGAGAGACGGAAAGGAAACCGTCCAGGCATCGTCGCTTGCCAGTCGAATAGCGTCTAAAAAGTCTAAGGGAGCGGCTGCAGCGAAGAGAAACTTTCTGCCCGGCGAAAGACGAAAGTCGGAATGCTGGCGCTGTTGGCAAACCGGATTTCTCTAACTCTTAAATATATTGTAGCAACGGGCGTATTGGTGGAACGAGTTGGGCGGAATAGAGACGCCAAAATGGATTTACCGCCATCGCACAATTGAAACGAATTAAAGAGCATATAAGAAGCTTGCGAGATAGAGCCTATTGTCTATTGGAATGGAAGAGGAGCTGGAATGATCGCATTTTCATTGCCGTTGAACGCATATACGCCTTTTAGAGTGTGTATGCACGTGCACACGCTATCGCGGCGTAAAGCCGAGGCAGAGTCAAAGGATGCGTGTAGTAGGGTGAGATTCCCAAGCCCTTCGGGATCCGAGATATAACGCCGCGGCCGGTTTAAATCCGGAACAGTTATAAACATTACCGACCAGCTTATGGTAATTCCATGCCCGGTCTAATACCATTCCTCTGCAACGTGAAACCGCAAAGTCATGCACACCTTTGCTCCTGATATGCGACTTTTTAACGATAGGCACTATTCGTAGTTTCACGGTCAAGGAATCTACCACGATTCGGTCGAAACACGAGGGAAACTCTTGAGGAAAGAAAAGGTGGAAAGGAGGACCCGATGATAATATGCTCCGTTTCGTTAAAAGAACAGTCGCGATAATGAGCAGCGACGAGGGTGCTTCTCGCTCGAGCGTCATTCCCTTTCCCCGTGTCTGTCGCGACAATCCTAATAATCCATGTAAAACGAGTCGCAAGATCTCCCGGTAACGATTGCCATTCATTCTGGCGAGTACCTACAGTTGCGAGAGCAATACAGAATAATCCAAGCAATCTCCGACTATGTGTCTTCTACATACAGGTATAAGTAAATACGGTGAAAAGAAGGTAGGAAGTAGGTAGGAATCGGTATTCCGTAGAACGACTGTTCGGTAACGCGCTCCTCAATCTCGCGGCAAGTCTGCTCGAATAAACGAAATCGATAGGCGAAATGTCCGCAGGAAGATTCAATCTTGCCGACGCGACGGCGCGACGTGCACATTTACCAATCTAATGCATCGCAAATCTTTCAACTGAAACGAGGTTATGTTGGCCGAACCAAGGTTGGACGGTACGTAAGTACCTACCTAATACGTAAATTTCCATCCGCCTCGGCTGTTTCGATTAGGACGAGAAGTTTCTCTTGTTCCAAGCGCAGCACCGCTTAACGAGGGCGAGAAATAGAGTAACGTTCTTTCGGGCGTTTGCAAATTTCCACACTTGGACCGATAAAGTAGAAAATTCGGTGTGGCGGTCGTTGCCGAGAATGCCGAGGGAATGTCACTGAATTCCCGTGGAAGAATCGAGAACAATTGAGCGCGTCCGTTCTGCGGTGGAAAAGTGGACGAGATAGGCGCGAGGGGTTGTTGCGAGGGGAGCACGATTTCAAAACGGCGCGACGGCGGATTCCGGGGTCGGCATTAATTCCGAACCACCGGCAGCTTACAAAGCAGCATGCGCTGACCTTAGTTGGATTACGTTTGCATTAGGAACTCGAGCGGAATGCCGCCCTCGAGCGGCTACGCCCGCGCCGCGGCCACCACGATTTACAGTTCACACGTCGTGAACCGACCACGAATAACCGATTCGTGCTCGGAACCGGCTCTATCGGGCAGAGTTAGTGGCAAACGTGAAGGCACCCAGCACGCGCACAGCATCCGTCAACGCGATCACGGATTATGTAATCGAATCGACGCTTAACTTTCACTTTTTATATTCCTACTTCCCGCTCGACATCATTCCGATAACCACTTGATCGAGAACCGAGTCACGGCAAACGTAAACGCGTGCGAACGCATTGGAGACGGAGGAGGCAAGCTGCTACGACGCCGACCGCGACCGCGACCGCGACCGCGACGGCGACGAGTCGAGATCGAACACCACATCGCCATATTATATGTACCTATGTAGGGGCGACCGCCCAAGTAAATTTAATTCAAATCGCGCCGTGGAACGGAATATTAATTGAATCGGAAAATTCGTTTCCCCTGCCGAGGAGGAATATTGATGTAGTGGCCGATTAAAATTATAGGCTACCACGCATCTGGAAAAATTTCATCTTTTGGGACGTGCGTAACGAGCATGACGATCGAAGCGAGCCGAATAATTAACGTTGCACAGATCGTTAGGCTGCAATCAGTGTTCCGTTATCTCGACTTTCGTGCTCTGCTGAAATTTTCGTTACGTCCACGTACTTTTTTCCCGTTCCTCCTACTCCCCGAACGGACTCGTTCGACCGTTCGTCTCTCAATTTCGCCAAATAAAACGAGGTTGGCAATTCCACGGCGGACGTGACGAACCCGTGGCGAAGAACGCATCTGCGGACACCGAACTAATATTAATTCAGATCGCGTCCCGGGATGGAATATTAATTGCATTGAGATACTCTTTTTCCCCCCTACGCCGCATATACCCAGCGAACGGCTAGGTTCCCATCGAATTTCAACATCCATTTTTACACCGATAGGTACCTACCTACCTACCTACCTACCTACCTACCTACCTACCTACGGCTCTTCGAGGGAGACGAGATTTTACTTCGCGGTCTCGCGTTGCACGGGCAACAGGCTCGAGGCGGAATTAAACGAATCCAGCAGCTATGTAAACGTTTCAGCGATCAAAGTGCATTACAAACATGTAATTGCCGCCCTCGTAGCACCTTGTAACATCCCGCGGCGCGGCGCGGCGCGGCGGTGAATGTTGTAAATGCCTCGAGGAAGCGAAATCCGCGGCTGTTTAATTTCCCTCGTATCGCGAACGTCTATGCAACAAATCCTTGCGCGTTCCCGGGCCACTGACTCGGAAAGTCTGCTTTAATTTCTCTCTGAAACGAAATATTTGCCCGACGTCGCTCGGAACATTTTGCGCGGTTGGCAAACAAGTGTAAACAATTTCGCTTCTCGCAGCGAGTCAAACGTCCGTGAATGCCTATCTCGAATGACGTTAATTATGCAGTAATGACCGTTACGCGTTACGTTACTTTGATGCTTGTCGCTTCTGCGTTCATTGCACGCAACTGTATGGCGCGAAATTTACTCGTGGATTCGGAAGCAGAAAAATCGATCAACGGGAACGCACAGCTACGTAGGGGCCGTGTAGACGTTTCAAATAGCTAAGTAATTGCCGTTGAAATTGCCTTTAAAACTCGTTGACCGTCAACGACGACAACAACTACGACGCATTCGATCGGCCGGAAGCGTTTGCTACTTACGTTAGATGCTACACGGGGTCGGAAGCGTAACGGGGATATATATTAGCCTTCTAATATTAAAGCGAAGATAAAACTGGCGAGTGCCGACGCATACCTACCGTCATTTCATAACCGGCTAACTATAAATTACGCCCGGAAAGATTTCTCACGGCAACCGAGTGATAGCGTAAGAAGAATACCGTACGGCGTGCGATGTCGTGTAATTTAACATCGGCCAACGGCTCTAAATTAAAACCTATTTATCCAGCCTGCGATAAAGCGCCAGCCATATTTAGCTCCTCCGTCTTCCGCGAAGCAAGAGTAACGCGTGAAAATTTTTAAGCTGCGCCACGATAACCGAATTCACCGAAAACTCTTGTTAGGTATCGAATCTAGTCCAGCCACCGTTTACCCCACCATTATTACGAATCGCGTTTAACGAGCTACCTATACGAACAGGCTATGCACAGCGAACCGTTTCCTTTACTGGTTATTCATCGCCGTCCCTCGCTCCACTCCCCAGAAACTTCTAATGAATATCCATAATAACGCGGCCGCGTTCCACCGACAACCTCCCACTCGTTTCCCGTCGTTGGCCGTAGTATTTCTCGGGCGACGATGCAGGCCCAACGACGAGCTTGTCGACAAAGCTAACCCGCCAGCGCTCGAGCGTAATTGACATGCAAGTTGGCGGGCCATTCCACCCGGATATCGCGCATTCGCCACACTCCACAGAGATCAGAAGGCTATAGACGCGCCTACTTGGAAATTTCGAAATCCGCAGAGTTTCCCTTGCAGGAAGGCTAACGAAAACCAGAGGAGATTAGCCTGCAATCAACTGATCCTTATTACGTGGAGCTACTGGCGGCAAGTTACTTCGCAACTAACTGTACCTACACCGTGCTAGGATAATTGCTCGAGGCTATAGTCGACTCGACGCCAAGTTCGATCAGCAGCGATTACTGGTTCGGGAGCGGACGGCCGATACATACTACCTACCTACGTCCCCGAGGCGACGTAACGAGACTTTTCCAACGAGAAACGTCGAGGGAGAATTTAGCAGGCGCATTAAGGGCGTACCGTCTTGATTCGGGGCTGGCTTGTATAAATTAATCGAGTTACGACAGCGTTTCTCGGTCTAACGACCTCGGTAATCCCGGACAGCGAACAACAGGCAACCGCGACTACTGCGCGTTTAGTTCTGCTCGGACCGTAATTGCTCCATTCGGGCTTCCCTTCAGGGTCAACGGCCCTCCAGCACTACGTGCCCGTCCCTGCCAGCCTTCTATGCACGATGTACGGAACCGTAATTCGTCAAGAGTTTCTGAATAGCATGGTCGATATTACGAGATGGTCGCTGGTCGCGTCTGCCGGTTGTGTAAAACTTCCAAGCAGAGAGAAGATACGGAAATACCTACGGTTCTCGGAGAAGCGTCGAATCACCTGTTAGAAGCGATAAACTAACTGCTTAGGTACATACCTACACATTAGGTTCGTCCAGGCTTGCGAGACTTTCTTGCCACTTTGCGCAGGCTGTGCAGGCTTCGCAAGCACGAAATGGACAGTTGCTGGCTCGCGTCAAAGAATAGTTTACAATCCATGCGGAGCGGGATCGCATGGCGCGATGCGCTGCCACGGTACCTACGCGAGGGCTTTCGCGAGAGTCGCGTTGAAGAATTTCTCACGCTCGAAGCATTCGTGCAGGGAATTCCGAGCACGTAAATCTTGGCAAATCTTGCGAGTGGCCTTCTATCGCCATCCTCCTCTCTTCACCCCTTTCCTCTTTCCCTTGTCGCCCTCTTAGGCGTTTCCCCAATGTTTCCGAGGTACGTACCTAACGCGGTGCGCATTCGTGAACGAGTAAAGCTCGAGTATTTAAACAAGCCATACCTAATTTGCTTGCTCTCGGGTATCAACGATACAGGCGGTAAAACGGCGCTATACGGTCTGGAGTAGTGTTAAAACCTATCGACTCCATTCACGGCAAGCTATTAACTTGCTAGCTCTGGACTCGCGAGTCGCCATACCTGCCATTCGCCTTGAGCTGTGAAATTCATCGTCAACGTGAAAAAAGCGGCGACAGTTCATCGTTTCTCCCGTCTTTTACTCCTATGTACCCGGGTACCTACGTCGCCCACAGCTGCGACCAATCGATTGGAATCGTGTCTATCCGACCATCCTGATCGCCGTTAATTGCTTTACCACGTAGTTGTTGGAATGCATTCAGCCGGAGCAAGTACATGCGAAGGGACGAAAAGAAAGGATTGCTTGGGTAGTGTTTGCAGAGATTGAAAGCTAATCGGTGCGAGACACGGCTGTAAAGATAACGCTCGAGCGTACTCGAGAGCCCGAGAGATTGTTATTGAGAGAGAGAGAGAGAGAGAGAGAGAGAGAGAGAGAGAGAGAGAGGGGGGGGGGGAGCAACTCGTCTGAAACTGCTATCGATTCTCGTAGTAGCCCCTCGGGGACACGAGGGGAGCGCGGGGGTTCGCCAGGTCCAAGTTATTATTTGATAATACCCGTGGCTGTTAATGAAAGCGGGTACAAAGCCAGGCGTATACGTATACCCGTGCTCGTACTCGTCATCCTCGGTTGCTCGGTCGTGCTGGCGCGCTACACCCACCGTTATCATGCCACGCCACGGCATGGCGCGGCGAGAGATCCTCCACCAAGTCATAAACTTAGCCAACTTCGACATGGTATCTTACCCCGTAAATTGACCAAGAAGACCGGACTAATTTTCATGCCGGCGCAAAACCCCTCGCAGAGTCTCGTTCGCTCGCCAGCAAACCGTGTGTAATCTCAGGGTTTTCCGGTTACTCGTGTTATCGGCCCGTTCCAACCAACTCAACGATTTCGCTAACCATTCCCCATTAACATCCGTGCACGTGCGTCAAGGTAATTGCTTCGAAATGAACACAGTACCCGAATACCGTTGTACACGCTGAGGGCCTGCACTTACATAATTATTGTATATACGTATGTACATAAAACATACCTACATGACCACCTAAACCATGGAATGGGCGAAACCCGTGCGGAGAAATGAGCAAAACACGACGCGACGCTTCGTTTCTTTCCCGCTCGTTGCGAAACAAAAAAGGGGAAAGGCTGGCTAACTCCTTTCTTCCGGACTCAGTGCTGGAGGATCGAAGATTCAAGTCTCACCGTCACCCAAACGTAATTACTTCGGTTCTCTTTCATCTTCGCTCTAGCTGTCGCCTTGGGCAAACTGTAAGACCGTTGCTGGGTCAACCCGTTCTCTAAAGGCTCTTAAGTGCGACAGTTTATTTGCTCGACCGAGGTCCGACCTACGAGAAGCAGAAGACTCTCGGGCGCCTTTGAGATCAAGCCATAGCACGTCAAACGACCGAATACTCGGCCACAAAATGAGCTTCCGTTCCTAGTTCCTACTTTCTCCGTCTTTTTTCATACGTCCCGACAAGGCCAGCGCCGGCAAACAAAGTGTTCAGCGATGAAAATTACTAAGTAAGTAAGTAAGTAGTAGATACATACACTTTTACTCTCTACGCTTCCTGACAGCGCTCGGTTACGGTGAAAGGAGGGTTTCAACGTTCGTCGTCCCGTTCTTTTGTGTAACCTTTGTAAATCTGGTCGAAGCCAAATTAGTAAGCGTAATGAAAATTGCGGCATAATTTGCAACGGGCTCGTCGTCGTCGTCGTCGTCGTCGTCGCGTCGACGTGAAACGAACATTCCCGAGTTTACGTTAGCGCATCCTCGCTGCTAGTGAAACCAAATGGGCAATTCGAATTGCCGTCTCTCGCTCGATTCTTTTCTCCTTTGTCCTGGCTCTCGCATCCCGCTGGCGTCGAATATTACAATCGGGGCTCGGCATACGTACACCAGCCGCTTGCGTGCCGAAATGATGATTCTGTCGTTTGAAAGCATCTACAATGGGTAGATCCGATTTCAATCGCGCGCGGGATATCGAGAACGCAACTGGGCACGACCTAGGGCCTAGGGCCTGAGGCGTAGAGTCTACCTACATAGGCAGCGATTACTTCCATCCGTTTCGTCCGTTCCGTGGCTTCCATCCACCTCCCATCCTTCGTAAATGCGATTCCCTTTAAAGTGATAACTTTGCAACGAGTGCAGGCTATCGAGAGTCCCGAAACTCATCGGTCGATCGCTTTAGTCGATTGCCGCGAGTTAAACTTCTTATTTTGTCCTTGGCCGGGAAGAACTTTCAGTTGCACACGTTTATAGGTGTTTCGTGGACTCTTACGTTTATAAAGTTAAGTGTCGTCGCGGACAGCGGGCTCTTTACGCTCGCAGTGAAATACGGTACGTTGCAGAGAAGACCTGCGTCCTCCCAAGTCCCCGCCTAGTACCAAGTAGTACCTAGCACAAACAAAAACGAAATCAATCGTTTTCATCCCCGCGGGTGCACCGAGTGTGCAAAACCGCTTCGAATTCGCCAACGATTTCGTGCACTGCCGCAAACTTTTACTACACCCCATGGACGCGTCTGTCACACGACGCGTCTACTATATGACAGATTTTTCAATACTGTCGCCTGGCTTAACGAAAATCTATCGTTTTACTGGACACGATCGAGTCGCCGTAATGTTTGCGTCACCCGGACGCCCGACGCCCGACGCCCGACGCCCGACGCCCGACGCCCCTCGCCAGCCCGGTTATCGCTGTCAAACTTCCTGCTCGTCAATTCTTGTCGTCCAACAGTTATTGTATAGCAAGTTGTATGGACCGGCACGAAACTTAGTTTAACACAAGTTGCAGAACGACGGCACAATCTTCGATGGAGTGTCCGTCCGTTTCGACATTGATGCATCTACTATTTACGGCGTGTTCCGAGCTGGGCCGAAATGCAACTTGCTCGGCCGATAGTATTGCGCGCATTAAAAGTCGGGGGAATTGACGATGCGAGGCAAGTCGCGCTCCGCGGTGCGCGATGGAATACGTTCGGTTAGCTGATAAAAACGGCGAGCACGCTGATGCAGCGACAAGAGAGGCTAGGAAGGGACTTTAACCAGAGATGGACTAGCAATGGACCGGAGGGAGGATGGAAGCACGAAGCGCCAAGCCATATGGCGCGTTCATATCGTTCGATAGACACAGCGGTCTAGCGATTTCTTTGCGAAACTTTGGGAATTTCGACCTGCAGCCAGTGGAGCGGGGTTAAACGCGACGAAAGCTCGGTGAGGGCGAACGGCGAAGAAGTTGGGCAAGGCCAGAAGAAGCCAGAGCGGATGCGAAACAAGCAAAAGAAAGATGAGAAATTCGCGGGGAAGACAGAAAGACCAGTCTCATCCATCACGTACGAAACACGAGGAATCGCACGGCTGGCGTTTTGCGGTGTCGTCGTTACTCGAGCAACCCCTTTTCGACGTTTTGCTCCAGATGCGAGACTGAAGCGTATTACCGTTACCAGGATGGAGAGAGACGAGAGACGAGAGACGAGAGACGAGAGACGAAAAGATGGAGAGAGCGAGAGGTGTAGGCGGCATAACCAAAGAACGAAGGAGAAAGGGTAGAGTGGAAGCAAACCAGCCAAGCCCCCAGCTTTCGATGCATCCCATTATGGAAATGCGACCTCTCGCGGCTCTTGAAAATTATGTTGATGTTATGCAGGGCATCCCTTCTCCGTGCACCCTACTCGACCACCGCTTTCTCAGCCTCCTACAATCTCCTACCACCTCCTGCCCTTCATCCCTGTGGTTCCGGTTGAAAGCAGTTTTCGGCTTATCTCGAATTCATAAAATACAATTATCTTTTTCATCCTCCTCTTCCATCCCCCGTCACCGGATCAGGACCTGCCAAGACAACGCTTGGCCGTGGTCTAGCTCTGCTACAGGATGAATGTCGCCGTCGTCGTCGCTGTCTTTCCGCCGTGATGTTTGCCAGCGGGGCGACGCTGTTAAACGGAATTATGGCCACGAGTGGTACTGGGGCGCGTTTACACACACGCGCTCGCTAGAAGGCCGAGGAATGAGATACGGGGCTAGAAAACGAGGTGGCTCGGTTGAGGGCCGCGGGGAAGCAGGGAATCGGGGTTGGAGGGTAGTTTCACCTCGGGAATTCCGAGTCGGGATACTGGCGAGGAGCCGGCAGGAGCGATGGCGGCCGTGCATCACTCTTACGAAAGGAGCGACGACGTTATTTGTCTCCGGGACGTTTTCAAAGTGGTTTTGTCAAGCCGCGTCGATGAAAATTAATAGGGGCCCGCTGCGGCCCTCCTTCGATCTTCGTCCAGCAAGATTTTTCGTATTTGTCAACGGGCAACCACCACCACCGCGATCACGAGCGGTCGCGAGCGGTCCCGACCACCCTCGTCACGGATCAAATACCTACATACATATCGTCGCGCCAACACGATCACGGTCTCGTTAATTCCCGCCACTCGTGAATATACCTACCAGAGTTTAGTACGATTTGTAAAGTGAAAAGTTTCGCTCATTAGAATTTGAAATTCGCTGTAAGTTGCTCAAGATTAAACCGTAATCTGCTCGACGAGTCCTCCGACGGTGTCTTCCCCTCTAGCCCGAGATCCTTGGAAACTGTTTCCCTTCTGCATTATTAAACCCTCGCGCCATCCCCGAGATTAACCGAGCATTCGTTCAGCCACGACTTTCGCTGGCGCATTCTTTCCCGCTTTCGCCTCGGTTCCGTGCGTCTCCCCGCTCCCGTAACACGTTTCGAGCATTTCGTGGCGTTCCCTGCCAGTTTGTGGCTCTTCGTACCGTTAATGCCGCGACCGCGGCGCTGCGAGCTCGCCGATCAATCGACGCGGCTTGGATTATCCGACCATAACCACCGACTCGACGAGTCCTTCATAATATATGGTTCTATTTGCGAAGGGGCGGTCGCGGTGGTTTATTAACGCCTCACCGTGAGTCCGTCCCCCCGTGCCCCGTATAATCGATAAGATATATTGTTCGGCAAGTAGGGGAGACCGGGGTAAAGTGAACTTCGGAGTAAAATCAGCTTAGGTACTTCATTGTACCATTATGTATGTAATATAACAATGATAATTATGCACATTCAGATATCGAAAAATGTAAATTCATTTAAAAAAAGGAAAAATTCAGTTTTACAGACTTCCGATTGGTTTTCTTTTTAATTTAGCTTTTTTGGATAAATCAGTCATAAATGTGTTATTTTAACTCCAAATTTTTTCTTACAAATACATATACATGTACGTACACGCGTTTGAGAAAAAATTAATCCCAACATTATTAAATAATTAATTTTCCACCGAGTACGTAAGTATTCGGGGCAAAGTGACCGGAGTAATAAACTGAGCTGCAAAGAAAATATGCACTAGTGATGCGCGCAATATCCTAAAACATCATTATTTCTATGAGAAACCTGGCTTCCAAATATAATCCAAGCCCATTTGAAACAAATTGCGATGAAAAAATATGAAATGCGTTTGTTAATTTAGTGATTTAGATTGAATATGTATGAATTTTATTAATAATTATGCAGGTATTCGTTTTAGTAACAATATGTCAGACTGTTCGCGTAAACAAACCTCATTTCAAATCTCATTTCCAGAAGAAAATGTGATTACACAAAGTACAAATAATTGACGGTAAACTTGTACGAATGAAATATTGTATATTTTAAAAAATAGTTTAAACAGTTTAAAACTCGTATTTTATTTCAGATCACTTTACCCCATACATATACCTAAACCTATTGGGTAAAGTGGTCGTTTTCGCTTTTTCTTTTCAAGTTGAATTTTAATGTACTCTAAGTTAATTTTAGATATTGCTATCCGTCATTTATTAATAGTAGGTAATATCTACACATTTTTATTGAAAGGGAAAAATTTTATTCGACTCGAACCATTTTTCCCCTACCGCTGTACTCCCGAGTCCATCCAGGTACCTAACAAATAATCGAACCAGCACACTTTCCAGGGGGGTTAGCCCGGTCGAGTAATTGTACCTATGTAGGTATACTTATACATACGTATAAGTGGATAGGGCCATTTCGTTAATCAAGTCGCTTCTCTAGCTGGAATTTTCACCTAGTCAGCGCTCGATATCGCAGCATCGCCAGTACTCCAAAGTCCAAAGCCTACCTACCCGATGATACCTGTAGGTACACGGGATATCTACGAGAAATCCGAGCAAAACGGACAACGCGTGCACGGATTAATCACCATAGAATTCCAAGTCCCATCCTTGATAATGTGATTATACATAGATCGCGCCGTTCGAAGGTCCGAACACGCGACACGCGACATGCCCCGGCATCGAATTTGCTGGCACGTCGATATTCGCAGAGACGAGCTCGTCGAATCGTGTTTCCGTCGGCGTCGACAGTGTCGGTTAACCGATTACGTCTCTTGAATAAAATTCATCGTTCGCGGAAAAGCACGTTACTTTAAAAACCTATCACCGCAGGCCGCGTCGCTCGACCGGGTGTAGGTACCTTTCCCCATTGCCATTCCAATTTTTATTTTTATTTCCCGCTTTTGTTTTATTCTTTTCACTTCTGTGTGAGACCGTTGGAGAAGTTTATACGAGCAGCGAGCGTTGGGCGCGTTCAATAACGCAGTTCCACGAGAAATATTCATGGGCTGTGCTCATCTGAAAGTCAAAAAATCGACTGCCAGTGAAAAGGCTGTACGCGTGATGGTAAAAGCGTTATACGCTCGGTCCAAGGTACACAGGTCCAAGGAAATTTATTAAAAGAATAATAGGGTAGTGGTGACAGAGCTCGCTGGATACGCGGATTCAGCCTTCATCCCCGTCATCTTAAGCATTTTCAAAGGGAAGCAGCTAGAGCGAGCCGAGGAATTTAGCCGCCGACGACGAGTATCCGACGAGTATTCCTTCCTCTGTTTCTCCTTTCCTCCAGGCACGTTAACGTAAAATCGTCCCTTGCTTTCCAAGATTTCGCGTAATCGCGTCTCCTCCTCGGCTGTCCACAGCGAAACAGAAAACACTCGCGCATCGACCCGAGCTCCTTTCGGCTAAAACCGAATGCCCGTTTGCGATACGCGAAATATGTTTTGCTTATTATGTACTGCCCATTATAGGTAGGTAGTTGCGCCTGTTCCCAAGACTTTCGCGAGTAATAAACTACGTTTGCGCGGCTGTGTACCGCCGCGCGGCTTCCCTAAGATTTCTTGCGGCAAAGTTTTCCAGTTTACTACTTAGGCGCGAGAGAGAATTACGCGTGCATCATCTCGTGCGCGATACCTAACGCGTGCAGGTTCGCGGCACGATGGATTTTCTCGTTGAAAACAGATGAAAGGAGAGTGAGGCGGGGGTGGGTTCGCTGCAATGTCGGTTACAGAGGAGCGGACGAACGACGCTGTAAGTACGGCTCGCGGAGCGACGGAGAACGATGGGGAGAAATGAGGGAGAGTGCGGTATAATTTTTCCCTGGGCGATGCTAACGTGAAATACGCAGCACCGTAAAGTGGAAACATGGTCGCAGAGTTGAAGGCGGAACAAAAGACGAACTTTACAGTAGACGAAGGTTACCTAGACGAAGGTTACAAGTAGGAAAATACGCAGGCAAAGACCCGAATGGAATAGTTAACGGGTATAATGAAGCTGGTGAAAAAGAAAAGGGAGAAATAAATGGGAGGAGGAGCTACAGCTATAGGTAATAGTCGAGTCCCCTTTCACGATACGGTCAAAACGTACACACACACTAGATACGCAAAAGTAAGTAGTATAAAGCAGCCGTGTGGTGCAATTGAAATCTCTCTCTCTCTCTCCGAACTCGTATCTATGCTCGAAAGGACATCAAAGAGCGCAGACAACTTTTAAATACCGAGCTCAACTTGAAATACGTTTTCGCAGCCTGACATTTCGCAATTACTAAGCCAGCCAAGCCCTGTGTCACGGCGCCGATCCATCCCGAGCCACCCCGAGCCGCGCCGGCGCGGCGTATCGAAAAAAAGCGAACGTTTTACCGAACATATTGCAGGGACCGCGCTCGACCGCACCTGCAGGCACACTCTAGGTACTTTACAGTACTTTCAGCCTCTGAATTCAAATATTGCTCGTGCTGGTAGTAATAAAAGTTTTTAATTCCCACCGAGAAAGGAAAAAGAGGAAAAGAGGAAAAGAGGTAAAGAGAAAAATTATTTCTCTGCTTCTCTTCCTGCTCGATCCTCCTCTACTCTTCTCACGTCGCATACTCCGATCCGTTCTCCCCCTCCTTTCAATGATATTCCGTTATAGCAGGTGTAGCGAAACAGTATCGGTGATAAATCTTGGAGCAATTAACAGCGGCCGAGGTCCATCGGGTGTCTGCTCGCCTCGTATATGGGCGCCCTTCGATGGGAAGTGGTAATGATAACGATCACGATGATAAAAGTCGTAGGTAGCTGATTCACGAACAATTCTAACGGATCTGATTCGAAGGAGATAAGTATCTACTGGAGGAAGGCGAAACACGGCACCACGCGACTCGTCGGCGTTCTCTCGAAGTAACCGCCCCGAATGGAATCCAGAGTATGCAAGTACGTTGCAAAATATTCGGGAAGAATGTTTCGGGCGAGATACGGGCGGGTTGAGTATCGACGGGTTCAGCTGAGTGACGCGACGTGGCTGGTGGAAATTACGACAACGAATTTTCTGACAGACGCTCCAACTTGAAACTTTCGATATCCGATTAAACGATCCATTAAACAACAAGTAGGCACCCCCGCTTCCGGAACTTGGCTAGAAAGTTACCAACGACTTAAGAACCACTTCTCCAACTAATCGCTGCTGGAAAATTACACAGTGGTCCACGTAGTCGTTTGTCATTGTTCGCGATGTCGACGAGTGCTTTGTAAGGGCGGCCGCTCGATCATCGAGGCGAAGAGCGTGGAACCGTATAGAGTATATATAGACTGTAGAGTATATACCGGCACGAAAACAAAACGCAATTACGGTCGAAGAAATTCGAGTCGCGACGTGCGTCGCGTTAATCGTGCCCGTGGAAGCTTAATCGTCCGTTAAAATTTACATTTTTACGAGGGCTCCCGCTTGCCTCCAGCGGGGGGGATTAAACATAGAGAACGGACGCGGACCGACCAAACGCTCCGAATACCTACGCGCCTCGTCGTCTGGTTCGATCCTTCGCCGACTCGTACTACTGTCGAAATCGGTACATCGAAATGTAACTTGGTTCGTAATCTCCAACGTCCACGCGCAAAGTTCAATGTTCGCGGAGCTAAACCTTTTCCGCGTCAAAGTAACGGCGGAGCAAACGAATAAATTCGCGGTTTAAATATTTACCCTTCACAAGCAGAGCACTCATCTGTTGCGAGGGAATTTCCGAGTAAAATCTTTACCGATGTATACCTCCGCACAGAGCGCAGAGCACAGAGCACGACTGTTGGCGCGTTTCACTGGCAAAAGAGATTGCTCGCTACGACGAAACGCTACGACGACGTTAGGTATATCGCCCTCGGTCTCTAAAGTTGCCCGTGCCCAAGCAACGGACAAACGTTCAATGTTTTATCCCCGCCACCGCGATTACAACGCGTAGCTGGTAAAACCTCGAGCTCGTCTCCTCTTATTCCCGTTCCGGAAGATTGGAGCAATTAATTACGCTGTGGCAGCAGCTAAATACCGAGGCCAGTCCCGCAGAGGAGCGATAAAATATCTGGCTGGGAATCGTCAAGCTCGACAAAACGTGTGGGCGTACGGTAAGAAAGTGTGGCTGCGAGTTGTCAGACGTGCCCTCGGCGTCGGTGACTCGTGGACTGTCGCCAGGTATCGCCGTGGGATCATTTTACCAAAAGTGGAGGAGCGAGCATAGCGGAGAACCCTTCTCGTAACTAAGCGTACCTACTATTTCGAGCAATCCCGTTAGTTGGTAAGAGCAGCACGTCGAGGGATTTATCTTGGAGCGTGGAGCGTGGACTGTGGACGGCTTAAGAGGGTGAAGGCTTCGCCTCCTTTCACCACCATCTACGCGGAGCTCCTTCGACCTGGACGAGCTTCAATCACACAGTGTACGTCCAGCCAACGGGAGCTAGAGACTCTTCGGTAAAGTTGGCCTCCTTCTGTGACCTATCCTCCGCACGTACATACATGCACGGCATACGGCATACGGCATACGGCATACGGGTGCTTGGGTAGTCGTGTATATCTTTTGCGCCTTGCGGTCCCTCTTCGTCTCTGCTCAACGTACATACATATGTATGTACACTTGTACAGAATTCACTTTACGTGTCCAAGAGGTTTCCTCGTACCTAAATCTGTTATTTCGACGAAAGTTAAAAGGTAATTTTCGACGCAATGATTATCGCGGTTTCCTTCCAACCGGCTCGCTCTAGGTATCGGTGGCTGATCGAATGGTACCACGCGGGTACAGCTTTCGCATTTTGCCGGATGCGACAGCGATATGGACGTCGACGGGATAAAAGGGAACGCGAAAGAACTTTGCCTGGCAAACAGCGAGAGCATTCGGTATCCAGCGGCACCGCGCAAAAAGCGTAATGCCGCTTTTTCATGGCCAGCCTTTTAAACGACATCGTCAAAGCAAAACGATAATTCGATTCGCGATAACTCGACTCGTACCTATACCTACATACACCTATAACTCGCTGCGCGCATAAAACGACGTTGCTGTCGTTTGATACGCGACAAGCAAGAACGCATTCCCGGTATTACTCCGTGAACGGTGGAAGGCGGAGGAATCGGGGACGAAACAGGGGCAAATTTCAACGGCCGAGCCGAAATCCCTTCGGAAATATACTTTTATCCGGCCCAAGTTGGTCGGCGCTTATTGAATTCCGTGGTATCGGGGTGGGTCATTAATCCATCACCGATAAGAACCAGTCGACATTATCGGTGGCTGAAAATAATCTCGCGGCTCGAACCGCACACCCCCGTAATCGCTCCTTTTTCTGCGAATGCGCACACGGCTGGAATAGGTGAAATTGCGCGGGGGGGGGGGGGGGGGGGTTGCACGGATGGCCCAATGTTCCTCCGGAAATAAATCTGTCTCTTCCCGTGGGACTAAACCGGATTTATTTCCGTGGCCGTAACTTTAGTTGCAGCGGCGCGGCGCTGCTCGGCTGGGTTCATATAGGTCACGCCCGTAAGTCTCCGTAGTTTGGACGTCGCTTAAATCGCCCTGTCGAGACTTCCGACAAAAGCGTCGGTGGTTTCGTAAAGCGTGCAGCCAACAACGATTATCCGACCGCTTCCACCTATTTAATCCGGCCCGGAAATGCCGCGCTGTCCCGATAGCACGAGTTTGCCAACTCGCCTTTCCGAGTCTGTCAATATTTTCCTTTGCGCGGAGAACGTGGGCGGTTTGTTCTTTGTTCCTTATTCCTTGTTCCCTGTACTTTGCCGCAACCGAACCATGCAACTCTAACGATAAGTTAAAGCTGGTGGAGTCGCGTGGCCGCGGAGTGTCGGGGACACGTCTCATGGATCAGTGATCGTAACGACGCAGAAATGATTTGCGAACAGGAGCACGCGCGAAGCGACGACGACCGACGACCGACGATAACCAACGATACGCGAGCAAGGGAGATAGATGAACGTAGGAGGAGGGAAAATTTGTCTTGTAAGGGAAGGATTACGTTCGCGGGTGATCTCATGCAAGAAGAACGCCATAAATTCGGCTGCTCGGCTCGGTGGCGAAACGGGTTGCCAACAAACCGACCTACGAAATGCCTGCAATTTGGATAATGTGCCGCTGTAATGAGCCCGCGGCCAGCCTCGATCCACCGCTGGCAAATAAAGTTCAAAGATACGACTGTCCGGCACGCTCCGATGTCTCTGTTCCACCCCTCGAGAAACCATCTCGGCCAGCTCGATAAATCAATGAAATTGCTCAAGCGCGTCTCCAATTTATACTCCAGATAATATTCTTGTCTCGAGAATCAGATTCACGGCCGTTGGATAGCTTGGGATAAGAACAATTTTTTTCCCACAATCTCCACGACGATCGCGCTTAACAACCCTCTGGATTGATCGCCGCGAATGCGAACTGCGAAGCCATAGGCCATAGAGACAGTAGATACCTACCTAGTACCTACATACTCGTGTCTCGTATTTTCTCGATTCGTACATCGAAAGTAGGTACCTACATAAGTGCCTATCTCGACGTAAGGTACTATTAGTCGATTAAGTCTGAGGTTGGCGAGCAGCCGAGGTCCGATGCTATTAGCAACGCGTGATTCGTTGGCCTCTGTTAGGTCCGGAACCGAGGTCGTTAGCTCGGCGCGAGGACGTTAAATCCTCGGGAAGACCGTGCCTCGACGTTATTTCGTTTCGCCGCTAATAAATCCGCGGATCCGGCAAATCAGGCCAGTTTATTCGCGCAAAAGTCGGAATCCCGGGATCCCAGGATCCCGGAATCGGTGACCCGAATTTACGGACGCGTTATTTTCCACGGAAAACTGGCGACTCGCTGAAATAAAATTTAATCTCCAACGGCTGAGTGACTCGATGCACGGATGGCTGAAAATAAACTCCGATATTCAAGTGAAAATTGCAGGTAGGTAGTTTTCTTGGACGGGCACACAGGCACGCGGGCCACTGTAGGTACATAAACGGAGCGATTAATTCCGCCGTGTAAATGGTCCTGAAATACCGTGGACAAACGCGAGCGCGCGCGTGGAGAGGGGTGATTTTTACGATAGAACGCGGAGACGTAGACGGACTCGATGTAGGTATGGAGTAGGGTACACGTCCTACACGCAAATACTTACGAACGATATCGCTATGCTTGGCTGAGATTTATCATGTGGAACGAGCACATTCAAAACGCTCTCCCTCTACGTCCATAAACGGATGCTACTATTTTATGTATCGAGGAAATGCCGCGTGTATCAAGATAAACTGGCGAGCTATGCGCGTATTATTTCAGGAACGTCGGCTTGACGTTTTACTTGTTCGGAGTAACGTTTCTCTCCCGGAGGTGCTACACCTAACAGCGCGTAAACATATTTTCACCGGCTGACGAGACTGGCGCAAAAGCGACTCGCGCATAAAATATTGAAACCTCTACGGAGTCGCGCGCGATCCTGACGTGGCCGAGTTCCCCCGGTAGATACCTACATACCTAGGTAGGTACGTTCGGTCGTGGAATACGAAACAATAACGGAGAGTGGGGCAAATTGTTGAGGATGAAATGTGCGAAAGTCGGTGGTAGCAAACTACATAGGTACCTACCGGGTATACTTAGATAATTATCTAGTAAATAATAGATAACGCGAATCGAAACGAAATTCTCTATGAAATGCCGGATGATAGGGCATCACGGCGATAGGTAAAATGGAACGCGTTAATCGATGGTTGTATGTTCGGGTCGCGGAATCGTCCATCAGTAAGCGGAAACTCGTTAATGCGAACGCATCGATGAACGAAACGCGTTCCATAGTTCCGCGCGCGCCAATGTGTCAAAGCGAACCGTCATATGTATAGCGTTAATGTCTCATCAAAAGCCTTATTGATCTTAATTAAGTGTCTCTACTTAATGGTGGAATATCGATTAGTTTAGGTCTCGTGCACACATCCCCGCGCTCTGGGTCGACGATCCCTTGCCGCGAATTGCGAATTGCGAATGATCGATGGTGAACGTCATCGGCGACCGACCACCGGGTGATTTATTGGTTCCGATCAGCCACCATAATACCATGTCCCAGGCTCGCCCTAAAGGGCGCACTGTCTTCGGGTTCATCCATTTTATTTATAAGCGGCCGCTCCTTATAGGTTATGAGCCGAAACCCGCTATGTTTCGCATTGCGCCAGACGGGGACGGCTTTCCCCACTTTCGATAATACCTATAAACGATATCCTACCATTGTCCCTTTTCCTTTTCCCAAAGTTCCTAAACGAGGAAACGCGCCAAACAACCATCCGAACCGTGGTGGTTTCCAGCATTTCCCTGGAAGCGGCCTTTTAAAACTGTTATTACTCCGAGACTGGTATTTCCACGAGTTTCCGACACACCGAGCGGAATCTCTTTAAAAGCTGCACCAAGAATCCTTTCTCGCGGAACTTTTCTCGTTTTGCGACGCGACGTTCCGACCGACTACGTCGCGTCGCGGCACTGCCTTCTCTTCCAATATCCACCGTACCCATATGCGGCCCGAGCTGAGATACTGCCATCCAATTTGCATATCCCAGCCGCGTCTACGCGCGTGAAACGCCACGCCGAGGATCTAATGAAAATCGAGCGAGAAAAATATATGTACGAGTAGAGGACATTCCGAGCCCGAGCCCGAGCCCGAGCCCGAGCCCGAGCCCGAGCACGAGGCCGAGTTCCGTCCACGATTGCCGATGCCATGCCGGGAACGTCCGGGGAGGCGTCCTCGAAGCGCGGGCCAGGCGATAAATCGTAGGCACGGGCGTCAGCAAGATCGCGCGGCAGCTGAATTTATTCGCGGATTTACGCGAGCTTCCACGAGACCTCGAGGAGGACGTAGCTTGAAATTTGTCGGTCAGAAGGATGATCGGAAAGAGAAGAATTTTAGGGGTTCCGGGCTGAGTCGCGCCGCCACGTGCTCCTTTCGTTTCCCGACGATTCCACTGGCTCTACAATAATAGAGCCGTGGATCGATCGAATTGGGCACGGCTCGGCCGAGAGCAAATAATTCGCCCAATTTCACCGATCTCGTGGATCTGGCCGCGACGCTGCCGACCCGATAAATTTTTTGCGAATTAACATTACCCACGAGACGAAGGGAAGGTGGCACGGGGCGACAGGTTTAAAGGAAAAAATGAATCGATAGTGGTGGGTAGGGATGCGCCGCACCACGCCACGGGTCGCGCGTCGCACGGCGACGTCGAGCTGACAGCTCATTTGCGACGCCAAGCGAAAAATACCCACCTTATCCCAGCTTCTCCCAGCTCCTCCCAGCTGATTCTATTTAGCGATGGGCTAATTGAGGGCCGCGATACAACGTGGACGGGAGTGAACGCTGAATCACCGTTTCGATCGGGCCAGCTGCTAATAGGTAATTACCCGCGGATCTACGCGGCAAACAGCTGCTAATTAAGCAAGCTTCCTCGATGCCAGACACGTTCGCTGCTCCGGCTTCTAATACCTGGGGCAGCGTTCGCGCTACGTTTCCCGCACCTACCCACGTTCCACCGTTCTGAAAACGGAAAACGGAAAACGGAAAACACGCACCGTCGGCTAGTCGAACGATTTTCTTCTTCAGCCGACCGACGCGACTTCCTGTCGCGGTTCCTAATTGCGAAACCGGCCGTCTCACCGTTAATTACCGCGTCAATTAGAAACAACGGCGTGCTCGAGAATTAGAGGTACCTAGTAGACAGGTGTGTTTAAAGTACGCAATTTTCTCGGGTGAACGAGGCAGAGCCGCTCGAGTCGGCTCGCGAGTGGCGACAGCCAAAGAGGAGCTATGGAGACCCCTCTCCGAGAGGGCTCGTTATCCGTGTGCACGAGCCTCAGACAAACAGCCTCATTTGTCACGCGCTGACCTCTCTTCTTCCGAGTTGCCTCCTTCCCTCCGCATCCATAGGTACCTACATATGTTGGTAGGTAGGTGGTACATCATACCGTCATACCGACGCGACATTTAAACCGAGATCGAGACGCGCCGGCCACCCGAAAATCACCAAACCCTATCCAAAGTATACGTGTATTTCGCGTAGGTACCTATACGGCAAAGTAGCCGAATATGAGACCCATTTCGTAAAAACATCACAACTCTTGACTGAGAACAGTTTTATTAAAATTCGATACACGTTTTAAAAGTAGAATATTTATTCCTCAGCAACCTACTGGAAAGTACTAGGTATAACAAAAATTAGGTTTCTTCAGAATAAAGTAAAAACGAAAGTCATTCGAGTACGCAGATAAAAAAAATGGGTTCCTAATAGAAGACCCAGTTTGTTTTCCCTGAAACTTTTTTTCTTTCTTTTCTTTTATAAAGTCGGCATGTGAAATCTATTTCTTCACTCCCGCAGTCTTCGTGGGCCCACCACGCCTATCGTAACAATTTATATTACGTGCACTCAACTCATTGTTCACCTAGCACATCTTAAGAATAAAGACTCGTGCAAAACAAGCATTCTGTACCATAATTTTTCATCATTCAGAACAATTTCTTCTTGACTCTCATCAGTAGAACTTTCACGGGTCTCATATTTGGAAACAATAATACAAATAACTGAAGAAAAAAATGGCAAGAATGATTTTGGCAGAAAAATTTCGAGGTTCCCCCCCTTAAGCGTTACGTTACCTTGGGAATCCCTGCGAAATTTCGATTACAGGACGATAGCAGGCCCAGCCCTTGGAAACCATCTCCAAGTTGTCGATTTCGAGGATGAAGAGAAATTTCTGTTCGATATAAATGTGGCCAGCCACTAGAGAGCTGGTCGGAGAGCGATTCTTAATGAACGGACCGGAGCGGACAATTAAGCGCAAGTAATTTCTTAAGCTTCCAGGAAAATCCCAATTAAGCAGAAGTTGGCGCGCAGTGGCCCAATAACGATATCGCGTTAAATACCGTCCACGAGTCCTAAAAGTTTCTATTCATCGAAAGGGCAGCCATCTCTGCCATTAATTAAAACGCGATCAAACCCATTTGCGAACTTTCGGCGGCCCCCTTGTTCCAAGTAGGTACCTACCTATCGGACAATAACAGAAACAGCTTGTATTCATATTTTATATAGCGCTATGTAGGCACCTACATAATTCCCTATATTATATATAATACGAATGAGAAGAATACGATTGGAAATGAAATG
Organism: Andrena haemorrhoa; assembly: GCA_910592295.1. Taxonomy (NCBI): domain Eukaryota; kingdom Metazoa; phylum Arthropoda; class Insecta; order Hymenoptera; family Andrenidae; genus Andrena; species Andrena haemorrhoa. The sequence goes on along the minus strand of OU342944.1, from coordinate 29,785 downwards.
GGGATGATGATGATGATAATCTAAATGATGCCAGGGTGTAGAATGGACGCGGTCCAGGGCATAATGTATCGGGTCCTTAATTAAATTGATTGGATCGATTGGCAAACGTATTTCAAGAGCCGCTGTGCACTCTGTTAGGGAACAGAAACGATCTCGTCGATCCAGGTGTAGGAGCATGGACCGAGAGAGCACGAGCACCGTTACGTAACTGGACCTTTCAAACAAGGACGAGTCCGAACGATAAGGATGATAAACGTTGGTAATAATCTCGGGACGGCAGTGCGCAAGTTTGATACAAAGGGAAGCATCGCGCGGCGCGGCATCGACCACTTGGTCGTCCTCGAGTCTTTCGCAGCATCCAGACATCGCGTAATCGTTATCTATCTCCACGACTTTTAATTAAGGTGCTTTGAAATATATCACGCCCCTCTGCCCGTTTAATATCGTCTGTCCGATCGCAGCCGCTTGCAATATCTTGGTTAGGTAAACCAGACATCGATTTACACCGCTTTACACCGATTTATAGCGACAAACAATCGCGTATCAGGCCAATCGGCGAAACAAACAGCGCGAGCGGTTATACCGAATTATCCTCGATTGTAAATAATTCTTGGTATTAAACTATAGAGAGATTTACAGCCAGTTTGCGTACGCGTGTCTCGTGTGCCATCGCTTTCGCTCGTTATTATTTGTTCCCCGCTAATTTATTTAGGTATCTCGGCTATTATAGCGGAATGGAGTTAAAGTTTGACAAGAGCAAATTGCCCGAACGCAAACCGGCCGCGTATAGTGAGAGACGTAACGATGCGTTGCAATTGCAATTTTATTGACGAGAGGCAGACCGCGATAATCTCGATTGGATTTACATTAATCGACGCGTACGATGACGCGGCGATCGATACCGCTCCATTCTTCTTCCATTTTAGCCCGACACCTGCCACGGTTCTTCCCCTATTCCCTATATAGGTAGGTACCTACTCTCTATACCTAGGCGCCTCTAAAGAAAAGCCGTCTCTAAAATTCTCCGTGGAAATTTCTGGTTAAAGTCATTAAGCGTGGAGAAGCTGTAATCAGATGCATGACGGAAGGACGCGATAACATTACTCAACATCATTCAACGTCGACGCACACCGATTTCATTACCGACCATTCCCACGACACATAGACACACTACATAGCTAAATACATACATACATATATACATACAGGTACATACATCGCTGCTGGATGATTCGAGGCTAGCAGCCATTCAATCTATGTGCCTATTTACATTAGCTATCGAACCGTAATGCGGCCAGCTAGAAACGTTAGCCTATACAGTAGGTATACGTCAAGCTGGCAAAGTATTGCTATCGATCCCGTATCGCGTACGCCGCAGCGTTGATAACTTTGATTGCGCGTGCGATCCGTCGGCAAACAAATTATTTTCCTACGGACGAAATAACGTTAATTGCTCGAGCGATCGAAAAGTTGGCGCAGAACGAACGAGAGACGAGGAGATTAGAACGGGAAGGTTATCCTTTCACGGGTGCCTCGTTAAAAATGTTTCGCGCTTGGCAACTCGCGCAACGATATTACGCGGTCATCTCGTTAGCCGTTACCTAGAATGGATACGCTACGTCGACGTACAATGACATTATACCTACTCTGGAGAACCACAACCTGGTTAAATAAAACTCGCTTATGTTTTGACAAACTCAAATGCTCCAAACGAATAGTTGTAACCCGGGCGAAACTAAAACGAACAAAGTTCCCGGTACGCGTAAATATTGCACGCTCTGTAAAAACGCTAGCGAGTGCAACGTCGAAATTAATTTTAATCCCCAAAGTTTTAATTAAAAAACCCTTTGTCCGCCGCGATCATTCCAGCACCTACTACGCGCTTCCCTTTGGAAGCTTCCCGCCGCGTTCCAGTCGATCTTTCGCTAGCAAAACACGCGACCCATCGTTTCGCCGCCCGAATACCTAGCTCGCACATGGTTCGTCCCCGCGAATCACCACGCTTCCTAAACGAACCGTCGCGTCGCGGAACCGAACGAGACGACTGTTGCGATTCTTTTCGTGAAAATCGTTAGCAGGCCGAAGAAGTTGGTGGCGAAAGTTGAAAACGGGTGGTGCGCCGCATAACATTACTTAGGTAGGATAGTTTCCGCCTTGTACGGAGCATACCTAGGCCGACGAGCCAAGAGATTGATGGAATTTCCATTCTCCCTCCCGCACACCTTATTAAGTAGCTCTCTTCTATTCGGCAGCTGGCGAGATTCTAAGCTCGAGATTAAAATATCGAACAGGAAAGGTCGCAGCTCGCAGGTAAAAGGAAAAAGTTGGCTAGCGAGTGCGCCGATGGAAGAAAGTGCGAACACGGAGCTGTTGGGTCGTTCAACGACAGCAATCTTGGTATATTTCCCGGTAAAATATGAATCCATCCACTCAACAGGATGACGCGACGCGACGCACGGGGAGGCTTTTTCTGCCGCGGGCGGGGAAGAAGACGGGCGCAAATACGAGACAATGAAACCACCACCAAGCTCCGACAAGCTTTTCTAGCACTGCACTTTCGTGTCCAGAAGAAATTTTAGAGAGAAAACAACGATCTTGTCTCATCTCGCGACCCGGGCCGCTCGCGTCTCGTTTAGTTGCCCGGGATCCGGGACAGTCCCTGTAACGCTCCTTACTCATCTGCACCCGCATCTGAATACTTTTCTCTCCTTTCCTCGTCCTTACCTCACAGAAGGAATGAAAAATATTAAGCGGACCATGCGCTGCTTGCTCGAGGAGCCGCGCCAGCTGAATTTCTTTTCAAGCGGGACCAAGTGAAATCGCGAAGCACGTTTCAAGAAAATTCTACATACGTACATGCAACGTCCGTTTCCTCGACCGGATTCTCGAGTAGCACAACTTCTGCGAGCTTTATCGTTGTAGGTAAGTAGTAGCACTCGCGAGTCTGATTCGATAGACACGTACCTACTTAAGTAGTATACAGTACCTAATTGCGTGACGGAAGTAGTTGGCCGCGCGATTCTATCGGGCGTTGTTACCAGAGAAATTTGAAGCTCCAAGGAAGAGGGGAAAAATAGATCGGAGCCGAGGCGATTATACGCCAGCTCGCTGTAACGACTTTAACGAACTCCAAGCAGACAGTTTAATTCATCAAATTAATCTAATCTCCGTATTACCCAAGAAATTGCGTCAACTTGAAAAGTTTCCGAGTAAAGCGGCCAGGCCCTGGCGGAGAATTTCATTTAAAAGCCGATAATTATTCGATTGTACTCGGTGCTCGAACTTTGATCAACCAGTAAAAAGTGTAGGAAGGCCGATTTCATTAATCGATAAGGGTTTTTAAGTCGGCGCGGCGCGACACTGACAGTGCCATTAAAAATTACCTACTTCTGTCACGGTCGCTCGTATACAAGCGAGCTGCCCCTACGTGCTACGCGTCTATAGCCGACCGTGTAAATTTTAATTAAGTGCGCTTTTTAATACAGAGAAGCTCCCGGGAGTAGTCCAGGCGGGCTATCTTCATTAATATTTTATCCGCGCTACGAGAGAGTAAAAGCGCAGAAAATTGCCAGCTACAGAGAATTACCGTGGAAAACGAAATCGAACAAAATTAGCGCCGCGCGTTAATCCATCAGGCATATGATAGGTATACATACCTATGTGTACGTATTGCCGCGTGTTTTGCTGCACGACAAAACCGATCGATCAAACGTCGCGTACCGATCAGCCCGCACGCAAAGTTTTCACTTCTCTAGTCGCGAGTCTGTAGGTAATTTTGCGAATTTGGCCAAGTTATTTGCGCCGTGCCGCAATTACGTCCCTATTCAACGATTAATTTCCAGCGTTTGATCCGGCACCGGGGCTACGCTTAACTAAATACGCTAAACTACGCTAATCGTGCCTCCGTATCCAATGTAAAAGGATTTGTATAGTTGCCATAAATTACGTAAATTAACACTATTTATTAAATAAGAAACTGACAAACCGATAAAACGCATTGCTGACAATCTGACATGAATTCTTCCTTGCCAACCAATTATTATTTTATAAAAAGAGTAACGCTTCTAAACGACGCTACGAGGAACGTTTCCGTGGAAGCGTGCGCGCTTCTATGAGAAAGAAAATTTAACCGCGCTCTGTGTAATTTTCACGGGGAAATGGCTACGTTAACGGATCACATTCCGTTATCCGGCGATAACGGAAAGAATTTCTCGTTCGATCGCTGTCCCCGTCGTAACGTTTCGTAAAGTAGCGTTCGTCCGGCGAACCTCCAAATTGTAAACAAAAAATCTGCCGGTGAAAACACTGCCACCAAACAGCCAGCGTCGCGGATAGTGGAGTGGCAAAAAGTGTGAAGCAACATGAGGAGTAACGACGGTGACGACTACGGCAACCAGTGCTTCTGCCCGCGGTGTCTTCATCCGACGTGCCCTCACCCGGATGCGGCACCACCCTACGATGAAGTTACGCACGAGATCGACAATAACTTTCTGTCCGTGAGAATACCGAAGGCCGAGAGGGAATTCGAGCCGGGGCCGGGGCAGGTGCAGGGGCAGGGACACGGGCACGACGGGCAGGATAATCTCAGCTTCGACTTCAATTGCGCGGACGCGCAAGGTAGGTGCACAGCAGATTCCTCTTGTTTAACCGAGACGTTGATATGCTCGTCCAACAACGGAAACCCGCTCCTCCATCTCGCCTAGGTGAAAAATGCAAAAAGGGCTGCACGAAAGTTCACGTGATACCGGACCAGCAACCGCCGGCCAAGAAACCCGACGAGGAAATGCTTTCGCTCAAGGCAATAAGGCAAATTATGCCCAACGACAACCTAAAGAACACGCTCGAAATTGAATTTAAGGCGCCACGAAATTACATTCCTCTGCCCGAGCCCGGTCCACCTCCGCCCATAATTGTGCCCAAGCAGAGGAGCCGCTCGAGGAGGAAGCGTAAGAATAAAAGAGGGAAATAAGATTCGTCCTGCTATCTCGGAACCTAATTGCATGCGCGTATAGAATTGAGATCTCTTTTCTTTGGGATGTCTCGGGGGTGTCGCTCGCGTTTAGGGAACCGAACGGCGACAACCGATTGTTAGGAATTTATGAATAAACGAGTGGAAAGGGAGGTCGAATAATGCAACGATAAAGCATATCGCGCGCACCAGCATACTAAACGTTTTCGGAGACTCTGGGCAACGGGACACTTTTTAAGTTGCATGGCCAGTGTTACGAGGAAAGTGGCTGTTATAGTGGGCCAGGCGAAGGGAACTAAGTAGTTATAAGTTTTTTGGGGAGCAAAGGCCGTTGTTTACGTAAATGGACGGATTCGGGGAATTGAGCAACGCACGCTCGTTCGGTGTCGGAAAACGAGCAAGAATACGAGAGAGAAATGGAACGGATTCCGGTTGACTTTGTCACTGCGACGAAATTCAGGGGTCCGAATGTCGAAACGCCCCATTTGTCTGCGGATTCGACGAAGCGGGTCGCGCGCGCATAGTCACGAGCCCATAAAGGTTTACCAACGACAAAAACACAAGCCACGCCAGAGTGTACAGGCGAAATTGAGAAAGCGAGCTGTAAAAGTCTGTTCGATCGATACCCGCATAACTATCGAATACGGTCAAGATCGCTCGAGATGCACAAGTAGGTACATAATACGTGTATGTATGCCCGAGGTAATAATTACGGAAGGCGATGATTAAAAGTTGTGTGTCGGTTGCAGGGGCGGGCCGTAATTGCAAATATAACAAGCCTCCGTGTTCCCTATCCAGCGATAGCGGTGGATATTTTGCGGTGTAGCATTTCGCAAAGCGCGAGTATCCCAGGTAAGCTGCTTACGCGTTAACGACGATACGGCAAACTACGCTCTAAAATCCTAAACCATCGCCACCATCGCCACCATCGCCACCATCGCCAGCACATCGCATCGTGGGGAGTAAAGGCTGTGGGATTCTTGCGGAAGAAGGCTCGTGAAATTTTAACGCGAACCGCAGCCCTCGGGAGGAACAGGATCGAGCCAGCGACGACTGCCGAAATTAGCCCAATTCGCGAGAAAACCGATCGAAAAACGAGACAAAGCACTCTCCTCGTCGAGGTGTCTCTGTCCCGCCTTATAAATATTTATTATGCGCAAACAGGGACGACACGCGCGACGGTTCCGCGGCAGAAACCACGCGACGAATTCGATCGTGAAAGCATTTGCTTGTACTTTAAACGATCTTCCCCGGTACACTGTATAATTGAATAAAATTTAAATTTACCGTCCGCCGCGAGTACATATGCCGCGTCTCGAGCGGAGCGAAACGTCCTAGTTGACATCTCGTTCCGCGAGCGCGGTGCGGCCGTCCAAAGGAGAAGAGCACGTTGTATTTAACCGAGAGCATTAATCTTTAAAACGCGCAGGTAGGTAGATACACATTTCATATTTCCCCTAGGCCCTGGTTCGTCGAAGGTGTCGAACGGAAATTGGTACAAACGGGAAACTTGGAGGAAAAAAAGGCACGAATCTGTATGTATGGGAGCGCAGATCCGAGGAGCTTAGAAACTGGAGGGTCGGAAAGGAAACTCGATCTCATTCGATTGGATTCGACTGGACTCGACTGGGCTCCACTACCTACTTGGGCGAATACAACGAGTACCGGGCGGGCGAGTCGAGCGATAACCAAGAACTTTATCCCAACACGAGATTTCTCGCGGAGAATACTCCTCCCACTGATTCCGCAGCGTGCCAGGAATACACCGCGCGTCGTGCGCCGTGGGCCAAATTGACGTTTGACCCCGTTTGACCAGCCCGTAGGCGATACGAAAATATACCGTAAAAACGTTCCAACACCACGTGCTTTCTACCATCCCTGTAGCCACTGCTTCCTCTATTTTATTTCTTTCACTTTTTCTCCGCCCCCCAACGTCAGGGGAATGCTCGCGCGCGAATCCAGGCCCGCGATAATTACATATTATCAGTGACATTTAGAATTTAGATTTACATTTAGACGCAACTAGCGCCGGGTGAGTACCCAGCTTCGGGTGCTAGATAGGATGTAATCTAGCTTGGAATCGGCAGCGATCGCGATTCTGGCCAACAAACGCGCAACTACGCGATAGTACGAACGAGCGTGGACAAACAGATTAAACGCGCGTTAGCCGAGTCACGCAGGTGAGCACCAATTGTGTTCATTATTAACGTAATCATCTGCACCCGAGGCATGCGCGAATGCGTTTCGACGGGATCGGTTTACGCTAACGATCGCGAAAGCTATCGAATGCCGTTACGTCCAGCAGCAGCAGCAGCAGCAGCAGCAGCGTGTCTGGAACCCGTAATAGGCCGTTAATACGGAAAAACAGTTGTGCCCGATCGTAATGATTGCTGGAGCAACAGATTTACTTGTACCTAGCAGGTACAATACACGTGGACATAACGTACGTAGAAGAGTTTACTCGAGACTTTTTACCACTCCGCCACGCAACTAATCCACATTAGCATAAATTTGCCACAAGGCTAACACCGTGATCCCACTCTTCGCGTCGCACGCGACCTCCCTGCAAAACAGTTTACGAACAATAAAGCCAAGATTGTACCGACTCGTAAAAAATATCGAATTCCGTCCCAATTTCCACGGTTGTCGAGGCACGGAATCCCTCTCGGAAAGCGAGAACAAACGAGGGGAAACTCGAAAGGATTGTAAAAAACAGGGTAAAGAGGGTAAGTAGGTAGAGAAGGTGCTTTCGTTGCAGCAGTTCCAGGGCGAGAGGCATCGCGTTGAAAATTCGGTCCAACAGGGTCCAAGTCTTGCGCTAGCCTAACACTAGCAGACCCACCCTCTGTTCTCCACTTACGCGACATCCCTTACGGCCTTACGCCTTACGATTTCGTCGTCTCCTCCGTACAAGCCTGGGGGCAGCAAAAGAACAAGGACCAACGGAGAGAAAGAAAGAATTCTAAGCGCGAGGCTACATTTGCATTTTTCTGCACTTGGGTCCGAGCGGCGCTCCGACGTTATGCAAATCTTAATTCGCCCTCACTGGAAAACTCGTAAAATTACCGAGCTTTTCCGCAATAAAGCCTCAAATTGCTTGCTGCACGCCTTTCACGCCTTTCAACCCTTCCACCCCACACCCACCGCGCCGGTGCCACGCCGAATTGCGGGGCTATCGAGCCCCGACCATTTTGCCGAACGGGAGAAAAAAAACAGTTGGGTAGGATCGCGTTTCGATAATTACTATTACCTACTCCGTTAAGTTAAGAACCGCGGTCGAGGGGGGCAACCCTAGGTAAGTTAAAATGGTATCAAAGGTTTAACTTCTATCGCGCGTTACCGAAATGGGCAAAACGTCCACGTTATTCGATCATTGTTTGTTCGGCAATCTAAAACTCGCTAATAACATCGCGTGGACCATCCGCAATTAAGTAGTAATCCGATGGACTGGTAACAAAATCCGCCTCATATCAGACGGAAAAGTTTAACGCGTCGTTCATGCGATACGAATCGTAAAGTGTCGCGTTAACACGATCAAGTTACGAAATTAACGAGGAAATGCAACGTAAACGCTTCTGCCCTGGTTCCGTTTAATTTAGAGGCACGATGCCAAGCATGTCTACTTACATACATAGGTAGGTACTTGGTAATGTGAAATATTTCTCTACGCTCAGCCAGCTAGAGTAAGTTGATTAAAAAGGAGGGCAACCGACGAGGCTGATTCAAAATGAATTACTGTGCAATTTCATTCACCGAGCCGGATAAAATTCTCAAACTTGCCGATAAATTTCCGAGAAGAGATAAAAGGGGCGATACGTTAACTTTCGATATTCTACCGTGTCCCTAATATGGATTTATGGGTTAGCGTGTATAGGTACAATGGCTCGGAAAAATGCGCGATATCCTTATCGGTTTCATAGCGTAGACAGAGGAAATTTGTGAGATCCGTATCCCATGGGAATAAATGCGAGAGCGAGACTCTGTCGAGTCCATTGTCGGCGATAGCGCGCGGTAGTATACCATAGTATGCGCATGTACGTACTTACGTATGTATTTAAGCTTATCGAGTGGCTCGTTTAACCGTTAACACCGAGATATCTCGAGCATTCGAGCAACCATGGGATAAAGTGTTCCGAATGAAACGACCGATCCCGCTTAATGTCACGCAACCTCGCTGCCAACGTATGTACTATGTACCTATATATGTCTTTAGCTTTCTCCAAGGCCACGGGACCAATTTCTGCCGGTATTTCAGACGCTCCAGGAATGATTCTCATGTAAATTTTAACGCGATCGTAACATGTTTTACAAAACATTTCCAAGTGATTGGTCAAAATCGAACGCACCGTTCTCCAGATATTCAAAGGGTGATCTCACCCCCCAAAAAATTGCATATGTCACGAAGAAAAAATAGGATTCCGTTACGGAGGAACTACTCTATTTGTACACCAAGCGTCATATTTTTTTTTATGTTCGGCTTGCCGAACGTTCCTTGTAAGGCGCTCTTCAGAGGCGTTACTTGGCGTCATCTCTTTCGACGCCATTTTATCCCGTTACGAAGCTAGATTTTGGGGCGTTCTGAAAATTGTGGCCAGTTTTGGGACCAACCCTAGTAGCATTTCTGGTTGGGCCACAGTATCCCCAAGTTGGGAATTAGTTGGCCATCAAAATGCCAACAATAAATGCTACTAGGGAACGTGTCAGGAGCACACGAAGCGGAAAGAGGTATTCTAAATTTCGGCTTCGATGGCGTCGTTTTTTTAAAGTAGCGAACAGGAGCTGCGCCTTTCAAGAGCCTTTCCAAACATGCGCGCCTCTACGTTAAACGGTTCTTCGTTACCGCGGTGCTTTCGAAAGACGCTGCGTTAAAATAGCGCTACAGTATCGCGACCTCGCAGCTTGTAATTTCTGGATGGTATTCCATAGGCACTAGTTGCTAAATTTTCTTCAATATCGACTTGTCTACAAAGGGTTGTCTATGGTATTCCTAAGGAAATACCATAGAATCGCAAGTTTCGCAAATTTAGATAGGAATATGTAAAAGGTAATTTCCGAATAATAATACAGTTTCTTTCAAGTTTCTTTCAATTTATTCGCATAAAAGGCCCTAACAGCGTTACAATAAAGTATAAGTTACATATATGTATAATATAAAATCACTATTTTCTTGAGCGCGCGCGAGAGAGAGAGCGAGAGCGAGAGAGGCAGGTAACTCTCCAAGGTTCAACTTTAAAGTTTCCGAGAGATTAATTAATTAATTAATTTCAATAGTCGCGAATCGATTACAATCTCTACAATTTCAGCAGTTGCTTATAGAATCTGTGTAGTATCAATAGTCGCTACAGGTTTACAATTTCTACAATATCAACAGTTGCGAACCGTTTACAATCTCTACAAATTCAGCAGTTGTTTTTAAAATCTCTGTAGTTTCAACAGACGCTGTACGTTTTCAATCTCTAAGATTTCAGCAGTCGCGAATCGTTTACAATCTCTATAATATCAGCAGTCGCGAATCATTTACAATCTGTACAATTCCCTTAGTCGCTACACGTTTTTAATCTTTGCAATTTCAACAGTCGCTAATCGTTTAAAGTCTCTGCAATTTCGACATTCGAAAGGTAGAGAGATTGTTTTTACAATATCGAAAGACGTTTTCCAGTAGTGTTGGCTAGAACCGTGATTTGTGAATCACGAGTGATTCGATCACGTTCGTTCCCAATCACGGTGATTTTTCACAGTGATCCGTGATTTTCGTGATCGTTTCTGATTGGTGCAGATAGAACAGTGATTGCTTCTGATTGGAGGAGAGCATAACTGCTCTTTGCACGCGCCACATAACCCCAATTTCTAATTTATCTCAAAACATTCTCAAGTCCTCACTGTTCTTATAGAAACTTAGTTGTATATTTTGAACCAATGTAATCGTTCTTGATCTATTTAAATTAACGAATATTTCTTCCCTTTAGTTAGAAAGTATAATGTATATACTACATATTCGCTGAATCAGCACACTTTAACTGTAACACAAGCTATATTGAAGTATTTTATAACAAATAATTCAATTATGATCAAGAATTACGATCACCAGTATTCACAGTGAGCAAATTCACTCGGGGTAAAAAAATCACAATCACGATCGTGATTTAAGTTAAATCACGACCGTGATCGTGATTCTGCGATCACGGTGATAAATCACTGTTAGTGATTTTGCACTCCATCTCTATTTTCCAGCCTCGTATCGGTTACGGTTATTAGGTACATGTTTCTGCAAATGTCGCGTTAAAGTCTAGAGGGGAGCGTCGCGACGCAGGATAATAGAAAGAGAATAACAAATAGAATCAAAACCTCGCGTATTCTCAGGAATTTACTTTCGTTACTCGAACGTACAGTACAGAGTTTCATATGGGATCGATCGCGGTGAACGGCGCACCGTTTGCATTATTTGGAGGCTACGGATAGATATACGTCGATAGCTCAGGTACTGGTATCTCGCGCGCGCGTACCGGAACTTGTAGACAATTTGAGAAAGAAAATTCAAGGAAATTAGGTAATAGATATAGATAGTTGGATCGATAGAGATTTAAAACTCGGAACGGAAGAACGTTCTCCAGTAGTCGCAAGCCTGCGTCCAATCGGATCCCTCGAGCAACCTGATTCCTTAGAAACGACTTTGTCCACGCGCTCGGAACGTCAGATCTATTTAGAAGACGTCGCGTTGGTCGTTGGTAAAACTGCAAACGGAGGTTCGAAAACCAAATTTGCCGCCACAGATCCCCCATTTCCAGCTAGAATGGTACTACAAGTAGCACCTGTACAGAAAAATAAATTTTAAACATTTTATACGAACCGCTACATAGTATAAATGAAAATTTAGCATCGACGAACATACGTGACAGTATCGAACCACCATTTCCAGCTAGGAATCTACCGCAGCATACAGTCACGGTCATAATCGCCTACCAGCGACGTATATCTGCACAGAAAATGGAAATTTAAAGAATTTATATGAATCGTTATGGAAAACGGAAATAAGAGGTTCGACGAACACACTTTTTTAAGCACCTAGCCTCCATTTTAATACCAGAAATCCAACGCAGGGCAGAGCATCGATCGGAATCGTCAACCGCAGGTTCTCATCTGTACAGAAAAGCAAAAGTTAAAGAATTTACACGAGGCGCTAATACAAATGAAATTGTAGCATCGACAGACACATTTTTAAGCATCGAATCACCAATGTGAGGCAGAAATCCACTACAGGGCACAGAATCACGTTCAGAGTCGTCTCTCACAGCTCCTAATCTGCACAGAATATTGAATTTTAATGAATTTAACCGAGGCGTTAATAAAAATGGAAATTTAGTATCGACAAACATACCTCGACTCCACCGAATTCCCATTTCCAGACAGAAATGCACTCCGAAGGGGCACAGAATCACGTTCAGAGCAGGGTGGCGAGAAAATTCGACACCGGCGGTTTGTTTGTTTGTGCTACCCACGTCCACGAATGCGCGCAATGACGTCACGAGCGTTGAGCCAATCACGAAGCCCTGTTCAGTCGTGGTGATTCAGGCTCCCAAACAGCAGCAGGCAGTCCCAGATCCCCGCAGTCGATCTCGATTCTGTGGATTCAGCCGTTTTTTTTTTTAAAAGCAATAACCAGACCTAACTCATTTGAAAGCAGGAATAACCAGACCTAACCTCGGAAAATGCATGAATAACCAGACCTAACCCAGTCTAACCCCCCCCCGCCCTGGGCAGGGCGAAAAATTTTTGACCTAACCTTGCAATTTTGACCTAACCTCGGAAAAATCTGACCTAACCTCGGAAAATTTTGACCTAACCTCGGAAAATTTAGACCTAACCCAGACCTAACCTCGGAAAATTTAGACCTAACCCAGACCTAACCTCGGAAAATGCAGACCTAACCCAGACCTAACCTCGCGAAAAGCAGACCTAACTCAGACCCAGACCCAACTTTGCGAAAAGCAGACCTACCCCAGACCTAACCTCGCGAAAAGCAGACCTACCCCAGACCTAACCTCGCGAAAAGCAGACCTAACTCAGACCTAACCTCGCGAAAAGCAGACCTAACTCAGACCCAGACCCAACTTTGCGAAAAGCAGACCTACCCCAGACCCATCCTCGCGAAAAGCAGACCTAACTCAGACCTAACCTGGCGAAAAGCAGACCTAATTCAGACCCAGACCTGTTGTAGGGTTCAAGGGCGAGTGGTGACTGGTGATTCGGTCTCTGCTGGCCGATGTTTCCCGTGGACGCGTGGCGATTTCCTCTGTGGGGTTCGTCGCGGTCGCTGGCCGTTAGAGCTGTTCGGGTACTCGAAAAAAATTCGAGTAGTTCGATTCTTTCGAGCAGTTTGAACGTATTCCGCGCAACCCGACCGCGTCGGGCAGTCTGCTTGCTTAGAGTAGATGGGATGTTTTAAAAAAAAAGTACCGAATGTAAAATAAACTACATGTATATTGAGTAATTGTTAGTATTGTTACGAGTTGTAACAGGGATTTCGATAAATGGATGCTGGTTGGTTCGCTGCCCGTGGAGCGCTGATGCGCTCTGCTCACGTTCGCCCTTGTTGTCGTCGTCGGGCTCCAGCTTCTTCCAGTAGCAATTGGATTGAATAAAAGACTCTGATTTATTTAAATAGTAACTTAATTCTCGTTTTATTTTAGAGACAAATTAGAGAACACGTCTAATAGGTTTGGACGTTGATCAACGAATGAATTACAAAGATGCCGTCGTTCTGGATTAAAAGTGTAACATGTTCTTGTTAATAAAGTTAACCAATTGTAAAGATAGTTTCTTAATTAATTGTCTAACGAATCGTTTGATTGGTTCTTCGTTCATTAAGAACGAGCGGTTTTACATGATATCTATGATTTAGTAACGAAGCAACCGAAACCAATATTTAATCAATACCATTAACGAGCGCCTCTAAGTAGCATTCCTTGGAATGCTTTGTTCATAGTTCTAGTTGCTTCATTTTACAGTTTAAATTTGGCGCGTCTAAAACTTGACCATGCAGAGCCATCTAACATTGGACTATTTCACATGTCACCACATGAGATCGTAACAGTATATTGATCATTTTCATGACCCATGCCGTATGGAGTAATTGAAAGGTTTTTTGTTAGCACATTTCGCGTCGCATCTCTCACCTACGAAACTAATGCTTAACCGGGAGCGAAAAAATTGTTGTATTTCGGTTTGAAATAACATTTATTAGAAAAAACTGAAGATTATCGAGACTAAAAATAAGCTATAATAGCAATTGATTCAATTTCTTTGTGATATTAAACTGTATTATATTACGGGGATTAGGAAGTCAAATTTGGTAAAAATATAAGTTTTTGCGGGAATTAATTACAAACAAACAAAATACTGTTTGGGAATGCATTACTTCCCAAAGCCGCCACACTCGCTCTAGGGGCAGCACCTCCCGAACACTCAATTGAAAACGTTGATCAGCGGTCGATCCGCCAATCAGCGGCGCTGATCAGGATCGACCCTCGTCGATATTCCAACGGAATCGATGCGACGCGCGGACGGATGTCCAGCCATGACTCTCTCTTGTACAAACTGTTGTACGTAACGGATGCGTTGCGTGTTTTATTCAGTTTTTGTGCATACAAGTCATCATCGTGATTAACTCATGAAATCAATCTAACGACTTTTCTCATCTCACACTCATCAGTGACCACTCAATCGCGTGCGAGTGCAAGAATCGCCGCGAATGCCTTGCATGGTGTTGTGCACGTGCAAGAACAATCCTCATCGCGCAGTACATCGGCGCGATTGAATCAAAATCAATTCGATCATACACTCACACTCACTGTAATTAGTCATTCATAATAAATCGACTCGCTTCACATTTTAATTGCCGTGTCGTCTTGCTCCCTCTCACCGCCGATTCCTAACCTCACTTTCACCAGCGTGACCACCGGTCTCAAACTCGAACAAATACAAATTATGATTAGTACTGTTGGGTAAGGTTTATTGATATCATAAAGTGTAAATTTTGTATCCTTTTTTTTATGATATAGACATATGATATAGACAAACTAAACTAAACTAAACTAAACTACATGGGTTATGCTATTTACACTACCATATACTAAAGATTATATTCATCGCTTATTTCTATTAGTTTTTTTTATTTCTTAAATTAGCCGAGAGGAAGCAAATCTGTTCAATTTTTCGGACAACAAACAGGTACGCTTTTCAGTGACTATGTTCCCAGCTGTTGAAAATAGTCTCTCGCTGTACGCTTCCGTTGCCGGAATTCCCAAAAATTGCTGGGCCAAATTTGCCAAATTTGGGAAACGTGTGGAATTATCATTCCACCACTTCAGGATGCACGACTCCGCTGGTATAAGTTTTCCTCGTAGTACCACTTCAATTCTTTATCTATTGTGTCAACCTCGTCGTTAATGTTTGGTTTCTCCTCTTTCGCAATATTTGAAAACAATTCAAACAAACTGGTTGGCGATGTGGATACTATATGGAAAATAAGTCAATTTGTTATTGTTCTAATTAATAGAGGCAGAAGTAATATTAATATTCGTAGAAACATACCTGAAGTGGTTTTTGATGGTACATCAATAGTTGACGCTGCCGCATCTACTTCATTTGCACCCAGGTATTGCACAACAGCAGAGTGCAGCAACTTGTGCGCCGATACCTTTCTTTGCTCCGTTAGCACCCTGTCCTTTATGCGAGGATCCAAGAGCATTGCGATCACTAAAGGTTCGCTATCGTCGATAAAATGGAATCTGGTGTTGAGACTAAGTAATAAATTATTACGCAGTAGTAATGTGTCAGGTGTAGCGCGTTTTTGTTGTATTGACGTTGAGAGTATTTGTTTAATTCCGTATACAGTCGGTATATATCGGCATAATGTCGGTTTATTTTCCATTGTGATTACCTCCGTTGCTTCTTTGAACATTTTTACTGAATCGCAATACTCTTGGATCATGCACCACTCGCGGCTAGATAGAGTATCCGGCATTCCTGGCTCGCACAGTGCTGCACTTAGTGCACGTCGCACTTGAAGTAGACGGTCCATCATGTCAAACTGTGTATTCCACCTCGTTTCCACATCGCCAATAAGGCGAACTGGTTCCAAATTTGTTGAATCTCTTTTCTGCTCTCTTTGTAATTCCTGTTCCGCCGGCACAGATCGGTGGAAGAATCGGACAATATCTTGGCATTTTTTTAGCAAAGCTTTGAGGTCTTCGCAATCTTCTAACCCATCTTCTACTACAAGCTGAAAAGAGCATTAGATTTAAGATCAACTGCTGATAATTTACAAACTACTTTTATCGTTGAATAATTTCGGTTCGTTTACCTGCAATGTGTGAGCGAAACAGGGTATCCGTTCCCACTCACTACTCAATTCCACGGCTTGTATAATGTTAGCCACATCATCGGTAACGAAATATACTCTGTGTTGTGGCTTGTTTAATCCCCATTCCTGGATGTTGTAGCGGAGTATTTCATTTAACCTGTCACCAGATTGCGTTCCTGTGTACGGTTGTATTCCTAACGTGAAATTTTTTATTTGGAACTCATTTGTAACGTAATGGACGCTTAAACAAATATAAGTTTCATTCGACCCTGATGCCCAGCCATCCATTGTAAAGGCAACACTTCGTACATTTCCCTGAATAATTAGAACAGATTTGAATCATTTTATATGCGGTTCGAAAGACATCGTAATACAGATTTAAGTACTATTACTCTTGCGCTTCAGGAGATGCTGATAACCATTCAAAATATTATACAAATTTTACTTACAGTTCTGACATCGCTGTGAATACCCCTACAGCAAATTACGTTGCTGAAAAGTTGCAGAAACGTTGCAGTTTCGTTGCAGTTACCTCGCAGGTAATATTTCTGAGATGTTGCAGAAATGTTCCTATGTCCGCCCGTGTGCAACATTGCATGAAATATTTCTGCAACTTTTCTGCAACGTTTCTGCAACATTTCTGAGATTTTACAGCAACTTTTCTGCGATAATTTCGTGCAATAAGTAGCAGACGATGTAAGCTCAATTGTTGTATGCTTTATGGAAACTATGGGACTATTCCCGTTTATAATAATAATAATAATATAGACTGAAAGTCTATACCACAAAAGCACGCGTTGACGTATTCCGTGTGATACAAGGTGGGCCTCAAACAAGAACAACGACAACAAGAACAATGAAAATAATAATAATATTGGCTCTGTGGTTCACACAGTTTCCTTGTAAACGCATGCATATACTGTATAACTTTCTATGCCAGAGAAATGTAGTTGGTACGCAAAAATAGCAGAAACAATCATTCAGTACATTCAAATTTATAGTAAAATTAACAATGAGTATGTAAATTGATTATTTATCACATTTCAGCACTTAAAATTGTAAAATGAATGCATGTATTATTCCAGGTTCATTACACGCTGCATGCAGCACATTATAAGTATAGAGGGCACAAGAGCCTGGAACTCCACATACGCGGGCTTGGGAAGTTCCACAAGAGCCAATACTATTATTATTTTTATTGTTATTATTATTATTCTTGTTGTCGTCTTGTATAGAAAAAATATATGAATATTTAATTGTCAGTATTTATTGTAATTTAATCAGTTTCCCTTACATTTTCTATCCTTTCTGTAATGTCACACAAATTTTGCCGATACAACATTGCTGTAAAATCTGCAAACAGTTACGGGACCTTTGTTGTAAAATCTCCGAAACGTTGCAGAAAAGTTGCTGTAAAATCTCAGAAATGTTGCAGAAACGTTGCAGAAAAGTTGCAGAAATATTTCATGCAATGTTGCACACGGGCGGACATAGGAACATTTCTGCAACATCTCAGAAATATTACCTGCGAGGTAACTGCAACGAAACTGCAACGTTTCTGCAACTTTTCAGCAACGTAATTTGCTGTAGGGGTATTCACAGCGATGTCAGAACTGTAAGTAAAATTTGTATAATATTTTGAATGGTTATCAGCATCTCCTGAAGCGCAAGAGTAATAGTACTTAAATCTGTATTACGATGTCTTTCGAACCGCATATAAAATGATTCAAATCTGTTCTAATTATTCAGGGAAATGTACGAAGTGTTGCCTTTACAATGGATGGCTGGGCATCAGGGTCGAATGAAACTTATATTTGTTTAAGCGTCCATTACGTTACAAATGAGTTCCAAATAAAAAATTTCACGTTAGGAATACAACCGTACACAGGAACGCAATCTGGTGACAGGTTAAATGAAATACTCCGCTACAACATCCAGGAATGGGGATTAAACAAGCCACAACACAGAGTATATTTCGTTACCGATGATGTGGCTAACATTATACAAGCCGTGGAATTGAGTAGTGAGTGGGAACGGATACCCTGTTTCGCTCACACATTGCAGGTAAACGAACCGAAATTATTCAACGATAAAAGTAGTTTGTAAATTATCAGCAGTTGATCTTAAATCTAATGCTCTTTTCAGCTTGTAGTAGAAGATGGGTTAGAAGATTGCGAAGACCTCAAAGCTTTGCTAAAAAAATGCCAAGATATTGTCCGATTCTTCCACCGATCTGTGCCGGCGGAACAGGAATTACAAAGAGAGCAGAAAAGAGATTCAACAAATTTGGAACCAGTTCGCCTTATTGGCGATGTGGAAACGAGGTGGAATACACAGTTTGACATGATGGACCGTCTACTTCAAGTGCGACGTGCACTAAGTGCAGCACTGTGCGAGCCAGGAATGCCGGATACTCTATCTAGCCGCGAGTGGTGCATGATCCAAGAGTATTGCGATTCAGTAAAAATGTTCAAAGAAGCAACGGAGGTAATCACAATGGAAAATAAACCGACATTATGCCGATATATACCGACTGTATACGGAATTAAACAAATACTCTCAACGTCAATACAACAAAAACGCGCTACACCTGACACATTACTACTGCGTAATAATTTATTACTTAGTCTCAACACCAGATTCCATTTTATCGACGATAGCGAACCTTTAGTGATCGCAATGCTCTTGGATCCTCGCATAAAGGACAGGGTGCTAACGGAGCAAAGAAAGGTATCGGCGCACAAGTTGCTGCACTCTGCTGTTGTGCAATACCTGGGTGCAAATGAAGTAGATGCGGCAGCGTCAACTATTGATGTACCATCAAAAACCACTTCAGGTATGTTTCTACGAATATTAATATTACTTCTGCCTCTATTAATTAGAACAATAACAAATTGACTTATTTTCCATATAGTATCCACATCGCCAACCAGTTTGTTTGAATTGTTTTCAAATATTGCGAAAGAGGAGAAACCAAACATTAACGACGAGGTTGACACAATAGATAAAGAATTGAAGTGGTACTACGAGGAAAACTTATACCAGCGGAGTCGTGCATCCTGAAGTGGTGGAATGATAATTCCACACGTTTCCCAAATTTGGCAAATTTGGCCCAGCAATTTTTGGGAATTCCGGCAACGGAAGCGTACAGCGAGAGACTATTTTCAACAGCTGGGAACATAGTCACTGAAAAGCGTACCTGTTTGTTGTCCGAAAAATTGAACAGATTTGCTTCCTCTCGGCTAATTTAAGAAATAAAAAAAACTAATAGAAATAAGCGATGAATATAATCTTTAGTATATGGTAGTGTAAATAGCATAACCCATGTAGTTTAGTTTAGTTTAGTTTAGTTTGTCTATATCATATGTCTATATCATAAAAAAAAGGATACAAAATTTACACTTTATGATATCAATAAACCTTACCCAACAGTACTAATCATAATTTGTATTTGTTCGAGTTTGAGACCGGTGGTCACGCTGGTGAAAGTGAGGTTAGGAATCGGCGGTGAGAGGGAGCAAGACGACACGGCAATTAAAATGTGAAGCGAGTCGATTTATTATGAATGACTAATTACAGTGAGTGTGAGTGTATGATCGAATTGATTTTGATTCAATCGCGCCGATGTACTGCGCGATGAGGATTGTTCTTGCACGTGCACAACACCATGCAAGGCATTCGCGGCGATTCTTGCACTCGCACGCGATTGAGTGGTCACTGATGAGTGTGAGATGAGAAAAGTCGTTAGATTGATTTCATGAGTTAATCACGATGATGACTTGTATGCACAAAAACTGAATAAAACACGCAACGCATCCGTTACGTACAACAGTTTGTACAAGAGAGAGTCATGGCTGGACATCCGTCCGCGCGTCGCATCGATTCCGTTGGAATATCGACGAGGGTCGATCCTGATCAGCGCCGCTGATTGGCGGATCGACCGCTGATCAACGTTTTCAATTGAGTGTTCGGGAGGTGCTGCCCCTAGAGCGAGTGTGGCGGCTTTGGGAAGTAATGCATTCCCAAACAGTATTTTGTTTGTTTGTAATTAATTCCCGCAAAAACTTATATTTTTACCAAATTTGACTTCCTAATCCCCGTAATATAATACAGTTTAATATCACAAAGAAATTGAATCAATTGCTATTATAGCTTATTTTTAGTCTCGATAATCTTCAGTTTTTTCTAATAAATGTTATTTCAAACCGAAATACAACAATTTTTTCGCTCCCGGTTAAGCATTAGTTTCGTAGGTGAGAGATGCGACGCGAAATGTGCTAACAAAAAACCTTTCAATTACTCCATACGGCATGGGTCATGAAAATGATCAATATACTGTTACGATCTCATGTGGTGACATGTGAAATAGTCCAATGTTAGATGGCTCTGCATGGTCAAGTTTTAGACGCGCCAAATTTAAACTGTAAAATGAAGCAACTAGAACTATGAACAAAGCATTCCAAGGAATGCTACTTAGAGGCGCTCGTTAATGGTATTGATTAAATATTGGTTTCGGTTGCTTCGTTACTAAATCATAGATATCATGTAAAACCGCTCGTTCTTAATGAACGAAGAACCAATCAAACGATTCGTTAGACAATTAATTAAGAAACTATCTTTACAATTGGTTAACTTTATTAACAAGAACATGTTACACTTTTAATCCAGAACGACGGCATCTTTGTAATTCATTCGTTGATCAACGTCCAAACCTATTAGACGTGTTCTCTAATTTGTCTCTAAAATAAAACGAGAATTAAGTTACTATTTAAATAAATCAGAGTCTTTTATTCAATCCAATTGCTACTGGAAGAAGCTGGAGCCCGACGACGACAACAAGGGCGAACGTGAGCAGAGCGCATCAGCGCTCCACGGGCAGCGAACCAACCAGCATCCATTTATCGAAATCCCTGTTACAACTCGTAACAATACTAACAATTACTCAATATACATGTAGTTTATTTTACATTCGGTACTTTTTTTTTAAAACATCCCATCTACTCTAAGCAAGCAGACTGCCCGACGCGGTCGGGTTGCGCGGAATACGTTCAAACTGCTCGAAAGAATCGAACTACTCGAATTTTTTTCGAGTACCCGAACAGCTCTAACGGCCAGCGACCGCGACGAACCCCACAGAGGAAATCGCCACGCGTCCACGGGAAACATCGGCCAGCAGAGACCGAATCACCAGTCACCACTCGCCCTTGAACCCTACAACAGGTCTGGGTCTGAATTAGGTCTGCTTTTCGCCAGGTTAGGTCTGAGTTAGGTCTGCTTTTCGCGAGGATGGGTCTGGGGTAGGTCTGCTTTTCGCAAAGTTGGGTCTGGGTCTGAGTTAGGTCTGCTTTTCGCGAGGTTAGGTCTGAGTTAGGTCTGCTTTTCGCGAGGTTAGGTCTGGGGTTAGGTCTGGGTTAGGTCTGGGTTAGGTCTGGGTTAGGTCTGGGTTAGGTCTGGGTTAGGTCTGGGTTAGGTCTGGGTTAGGTCTGGGTTAGGTCTGGGTTAGGTCTGGGTTAGGTCTGGGTTAGGTCTGGGTTAGGTCTGGGTTAGGTCTGGGTTAGGTCTGGGTTAGGTCTGGGTTAGGTCTGGGTTAGGTCTCCCTCTCCAGGGCCGACAGCCTTGTCGTTGGCGGGAGGGCTCTAGGGCAGTGGCGATGTCCTGCGTCGGGTGATATGGGCGGGACTTGGTCCCTCCTTTATCGGCCGACGGGGGATGCTACTGCCTTAGCTAATTGGTCGGTCACCCCCCCGGCGGGTGCTGGGGGGGAGCGTGTTCCGCGTTTGGGGGGCGCTTTCCCTCCGGTACCCGCTGCGTACAATAGTTAGATTAAAATTATGCCATTACAGAAATAGTTGGTGGCGTTCCGGGCGGGGGTCGGTGGTTCCCTCCCGGGCGATCACTCCTTGATCGCTCGGGTGGGGCCCTCCGGCCCGCGCTCGGGCGCGCGCTGCTGTTGCAGAGTTGTATTTATTTATATTTATGCTTACCTGTTTCTATTTACATGTCATACTTGTTTGATTTATACTTACCATACTTACCATACTTGTTTGATTTATACTTACCATACTTACTTACCATACTTACCATACTTATCATACTTACCATACTTTAGCTTTCTTTATACCTGTTTATATCTACTTTACTTACCTGGTATACTTACCCTTGGCACTATCTTTGGATTTATCTGAAGATTAGTTGGGTGGAGTGGGCTTACCCTAGCCGGAAGGGGGGTGGGCGCAGGTTGACCCTAGCCGGAAGGGGCGCGGGAGTATGATGGAGCACGACAAAATGTTGCCTCGGAAACAGCCGCTGCCGGGGGGTAATCGCCTGGGCACGGCCACGAATGTCGGTGGCCGTGACAGCCACGTAGACATAGTTATCTTAGATGAAGATGAGGGTGGTCGCCCGTCCGGTCTGGGCACTACCTTGGAGGGGATGACCGATGATACGCCACGGGGGGATCGCCCGGACCCGCCACGTGAGGAGCGCACGGACCCCAACCTTGGTTGGTTACTGCGGGCTAGGTCGCCGCTTAGCGTCGCTAGCTCGCAGGATTTGAGGGAGTCGAATCGGGCCTTGGAGACCCTGACTCAGGCGTCCAGTATTCTGGATAAAATGGGCTCTAATTGCCCGGTCTCACCTGAGACTGTTGGGAGCGTGTTGAGGTTGGGGAGTATAGGCGAGAGGGTTAAATCCCTACGGCCGGAGGTTACTCTGACCAAGAAACCTAATGGGAAGCTTAGGAAGATGGCAGCTTCCTTTTCTCCTGCCGGAGTGAAGGTGTTGAGGACTAAACAGATCCCTAGGCAGTCTCCTAAACAGGCTCCTAAGCGGACACTTGAGTCTGTTGCTAGACCTGATGCTACTACATCTGCTACGGATTCTGCTGGGGATGCTTACGGTACCGCACTTTCCTCTTCCGAGCACACATCTGCTCGGAAGGTTAAAAAGTCGGCCAGAAGACGGTCTGCCCAGTTGGCCAGAGTGGGCTCAGTTGCGGAGGAACCCGATGCCCCGCTGTTTGCTGGATCTCATAGGTCCTACACGGATACCGAGACGGAGTCGGACGTGGACTTAGAGGTTGGAGATGGTCTGGATGCGGCGATCTCCTTGATGAAGCAGGTGCGGGAGTATGCGACGCCTCTATACCAGTACATTACGGAGAGTAAGAACATCAGGGCCTCTATGAAGGAGTTCTCAAGGCAAACTGTTCGGAATATGAACAAGCTTAATAAGGTTCTCCTCAATATGAAAGCGGCTTGCCGCCTTCGTCCGTCTGAGGGTTTTACCCGTACGGAACAGGGTAGGAGGTCGCTTGTTCGTAAGGACCATATGACGCACGATTCTGCCTCGGTAGATGTGTCTAGGCCTAAGGCGGGCCCTTCAACCCGAAGGAGCGATTTGCCTGATGGCGGTAAGGGGGGTCCCGATGGCCATTATTCTGGCCTGGGTAAGGAGGTTGAGGGGGAAACTGGTCAGAGGGGGCTGATACCTGCTCCGACTGCTTCCTTAGCGCCTGTTTCGGAGCCTATTGGGGACGTTAGGCCTATGATTCGTGCGAATCAGCCGGCGATTGTGGGCGAGGATCGACCCCAAGCGTCCTGGATCGAAGTGAGGGGGAGGAAACGCCCTGAGAAACGGGTTAAGGACGTTCGTACATACCCTCCTCAAGTTCCGCGTGAGGTTAACCACCCTGACCCTGGGGCACACCAGCAATCCCGATCCCAGGCGAGGACTGGGAGGAGGCTCCCTGCCGCCCGGCCGGAGGCGGTATTGGTGCGTGTTCGCGAAGGGCTGACGTACGCCGACGTCTTCAAACGGGTGACCACTCAGGTTGAGGGTGGCACGTCTGGCCTTCAAACGGTTAAGAGGTCCAGAGCTGGACATTTAATCATGGAATTGGACAAAAAATGCGATTCGTCCAAGTTCTGCCAGCGAGTCCAGGCAGCTGTCGGGCAGGAGGAAGTTGTCAGGACATTGCGCCCTGTTGTGACTCTTGAGGCTCGTGATCTGGACCCGATTTCTGATCGTCAGACGATCTCCGAAGGCCTTGCGCGGCATTATAAATTGCAATGCGAAGACGTGTTGATTAGATCTCTGCGGGCGGGCCCCGCGGGTACCCGCACTGCACTAATTGAGGTTCCCCAGAGGAAGTTGACGCGTTTCAAGGAGAATGATAGGGTCCCGATTGGGTTTGTTATATCTAGGGTTCGGTCGGTACCACGGCTTGTACGGTGTTTTAGATGCCATGAGATTGGGCATATGGCCTATTCCTGTAAGGAGCGGCTTGAGGCTCAGCCTCTCTGTAGAAGGTGCGGTGGTGGGGGACACGGTGCTAGGGACTGTGATGCTCCTCCCAATTGTATTGTTTGTATTAGGCGTAAATTCCCCCCTTCGCGAGTGGGACACGTGGCCTCTTCGGTTCAGTGCCCTGTGTACAGGGAAATTTTGAGGCAGAAAAGTAGAGGTCCGGCTTAAAATTCCAGACACTGAAGATTCTCCAAATCAATCTGAACCATTGCTACTTGGCCCATGACCTT
This sequence comes from Andrena haemorrhoa, assembly GCA_910592295.1. Lineage (NCBI taxonomy): Eukaryota > Metazoa > Arthropoda > Insecta > Hymenoptera > Andrenidae > Andrena > Andrena haemorrhoa. Next base: position 4,917 of record OU342944.1, on the reverse strand, counting down.
CTTCGCCAGAAGGTGGTGGAGACGGGAGCAGACGTGGTTCTTATTGCGGAACCCCTATATAATCCAGGGGGCTGGGTTATGAATCGGCCGAGCGGTGCAGCCTTATGGCTCACTGGAGCTAACGATCTCCTGCTGAGACCTGAAGAGACTATTGTCTCCGAATTTTATGTTGCTGTTAGAGTTAAGGGCTTTTTAATCGTTAGTGTTTATATTCCTCCTAATATTAGTTACGCTGATTTTATTGCGGCGGCAGAGTCCTTGGAGGACTTGGTCCGGCTACCTGGTGAGGATGTACTCATCGGTGGTGATTTTAATGCTAAGTCTCCAGCCTGGGGCTCTGATTCGCTCGAGCGACGTGGTATCTTTTTAACAAGGCTCTTTTGGGATTTGCACCTGGTTCCCATTATTTCCGTTGGTGGTGATACGATGGTTCGACAAAATTCATCGTCGAAGATTGACTTTGTTGTCTGCTCGGCTGGGTTGGCTAGTCGCCTTACTAACAGCAGAGTGTCTGATGACCTCTCCGGCTCAGACCATCGCTATCTTGAACACGATATTTTGGTTAGCCGCGTTCCGGTGTTATCCCCGACGGCTGTTTCCTCTCGGTGGAGAGTAAAGACACTGGATACCACTGTCCTGACGCAGGTCTTTGACCTTCTAACGGTGGACTTTGCCTTAGGATCTGCTCTCCGGCATGAGGATGTCTTGGCCACCCTCCAGGCGGTGGTTACGTCTTGTGATGCCTCCATGTTGAGGAGTTCTGGTTATAGGAGCAGACGGCCTGCGAACTCTTGGTGGACTCCTGAGATTGCGGTATTAAGGCAGAACACTCTACATTTGCGTAGAGTCATGACTCGACGTGGCCGATCAGCCCCTGATATCAGGGCTGCCAGCGTCGTTGCCTATAAGGAGGCCAGGAAGTCCCTGAACCGGGCTATCAGGTTGAGTAAGAGAGCGGTTTGGCTGGTGTATTGTGCGTTACTTGAGGAGGATATCTGGGGGCGCCCTTACAAGGATATTATGGCTAAGTTGAATTCTGCGACTAATAGACAGATCGACCCACGGCTCGCACTCCAAATTTTGGACTCACTTTTCCCGGTTGGGGGTGAGTTGGTCCTGCAGGAGAACCATACTGCGGCATTGGATTTGTTGAAATCTACATGGGAGGAGGATCTTACCTTTTTACCCATCACCATCGAGGAAGTTTTGTCTGCGGCAGGTAGGATATCCCTCGGTAAGTCCCCTGGGATGGACGGCGTTCCCCCGGAGGCTGTTAGGGCCATTGCCCGTAACAATCCGGGCACTTGGGCGGCCATGTTTTCCGGCATTCTGACCAGGGGACAGCTCCCCTCGGCTTGGAAGTGTTCGAGGGTGGTGCTCATCCCCAAGGATGGTAAGGATCCGTGCCTGCCGAACTCCTATAGGCCTCTTAGTCTCTTGGACACTTCGGCTAAACTTTTTGAGTACGTGATTAATGAACGCATTCTTCAGTTCATAGGTGCCGAGGGATTGGCGCCTAATCAGTATGGATTCCGTCGAGGCTGCTCCACCTCGGATGCTTTAGTTAAGGTGTCCGAGTTTGCCGACCTGTGCCGCGATAAGCAGGTATATTCGCTGCTCGTCTCGTTGGACGTAAAAAACGCTTTTAATTCGGTTCGGTGGAGCTCTATTTTTCGCGACATTTTAGCCCGCCGCTTTCCTTTTTACCTTAGACGTATTTTAGCTGATTATTTGTCCAATCGTCACATTGTTTACACGACTGGCGATAGGGTTCTAAAGAGACGCATTTTTATGGGGGTCCCTCAGGGTTCCGTCATTGGTCCGCTTTTATGGAACCTCTCATATGACGGCCTTTTGAGTAAGCCCATGAGCCCTGGCTGCTCATTGGTGGGATATGCTGACGATGTCGCCCTTTTGGTGAGTGGTCGGCGCCTCAGCGATCTCGAGCTCCGGGTCCGCAGGGAGATGACCGGTATTTTGGCTTGGATGTTGGGGGCGGGCTTACAGCTCGCGGTAGACAAGACGGAGGTTATTTTTCTTAATAAAAAGAGGACCCCGCTTGGGTATTCTCTCCCCATTTTGGATGAGCGTATGTTCCCCTCATTTTCGGTAAGGTATTTAGGGATTGTCATTGACACAGCCCGGAACTTCAGGAAACATGTTGCGACGGTGACGAGTAAGGCGGTTAAGGTTATGTCCGCACTTAGCCGGCTTATGCCTAACACGTCGAACCTCCCCATGGCCAAGCGTCGACTTTACTATCTAGTCCTTGAGTCCATTGTTCTTTATGGTGCTCCGTTTTGGGCCTCGGCGATCGAGGATAGTGCGAATCGAAACTTATTGGTTAGAACCCAAAGAATCGGCCTTAACAGAGTGGCTTCGGCCTACCGGTCGGTTTCGCACTTTTCTTTGTGTGCCTTAGTTGGCGAGATCCCGCTGGATCTAAAGGTTGGCATGAGGAGGTCTTTATACCTTGAGGAACGGAGGGTACCACGCAGGTTCGCTGGTTCGCTGTTGGCTGCTGAGGAGGAGGAAAGACTAGCCGACCTTCGGTTTCGGAAAAATAGGGTGGTGGAGGTCGTATTGGACCAGTGGCAGGAAAGGTGGGATGTGGCTACTGGATCCCGCTGGACTCATAGGTGTATACCTAATATTCGGAACTGGCGTAATTGTCCGTTCAATTTTTTGGATTTCTACACAACTCAAATGTTGACGGGTCATGGGTGTTTTAACGCTTTCAGATTCCGAATCGGGAAGTCCCCTGACCCGTTATGTTGGTTCGGTTGCGAGACTTCGGATACCTCAGAGCATACTTTGATGCATTGCCCTAGGTGGGACCATGGCAGAGACCAGCTGTACGAACAGCTGGGGATCTTGCGCCGGGCCGACGCTACCGTCGAGTCGATCATGGGTCAGTCATTAACCACCAAGGCGAGATGGATGGGGTTTAGGCGTTTTTGTAAGACCACGTTAGAGTCCAAACAAAATTTTGAGCGCTTGATTGAAGGTCAGGCTGCGGACTCAGTTGAGGGCTCTCTGGGCTGGCTTTTCGAAGATGACTAGTCATCATCAAAAAATTTTAGCTTTGTGTTATTTATTTTGGTGTTATATCTATTTATATTTATTGATGTCGTGTAGGACATTGTCCTCATGTCTTCTTGTTTTGTTTGTATTGGTCTTCCAGACCTTATGGGGCTTGTTGGCCCCAACTTGAGGCCCCCGCACGCTTTGCCATCTTGGGCGCCTGTTAGCAGATGCGTGCTTTCGCGTTTCCAGGCGTCCAATGCGGGGGAGGGGTGGTTGGGTGGTTTTAAAAAAAAAAAAAAAAAAAAAGGTCTGGGTTAGGTCTGGGTTAGGTCTGGGTTAGGTCTGGGTTAGGTCTGGGTTAGGTCTGGGTTAGGTCTGGGTTAGGTCTGGGTTAGGTCTGGGTTAGGTCTGGGTTAGGTCTGGGTTAGGTCTGGGTTAGGTCTGGGTTAGGTCTGGGTTAGGTCTGGGTTAGGTCTGGGTTAGGTCTGGGTTAGGTCTGGGTTAGGTCTGGGTTAGGTCTGGGTTAGGTCTGGGTTAGGTCTGGGTTAGGTCTGGGTTAGGTCTGGGTTAGGTCTGGGTTAGGTCTGGGTTAGGTCTGGGTTAGGTCTGGGTTAGGTCTGGGTTAGGTCTGGGTTAGGTCTGGGTTAGGTCTGGGTTAGGTCTGGGTTAGGTCTGGGTTAGGTCTGGGTTAGGTCTGGGTTAGGTCTGGGTTAGGTCTGGGTTAGGTCTGGGTTAGGTCTGGGTTAGGTCTGGGTTAGGTCTGGGTTAGGTCTGGGTTAGGTCTGGGTTAGGTCTGGGTTAGGTCTGGGTTAGGTCTGGGTTAGGTCTGGGTTAGGTCTGGGTTAGGTCTGGGTTAGGTCTGGGTTAGGTCTGGGTTAGGTCTGGGTTAGGTCTGGGTTAGGTCTGGGTTAGGTCTGGGTTAGGTCTGGGTTAGGTCTGGGTTAGGTCTGGGTTAGGTCTGGGTTAGGTCTGGGTTAGGTCTGGGTTAGGTCTGGGTTAGGTCTGGGTTAGGTCTGGGTTAGGTCTGGGTTAGGTCTGGGTTAGGTCTGGGTTAGGTCTGGGTTAGGTCTGGGTTAGGTCTGGGTTAGGTCTGGGTTAGGTCTGGGTTAGGTCTGGGTTAGGTCTGGGTTAGGTCTGGGTTAGGTCTGGGTTAGGTCTGGGTTAGGTCTGGGTTAGGTCTGGGTTAGGTCTGGGTTAGGTCTGGGTTAGGTCTGGGTTAGGTCTGGGTTAGGTCTGGGTTAGGTCTGGGTTAGGTCTGGGTTAGGTCTGGGTTAGGTCTGGGTTAGGTCTGGGTTAGGTCTGGGTTAGGTCTGGGTTAGGTCTGGGTTAGGTCTGGGTTAGGTCTGGGTTAGGTCTGGGTTAGGTCTGGGTTAGGTCTGGGTTAGGTCTGGGTTAGGTCTGGGTTAGGTCTGGGTTAGGTCTGGGTTAGGTCTGGGTTAGGTCTGGGTTAGGTCTGGGTTAGGTCTGGGTTAGGTCTGGGTTAGGTCTGGGTTAGGTCTGGGTTAGGTCTGGGTTAGGTCTGGGTTAGGTCTGGGTTAGGTCTGGGTTAGGTCTGGGTTAGGTCTGGGTTAGGTCTGGGTTAGGTCTGGGTTAGGTCTGGGTTAGGTCTGGGTTAGGTCTGGGTTAGGTCTGGGTTAGGTCTGGGTTAGGTCTGGGTTAGGTCTGGGTTAGGTCTGGGTTAGGTCTGGGTTAGGTCTGGGTTAGGTCTGGGTTAGGTCTGGGTTAGGTCTGGGTTAGGTCTGGGTTAGGTCTGGGTTAGGTCTGGGTTAGGTCTGGGTTAGGTCTGGGTTAGGTCTGGGTTAGGTCTGGGTTAGGTCTGGGTTAGGTCTGGGTTAGGTCTGGGTTAGGTCTGGGTTAGGTCTGGGTTAGGTCTGGGTTAGGTCTGGGTTA